>OY728161.1:1325172471-1326422471 GCA_963277665.1 Viscum album | reverse complement strand
TGTATATGCTGGATATATATGATATATATGATATTCAAATCATCAATATCATTCTGGATATAATGAACCTTTGACCACACGAACAACATGTAATTGTAAGAAGTCCACTTTCGACTTAAGAACCAAATATCGAAAAAACAAACATTATTAACTTAAATGATTACATAATGTTTATAACATGGTAATAAGTGATATAAAAGTAATAATGAACTTGAAAAAGGTTCTTAAGAAAGTAGAAATTAACTCAAGTTTATTATTCAGGATGCTAAAGAACGATCGAGTCAAGTCGGACCCGAGGTAAGGGACTTCGTCTGAATCTCCGTTCATTGAGGCATATTTCGTTTTATACACAACTTTCTTTTTTATAGTGTATAAACCCCTTTTAATTTTACTTTTATACAAAAGGAATCTTTTTCTACGAAGCGTTTTACAAAAAAACAAAAAAGAATTTTTCTTTTAACGTACGCAGTGACAACGACCTTTTCCGCCGCTGAGAGTATTATTTGGTCTTTGGCTTCCTCAACAGGCTGTAATGTTTTTAAAATGAAATAAATACCATATACTCTTTTATGTATTTTGGTATTGAAACTGGTTTTTATAATGTATTTTCTATGTCAATATATTTAAGTGATATATTGTGATCAAAGTGTGGAAATGTTTTCATTCCATTATATTTGTTTTATGTCTTATGATTTTATAATGGTACTTGGACATTTGACAGGTGGTTATGTGATAAACCATATGACGAGTGGTTCCGTGAATACCAAGATGGGTGGTTACGTTATAACCTCCAATGCATTGGGTATGGAAGTCGGCCGTCTGGCTATTCCATTAAGTGATATGTGTAGAAGTCGACCGTATGGTTATTCCATTTAAGTATGTTTATGTCCCAAGTTACCTTTATATGTTATGTGATCTTTATATGGGTTTTATGGTAATCTTATGGTTACAAATGGGTAAGTAATGATATTTTATTCATTGAAGAGTTTTTACTACTTCATAATGTTGAAAAGTATTACTTTGATAAAGTATACATGGATTACTTGTTGTTTTGATAAACTAACAGTTTTCATTATTTGTGTATCCATTAATGAGTTTTTTATGCTAAACCCAAGTTTTTGAAATGTTTTTCCCAGGACTTAATGTGGAATAGGGTCAAGGATGTGATCAATGGAAAGTCATGCTATATAAAACATGGAACTAGACATGTTTCTTTATGAGGGTTTTTATTCTATGGAAACTTAGTAGAAGTGTCTACTTTGTAATCTTTTGAGATGTAATAGTTATGTCCTAATTCTCTAATACTCTAAACCTGAAAAGATCCTCAAGGTGAATTATTCATCTAATTCAATATTAAGTATGGTTTAAGGTCGGGGCCTTATATGCCCCATGTTTTTAGGAAGAATATTTTTTTAATAAACTATATTTTATAACTCTAATTTTGGTTTTTATTTAATAAATGGAATGGAAATAGATTGGGTAATGAGTCAACATGTTTGGAATTAAACCAAGAACATCTTATTATTTCATAGTTAAACAACTCAACAAAATAACATGAAACTAATTATTACACATAACGTATTATTATAACCATAAAAATGAAAACAATAATAAGGGGAAAATAAACTAAAAAGAATAATATATTTAGAACTAGCATCTCCCCTAGACTAATATAATCTTTAACTATCAAAAATAGTATAACATAATTGATAGTGATAAAGAATACCACAAAAAGAGATATCATAGTACGAGATTTAAAATTTAATCTTTTGAAATTGGATGTGTGGGTGGAAGATATTTAGTAAGCATATATATTTAGAATGAAAATATTATCATTTTAAATATGGTTATTTCAATAATTGTCTTTGTTAATATGGTAAACATTTTCATGGTCTTCAGATATCACTACTATATATATAACCTTAAACAGAACATAAAAAGTGTTTTATGAGCATAAAAAGCACTAATTAAAGCACATTTTGTTAGTTCTTTTTAGTGATGATAAAAAATTTGAAAAGAATTATTTTTTTACACACCACGACAACGTCCTTTCTTAATACTTGTGGCCCCATTTTCCAATGCATTCCACTCCCTAACCCACCAGAACTCACTGTAATAACCCAGATCATTATTTTAGGTATGGATCTTGATATCAGTTTTTTTTAATAAAAAAGTAAGAAAACAGGTTTTTTGGGTACACCATGTGTACTTCTGTGTACACATTGTGTACCCAGTTTCCGTGTATTGCCACATACTGGCCATGTAATGGCTGAGTACATGTGTGTGTGATGATCTTGCATACAACTTATGTCGAGGTCTTGTAAAGGAAACTAGACTGCATGTATGTTTAATGAACATGTCATGTACTTTTGTTTTTTTTCATATATCAGAGTAGAGACATCTCTTAAGTTCGGATACATATTATTCTCCTCGTGGCTTCTATAGGAGAGCGACAAAATGAACAAAAAATTCAAACCCCTCCTAAATCTCTATCTGAGCTCCGATTGAGACACTATTAGGTGCATTGGATTCCCAACTGTGTATACTCCATTCCCCTACAGCCTTTCTTCCTAATTCCTTATCTCGATTGAGTTATTCATGGGTGGTAATTTTTCAACTTTTTGTAGATCTACACCATCTATGCCGATTTAGTGGTCGATGTTCAAGAATATCGATCGTAATACATCGAGGTAGGTTGTTTTTCCTTTTCTTGGTTGTATTTGGATTATATATGCTAGAAGGGTCACATAACTATGATTGGGGTATTTCATGATTTGGAATTTATCCCTATTTATCACATGTTGTGGTTTATTAAATTGATAATGGGTAGATGCTTATGTGTATGGTTAGATAAAAAATTTTGGGACACGCTGTGGGTGTGTTTCCATTGATTGATTTTTTATGGCCATTTGGTCTTGGATTCCTATTAGAATTTTAATGTTTTCCATTTCGTGGTTGATTGGGATAGAGTTTTATTGATTATATAACATTCATGTGATATTGTTGTGAATGATTATCTATGTAGTAGTTTTAGATTACATGAGTTACATTGATATTATATGCATTTTTTTTCCAATGGATCATGAGAGACTTAGACCATGAACACTACTAGGACTTCAACATTATTTACACCGAACTGTGAAAGCCTTAGTGAATATTATTTACCCATGGGTATTGACCAAGATAGTTACTTAAGAGGTCATTTATATTTTTTTGATTTTATGTTGATCCAAAGGTATTGACCGTGAGAGCTACCCTAGAGGTTGTTTATAATTTATTGATTCTATGGTGACCGAGGGGTATTGAATGTGAGAGTGGCCCAGGTGGTCATTTGTAAATTATTAGTAGTATGTTAAAGGAAAGGGGTTAGACTATGAGTTCTTTCCCAAATAGTTGGTTATGAATGATTGAATTATTGTGACAAGTCTTCCAAGCCAAAGAACAAGCTTGGACATGATTTTACATTCTGGTTTAGATGGTATTTTGAGGAATATTTTTAGTTATTATTACACAAGGGGATATTGATATTATTATAGATCTCAAGATTACATGATTCAAAATATGAATAATCAATGTAAATGACTTTAATTAATACTTTTAGGATTATTTACCTTTGATTATTTCCTAATATATTGCTTCATTTTGGATATTACCTGCTATATAAATTCACTAACAGTTAGGAACAAATATTTTGGTGGTTTCCTATTAGGATTCATCCCACACCCTAGTTGGCTCATAATTTTGGACCCAAACAGATTATATGGTTACAGGTATGGATAAGGGAAACCAACCTTCTTCATAATGTACCTAATTTCTGTTGGGGCTGGAGAGCATGGGACCAAGGTGAGTCTTGCGATGCAGCTGGAGTTTTATTGTTTCTTCTTTTACATTGGGTTATGTATTCATTTACATCATTGTGAATTATTTATATATTTTTGTGGATCTATATTCCATGCATCATACACATATATATATGATCTAGTTGTTTAATCTTCCATTGTTTACTTATGTTATATGTTATTACTGCTTCTGTTATTGATACAATTTGTTTTCTATTGTGTTACTCTACCAATGAGGGCATAGATTTTCCACTATCACACCATAGAACATATCTTCTAGTTGGATTCCTCTGGTGTTTGGGGAATTACTCTTGAGTCCATGTGGCCAACCAGATTTGGGGATCTTTTGGGCGACACCCAGATCTGGGACGTTACAAAGTGGAATTAGAGACAATTTTCTTTTCTGGATTGTCTTATTATTTGATTACATTAGAAAGGGATATGAAGGAAATATAGTTTTGAAATTATTTATGCCCAGGAGTAGCTTTCCTGTGTACAAGAAAAATCCAATTTACCTTGAATATTGAAATTTTTATGGTTTTTCAATTGTTTGAGTTGATTTCATTTCACCGTTGGGTGATTCACTTGTTTTTTGATGTTATGACTGATATCATTGTTGTTATATTTCTATTCCACCCCAATTATATGAGGTTATTACATCTCATGCATCATATATGAACTTTCTAGAGATCACATGTCATGCATTCTTGTCATTCCATTTAGGGTGCATTTCTGAGTGCATGTTTTTGTGATAGATGTTGTGCTAGATATGCATGTTATTGTGATAGATGTAAGGATTTAAATACCTTCTATTTTAATAGTTTTTTGGTATATGTAACATTTCATTTGGATAGATTAAAAGCATTGGTCTTTGAGGTGTTATGGGACCTATTGGATCAGAATTTGGTGAATGATGTTTGAACTTTAATTGAATTCTGTTAATATGATATGAATAAGGATGCCCAATTTGACTCACGGGGAGTATGGGAAGTTCATCATGGTGTCATCAAGATGTATCAAGATCTACATCAGCAGTACTTATGTCCAGGAATGAAGAGGAATGTAATTGGTTTTGTTATGATATGTTCCCCCAGCCAGTAGGTGGAGGTAGAGAATCAACGACCGGTACGGCGTTTACAGTAGTTACCCATTCTTGAGTGGAGTTAGAATGATGTCACAATGGATTTTTTGATAGGTTTACCAAGGAATCTTTTAGGGAATGATGCAGTTTGAGATGTTATTTTCAGGCTCATGAAGGTTTCACATTTCATTCTGATCATGGAAACCTTCAGTGTTAATAAGCTTGGAATGTTGTACATCCAAGTGACTGTAAATTTTCAAGGGGTTTCACACTCTATCATTTTAGACTGGGATGTTTGGTTTACTTCTCATGTCTTGAAGAGACTAAACAGTCATTTGGGTAAATACTTACTTCATAGTACAACTTACCATCTCCAGACAGATGGTCAGTCCGAGTGCACAATTCGGGTTTTAGAGGACATGCTTTGAGCATGCGTCATGGATTTTAAGGGATCTTGAGAGAGACACATACCCCTAGTGTAGTTTTACTACAATAACAGTTTTTAGTAAATGATTTAGATTGAACCTAATTATGATTTTTATGGAAGGACATTCCAAACATCCCTATGTTGGCTGGAGGTAGGAGAGGTAGCTATGTTGGGACCTCGTCTTGTCCAAGACACCGTAGAACAAGTAGATTTGATTTGGAAGAGGATGACTACTACACAATCATGCATGAAATATTATGCTAATCGATGAAGATGAACCTTGGAGTTCGAAGTCAGAGATCATGTTTTCATACAGGTCACACCAAGGTTGGGATATAGGAGGATTATGAGATAGGATAAGCTTTCATTGAGATATGTCGGGCTGATTGAGGTTTTGGAGAGAGTCGGGCTTGTTGAACATCGGTTACAGTTATCTTAGAGGCACCAGTCTATGCACAACGTATTTCATGTTTATCACATACAACATTACCTTTTAGACCCATATCTTGTTTTTCAACCTGAGGAGGTTGAGTTGGAGGTGGATTCATCCTTCGAGGAGCACCCTATTTGGATTTTGGATCGCAAAATGAAGGTTCTCCATGGTCGGTATTTTAGAGTTGGTGTCCTAGAACCAACAGTTTGTACTTTGATTACATGGATAATTAATGTATTTAAATTTTAAACATCTTATTACATATTTTTCTTTTTTATTCATGAATATTATGTAATAATGTCCTAGAGTATTCATTGCATTGATAAGGTCATGAATGTTCTCCACTACAATGAGAACCTTGAAATGCTATAACAACATTCTTGAATATAGTTCTACAGTTAGATGACACACTATATCAGAACACATATTATACAGTCCATAAAGTGCAAGTACTCTAAAGAAGATGAGACTTCCTCTCAGGAAGTTTGTACTTGGTAATCTCCATGATGAGAGATTATGATTACAGACCCCAAGTAAAAATTTCGCATGTTTTGGTGTCGTCAAATATTCCTATCTATGAGCATGTGTTATAGTACATAGACATTATTATAATCATTAATACATGTCACAAATCATGAGCTTTGATTTGCAGATGAAAATCATCATGCCATATGTTTGAAGTATGTAGGCTACGTTGGGTGCGTCACGAGTGGCATGTTATTAATGGATAAGTAGAGGAAGGATTTGTCCCATAAATTTATGGATATTGATATCTTGGCCCTTTGATTAAAATAGAACATTGACACAAAATTTCAGGGACATGATGTAATAAATAGTTTATTTTAGGATGTCGAAGAATGACGTATCAAGAACAAAGATTGATGACACTATCGCGAAACCTGCTTGAGGAGATATTGAGACAAATGGATTATAATACATAGTAAGCATTTGTATGTGGATATTATTGTTGTGAAATTAAGTTCATTCTCTTAGGAGCCTTGAACCATTTCTAGATAGTACACTTGGACTTTAAGAAATCCCGCTTAATGCCAATGAGAAATAATCGTAGAGGGTCACACAGTAAGTGTTTCTGGGGAACTCTTTTAAATTATATTGGAATTTAATTAATGGAATAAATATTATTTAAAAGATAGTGGAATAATTTTTTTCAATATAAAATGATTGAAGAAATTAAATAAAGATTTATTCACCGAATTGTGGGTAAAATATATTAATTTATTTTATTGAAAATTTAATAAATATTTATTTTAGAGAATAAATTATTTATTTATTTGTTTTGGTGTTCAATAAATGGATGTGGAGTTTGAGCAGACCAAGGTCAGTTGAGTAGTAAAATAATTATTTTCAAGATGATAAATAATTATTTAATTATATGGCACTAGTTAAAATAATAATAATGCTTGTATTATTTTGTGATGTGGCATTTTATTTATAATTCCATTTTTTGCAATTTGGAACACCATAAATAATGATGTTGTATTATTATTAAAATCATGGGTTTTCTATAAGGTTGTTAATGTATTTAATAGCTATTATGCAATTAAATATTGTATCTGAAGCTCTATGTTGATAAACAGACATGTACGTCTATTGTTCCCTGTATAGAACTGCGTGCTCGGTGAATTGAGAATTCTTGGGTTAAAAGATTTCACACCAAAATCCTCTTGTCACCCCTCTCACGAACAAGAGGCATTCTTTATGACTTAAGAACAAGTGATCATGAACCACCGACACAAGACACTCGCTTCCTTATGCTAGCACTCAGATAGTGGGTGGTGTTGACCAGAGGCCAACAGAGCACTTGTGGATCACCGTTAGAGGGATCCTGATTTGGATCCATGAAATCCCAATGAGAAAATATTGAAGGGTCATTCTGAGCGATCAACATAATTAATAAAGAAAGTACCCAAGATACGTGTATTATTTTCTTTATAAAATTTACTAAATTATTTATAAACAAGATGTAAAAGATCCTCTCTAAAGGTTTCGGGCCTCTTCATTCTTTATCTAAATCTTTGATTCTAGTCCATGGAGAATGACATTCATCATCGTATTGGTCCTGAAATAATCATTTATCATGGTAAAGGTTAATGTTGGGTGTATTTCCAACGATGCTTCCAGTGCGCCCGAAACCTTTAAGTGATATAAGTGGGGTTGCATCATAGTTTATAATTATTTAAATAATTCATTGATGATTTACAATTTAATAATTTAGTTTTACAATTCAAGGTTAATCATTCTTGTAATCTGGATTTCGAGATCTTTACTCCCTCTTTACGTTTCTCACAGATTTCATTAAAAAAAGATTATTAAATTAAAATTAATGTAGTTAACTCATCAGGAGGTGCTGATGATTCTTCCCAAGTGACACAAAAGTACACACTGTGTGTTTTGAATTACATGCCATGTTCTGACATACATGTTGTCTAATGTTGACAACACATAATGTAGTCATGTACAGTGCATCGAAAGTAATTCATCAATTACTCAAGCTGTGTGCATTTATTTCACGCAGTGTAGTTAATTATACACTATATGTTGACCAGGATATATAGGCACATAGATACTATATTACATTCCATGTGTCCTACTAGAAATGACGTGTACTCTCTTTGGGTCAATGGCTAAACATTGTATCCCATACACAGCTAAGCTAGCTATTAACCATGTAACACAAAGACAACACGACATGTACCCCACTGTACATGTCATGTGCTCTGAAATTTCCAAATTTTGCCTCACATGATGAGTCTCTAGGCCTGTAATTTGGGAATGATGGTTAAGGTATCACACATCATGTAGTCATAAATACACATCATGTTATTTACCAAATTACACAAAGTTAAAACATAAATGTTTGTGTAATGTTAAGAACTACTTATCATGTATAAATCATACTACATGTTGTTACTCTATGCATTGAAGCATCATGTATTCCATATGTCAGAAGAGTAAAACAATATATATATAATACATGTTGGGTAGATTTGAATGGGTATTCACCAGATTACCTCCATGGTGAATTTATGTACAACGATGATAATCTCAAGGAAATTCATAAAATGATTAAGATCAAAGTATTGATTAATTAAAGATAATACTTAATTGATTAAAGTTCCATTTATCTTAATATGAATGATTAATTAATTAAATAATAGTCTTATAAAATATATAACTCATTACATGTATGTGGGTGATCTTGAACAAGACCAAGCCCTTTGTATGTGATTGGTTTCCTTTTAAATTTTTTATTAAATTAATTATTGGCCTGTGAGGCATCTATCTTGATTAATATGTAGGGTCTATCTACCCATGGTTTCTTTTATGTAAACCCCCATTTTTACCCCTCACATTTGTGTGAGTTAATAAAAGCATATGTAATGGATGGAACTCCCAAGACAAGGGAGATAGTTCAATTTAGAGCCGAGACAAATCAAATCCCAAGAGATACAAAGGTGGATAGGTGGAAATCTGTAAACACGATCCCAAAAAGTTCAAGTTGTTTATCCCCTAGGATAGGGCTATTTTATCAACCGCTAAATAAACTAACCATCAGAAAATCTCATTATCATGGCCTTTACTTTATTTTATTTTTTTCAGTTACATGGATTATCATTATAGATGTGTTGTCACGATCAAATAATTAATAAATTAAACAAGCATGAAAGAAGGAACTAAAATAAATTAGTCTTATGCCTAAATATTATCAAGACATGGTTAATCACTTAAGTATGTTCCACTTAATATTAACAAGAATGTGATAATAATAAAAATTAATTCACACATAATATATAGAAGTACCTCCAAAAAATATTAAGTCAGACCAAGCCATCTATCACTTGATTAAATAAAAAACTCAATAAAACTATGTTTTTGACCATGCCTTGTTGGGACACTTAATTTTATACATGAATCCCTTATGAATGTTTTTAATATTACTTAACCATATTATCCAAGAGGAGTATCCCCTTCTAGAATTGGTGTAATATTGGAGGCAAGAGTTGAGGAAATTGCATATTAGGATTTTAGGATTGGGGAGTCCACTCAACAGATCAAGGAGCTACAAGCCCATAGTTGGCAAGGTCCTACCTACAAAAATACCTCTAAATAGATTGACCAAACATTTTGGGGGTTATGTGAATGGTAATATAGATCCTTGACACTAGAATGTCAATGAAACTGGATATTCCCATTTCAATGGGGAGGGCCATTGGGACTTGATAAAATACTTGGAGACATAATAAAAATAATTTATTAGTTCTCATAAAATTTAATCATGAAAGTAATAATAATATTATCTTTTAATTGTAGAATAAAATGACAAAATCTTCAACCACACCATCCCTACGATCAATTCTAGATACATAAAACATCCTCATCATAAGTTACTTTCATGAATGGTTTAGACTCCTTTGGATTATTCTACACCATGAACATAAGTTGTACATGCTGGAGTCATCATTACTTAATCCAAGAGGAGGGTGAAAAAGAGTTCTTGGTATATGAGAAACATATGAATGACATAGTCAACGTTCAATGTTTGATTATATCATAAATATCTAGTGAGCTCATGAAGTATTAGGAAAACATGGATACCTATAGCATGCTCGAGCACCTTCATAGTCTTTTCCATGAGAGAGCAAGACATGAATGGTTTGAGATATCCAAGGAACTCTTTCAGAGTAAGCTTAGAGAGGGCATCCTAGCTGGGCCTCACATAGTCAGGATCATTGGTTTCATTGAGCGCTTGGAGATTATAGGGTTTAAAATCCCCAAATATCTATGTACCAATCTCATTATTACATCACTCCCTCATAGCTTCACTAGCATTGCTGTTGATTTCAATATGAACAACATTGAGAAGTCTCTATCTGTTCTTCCAATCCACATTCACCATGTGGGAAATGATATGAAGTGAGAAATTAATTCTTTCCTTATAGTGAATAAGATGAAGGTGATGGATTAGAGATTTAGGCCAAAATCTTCTTCACACCTTTCCGAGAAAAGGAATATCAAAGGGGAGGCAAGTGAATAGGATGTTGTTTGTTTTTCATGTGGCAAGAAGGGCCACTGGAAGAAGAACTGCACACATCCTATGTTCTTCATTAGGGGTGTCATGACCCATTTCTAGATAGTACTCTTGATCTTTAGGCAATCCCACATAATTCCAATGATAAATAATCTTAGAGGGTCACACACTATGTGTTTCTGGTGGTCTCGATTAAATTGTATTTTAATTTAATTAATGAAATAAATATAATTTTCTAGACAGTGGAGTAATTTTATTCAAGATAAAATGATTGCCTAAATTAAATAAATAATTATTCACTGGATTGCGGGTAAAATATATTTATTAATTTTATTGATAATTTAATAAATATTTATTAAATAGTTTTTAAGTAAAATACGTATTTAATAGATTAAATTATTTATTTATTTATTTTGGTGTTCAATAAATTGAAGTGGAGATTGAGTTGACCAAGGATGGTCCAAAAGTAGAATAATTATTTTCAAGATGGTAAATAATTATTTAACTAGTTGAGAGATGTTAAAATAATAATAACGCTCCAATTATTTTGGGATGTGGAGTTTTTTTTATAATTTTATTTTATGCAAGTTGGCACACCGTAAATAATGAAGCGGTATTATTATTAAAATTATGGGTTTTCTATAAGTTTATGAATTTATTTAATTTATCTTATGCAATTTAATATAATAGCTGAAGCCCTATTTTGATAAATAGACATGTACTTATATTGTTCCATGTACCGAGCTACATGATCATTGAATTGAGAATTGTTGATCTAAACGGTTTATCTCTTGAATCCTCTTCCCACCCTCTCAAGAATGAGAGACGTTATTCAAGATAGAAGAACAAGCTATCAAGAACGGCTGACCCGAGACACACTCTTCACCATTCATGCACCTGGAGAACAAGTGGTGTCGATCGGAGGCCATCGAAGCATGTGTGGATCACCGCTAGAGGGATTCTGGTTTGGAACCTCGTAAGCGCAATGAGACAATCCAAAAGGGTCATTACAGATGACCAACATCATTAATGAAGAAAGTAAAAAAGATCCATGTATTATTATCCATAAAAAATAAATAAATTAATTATAAAAATTATGTGAAAATTTATCTCTAAGGGTTTCATGAATCTTCCATATTTATTTAAATCTTCAATTCTATTATATAGATACTAATGTTTATCATCATATTAGTCCTATAATAATCATTGATCATGGTAAATGTTAATGTTGGGTGTCGTTCTAACCATGCTTCTGTTGCGCCCAGAAACATCACGGTATGTTCCTCTAGTATGGGTGATATGGAAGTGTGGGCGAGTGCAGGATGATACTTGGGAGAGGGAGGCCGATGAACGATCATAGTGGATCGAGTTATTCACAGATTCTTCTTCACTACCCTTGGAAAGGGAATTCGGGGACAAATTGTTTTATGGGGGGAAGTTTGTAAGAACCGGAATCTTCATTTCAGGTATGGGTCATAATTTCATGTTGTTTTGAGAAAAAGGAAGAAAATGGGGTATTTTGAGAACATTCCATGTACATGGTTTCCACGTATAGCTGTGTACTAGCTCTGTAACGGCCGAGAATATGGCCATGTGATGACCTGGTAGACAGCCTAAGTTAGGGGCTGGTTAAGGCTACTATATAACGTAGAAGTTTAATGAACACTCCATGTACTTTTTTGATATATAAGAGCGGGTTCACATCTTGTGTTTAGATACATCTTATTTTCCTAGTGGTTCACATAGGAGAGCAACAGAACGACCGATGAAATCCAAACCCCTCCCAATTCTACGTCAGAGCTCTGATTGGGACATCGTTGGGTACATTGGAATCCCACCAATGATTTCTCAACTCATCTAGGGCCGTTCTACTTGATTCCTCCTATCGATTGATTTATTCAAGGTTGGAAATTTTTTCACCTTTTGTATATCTACTCCATTCTGGGATGATTCAAGTGCCAAAATTCAAGTATATCGATCATAAGACATAGAGGTAGGACTTTTGTGCGTTTTATGGGTTGTCTATGGATTATATATGTTATAAGTTCCACATACCCATGATTGGGTTGTTGATTTATTTGTAATATAACCATGTTTATCACCTTCTATGGTTTATTAAATTGATAAAAGGTAGTTTCTTATATGTAAGGTTAGATAAATTATTTATGGGAAACCACATGAATGCGTTTCCCTTGACTACTCATTTGTGGCTATTTGGTCTACAAATACTTTTTGGATTTCATTGTTTTCATGCTTTGGTTGATTAGGATGGATTTTTATTGATTATATGAAATGCATGTGATATGGTTGTGAATGATTAGCTATGTAGTAGTTTAAGAGTACATGATCTTCTTTGATATTATATGGGCACTATTTTTCCAATATACCATGAGAGCTTTGGACCTGAATGACAATGGGGACCTCCACATTTTTTACAAACGACCATCAAAGCCTTGGTGTAGATGACTAAATCAGGGGTATTTAAAGTGAGATATACCAAAGAGGTTGTTTATAATTTATTGATGTTATGTTTAACTAGTGGTATTGACTATGAGAGAAACCGATGATGTCATTTCTAATTTATTGGTGCCATGTTAGCCTAGGAGTATTGAGAATGGGATCTTCCCTGCGGGTTGTTTCTAAATGATTAGTGATATGATAAAACCAAAGGGGTGAGACCATGAGAGATTTACCCTAGGGTTGTTTATGAATGATTGAATGATTGTGACATGTCTTACAAGCCAAAGAAAAAGCTTAGACATGGCCTTAAATGATATATTAGATGGTCTTCTGATTTTTTTACTGTTTCACATGGGGTTTTTGAGTATAGGCTCTATTCCAAGATTAAAAGATTCAAAGGATAAATAAAAAATGTAAATTATTTTAATTGAAACTATATGATTATTTTTTTTCTGTACTTCCTAGTTTATTTCTTCATTTCTAACATTACCTGCTATAAATATATATATTCATTGACAATTAGGCATATATCTTTTGGTGGTTGCCTACTGGGATTCATCTCACACTATATTTGGATTATTCTTTTGGACCCAAATATATGACATGGTTATAGGAATAGATATGGTAAATAACCCTTCTTTGTTAGGTACTTGACTGTTGTTGGAGCTGGAGGGCATGTGACCAAGCTGAGGCTTGCGATACTGATGGAGTTTACTTGTTTATTTGGTACATTGTTTTTTTATTTCTTTCTAGAATTGTGATTTGTTTGTTTGTTTACATAGATATATATTCCATGCACTATATATATATAATGAATATGTTTTAGTCTTCCATTGTTTACTTATGTTATATAGTATTGCGGCTTCTGCTATTGGTACCATTTATTTTCTATTGTGTAACTTTAACAATGAGGGAATAGTTTCCCCAGTAGCACACCTGGGACCTTGCTGCTAGTTGGTAGCCTTCATAATATAGGGAAATGCGATTGAGGCCATGTGGCCAACCAGATACGAGGAACCTTTGGGCTGCACCCACATCCAGAACGTTAAAAAGTGGTATCAAAGGCAATTTTCTTTTCTAAATTATCTTACTGTTTGAAAAAATTATAAAGTGATATGAATTAAATAATGTTTGGTAATTATCTTTTCAAGGATGTAGCTACCCTATGTACAGGGAAAACCCATGTTACCTCAAATATTGCAATATTTCTAGTTTTTCAATTGTTACAATTGATTTTATTTCATTGTTGGGTGATTCAATTTTTTGGTGGTGTTATGATTGATATCACTGTGGTTCTATTTATTTTGAAATCTAATAAGATGAGGGTCTACCATCTCATGCATCATTTAGGGAATAGCTAGAGACCACATGTCATGGATTCTTGTCATGCCATTTAGGGTGCATTACAGAGTTCATGATGTTGTGATATATGTTGTGCTTGATATGCATGTTGTTGTGACAGATGTCATGGTATAAATACATACTATTTTGATTGGGTATTGGTATATGTATTGTTTCATTTTTATATATTCCAAGATTTGGTCCCTGAGGTATTTTTGGCCCTTGTGGATCAGCATTTGGTGGATCATATTTGAACATTAATTGATTTTTTTAATATGATATGAATAAAGATTACAAAAATTGACTCTTGGGGAGTATGGAAAGTTTATCCTAGTGTCACCAAGATGTATTAAGATCTAAATCATCATTATTGGTTGCTAGAAATGAAAAGGGATGTAGCTAGTTTGGTTATGAGAGGCTCCATATGTCAGTAGGTGAAGGTGGAGAATCAGAGACCGAAAAAGAATTTTACAGAAATTACCCATTATTGTGTTTAAGTGGAATGATGTCATAATGAATTTTGTGATAGGCTTACTAAGGTCACGTCGAGGGAATAATACGGTTTGGGTTATTATTGACAGGCTCACAAAGGTTGCATATTTCTTCCCGGTCAAGGAAACCTTCAGTGTTGATTGGCTAGGAATGTTTTACATCGAATAGATTGTAAATTTTCAAGGGGTTCCACACTCTATCATTTTAGATAGGGATTCCTATTTTACGTCTCGTGTTTGGAAGATACTATAGAGGGATTTGTGTACAAAGGTACTTTTGAGCACAATATACCATCCCCATATAGATGGCTAGACCAAGTGCACGATTCAGGTTTTAGAGGAAATTATTTGAGGATGCATACTGTATTTTGGGTGCTCTTGGGAGAGACACATATCCCTTTTGGAGTTTTCTTACAATAACAGTTTTCGGGGAACGATTCATACGGAACCTTATGAGGCTTTGAACAGTAGGCCATTCTGATTAACCCTATGTTGGAAGGAGGCATGAGAGGTAGAAATTATGGGACCTAGTCTCGTCCATGATACCACTGAGTAGGATGATTTTGTTTGGAAGAGGATGGATACTACACACGCATTCCAGAAATATTATGCACATCGATGGAAAATAAACAACGGAGTTTGAGGATGGAGATCATGTTTTCTTATGTGTCACATAGAGGTTGGGACACAAGAGTATTAAGAGACAGTGGAATCTTTCACCGAGATACATTGGGCCTTTTTAGGTTTTGAAGAGAGTCAGACTGGTTACTTATTGACTGCAGTTACCCTAGTGGTACCTGGATTGGCATGACGTTTTTCATGTTTCTCAGCTACAGGGTTACATTTTAGACCTATATCTTTTTTTCAACAAGATGAGGTTGAGTTGGAGGTGGATGAATTCTTTATGGAGCACCTTATTCAGATTACGGATCATTGTACGAAGGTTTTCGGTGGCCGGTCAGTCCCTCTCCTATGGGTGCTATAACAGCAAGGGCGAGTGCAGGATGAGACTTTGGAGAGGGAGGCAGATGTACGATCGCAGTGGCTAGTGTTGTTCACAGATTCTTCTTCACCACCACTGGATGGGGAATTTGGTGACAAATTTCTTTATTGGGGTATGTTTGTAACAACCCGAATCTTAATTTAAGGTATGGACTTTGATTTTGGGATGTTTTTTAGGAACAAGGAAGAAAATATGTTTTTATAAGTACATGCAGTGTAAGTCCATGTACACACCGTATACCCGGTTGCCATATACAACAACGTACTGGTGGTATAACGGCCGAGTACATGACTATTTGAGTCCATGTGGCTAACCGAATATGGGGAACCTTTGGGTGAACCCGAATTTGGGGTATTCCACTCTCCCTCAAACCCCTCCTCATTCCTTGAATAGCTCTGCCAATTACCTTCTTGTGTTGGGACTTGATCTTGCGACCAATATTTAGTGTTTCAATACCCTTTACCACTCCTCCAATCTTATTTTTTTATATTTTTGGATATTTATATTTATTTTTTTATATTTAGATGTGTGGGATACACACAAAAACTTATGTTTATTTAAATATATTATATATTAATATTCATTTATACATATTATAATATAAATTTATTAATTTATTAATACACACTCATATGTATACATAAACATTGTATATACATTTGTATAAGTATATATATATATATATATATATATTTATAATGTATAAAAAATTGTTGGTTATGATTTTAAATAAAATGGATAATGATTAATTTCATAATATTTATATAATTATTTTTAACTAAATCTTTAAAATATGACTATATATTGAGTTATAAATTTTATACATGAAATATATATTTATATGTCTATATATTTATATATATATTTATACATATTTTTATGTAATTGAGTATTTAGATATAAAATTTTTATATAGTATTATTAAATATTTATTGAAAATAAATTTATATAATTTATTTAATGATAATGATATATTTATAAAAGTACAATTATATATGATGTATATACACAATATTAATACACGAACACATACACGCATATTTACACTCACATGTTTATATATATTCATTACTTATATATGTATATATACATATTAATAAATCATTATAAGATTAATAAAATATATAATTTTTTAATTAAAATAAAATAAATAATATTTATTTATTTCTATTTAGCTTATATATTTAAAAATATATTTTTATTTAAATATTTATAAATATGTACTTATACGATTGATTTATTATAAGTAAATATAATAAAATATGCAAATATTTGAATATAAATAAACCTAAATACGGAAAATTGATAAAATTTCAAAACCATAATATCTATATGAATTTAATCCATGGAAATAAATTTAATCCCCACCAAAAAAAGACAAGAAGTCTATTTTAAATGAAGCTTAATTATTATTGAATATTAAAAAAATAGGGTATCGAAACTAATAACTTATTTTTTGAGGCTTTTTGGGAATTTTTTGACATTTAACAAACTATTATTGTGGTTTACTATGTTAAAACCATGTATATATCTTCAAAGACATAGATTTGATATGTGGTAGAGCCCAAACAGACACCCAAATCGAGAGTTATGGATGGTTGATGTTTCTGTCATGTTTTTAACTTATCTTAGACTCTTCATTAATTCATTTAATTTTTATGTCATCAAATTGTTTTTAAAGGACTCTTAATAGATAATAATTATAAAATTATTTATTTATATTTTTTTAAATATTTTATAAACAATTTTCACTAAATATCTTTTATATTAAGTGTAAATGCATATTTAGCCTCATCTAAATCAGATTAAAAAATACATTATATTTATATAAATATATATATATATATATTAATATATATTAATATATATTTTAATGAAATATATTTTTTTATGAAATATTCCTTTTATCAGTGCAGGTAAAAAATACAGATAAAGACCCCCATTATTAGTTATTTTTTACCAGCACTGATAGAGACCCCACTTTATCAGCCTTCTTTTACTAGCATGTATAAAGCTCCCACTTTATCGGTGTTTTTTAATTAGCATAGATAAAGGTCCCCCATTTATCAACACTTTTTTATGAGCACTGATAAAGAGACCATTTATGGAAATAGTTTCTTAACACTAATAAAGACCCTCCTTTATCAGTACTATTCTAGTATTGATATTGACCCCCTTTATCAGTGCTTCTGCTTTTACTGATAATGGGTGCATTTATCGGCACTTTTAGATAACATTGATAAGGCTCAGTGCTAAATAAACCCAAATTTGTTGTAGTGGACATATATTGAAATGGTGAACTGATGTAATGTATTGTTAACTTTTAAATTTAAGATAATGTAAATTAAAATGAAATAATAATATTATATTAAAATATTATCTATATATATGTGTGTGTATATATTTATTACATAAAAATATTAATATTATTAATATTAAAATATCATATGATGAATAAATATAATTCGAACAAAGGTTTAAAAATTAATGGAGATGTAAAATTTAATTATAGATTGTAAATAAATAATTTTAATGGTATTTATTAATTAATGTTTATTATATAAGTATATAGATATTTTTTTCAATTATCCATTTTTTAAGATTTTGAATGTTTTATCCAAAGAGATTAAAATAATCCCTTTTATAATATAATTATATTTTTACTAATATATTAACTCCCTTTAAATTAGAATTTGATATGAAATAAATATATTCAGAATTTTTTTAAAAAAAGGCAGTTTTAATTAAAGCAATATAATGTAAAAATTTTATATTTTCATTCCAATGATACATATATATTTTATATAATTTTAATTAGATAAAATTGAAATCATCTTTGATTTTATAATCTCTAAATTATCTTGTGGTGAAATTTATTTATTTTCTAAAACATTTTATTTTCATGTGAATAATGTAATATAAATTTTTAAAAAATATAATAACTTTTATGTCATTATTAATATATAAGAATGACAAAAATATAAGAAAAAAGTTTCATGAAAAATATTTATTTCTAACCGGAATTAATCGTTTAATATATTTATCATAATTTATATAGAGACCTATTGTTTTCATATATAAATATTATATCTTATTTGAAAATATTGGTTCCATAACATTATGATACATTTCAGAATCATATGGGTTCAATGTATTTAGAAACATGAAAACATAAAAGAAAAAATCATAATATATATACATCATCTCCCTCTAAATTCACCATAAATAAACCCCTCATTAGATATATCATACTTAAAACCTTTCTTCATAACATAATGAATGGAAATATAAGAAATGGTGAGCTTAGATGCTCAATAAGTGTAACCATGTGAGATATAAATTATCAATTCACCATAACATGTGTATAATGGTGTTCTAATAGGAGGTTAACATTTCAAAAGAACACCCATCATATAATTGATCCTAATTTTGATTCATGGAATAATTCATGACTGTTGATAAAACATGAATCAGAACGAAAAAAAATGATCATGATCCCAAAGAGCATAACATTGGCATAAGACATCCATTTTTGGTGTACAAAAAAGATAATAAAATAATTTCCATAGTAATGGATGACTACCAAGACTATTAGTTTGTATTGGGTTCACTCCACATTCCATCACATTCATAGTCATGTTTCACTCCTAGTACCATCATAGTTGATAATCCCCTTACTAAACTAGGTTCACTAACTATTCGAATCCTAATTATCTATTGACTTATACAACATTATGAAATGCATTGGAGGTTTATATAATTCTTATAACAACAATCACATAATAAAAATTATTCATATGTGTTCCAGAATATCATAAACCATTCATCATTGGATAATACATGGAATAAAAAGAGGCTTCATAAACATGTAAACATTTCATTATAGCATTACCCATGAAAAAGAAACAGGTTCCATATGGATTCATCATAACAAAAATAACCCAAAGAAAAATGGGTTTCATAGGAATACCCTTAAATATTCATCATAATAATCCATTCAATGAATGAAATTGGATTCTATCTTTTGACAATATCCCTAGAAAAGCACAAGTAACATTAAAAGATTTTATGATAAATGAAAAATGTATTTAAATGATCAATAAAACATTTATCAAGGAAAAAACCAATTTCACATTGAAATAAACTATTTAAAATAATTTTTTCCCAATATTAAGGAAATAATTTTCTTTGGAAACAATCCTTGAAAAATGTATGGAAGGGTTAAAATCATTGAGAGGTCATAATGATGGTAAATTTCATTCATGACATGTATGTTAAAATAATGATTCCATTCACATTTTGGGTAAAAAGATTAAAGAATATTGTTCAAAAATTAAAAAGTATATCATTTTAAAAAATAATTATAGTTAGTAAATAATGGGTTGAAAATTAAATTTTTTTGGGTAATATAAAAATACAATCTCTACAAATTTTTTAGAAAATATGTATATGAAAGAAAAAATATTTCATATCGAAGAGATAAATAAAATTAGATTTCCTTATAGACATTAAATTAGTGTCATGAGTTCATAAAGAGAGGAAAATGATATGAAAACATATAATATACATAAATAAAAAATGGAGAATAAAATTCATCATATTATGGATAAATGTTTCATAAATTTTTATCATCAAATACTTAATCATAAACAATATTGAAAAACAATGAAAATGTAACATAAATCTCTTATATGAAGTTTGTAATACAACAAAGGTTAACTAACCTTTGATATTAAAAATTCAAATCAATTATAATTCGATAAAATATTAATTTATAATCCTATAGTATCACATATGGTCCAATTATAACATTTCTACACCCACTTATTAATAACTCATTTTTAAAATCATTGTTTATGGATGAGAATTATTTCGTCTTACATGATAATTTCAATTTGGCAGTTTTGGTCTATTTTCAATGATCATGGTTCCATGAGGTATATAATTTTAATCATATAATAAATATCATATATATCCATTTGATATGTATGCATGAGAGACGTTATTGTTTTCCAACTGATGGGAAGGTAAGAAGGTAAATATAATATTTTAATTCAATAGTCATAATTATATCATAAATATCATATATAAACATTAAAACCATAATAATAAACATCCACCAAATATGGTGGGTCCAAACAAATTTTAGTGCTTTGTATGCAGAAAACATACTTTCACTTCCAATTTGATGGAAAATAGGTTAAATAATGGTGGATAAAAATCATAATAAAATTTTATAAATTTTTGGATATTAAATTTATTAATTTATTATTAATACCATATAATTAAATTAGGTATATGAGAAAAAATAAATTTAAAGAGGTTGGGTAAGATGATTACCTCTTCTTCAACATGCCTCCTTTTGATCCTATCTTAAGGAACTGTTGAACGGATGTTTACGAATACCAACACCAAATATTCATTGATATGGAAGTTAATAATATTATTGTCTATGGTTTGGTCTATATAAATCAACCAATGTTGTCTAAATTAGATAAATTATGGGTGTCCATTTATGAGTGGGGGAGAGAACACACTTGGATTTTTTTAAAGATTAAAATATATGAATATCATAATGGAGAAAAATTATTCCAAATATATAGATAGTCAATGGTGGGATATTATAATGTTGAAATATGTTCATAAAATATCATTTATCCATTTTTAATTATGAATCATACACTTTACTTCAAATTTTAACTCCCACATAAACACATTTTAACCATAAAAATTCTAATGATTTTTTATTATTTTTTTATTAATTATTCCCAAAAATAATGTTTAATTATTATATAATGATAATTATGACAGTTAAAATATTGAATCCATTTTAAAATTTTAAAATATCATATGTGTATGAATTTAATGTAAATTTAAACATGGAAAGCACAATGAAAGTCGCTTTTCTAAAAAAATGTTTTCATTAGTATTAAATGTAGTTAAACAAAAATCCTATAAAAAATAAATACAATAAATATTAATTGGATTATTAATATTTTAATTTAACCTATAATATTTTAAAAAAAATATTAGTACAAAATTTGACTTCTTAAATTCATTAAAAGAAAATACATTTTTTAATAAAAATAAGCTGTTTTCACTATTCATCGATAAACCAGTCATTTCCGAAAATAATAAATAATTCACTCGAAGATAATTCTGAAATGATGATTTCATAAATAAGGATAATTTTTTCATGTAAATATTCTAAAATTTTAATAATGTAATTATATTGTTTTCTCACAAAATGAAATGTGAACAGTGAAAATCTAGAAATGTGAACAGTGGAAATGCAATATGTCCGGTACACTATCAAGATACAGAGAACACCTAAAATGTTTTGGCCACTTCCATTACCTGAGAATATCTATTAAGATACATTTTATTTCACTTCATTAAATTATTATTTTTTAAATCAATATGCATATATTGATACAACCCCAAGAAAAGTATAGTACATTATAAGTCAAAGGAAACAAATCCAAAAAAGCTAGCATGCTGATATTAAGGATTAGCATTAAATGGAATGATAAATATTGAAAGGAAAACACAAGGATACCTAATTTCTTTTCTATTTAATAATTTATACTCAACAATTACAGATATTACATGACAAAATTATTCTCTCTCACCTTCACTGGTGTTTTCTATGATTCGTGATTCTCTGAAAACTATTGAAGCTGAGGATTGTTTTCATGATTTCCAACAACATTTCTTCCACCATGCTAAACTCCTCCCACTAATGTCTCAAATTCTCGCTCCTTGGGTTGAAAAATATTCGACATTTTTTTTAGAGATTACAATGGGTAGGAGATTTCCTCACTGCCAATGTGAATGACGTTCCCCATTATCATTTATCATTTGGTGAGCTGTTTGGTCCAAATAAACACAAAAAATTATTATGTCCAATTGTAGTCTGCTGCTATAGATTATCATTAGTCTTCTAGGTCATTCATGTGTGTTTTTAAACTTTTTTACATCATTTTATCAAAATTATAATTCAATATCTATAAAAACTGTGATTATGTGAACTTGATATTAAAAATATCCCCATAATTGTATAGATAAAAAAAATTGGTTGAACATAACAAAATGATTTTTGTGTAATAAAAAACTAATATAGATCCTCCATATTTTATTTATTTAACACATAAACAACAACATATTTCATAGCATCATGTTTAATATATTTGATATGATAATGTATTTGGGGACATAAATAATAATCTCTAACTCAAAATTGGACAAAAAACTATGAGCATGATTGAATATATCCTCTATTGTATGATATTTTAGAATGTAATAAAATTATATTAGTGTAAAATTGTAAGGTTCCCTTATAGATTAGGAATTCAAGACATATGAACATGGTTTTGTTCTTTTTGAGACAGAGGCTATGAAATATTCAGCCTTTAGTAGACGGATTCACCAACCCAAACTGGTTTTTTGATGTGCCTACCTCAAAAGGACTCTTCCAATGTTACATCTTATGGAATATGATGAGAATTATGACATTTATTCTAACTCCAATTCACAAATTACAACATGTACTCAATTAATATGGCAATAAAAAGCTAGTAACCTGACATTTCACAATAATTAATAAAGTATTAGTTGTATATTAACAATAAAACATACATTCAAATAAAATATATAGTAATTAATTTTCAATACTAAAATAAACTATTAATCTTAACATAAAACATTTTTAGTTTTTAATCACATAAATATATCATTTTAATGTTCAAAATATAAATGTAATTCAATATACATATCATCTATTATACATAGTTAAACTAACTAATCATAGAATGCAAGTCATGAATTGTAAAAACATTTAGACGCTCATGAAATATTTCAACAGCGCACTGAATTCTTAATTCAATAAAAATTAATATAATTAATTTAAACATCACATGGAATGTGAATCAGATATTAATCATGAAAAGACACAATATTTAGGCATTCTATAAACCAAATTATAAATTTAATTGTAATCATAAACAAAATGGAAAAACATTATTCGAAGTGGTAATAATGAATCCCCTTCTAATTATATGATTTAGGGCGTTTTCAAAAATTAATCATTCAATATCCAATAATTAAAGTTGTAAAATTTTAATATGGATTTTATGTTTTACAATGACGTGAAGAATAAAAAAATATTAGCTCCTTCAA
Source organism: Viscum album (assembly GCA_963277665.1). Classification (NCBI taxonomy): domain Eukaryota; kingdom Viridiplantae; phylum Streptophyta; class Magnoliopsida; order Santalales; family Viscaceae; genus Viscum; species Viscum album. The sequence goes on along the minus strand of OY728161.1, from coordinate 1,326,398,168 downwards.
AATGAATTTCTCACCTATAATGAGACATAACAAAGAGCTTGTTGAATCTAGATTTTAATAAATAAAACATTCACTATCATCAGGTGTTTACTCCTATTCAATACCGAAGGTGTTCAATGTGTAATTTTCATGTGTAAAAATTTAGGCTTTTTTCAATGTGAGAAACAAACTAGAATTAGATTTACAGCAATTTCCTCTGTATTAGCTAAAATTTAGAAGGGGTTCATCACTTTTATGATGAAGAGAACAATGTTCTTATTTGTGGGTGATGAAATGTAGTAGAGGCATTTACACAACATCCATGCCCCAAAATTTGGAAATCATGATAGAATTTTTATATTTTTCACTTCCAACATGTTCCTCAAAACCTAATTTGTTTGTTTCCCACAAAACATCTACAATTTCACTCACTTCATCATATTATAAGACCATTATAATTGAGAATGAAGTTCCGTGCTAACAATATCATGGGAGGATTATTCCCATCTATCCATATAAAAGTATATTAGAGGCCATAACCCATAAATTAACCAAAATTTGTACTTGTACTGCAACTTATTTTACTAATAATGATGATTTCATGGTATATCATCATGACAGTAAAAATGGTACACTATCATTATGACGTTTAACTTCAGTTCCACTATAATTTTGGAATATAATAGTGTCCCCTCCTTTAGATTAACAAAGATATACTTTTCATCATTTCCATGATTCCCAGGACTAACAAAAATAACTCTTCCTGAATTCAGAATGGGAGTTTTCTAAGGAAGAAAAATTACAATAGGGTTCATGGAAGGAGGAAGTATTTTATAGACAGTGATATTAAATATTGGGTTCCAAAGTGTGGCCATGTGATGAAATAAACAATTAAATAATAGTTTGGAATGAATCCAATGATATCTCTGCTTCAGCTACAAGTGAAGAAGTTGAAAATAGATGCAAAACCAATTGATTGGTACAAGTGTGGTGTGCTGAATGAAATAATAGGAGTGCGTCCAGATAAGTATGAAATAATCATACCTAATCACCAAAAATATAAACATGAAAAAAATAGAAAATCTCAAATCATATGAATTTCACTAAATCCTTGACTGAAAATAAACTCAAATAATGGATACTAGTGATTTGAGGATTGTAAAACATCATGTGAAGAAAAAAAATCTGATATGTGGCCCAAAAATCAACTAGTTTAATGAGAAATCTGTTTATCATAGTTATCATCCAACACATAATCCTTATAGTTGAAAGAGGAAGTGGAAATCAAACAATACTTGAGGGTAGGAGTAAGAGATGGTAGATACTCGACGGTGTCGATGAGGGTGCATTAGCGGTGATGAACTGAGCATGTGAATACATGTACATATAATAGTAATATTTTCCTATTAATGTCAATATTATTTATTGTGTAAATTGGTAAATGATATTAATAAATAACATATGTTTTTCATTGATTTTTTAGTGAATAAAATGTTGGTGATAATGATTCATAAAAATTTACTCATTTATAGGTAGAAAAATCATCGGTATTAATATTATAAAGTAATAAAATTTTTTATGATAAAATATTTATTAATGATAAATAATTAATGAGAACAAATTTATATATATTTAAAAATAAATTTTTGTAATTAGATCAAAACCAACAAAACACAATATCTGATGTAAAAGTTCATTTTTACCAATAATTATATTAGGTATCACAGTATTTATATTGGTACAAGTTATTATTTTTTGTAGTGGTTGGGGGTGGACTCTCATTGCATGGAAATTTTAAAGAAATTAATAGAATGTGAAAACATTGGAGGGTTATAGAGAGGTACATAGAGATAAATTTAATTCTCAATAGGTTTTGAGTGAAAATGAATTGGAGGTTGGGTGGGTATTTATATAAAATGATAGGGGAATTCATTATTAATAAATAAAAATAGGTTTTGGACTATGAGTGATAAAATAATAAAAACCAAAGACCATACCATGGATTTAACACATGGTTGTTTATGAATAGTAGTGGTATTTGGCATTTTTCTTATGATGTTAACTGAAATCCATAACATAATACCATTAATGATGTTGATGTGAGTCATGATCATTAAAGTATTTTTTTAAACGGTAAAATATAGTATAGTGTTGGATGACACATTAGTGTTTTTTAAAGTTCATCAAATAACATCAATGTACATTTTTTAAATGGGTAATATATTTGTTTCCATGTATGTATTTTATTTTATTAGTTAGATGACTCTTGTACAATTATTATGTCATAATATATACAATATATTTAAATCATATTTATATTTTACCAATAAATTCATTTGTCTCAGAAAAATTTGAAATATTCACTATTAGTTAACTTTGAAGTGATGACTTAAAAATGATATTTATTTCATGAAAGTAATTTTCTAAATATAAAATTTTCAAATTATATATGAAAATATTTAATTTTTGAATAATATAATTTTTTGTGACGAAAACAACATTATGAACCATATATATGTTATGTTGGACTTAATTAGATTTTGTTATAATTTATATTTAAATAAATATTTTTTAATAATACTATTACATGAAACTAAAATTTATTTTAAATATTGCTGAATTTATTTAAAATAAAAAATTAATTGAAAATATATATTTCTCGAATGTACAATTTTGATTTCGTCACATCGAAATGTAATTTTTAACAAACTCATTATATAATCCTGGGTATATATAAATCAATAGTGAATATATAATCATTATATTATTAAAATGAAATATAAAAAATTTCATAGAACTTTGGCGAAGATATATAACCCCTTATTATAGCCTCGTATTCCACAAGGTCATGCTTCAAAATTTTTGTTATATCTTATTTCGGTCAAACAAAAATTGTAAGGTAAATAATCTCTATAGGCTTTAACATGTCCAGTAAAATGATTTTCTCATGTTTTAATTGTCGAATCCTGGATTGGTCATAGTTATGGGAAAATCCTAGTGATCATGTATCCCTAAGAATATCTAATAAATGGTATTTATTGGTTATAATCATTATGTTCAAGGTTATCACATCTTCCTTATGTGTCAACTAGATATTATTATAATCATTAATTTATATTAATCTTAATTGTCATTGTATAAAAACTATATTATCATGATTTATGATGATTAATAGTATTTTAAACCCACTATACAATTATCGATATATTTTATAAGGGATGAAACTAAATAAATAAAATATAGTGCATGTGTTTCTATAACCAAAGTTTCATAAAGAGGTATTTATTCATTCATAAGGCGATTGTACATATAAATGTTTGGGTTCTTACATGATGGTTCACTTAGTCTCGCCATCCTTCTGGGAGTGAAATTTCATGCCCATCTAAAATTTGGTCTCAAAAGCATCCAATAGACCTCTCAATTTCTACAACTTGAACTAATAATCATAGTCTGATAAAATCCACGACAGTACTCGGTGATGCGATATGACCTCCTAAATGAACATATGCCCAAACTGTCAACTAAACATTTCTCCCTATTATAATGAAAGTGAGATTAAATGGCATGTTTATTGACAATCACCCATATATCACCATGGAATCCGAATATTTAGGGAAGACACATAAAAAATACCATCGATATGTCATCCCCTTCCACTATTGGATATCATGTGGTTGAGTCAAACCTACTAGAACAAAAAATTCTTCCTTCACATAGTTATATGTTAGGGATTAAGATCTAAACATACCAATAGTCTACCTCATTTCAGTCTGCAAAAATGTCTACTTATGGACTTGGTATATCATTGGTATTCTATTATATAATGAAAAGGGGAGGTGTGGAACTCTGTATAAACCTCCACATGCAATAAAACTGAAATTTTCATCTATCAAAAGAAAATTAATACATTCTCCCCACCATAATAAAATCCATCTGGTGTATCACCTAAGGATGTATCGTCATCAGAACTCATGCATTTGATGTCCCCTAACAGAGGATCTGTTACATGATAATGAGGCGGTGGTGTCACTACCATCTACTATAATTATATTTCCCCTCTCTCCTCAGTAAAGGTCAACCAAAAAGAGTCTAACTACATAGAAACCTCCTGTATAACATGATAATGAAATTTTATTCTTATGGATCTAGAAACCACGTTTCTCTTTCCATGTATATAGAATATCTCAAAGTAATAGTTTGATATGAACTCCAACAAAATTTCTTTGTCATAGGTTGAGGTCTCTATAGGAAAAGATATACCTAATACCCTGGTGGTATGAAAAGACTAAAAAGTTCCATCCCAAATTCTAATTCCTCAACATCATCATGGAAAATAGTACTATTACAAAAATCCAAATCATGGGTTTTGTAGTTTTAATAACGGGTTCTTATTTTCCTTGTTCATAAGTGATAATTTATTTTCTCTACATCATCACCCATATGAGCTAAACTATATATTAATCACATAAAAATACTTACTCATCAATATCCTATAGTAGTATCATCATAGAATTAATGGTCAACCTTTTCCTTCGTTCCTTTAATTATCTATAGCTATGGCCAGTCCATGAAAATGAATTCCCTATTGTAGATATCATATCAATACATAAAATGGAACCATATGGTTTCATCACAACAACCATGAGGTATCATGAAAAACTCTATCCATTGAGAGATAATTCACACTCTCGGAATATGTGAAAAAAAGGAATACCTCCCTAGGATATCCTCTAATTGTAAATGTTAGGATAAATTTTCAATGGGAGTCTTAATCTCTTAGATTATGGATAACTAAATAAAAGAACAACTCATGCCATTGTCCATATCTACTACAGTTAAACTAGAGATGATAAGGATTGAAACATGAATCATATCAAGTGAATCCTACACACAATCCTCTATTTCCTAAAATTTTCCACACTACCAACCACCAGTTCTCTGAGCTTGATGGGGCCAACCTGGTTGTAGTAGTAATGGTATGTCATATCTCTTTCGTCCACCTAATAATCCACATACTAGGACTCCCTAGCCCATTTTTCAATACCACTCCCTAGGGGATTTCCTGATCACCAATGGAAGATCCCTAATCAACATGCTACCTCTATCATAGAGGTATGACCACTAACTTATCACTTTATATAACATGATAGTCTATGTAGTCACATTCCAATTGACTATAAAAATCCCAATCATAACACAAACAATTTTTAGTTAGAATGGATCCTATACAGGATCGCTACATTGCAGATCCATTTGTTTGGATATAGGCATATGTATTCCACTTTCACAAAGACCCTGACAATTGATGAATGTTGGATGCTAAAATGTGATCAGCCCTTTGATAACCATTTCAAACTCTAGTTGGTTGACACTCCTCTTCCATAATTAACTTTTCCACCACGCCCCCCTAGCACCCCAGTATATCTAGGAATATACTAGGAGACCATATTGGATTAGACACTCTTGCAGATGCCCTATATAAACTTCCATTTCAAGAATTTTTCTTCTAAAATCATATCAAGATAGTATCATGTGAAATAATTAAACCTTGATGTGAAATGTTCAATATACATATCAACATAATTGAGATCATGAATCTACAGAATCCACAAAGAATACAATCTCAAAAGACAATATTCATTATCGAACAAGTGTTGAAATTCCTTCAATGAGATTATCACATAATATTGGGTCATAATGTAAAGACCCCACTAGTGTCCCTATGCTCCCTGAAGAAGATTGGTTAGAAGTACAATCACATAATCAAAAGTATTTCACACAAGTTATAAAAATTGGACGTCGACTCTAGCTAATTCTTTATAGCCTATGTATTTGGGTAACTAGGAAACCTGAGCCATATGTATCACTAAAAACTAAAAAGCATGATCAACTAGTTTGAATCATTATCCAATACTAATATAACTATCAACTAGTTATCAGGTAGTCACATTTAGTCATATTTTAGAAGTTCCAAATTCATACCCACACATTGGGATGAAACACTAATCCAAGCTAACCTAGTTGTAACACCTCATGGTTATGTCCCCATTCTGATGCCTCATCACTGAACTAGTAATCCTGAAGAATCTGTCTTGGAATCATACCTTGTAGTGATTGTGTATCCATCCTGAATGTTAATAAGAATAACCATAAATATATGATATTTCCTAACAAGATGAAATAATGATGAAATGTATCTCAACAATCATTCATATACGATGCATGTTCACTTGGATTCTATACCACTAGAATCTTAGTGTGCAGAGTGGAAAAGTAGGTTATGAATGTATTGATGTATAGATACGTCGGCCAACACAACACTACAGGGTTACCATGACTATGTGTTGAACATGAGACACCTTAAAATTGTTTCCCTATGTTCCTAATAAAATCATCACTTGCACATCTATCTTCATACACTGTCGCAAGGACATACCTCTTATAATACCACATTGTAAATACCTGACCCACCGGGGTCATGCACAAACCAATAGTAAGCAGAGTGTGACACGTCAATCCCATATCTAATAGTTCATGGGTGGGTGACTGGTGATGAGTAGGCATAACACTGAAATTGGTTGCCTTTTTCAAATATACCTATACATAAACACACTATTAACATCTATGTAACGAAGTAATGTAATGATAATCAATAAAAAATTGAATGTAAAAAATGCATGTAACGACTTCTAGAAATAATAACAGAGTACAAAAGAATGATATTATTAGTAAAAAGGGAAAAATACCTACCTTACCATGTTTTGTACCGACCTGCGAATAAAATAGGAATAAAAGGATATATCCAATAATTTGATATCGAATTATGACCACTGAATATGTTCACTTTCATTGAGTACTTTTATTCTCCTGCAATACTTGGTTTATCTCAGTATTCCCCAGTCAATATTTTTATTGTGTAAGACATGAACCATATGGTAAAATATCATATTGTTGAGATTATAACATACCTAGTAGGAATCCCTAAAAACATAAAGTAACAAAAAATGCAATGGTATTCTCATCCCATGAATGAGAGGGGAGGTTGAAAAAAACTAAAAATATATGATTATAATGATAGAACAGGAAAGTATAGATAGAAACATATCTTTACAACCTGTAAAGGATGATTAGTTTTAAAAAAACCTATGTTAGTTTCATCTTTAAATCCTAAGTCAAATTTAATCACAACATAAATATAATTGAGGGCTGATGCATCACTGGTAGATGCCTCAAACAAGTGAGTTCAGACTCTAATAGAGGAATTTTGCACCACCATATACTTGTAATAGGGGAGTATAAATTCATAGATTGAGGACCCACTCCCTAATGTTTATAAGATATACGAAATATACATGGGAGACCCATGATCTAAGAGAACCATCAACAAGGAAATACTGATCCTAGAATCAAAGTTAACCATCACACCGAATCCTTTTCATCAACCTAAATAGACTTCTAAAAATGAATATTTGATCAATTTTTCTAACAAATTATTGATGTAGGCTTAATGAATCACATCCTTGATCTACATGGTCATACACCTCTGGTAGGCAAGGATCACTATGTGAAACTGTAATTCCCTCCATGAATTATCCCCAACTGAGTTTCTACTTAAAATATTCATTCATTTAGAGAATTAAATACTAGATACATATGAGCATTTGGTTATAAATATTCATGACATGATATTGTGTTTCATATAAGGAACATGATTTTTATAACCCAAAGTTACAGTTAGTATTCAGTGCATCCAATAATCCAGTTACTATTTCCATTTTAAACCTTTCTATACATGTCGATCTAACACATACCCTTTTCAGACACCAAATTTAGTTATCCAGTCATTGCAAAAAGTGATCTAAAGTCACCTATATTACCCAATCATCATCCTCCATGAATTTATTATTCACGAATCCATATGTATCATCCAATAAGGACCGTCAGTCACTAATATGATCCAAAAGCTAATCATAGGATGTGGAAACCCATTTATATAGTTTTTCTCCCAAAATATTTTTATCAGTCAAGCATATCTGGATGTACGATTGTGCTAAAACTGATCCCATGATTGTCAAATCACCAACTATATATGCTAAAGATGAAGAGAGAAAAGAATAAGGGGATAAATACATAATAAAATAAGTGAATGGAACTGAAAACCAATTGTTTTAGGCAATTGATCATCAGTTTAGAAATCACAAACACATATGTAAATTATAACAAATCAAATATGAAAATGACAAAATCAATGTTTTCACTAGGCTGTGGAAACCTATGTTCTAATGTTTCTATATAAGAAATTCTATCAATTCTTGAAAAAATAATAATAGGGAAAAATACAAAAATATCCAATCCCCACCATGTCATTGGATTCATCACTAAAGAAGAAAAATTCCACGATGATACCTTTCGATATATTAGATACTTTCTTCTCAGTTGATCATCCCAAATAATTATATATTTTTTAAAACTTATATATGGATTATAGGGATCAATGAAATAAACTATGGGATTAATGATCTTTGAAACACATCTGGGAAATTCATAGAGTTTGATTCTAATAGTGTATTAATGATGAAAATTAGAGATATTATATAGTTATATATATGTTGGTTATTGACAAGATCAGAGCACGAATCCCTGGCTTCGCTGTGAACCATAAGAAATGTAAATATATCAAACATACCATGAATAGTTCTAGAATAGTAGGAATGAGATCATGTAATAAAAAAATTTATCAATCTCACCATTCCTTCAATGTGATGACCTCATGAAACACTTCCTAAAAAATTCATGCCAAAAATATGTATTCACTACATGAATTTCTACATGCAGTTGAATAAAGATCAACGTGATCTTTCTACACATCAAACTCACTCCAGGATCCCCCAGTACAAAACACACACCATAAAATGGGTTGGTAATGGATCAATATGATAAAAAAGAATTATTGTATCATCATGAAAATTTACAAATATCTATCCATTAAAACTAGAGTCATTACATTTCATACAAAGGGTGATATTATTAGGGGTTTAAACAAACGTTATAGAAGAAAAAAATATAAATAACATTCCCATGACCCCCATACATTGAAATGTGATAAAATAAAAACATTAAATTATTAACCTCTAAAACTAGAATACAATACAATTTTGAAAAGCTAAATCATTTTTATATCATACAATGGGTTGAAGATGATCACTAAGGGATTCATAAGGACATCATTTATTAGTGATGTGTCCATGGGACAAATTGAATTTAATGTCACACAAGGATGATCCAAAAACTCACTATAAAATGAATGAACCTCTATCTTTAATGTTAGAATATGAAAATATCATCAGTGGTGGGAAGTATCAGTCGAGAAAAAGATCTCGAAAACATAGAATCTCATAGATCTACCCTTCTATAATATTCTATGACACTCCTCGATGGTTTAATGTTCACTTATTAATTATGAAACACTTGAAAATTCTTTTAATTAATTAATGAATTTATTTATTTAAGACGATCCTTATCATTTACATATTACTCAAGGGACTATTAATGATAACACTTTGTTGAATATTTATTAAAATGATAATTTTTATTATTCAACCTCCACTATCAAAAGCCCAAGATATATTTAGAGAAATTAAATATCAAGGTTTGAATCACATTTATATTAAAATATTATTTTGGAAACAAACCATTAATATTTCTTTTAAGAATATGTTGGAATCATTGTATTCTGTGGCTATATTTATGGATACATTAGTGGCAATGTTAATTTAGGCTTAATTTTTAGGGTGTATCATCTATTTCAAATATGTTTTTTATTTTAACTTTTCATAATAATATAGTCATTAGATCATACCCAATCCAAGGATGTATTAGTTTTATATTGTATAAGAAACCAGATTATCATTTATTTTTTCTCCTAATGATCATTTTCTTGAGGTCTGTAATGCCCCATGATTTAGGAAGCATATTTTTTCTATAAACTTTATGTTTATAATTATAAAATATTATTTTCCATTTTTTTAATAGAATTAAAAAAAAATTATGTAACAAGTCATATGAGTTTTGGAAGAAAAAACACATTATACTTTCATAGTAAAACATTACAACAAAATCACATGATACTTGTTATTACACATTATTGAATATTTTAACCAAGAAAACAGAAAACAAATTAAAGGGGATAGTAAACTAAAATGAATATGTTATTTAGAACGGACACCACTCTTAGACTACTATCACATTTAAGAATTACTATTTATATAAAAAAATACAATAAAAATGAATACAACTAATGAATAAAAATGTTGTGAGATCTAAAATGATAACAATGGAAATGTGAATTGTGAATGAAATAATTTAGGTAATGTAATATATATATATATATATATATAAAATGTTTGTTGCAAATATGATCATTAAAAACATGTTTCTTGAAAATAATTATCATTTTAGGTATCAAATACGAAAATATAGTCAATAGATATAAAAAATTCATGTATTTTTAAGTAATTGATTTTAAATAACACAACTCATAATGAAACCAAAGGATAATATTATAAAATTATATTGATATATATTTGTGAAATATGTAAAAATATACTTATAATTTTAATTATTTAAATATTAAATTTTGTATAAATAAAATTAGAAAATATATTTTAATATAAGGTTATTAGCAAAATGGATTTTTTTGAAAATAAATAATTTATTTTAATTGTATTTGTTAAAGCATATTAGTAGAAATGTAACATTTTATTCTATTTATTTTTTTGTTATGTATTGTCTATTTTGTTATAAATTATTAAATTGAGAAGTTTAAAATATTATTATATTTGAAATACTATATTAACACCATATAAATTATAAATTGATATGAAATAATAACAACAACACAAAATGTTTAAAAACACTATTTTTTCAATAAATGCAATTTATCCTTATATTTTGTATCATATTTATAATGATTAATATATAACTTATATAATTTTAATTATATATAATAAAAATCGTATTTGAATTTATAATTTCAAAATTATATCCAGGTGAAATTTTTGGTATTATCTAAAACATTATATTTTTAGGTGAATAATGCAATATATAGTTATTAATAATAATGTGACTTTTATTCCATTATTAGTATATAGGTATGAATATAAATTATTGAATCTTTTTTCATGATGTAATATGGATGTTATGATTGAAATTAAAAATTATAAAATATTGATTGTAGTTTACAAATATATGATTATTATTTGAGAACTAAAATAATATATTTTACAGAAATTGTTTTAATAAATTATACATCCATGATATAAAATTAATTTTTATCAATTTTATAAATTGATTCCAAAAAATTATTTTTAAATTTATAATATGTAGGGCCAAATTATCGAATAAGAATCTATTCATTTTTAGGCATATAGATTATGTTTCCATTGGTAAAAACTAGTTACTGTGGTAAAAGCTAAATTGGAAAATATATTAAGTCAATGGTGTTATGGGATTGAAATATTTATACAAATGAACCAAACACATTTTTAAAGAATTATTTTCATTCTATCATCAAATCAGAATTATTTCTAAAATTTTATATCCAACATTCTTCACAGTGTCTTTCCATTATTGAAATGTTTTAGTATTTACATATATGTCATCCCTTTACACTTATAAAAGTGCCCCTCCTCGATGCACTAACTATCACTCCACGACTCTCTATTATCATAAACAAATGTACCCAAATCACTCCTAAAAATACCAATACACCATAAAGTCATTTTAATATTATCATAAGATCATTTATCAAAGGCATAATTCTCGTCCCAATAGATATAATCATATATCTGAGGTATAAGTTCTAAATATCTCTTTACCACTTTTATTTCCTTTTTTTAACTCCCAGTCCTCCCAATTTAATTACACTATATCAAAATGAAAACATAATTATAATCAGTATACTAATATGTTATTATTCTGATTTGATAATCATTAACCACATCTTCCATTTTCCATTAAGAAAAAAGAAAACATGAAACACATGTGTGTGCAGACTACCACCCCCATGAAGTAATGTGGTTGTTTTTAAGTACCACTATTATTATATGTGTATATTAATGGTGTTACAGGATAAATATATATTTTTTAATATGAATTATATTTTTCTAATGAAAATTGAATATCCTCGTAATGTTTTTAGTGATAAAAACATTATAAAATTTATCGTCTTAAAAAAGGGAACAAAGTGGGAAAAATTATTCATACTATGTATTTATTTATTATCCATAAACTAATTTCTTTCATTTTTATAATTATAATATATCATATAATTTGATACTAAATGATATCATTATTCTTCTAGATTAATGGTATTGTAAATAAATCACCTAATAATTATTTATTATTCATAGTATGTTCATGTTTGTGTCAGTTTGAACACCTAATATAAAAATTCTATGGAATTATATCATGGATGATTATGAAATAATAATTTTATATGCATCATTATAAATATTTAAATAATTTTTTCTTATTTTTTCTTTAATTTTTAACAAAATATGTAATTTATTAACTATGGGAACATGATTTTTGGGTTAAAAATCACAAAAACATGCTTATTGTTGACTTCTTCTATAATAATAAAACTAAAGGACCAAAAAAATGTAATTTATACACCATAAATATTAATAATTAATATCTTTTATTAAAACTATTTTCATTGGGTAGGATGTGCATTCCATGAAGATAAAATACTGACACAACCTCTTCAAAACTAATATAAATGGTCAAAACTATTGAAAAAGGATAATTAATATAAATGTATATAACTCTTATTAATGAAAAGTATAAATGGAAATATGTTTTAGTATGGTTCTAAAATCAGTTATTATGATTTTTATCTTCACGATACATGTGGTTAATGAACTTTTATGAATGTCAATATTCCTCGTAAGGGACATTGGCAACTCAATTATATTTTTCCGAGTTATAAGGTTACATTTAAAAACTTGTCTTTGATATTAAATTCATTAATTGAATCCCCTTTTTATATGATTCTTAAATTAAACCATTTAGTGGAAAATATCTAATTTGTTTCAAAGCATCCTACTTTATTATTCTCTCACATGAAATTATAATGTAATCATGAATCAACCTCAACATATAAATTGGATTTCATTTCTAGTCTGTGTTTCCACATACCACTAATTTTCAACATTTATATATTGGAATAAAACTATATATAAATATATTATATAAACAACATTATTTATCATCATTTAAATGAATATTTTATTATCTTTTTTTTTTCAATTTTTGGTTTTCAACAATGGTATTTCTAAATATAAAAAAATATTCCTTTGACAATCAAATTTTTTAACACTGTCTTCCATTTTTATCCTCATCTCAAGGGATCTATTTTCTATGAAGTTATAATTTATAAATCACAATATAAATTATTTTTATGAATTTAATCTTCCAAGTGATTGAAATTTGTATCAAATGATATAGTTTGTGTTCTTATTCATGTCATACATTTTGAAAGATAATGTGAAGACCATTATTGTTTTTGGGTTTTATTGATGTGAGGATTTGATGTTTTTTGTAGAACACATGTATATTGTAGATCTTTAATTTATGGGGGACTTATATATCCCTAAAATATAATGGGTAATGTTTTAAACCACATTCTATTATTTGTAAAACTAGTATGGATACTTGATCCATACTAGGAAATATATTTTGATGCCTGGTCCTCTATGAGAAATAATTTTTTATTCGCGATCCATTATGATAAACTAGTTATGATCATGTATCCACTGTGAGGAACAGATAGTGATGCCTAATCCAAGATATAGTGTATCTATTCTTATGTTTGTGCCATAATATTACACATGTTACTATTCAATTCCCATGGATTATGAATTATGTCACATGTTTTCACTTTAATTATCCCATGTAATATTTTTTATCATACAAGATCACTTTATATTTTATTATGAAATATGAAAAAATATTATATTTCAAAATTATTTTAATCCTATATTTATATCATGTATATTTTATTTCAAATGCATAAGTATTCACCATATTTAACAATTTAATTCAATGATTATTATTATTATGATCATTTGAGCTCCCCCATTCATATGTAAAATTTTTCCATGTCATGATGATGTGTTTAACAATGTAAGAAGTCTTAGATTATATTTAGTATGATAAAATTATAGGAAACATTTCAAAATAATTGTAAAATTATTCACTTATCTAGCTAGTCTCTAATGTTACTAATCCTCTAGATTCTACAGATATTTATTTTATTATGATGTATAGTATATTAATTATTGAAATGATGTTAAATAATGAATTTTTTTCTTGGTTCGCCTATATTTGGTATCCGAGATATGTTTTAGTTATTTTTTTTAAGATTATACTAGTTTCCTTTAGAGTTATTGTTGGAGAACCCTAGTGAAAACCATCATTATAAGTATATCTATATTTACATATCCTAGAATATTAATCAATTAATGAGTAGGAGGTTTTCATAGAAGAATTTTCATATTAGGATACTAGAATATAGATGTGGCTACGGAAAAGATCCACCTAGGGCTAATCACCCCATAATAGTTGGGTTGAGCATTAAATCAATAATCAATATGATGAATGATGAGTGATCATATGGCTGCACACTCGACTTGATATTCATAGGTTATACAGTTTTATTGATCATATTTTCTTTAAAACTAAAATTATTGATTGATTAACTAGTTATGTTAAGGGATCAGGTTGGGATGTTTAAGATAACTAAACACAAATTAACCGAGGATACACTACTATTGATATTGGTTAAACTAAATTTATTACATGATAATGAAATGATATTAACATTTAAATGGTGTTAAGGTTAAATCCCTTTTATGTTATTTATTTGGATAATAACTTATAGTGTTAAATTTATTCCACTTGTGTTATCCCTTTTGGATTTATAAATGTAATTATCTATAAGGAACCGAGTGATTAATGAATATTATAGACAATGAATTCATTTTCCTAATTAAAAACCAAATGGGATGAAAGTTGGTTTTGAAAATATTGTGGTTATGCTTACACAAATATCTTGATTTATGATCAACAACTCGAGTCATAATAAACCCCGGATCCCACCAATGAAATGAAGGATAAGGATTTATAGGAGATAAGTGATGAAGAAGATGAGTAAAATAATATTAAATTTCATTCATTTCCCAACTTTTGGAAGAGACACCAAGAGTAATGCCTCAATGAAATTTGAAGATGATTTTTTTTTGTAACAGGGGACATTCATTATTAATCTATTAATGAAAATGGAAGATTTTAGTTAACCTGATAGAGAAACATAATGATATTCTTATGGATCCAAAAGTACATTGATGTTTTAGATGTGAATAATTTGGGTACTATGTAATTCAGTGCATTAATCCATTGGATTGAGATGAAAAGCTATAGAAACAACCAATTATACAATTAGATCAAGAAAAATAATATTAAATGACTACCTTTTAAGTGAATAGAGGTAACTAATTTGTTCTAGGAGTACTTATTAATCACTCTAAGTTTCTAGATGTTTTATATAGTGTTTTCTTTCACATACTAATAGATGAAAAAATAAATAAAATATGGAGTTTCCAATATTAAATCCATCGTATATCAATATTTTTTGTGGTTTGTGGGGTTTGATTCATGAAAATCATATTATCCATTTGTTAGATTAATTTATTTTCAATTTTTCTCTCTACTTATATGAAATACTTACTTATGCAAGGAAAAAACATTTCATTTTAACATATGATATTATATCAATGAAATAATGATAATAAATACCCTCTAAAAAACTATATAATGTAGGTGTTGATAAAAAATAATGGTTGAATATTGGGGAAAACAGGAGGGAAAAAACTCAATGTTAGGAATAATCCATTTCTAAGGGAAGAGATATGTTTCTGATGTTTGTAAGGTTGATATATCATTCAAAATTATTTTATATTTTTTTGATAATTTATTCTCCCTTAATTATTTGTATAGGAATATGGTAATTAAAGTTATGATGATGAAAATTAATTTTTGGGATAAAATGTATTGCCACATGTTTTAGGAAGTATATTTTTTTCATAAACTATATTCTATGACTCTAATTTCAGTTTTTATTTAATAAATTGAATGGAAATAGATTGAGCAATGAGTCAACATGTTGGGAATTAAACAAACAACATCTTATTATTTCATAGTAAAATGACTCCACAAAATAACATGAAACTAATTATTACAAATAATGGATTATTATATCCATAAAAATGAAAAAAAATAATAAGGGGAAAATAAACTAAAAGAGAATAATTTATTTAAAACTAGCATCTCCCCCAGACTAATATCATCATTAAGTATCAAAAATAGTATAACATAATTGATAGTGATAAAGAATACCATGAAAAGAGATATCATAGTATGAGATTTAAAATTTAATCTTTTGAAATTGGATGTGTGGGTGGAAGATATTTAGTAAGAATATATATTTAGAATGAAATTTTTAGCATTTTAAATATGGTTATTTCAATAATTGTCTTTGTTAATATGGTAAACATTTTCATGGTCTTTGGATATCACTACTATATATATAACCTTAAATAGAACTTAAAAAGTGTTTTATGAGCATAAAAAGAACTGATTAAAGTATATTTTATAAGTGTTTTTTCAGTGATGATAAAATTTTGAAAAGAATTATTTTGTACACACCACAACAACATCCATTCCTAAAACTTACGGTCCCCTTTTTCAATGCTTTCCACTCCCTAACCCACCAAAACTCAATGTAATAACCCAGATCATCATTTTATGTATGGATCTTGATTTCAGGTTGTTTTTAATAAAAAATGAAGAAAAGAGGTTTTTTCGGGTACACAGCGTGTACTTATGTGTACACATTGTGTACCCAGTTTCCATGTATTGCCACATACTAGCTGTGTAATGGCTGAGTACATGTGTGTGTGATTATCTTCCATACAACTTATGTCGAGGTCTTGTAAAGGAAACTACACTGCGTGTATGTTTAATGAACCTACCATGTACTTTGGTTTTTTTTTCATATATCAGAGCATGGGAATCTCTTATGTTCGGATACATATTATTCTCCTCGTGGCTTCTACAGGAGAGTGGCAGAATGACCAAAAAAATTCAAACCCCTCCAAAATCTCTATCCGAGCTCCGATTGAGACACGGTTAGGTGCGTTGGATTCCCAAATGTGTGTTCTCCATTCCCATAGAGCCTTTATTCCTAATTCCTTATCTCTATTGAGTTATTTAAGTGTTGTAATTTTCACCTTTTTGTAGATCTACACCATCTAGGCCGATTTAGTGGTCGATGATCAAGAATATCGATCGTAATACATCAAGGTAGGTTGTTTTTCCTTTTCTTGGTTGTATTTGGATTATATATGCTAGAAGGGTCACATAACTATGATTAGGGTTTTTCATGATTTTGAATTTTTCCCTATTTATCATATGTTGTGGTTTATTAAATTGATAACGGGTAGATTCTTATGTGTATGGTTAAATAAAACATTTTGGGACACGCTGTGGGTGTGTTTCTATTGATTGATTTTTTATGGCCATTTGGTCTAGGATGCCTATTATAATTTCAATGTTTTCCATGACTTGGATGATTGGGATAGAGTTTTATTGATTATATAAAATTCAAGTGATATGGTTGTGAATGATTATCTATGTAGTAGTTTTAGATTACATGAGTTACATTGATATTATATGCATATTTGTTTCCAATAGACCATGAGAGCCTTAGACCAGGAAGACTATGGGGACTTCAACATTATTTACACCGAACTATGAAAGCCTTGGTGTATATGATTGACCCATGGGTATTGACCAAGATAGTTACTTAAGAGGTCATTTATAATTTATTGATGTTATGTTGACCCAATAGTATTGACCATGAGAGCTACCCTGGAAGTTGTTTATAATTTATTGATTCCATGGTGACTGAGGGGAATTGAATGTGAGAGTGGCCTAGGTGGTCATTTGTAAATGATTATTAGTATGTTAAATGAAAGGGGTTAGACTGTGAGTGCTTTCCCAAAGGTTTGTTTATGAATGATTGAATTATTGTGACGAGCCTTCCAAGTCAAAGAACATGCTTGGACATGATTTTACTTTCTTGTTTAGATGGTATTTGGAGGAATATTTTTTGTTATTATTATATATGGGGATATTGATATTATTATAGATCTGAAGATTAGATGATTAAAAATATGAATAATAAATGTAAATGACTGTAATTAATAATGTTAGGATTATTTACCTTTGATTATTTCCTAATATATTGCTTCATTTTGGATATTACATGCTATATATATTCACTGACAGTTAGGCACAAATATTTTCGTGGTTTCTTATTGGGATTTATATCAAACCCTAGTTGGCTCATAATTTTGGACCCAAGCAGATTATATGGTTATAGGTATAGATAAGGGAAACCAACCTTCTTCATCAGGTACTTGATTTCAGTTGGGGCTGGAGAGCATGGGACCAAGGTGAGGCTTGTGATGAAGCTGGAGTTTTATTGTTTCTTTTTTACTTTGGGTTATGTATTCATTTCCATCATTGTGAATTATTTAGATATTTTTGTAGATATATATTCTATGCATCATATATATATATATATTCTATGCATCATATATATATATATATATATTCTCTAGTTGTTTAATCTTCCATTGTTTACTTATGTTATATGTTATTACTGCTTCTGTTATTGATACCATTTGTTTTCTATTGTGTTACTCTACCAATGAGGGCATAGATTTTACACTATCACACCATATAACCTCTCTTCTAGTTGGATTCCTCTGGTGATTGGGGAATTACTCTTGAGTCCATGTGGCTGACCAGATTTGGGGATCCATTGGGCGACACCCATATCCCGGACGTTACAAAGTGTAATTAGAGGCATTTTTATTTTCTGGATTGTCATATTATTTGATGACATTAGAAAGGTATATGAAGGAAATGGAGTTTTGAAATTATTTATGCCCAGGAGTAGCTACCCTGTGTATAGGGAAAATCCAATTTACCTTGAATATTAAAATTTTTATGTTTTTTCAATTGTCAGAGTTGATTTCATTTCACTATTGGGTGATTCACTTGTTTTTTGATGTTATGACTAATATCATTGTGGTCATATTTCTATTCCACCCCTATGATATGAAGTTATTACATCTCATGCATCATATATGAACTTTCTAGAGATCACATGTCATGCATTCTTGTCATGCCATTTAGGGTGCATTACTGAGTGCACGTTGTTGTGATAGATGTTGTGCTAGACATGCATGTTGTTGTGATATATGTAAGGATTGAAATACCTTCTATTTAAAAAGTTTATTGGTATATGAAACATTTCATTTGGATAGATGACAAGCATTGGTCTTTGAGGTGTTATGGGACCTATTGGATCAGAATTTGTTGGATGATGTTTGAACTTTAATTGAATTCTGTTAATAAGATATGAATAAGGATGCCAAATTTAAATCACGGGGAGTATGGGCAGTTCGTAATGGTGTCATCAAGATGTATCAAGATCTACATCAGCAGTACTTATTTCCATGAATGAAGAGGGATGTAATTGGTTTTGTTATGATATGTTCCACCAGTCAGTAGGTAAAGGTAGGGAATCAGCGACCGGTAGGGCGTTTACAGTAGTTACCCATTCTTGAGTGGAATTAGAATGATGTCACAATTGATTTTCTTGATAGGTTTACCAAGGTCTCTTTGAGGGAATGATGCAGTTTGAGATGTTATTTTCAGGCTCATGAAGGTTTCACATTTCATTCCGATCATGAAACCTTCAGTGTTAATGATCTTGGAATGTTGTACATCTAAGTGACTATAAATTTTCAGGGGGCTCCACAGTCTATAATTTTAGACAGGGGATGTTTGGTTTACTTCTCGTGTCTAGAAGAGACTATATAGTCATTTGGGTAAATACTTACTTCATACTACAACTTACCATCTCCAGAAAAATGGTCAGTCTGAGTACACGATTCGGGTTTTAGAGGACCTGCTCTGAGCATGCGTCATGGATTTTGAGGGATCTTGGGAGAGACACATACCCCTAGTGGAGTTTTCCTACAATATCAGTTTTCAGTAAATTATTCAGATTGAACCTAATGATGATTTTTATGGTAGGACATGCCATGAAACCCTATATTGGATGGAGGTAGGAGAGGTAGCTAGGTTGGGACCTCGTCTTGTCCAGGACACCGCAGAACAAGTAGAGTAGATTTAGAAGAGGATGACTACTACACAATCTTGCCTGAAATATTATGTTGATCGATGGAGATGACCCTTGGAGTTCGAAGTTAGAGATCAGGTTTTCATACATGTCACACCAAGGTTGGGATATAGTAGGATTATGAGATAGTAGAAGCTTTCACTAAGATATGTCGGGCTGATTGAGGTTTTGGAGAGAGTCAGGCTTGTTGAACATCGGTTACAGTTATCTTAGTGGTACCAGTCTATGCACAACATATTTCATGTTTCTCACATACAACATTACTTTTTAGACCCATCTCATGTTTTTCAACCTGAGGAGGTTGAGTTGGAGGTGGATGCATCCTTCGAGGAGCACCCTCTTTGGATTGTGGATCACAAAATGAAGGTTCTCCATGGTCATTATTTTAGAGTTGGTGTCCTAGAACCAAAAGTTTGTACTTTGATTATAGGGATAATTAATGTATTTAAATGTTAAACATATTATTACATAATTTTCTTTGTGATGCATTAATATGATGTAATAATGTCCTAGAGTTTTCGTTGCATTGATAAGGTCATGAAAGTTCCCCGCTACGATGAGAACCTTGAAATGACATAAAAACATTCTTAAATACAGTTCTACAGTTTGATGACATACTATATCAGAAGAAATATTATACAGTACATAAAGTGCAAGTACTCGAAAGAAGATGAGACTTCCTCTCATGAAGTTTGTACTTGGTAATCTCCATGATGAGAGATTATGATTACAGCCCCCCAGTAAAAAATTTGAATGTTTTGGTGTCGTCAAATATTCCTATCTATGAGCATGTGTAATAGTACATAGACCTTATTATTATCATTAATACATGTCACAAATCATGAACTTTGATTTGCAGATGAAAATCATCACACCATATGTTTGAAGTAAGTATGCTACGTTGGGTGCGTCACGAGTGGCATGTCATTAATTGATAAGTTGAGTAAGGATTTGTCCCTTAGATTTATGAATGTTGATATCTTGGACCTTTGATTAATATAGAACCTTCACACAAAATTTCATGGCCATTTTGTAATAAATAGTTTATTTCTGGACGTCGAACAACGACGTATAAAGCACAAATGTTGATGACACTATTGTGAAACCTGCTTGAGGAGATATTGAGACAAATGGATTATAATACATAATAATCATTTTTATGTAGATTTTATTTTCGTGACATTATGTTCATTCTCTTAGGAGCCTTGAACCATTTATAAGTAGTACTCTTGGACTTTAGCGAAGACCGCTTAATGCCAATGAGAAATAATCCTTGAGGGTCACACAGTAAGTGTTTCTGGGGAACTCATTTAAATTATATTGGAATTTAATTAGTGGAATGAATATTATTTTAAAGATAGTGGAATAATTTTTTTCAATATAAAATGATTTCATAAATTAAATAAATATTTATTCATCGAATTGTGGGTAAAATATATTTTTTTATTTTATTGAAAATTTAATAAATATTTATTTAAGAGAATAAATTATTTCTTTATTTATTAGGGTGTTTAATAAATGGATGTGGAGTTTGAGCAGAACAAGGTCTGTCGATTAGTAAAATAATTATTTTCAAGATGATAAATAATTATTTAACTATATGGCACTAGTTAAAATAATAATAACACTTGTATTATTTTGTGATGTGGGATTTTATTTATAATTCCTTTTTTTGAAATTTGGAACACCATAAATAATGATGTGGGGTTATTATTAAAATCATGGGTTTTCTCTAAGGTTGTGAATGTTTTTAATTGCTATTAGGCAATTAAATATTGTATCTGAAGCTCTATGTTGATAAATAGACATGTACGTCTATTGTTCCCTATATAGGACTGCATGATCGGTGAATTGAGAATTGTTGGGTTAAAATATTTCTCTCCAAAATCCTCTTCTCACCCCTCTCATGAAAAGAACAAGCGATCATGAACCACCGACACAAGACACTCACTTTGTTATGCTAGCACTCAGATAGTGGGTGGTGTTGACCAGAGGCCAACAGAGCACTTGTGGATCACCGTTAGAGGGATCCTGGTTTGGATCCATGAAATCCCATTGATAAAATATGGAAGGGTCATTCTGAACAATCAACATCATTAATAAAGAAAGTACCCAAGATACAAGTATTATTTTATTTATAAAATTAACTAAATTATTTATAAACATGATGTGAAAGATCCTCTCAAAAGGTTTCGGGCCTCTTCCTTCTTTATCTAAATCTTTGATTCTATTCCATGGAGGATGACATTCATCATCGTATTGGTCCTGAAATAATCATTTATCATGGTAAAGGATAAAGTTGGGTGTATTTCCAACGATGCTTCCACTGTCCCTGAAACCTTTAAGTTGTATCAGTGGGGTTGCATCATAGTTTATAACTATTTAAATAATTTATTGATGGTTTACAATTTAATAATTTAGTTTTACAATTCAAGGTGAATCATTCTTGTATTCTAGATTTCAATATCTTTTCTCCCTCTTTACATTTCTCACAGATTTCATTGAAAAAAAAGATTATTAATTTAAAATTAAAGTAGATAACTCATCAGGAGGTGACGATGATTCTTCCCAAGTGACACAAAAGTACATGCTGTGTGTTTGGACTTACATGCCTTGTTCTGACATACACGTTGTGTAATGTTTACCATACATAGTGTAGTCATGTACAGTGTATCAGATGTAATTCATCAATTACTCAAGCTGTGTGCATTTATTTCACAAAATGTAGTTAATTATACACTACATGTTAACAAGGATATACATGCACATAGATACTAGATTACATGCCATGTGTCCTACTAGACACAGAAAGTACTCTCTTTGGGTCAATGGCTAAACAGTGCATCCCATACACAGCTAAGCCAGCTGGTAACCATGTAACAAAAAGACAACACGACATGTACCCCACTGTACATGTCGTGTGCTATGAAATTTCCAAAATTTTCCTCACAGGATGAGTCCATAGGCCTGTAATTTGGGAATGATGGTGAAGGTAGTACAAATCATGTAGTCATAACTACACATCATGTTATTTACCAAATTACACAAAGTTAAAACATTAATGTTTGTGTAATGTTCAGAACTACTTATCATGTATAAATAATAGTACATGTTGTTAATCTATGAATTGAAGCATCATGTATTCCATATGTCAGAAGAGTAAAACAATATATAGATATAATACATGTTGGGTAGATTTGAATGGGTATTCACTAGCTTACCTCCATGATGAATTTATGTACAATGATGATAATCTCAAAGAAATTCATAAAACGATTAAGATAAAAGTATTGATTAATTACAGATAATACTTAATTTATTAAAGTTCCATTTATCTTAATATGAATGATTAATTAATTTATTAACAGTCTTATAAAATAAAAAACTCATTGCATGTATGTGGGTGATCTTGAGCTAGACCAAGCCCTTTGTATTTTATTGGTTTCCTTTTAACTTTTTTATTAAATTTATTATTGTCCTGTGAGACATCTATCTTGATTAATATGTATTGTCTATCTGCCCATGGTTTCTTTTATGTAAACCCACTTTTTTACCCCTCACATGTGTGTGAGTTAAGAAAAGTGTATGTAATGAATGGAACTCCCAATCTAGGGGAGATAGTTCTATTTGGAGCCGAGACGAATCAAATCCCAAGAGATACAAAGGTGGATAGGTGGAAATCTGTAAACACGAACCCAACAAGTTCAAGTTGTTTCTCCCATAGGACAGGGCTATTTTATCAACCACTAAATAAACTAACTATTAGAAAAGCTCATGATCATGACCTTTACTTTATTTTATTTTTTGTCAGTTACATGGATTATCATTATGGATGTGTTGTCGCGATATAATAATTAATAAATTAAACAATCATGCAAGAAGGAAGTAAAATAAACCAGTCTTATGCCTAAATATTATCAAGACATGGTTAATCACTTAAGTAAGTTCCACTTAATATTAACAATAATGTGATAATTATAACAAGTAATTCACACATAAGTGATAGAAGTCCCTCCAAAAAATAATAAGTCAGACCAAGCCATCTATCACTTGATTAAGGGAAAAACTCAATAAAACTATGTTTTTTCCAAGCCTTGTTGGGACACTTAATTTTATACACGAATCCCTCATGAAAGTTTTCAAGTTTACCTAACCATATTAATCAAGAGGAGTATCCCCTTCTAGACTTGGTGTAATATTGGAGGAAAGAGTTAAGGAAACTGCATATTAGGATTTTAGGATTGGGGAGTCCACTCAACAGATCAAGGAGCTACAAGCCTGTAGTTGGCAAGGACCTACCTACCTAAATACCTCTAAATAGATTGACAACCTATTTTGGGGGTTATTAGAATGGTAATATGGATCCTTGACACTAGAATGTCAAGGAAACTGGATATTCTCAGTTCAATGGTGAGGGCCATTGGGACTTGATAAAATACTTGGAGACATAATAAAATTAATTTATTAGTTCCCATAAAATTTAATCAAGAACGTACTAATGATATTATCTTTTAATTGAAGAATAAAATGACAAAATCATAAACCACACTATCCCTATGATCAATTCTTGATACATAAAACGTCCTCACCATAAGTTACTTTCATGAATGGTTTAGACTCCTTCGGATTATTTACACCATGAACAGAAGTCGTACATGTTGGAGTCATCATTACCTAATCCAATAGGAGGGTGAAAAAGAGTTCTTGGTATATGAGAAAAATATGAATGACATAGTCGACTTTCAATGTGTGATTATATCATAAATTTCTAGTGATCTCATGAAGTCTAAGGAAAACATGGATACCTATAGCAGGCTCGAGCACCTTCATAGTCTTTTCCATAAGAGAGAAAGACATGAATGGTTTGAGATATCCAAGGAACTCTTTCAGAGTAAGCTTCGAGGGGGCATCATAGCTGGGCCTCACATAGTCAAGATCATTAGTTTCATTGAGCACTTGGAGATTCTAAGGTTCAAAATCCCCAAATAACTATGTACCGATCTCATTCTTACATCACTCCCTCATAGCTTCACAAGCAATTTTTTTAATTTCAATACGGACAACATTGAGAAGTCTCTATCTGATTATCCAATCCACATTCACCAAGTGGAAAATGATATGAAGTGAGAAATGAATTCTTTTCTTATGGTGAACAAGAGGAAGGTGATGGATTAGAGATTTAGGCCAAAATCTTCTTCCCACCTTTCCAAGAAAAGGAATATCAAAGGGGAGGCAAGTGAATAGGAAGTTGTTTGTTTTTCATGTGGCAAGAAGGGCCACTGGAAGAAGAACTGTACACATCCTAAGTTCGTTATCATGGGTGTCATGACCCATTTCTAGATATTACTCTTGATCATTAAGCAATCCCACATAATTCCAATGATAAATAATTTTAGAGGGTCACACACTATGTGTTTTTGGTGGTCTCGGTTAAATTTTATTTTAATTTAATTAATATAATAAATATAATTTTCCAGACACTGGAGTAATTTTATTCAAGATAAAATGATTTCCTAAATTAAATAAATAATTATTCAATGGATTTTGGGTAAAATATATTTATTAATTTTATTGATAATTTAATAAATATTTATTTAATGACTTTTATGTAAAATAATTATTTAATAGATTAAATTATTTATTTATTTATTTTGGTGTTCAATAAATTGATGTGGAGATTGAGTGGACCAAGGATGGTTCAGAAGTAAAATAATTAGTTTGAAGATGGTAAATAATTATTTAACTAGTTGAGACATGATAAAATAATAATAACGCTGCTATTATTTTGTGGTGTGGAGTTTTATTTTATAATTTTGTTTTATGCAAGTTGGCACACCGTAAATAATGAAGCGGTATTATTATTAAAATTATGGGTTTTATATAAGTTTATGAATGTATTTAATTGATGTTATGCAATTTAATATAATAGCTGAAGCCCTATTTTGATAAATAGACATGTACTTATATTGTTGCATGTACCGAGCTACATGATCAATGAATTGAGAATTGTTGAGATAAACGATTTCTCTCTTGAATCCTCTTCCCACCCTCTCACGAATGAGAGACGTTCTTCAAGACAGAAGAGAAATCTATCAAGAACGGCTGACCCGAGACAGTCTCTTCACCATTCATGCATCTGGAGAACAAGTGGTGTCGATCGGAGGCCATAGAACCATGTGTGGATCACCGCTAGAGGGATTCTGGTTTGGAACCTCGCAAGTGCAATGAGACAATCCAAAAGGGTCATTACAGATGACCAACACCATCAATGAAGAAAGTACATAAGATCCATGTATTATTATCCATATGAAGTTAAATAAATTAATTATAATCATGATGTGAAAAATTCTCTCTAAGGGTTTCATGACTCATCCATATTTATTTAAATATTCAATTCTATTATATAGATACTGATGTTCATCTTTATATTGGTCCTATAATAATCATTGATTATGGTAAATGTTAATGTTGGGTGTCATTCTAACCATGATTCTATTTCCTCCCAGAAACATCACGATATGTTCTTCTATTATGGCTGATATGGAAGTATGGGGGAGTGCAGGATGAGACTTGGTAGAGGGGGGCCGATGCATGATCATAGTGGACAGAGTTGTTCACAGATTCTTCTTCACCACCCTTGGAAAGGAAATTCAGGGACAAATTGTTTTATGGGGGGAAGTTTATAAGAACCCGAATCTTCATTTCAGGTATGGGTCATAATTTCATGTTGTTTGGAGAAAAAGGAAGAAAAGGGGTTTTTATGAGTACATTCCATGTACATGGTTTCCATGTATAGCTGTGTACTAGCTCTGTAACGGCCGAGAATATGGACATGTGATGACCCGGTAGACAGCCTAAGTTGGGTGCCGGTTAAGGATACTACACAACGTAGAATTGTAATGAACACTCCATGTACTTTTTTGATATATAAGAGCGAGTTCACATCTTGTGTTAAGATACATCTTCTTTTCCTAGTGGTTCACATAAGAGAGAAACAGAACGACCGATGAAATCTGAACCCCTCCCAATTCTACATCAGTGCTCCGATTGGGACATCATTGGGTACATTGGAATCGCACCAGTGAGTTATCAACTCAACTAGAGCCGTTCTACTTGATTCCTCTTATCGATTGAGTTATTCATCGTTCGAAAATTTTTCACCTTTTGTATATCTACTCCATTCTGGGATGATTTAAGGGCCAAAATTCAAGTATATCGATCATAATACATATAGGTAGGACTTTTGTGCGTTTCATTGGTTGTATTTGGATTATATATGTTATAAGTTCTGCATACCCATGATTTGTTTATTGATTTATTTGTAATTTAACCATGTTTATCACCATCTATGGTTTATTAAATTGATAAAAGGTAGTTTCTTATATGTAAGGTTAGATAAATTATTTATGGGAAACCCCATGAATGTGTTTCCCTTGACTACTCATTTGTGGCTGTTTGGTCTACGATTCCATTTTGAATTTCAATTTTTTTCATGCTTTGGTTGATTAGGATGGATTTTTATTGATTATATGAAATGCATGTGATATGGTTGGGAGTGATTAGCTATGTAGTAGTTTAAGAGTACATGGTCTTATTTGATATTATATGGGCACTATTTTTTCAATATACCATGAGAGCTTTGGACCTGAAAGACAATGGGTACCTTCACATTTTTTACACAGGACCATCAAAGCCTTTGTGTAGATGACTAACTCAGGGGTATTGACAGTGAGATATACCAAAGAGGTTGTTTATTATTTATTGATGTTATGTTTACCCAGTGGTATTGACTATGAGAGCAACTGATGATGTCATTTATAATTTATTGATGCCATGTTAGCCTAGGTGTATTAACAATGAGATCTGCCCAGCTGGTCATTTGTAAGTGATTAGTGATATGATAAAACCAAAGGGGTGAGACCGTGAGATATTTACCCTGGGGTTGTTTATGAATGATTGAATGATTGTGGCATGTCTTACAAGCCAAAGAAAAATCTTGGACCTGGCCTTACATGATTTTTAAGATGGTCTTCTGGGACATCTCTTTATTCACTATTACACATGGGGGTTTTGAGTATAGGCTCTATCCCAAGATTAAAAGATTAAAGGGATAAATAAAAAATGTAAATTATTTTAATTTAAACTATATGATTATTTTCTTTTCTATAATTCCTAGTTTATTTCATCATTTTTAACATTAACTGCTATAAATATATATATTCACTGATAGTTAGGCATATATATTTTGGTGGATTCCTACAGGGATTCATCTCACACTATATTTGGATCATTATTTTGGACCCAAATATATTATATGGTTATAGGAATAGATATGGTAAATCACCCTTCTTTGTTAGGTACTTGACTGTTGTTGGAGCTGGAGAGCATGGGACCAAGCTAAGGCTTATGATACTGATGGAGTTTACTTGTTTATTTGGTACTTTGGTTTTTTATTTCTTTCTAGAATTGTGATTTGTTTGGTTGTTTACAAAGATATATATTCCATGAACTATATATATATAATCAATATGTTTTAGTCTTCCATTGTTTACTTATGTTATATGGTATTGCGGGTTCTGCTATTGTTACCATTTGTTTTCTATTGTGTAACTCTAACAATGAGGGAATAGTTTCCCCACTAGCACACCTAGGCCCTTGCTGCTAGTTGGTAGCGTTCAGAATATAGGGAAATGAGCTTGAGGCCATGTGGCCAACCGGATACGAGGAACCTTTGGGCTGCACCCAGATCCAGAAGGTTAAAAAGTGGTATCAAAGGCATTTTTCTTTTATAAATTATCATACTGTTTGACAACATTATAAAGTGATATGAATGAAATAATGTTTGGTAATTATCTTTTCAAGGATGTAGCTACCCTATGTATAGGAAAAAACCCATGTTACCTCAAATATTGCAATTTTTCTAGTTTTTCAATTGTTACGATTGATTTTATTTCATCGTTGGGTGATTCACTTTTTTGGTGGTGTTATGATTGATATCATTGTGGTTCTATTTATTTTGAAATCTGATGAGATGAGGGTCTACCATCTCATGCATCATTTAGGAAATAGCTAGCGATCACATGTCATGAATTCTTGTCATGGCATTTAGGGTGCATTACTGAGTTCATGATGTTGTGATATATGTTGTGCTAGATATGCATGTTGTTGTGACAGATATCATGATATAAATACATACTATTTTGATAGGGTATTGGTATATGTATTGTTTCATTTTTATGTATTCCAAGCTTTGGTCCCTAAGGTATTATTGTCCCTCGTGGATCAACATTTGGTGGATCATATTTGAACAGTAATTTATTTTTTTTAATATGATATGAATAAATATTCCAAAAATTGACTCGTGGGGAGTATTAGAAGTTCATCCTAGTGTCACCAAGATGTATTAAAATCTACATCATCAGTATTGGTTGCTAGACATGAAGAGGGATGTGGCTAGTTTGGTTATAAGAGGTTCCATATGTCAGTAGGTGAAGGTGGAGAATCAGAGACCGAAAAGGATTTTATAGAAATTACCCATTATTATGTTGAAGTGGAATGGTGTCACAATAAATTTTGTGACAGGTTTACTAAGGTCACGTCGAGGGAATAATGCAATTTGGGTTATTATCGACAGGCTAACAAATGTTGCATATTTCATCCCGATCATGGAAACCATCAGTGTTGATTGGCTAGGAAAGTTTTACATCAAATAGATTATACATTTTCAAGTGGTTCCACACTCTATCATTTTAGATAGGGATTCATATTTTACATCTCGTGTTTGGAAGATACTATAGATGGATTTGTGAACACAGGTACTTTTGAGCACAACTTACCATACCCATATAGATGGCTAGTCCAAGTACATGATTCAGGTTTTAGAGGACATTATTTGAGGATGTGTACTGGATTTTGGGTGCTCTTGGGAGATACACATGTCCCTTATGGAGTTTTCATACAATAACAGTTTTCGGGGAACGATTCAGATGGATCCTTATGAGGCTTTGAACATTAGGCCATTCCGATCAACCCTATGTTGGATGGAGGCATGGGAGGTAGCAATTATGGGACCTACTCTAGTCCATGATACCACTGAGTAGGTGGAGTTGATTTCAAAGAGGATGGATACTGCACAAGCATTCCAGAAATCTTATGCACATCGATGGAAAAAAAATAAGGAGTTTGAGGATGCAGATCACGTTTTCTAATGTGTCACATCGAGGTTGGGACACATGAGTATTAAGAGAGAGTGGAATCTTTCACTGAGATAAATTGGGCCTTTTGAGGTTTTAATGAGAGTCAAGCCGGTTACTTATCGACTGTAGTTACCCTAGTGGTACCATGATTTTCATGGCATTTTTCATGTTTTTCAGCTATAGGGTTACATTTTAGACCTATCTCTTTTTTTTTCAACAAGAGGAGGTTGATTTGGAGGTGGATGAATTCTTTATGGAGCACCTTATTCAGATTGTGGATCATTGTACGAAGGTTTTCAGTGGTCGGTCAATCCCTCTACTATGGGTGCTATAACAGCAAGGGTGAGTGCAGGATGAGACTTGGGAGAGGGAGGAAGATGTACGATCGCAGTGGCTAGTGTTGTTCACAGATTCTTCTTCACCACCATTGGATGGAGACTTTGGTGACAAATTTCTTTATTAGGGTATGTTTGTAACAAACCAAATCTTAATTTAAGGTATGGATTTTGATTTTGGGAAGTTTTTTAGGAAATAGGAAGAAAATATGTTTTTATAAGTACATGAAGTGTACATCCATGTACACACCGTATACCCGGTTGCCACATACAACAACGTATTGGCGGTACTACGGCCGAGTACATGGCTGTGTGAGTCCATGTGGCTAACCGAATATGGGTAACCTTTGGGTGCACCCAGATTTGGGGTATTACACTCACCCTTCAACCCCTCCTCATTCATTGAATAGCTCCCCCAATTACCTTCTTGTGTTGGGACTTGATCTTGCAACCAATATTTAGTGTTTCAATACCCATTACCACTCCTCCAATCATGTTTTTTTTATATTTTTGGATATTTATATTTATTTTTTTATATTTTTATGTGTGGGATACACAAACAAACTTTTATTTATTTAAATATATTATATATTAATATTCATTTATACATATTATAATATAAATATGTAAATTTATTAATACACACTCATATGTATACATACACATTATATATACATTTGTATAAGTATATATATATATATATATATTTATAATGTATAAAAAATAATTAGTTATAATTTTAAATAAAATGGATAATGATTAATTTCATAAGATTTATATAATTATTTTTAACTAAATATTTAAAATATGACTATATATTGAGTTATAAATTTTATACATGAAATATATATTTATATTTATATATATTTGTATATTTATTTATACATATTTTTATGTAATTGTGTATTTAGATATAAAATTTTTAAATAGTATTATTAAATATTTATTGAAAATAAATTTATATAATTTATTTAATGATAATGATATATCTATAAAAGTACATTTATATATGATCTATATACACAATATTAATACATGAACACATACACACATATTTACACTCATATGTCTATATATATTCATTACTTATATATGTATATATACATATTAATAAATCATTATAAGATTAATAAAATATATAATTTTTTAATTAAAATAAAATAAATAATAAATATTTATTTATATTTAGCTTATATATTTAAAAATATATTTTTATTTAAATATTTATAAATATGTACTTATAAGATTGATTTATTATAAGTAAATATAATAAAATATGCATATATTTGAATATAAATAAACCTAAATATGGAAAATTGATAAAATTTCAAAACCATAATATCTATATGAATTTAATCCATGGAAATAAATTTAATCTCCACCAAAAAAGGACAAGAAGTCTATTTTAAATGTTGCTTAATTATTATTGAATATTTAAAAAATAGGGTATCAAAACTAATAACTTATTTTTGGAGGCTTTTGGGAATTTTTTGACATTTAACAAACTTTTATTGTGGTTTACTATGTTAAAACCATGTATATCTCTTCAAAGACTTTGATTTGATATGTGGTAGAGCCCAAACAGACACCCAAATCAAGAGTTATGGATGTTTGATGTTTCTGTCATGTTTTTAATTTATCTTAGAATCTTCATTAATTCATTTAATTTTTATGTCATCAAATTGTTTTTAAATGACTATTAATCGATAATAATTATAAAATTATTTATTTATATTGTTTTTAAATATTTTATAAACCATTTTCACTAAATATATTTTATATTAAGTGTAAATGCATATTTAGCCTCATCTAAATCATATTAAAAAATACATTATATTTATATCAATATATTTTTTAATGAAATATATTTTTTATGAAATATTCCTTTTATCAGTGCAGGTAAAAAATACACATAAAGACCCCCATTATTAGTTATTTTTTACCATCACTGATAGAGACCCCACTATATCAGCATTCATTTCCTAGCATTTATAAAGCTCCCACTTTATCAGTGTTTTTTAGTTAGCATAGATAAAGGTCCCCCATTTATCAGCACTTTTTTTATGAGCAATGATAAAGAGACCATTTTTGGAAATAGTATCTTAACACTAATAGATACCCTCCTTTATTAGTACTTTTCTAGTATTGATATTGACCCCCTTTATTAGTTCTTCTGCTTTCACTGATAATGGGTGCCTTTATCGGCACTTTTAGATAACATTGATAAGGCTCAATGCTAAATAAACCCAAATTTGTTGTTGTGGAATATATTGAAATTGTGAACTGATTTCATGTATTGTTAACTTGTAAATTTATGATAATGTAAATTAAAATTAAACAATAATATTATATTAAAATATTATATATATATATATGTGTGTGTATATATATTTATTACATAAAAATATTAATATTATTAATATTAAAATATCATATGATGAATAAATATAATTCGAATAAAGGTTTAAAAATTAATGGAGGTGTAAAATTTAATTATAGATTGTAAATAAATAATTTTAATGGTATTTGTTAATTAATGTTTATTATATAAGTATATAGATTTTTTTTTCAATTATCCATTTTTTAAGATTTTGAATGTTTTATCCAAAGAGATTAAAATAATACCTTTTATTATATTATTATATTTTTACTAATATATTAACTCCCTTTAAATTATAATTTGATTTGAAATAATTATAATCAGAATTTTTTTAAAAAAATGTCATTTTTAATTAAAGTAGTATAATGTAAATTTTTTTTATTTTCATTCCAATGATACATATATATTTTATATAATTTTAATTAGATAAAATTGAAATCATCTTTGATTTTATAATCTCTAAATTATCTTATGGTGAAATTTATTTATTTTCTAAAACATTTTATTTTCATGTGAATAATGTAATATAGAGTTTTTAAAAATAAAATAACTTTTATGTCATTATTATTATAGAAGAATGACAAAAATATAAGAAACAGTTTTCATGAAAAATATTTATTTCTAACTAGAATTAATCGTTTTAATATATTTATCATTATTTATATAGAGACCCATTATTTTCATATATAAATATTATATCTTATTTGATAAATATTGGTTCCAAAACATTATGATACATTTCAGAATCATATGGGTTCAATGTATTTAGAAACATTAAAACATAAAAGAAAAAAATCATAATAGATATACATCATCTCCCTCTAAATTCACCATAAATAAACCCCCTATTAGATATATCATACTTAAAACCTTTCTTCATAACATAGTGAATGGAAACATAAGAAATGGTGAGCTTAGATTCTCAATAAGTGTAAACATGTGAGATATAAATTATCACATTAGCATAACATGTGTATAATGGTGTTCTAATAGGAGGTTAACATTTAAAAAGAACACCCATCATATCATTGATCCTAATTTTGATTCATGGAATAATTCATGATATTTGATAAAACATGAATGCGAAAGAAAAAAATGAACATGATCCCTAAGAGCATAACATTCGCATAAGACATACATTTATGGTGTACAAATAATATAAGAAAATAATTTCCATAGTAATGGATGACTACCAAGACTATTAGTGTGTATTGGGTTCACTCCACATTCCATCACATTGTTAGTCGTGTTTCACTCCTAGTACCATCATATTTGGGAATCCCCTTATTGAACTAGGTTCACTAACTATTCCAATCTTGATTATCTATTGAGATATACAACATTATGAAATTCATTGGAGGTTTATATACATCTTATAACAACAATCACAGAATTAAAATTATTCATATGTGTTCCAAAATATCATAAACCATTCATCATTAGATAATCCATGGAATGAAAACAGGCTTCATAAACATGTAACCATCTCATTATAGCATTACCCATAAAAAAGAAACAGGTTCCATATGGATTCATCATAACAAAAATAACCCAAAGAAAAATGGGTTTCATAGGAATACCCTTAAATCTTCATCATAATAAGCCATTCAATGAATGAAATTGGACTGTATCTTTTGTCCATACCCCCAGTAAAGCCTAAGTAACATTAAAAGTTTTTATGTTAAATGAGAAATGTATTTAAATGATCTATAAAACATTTATCAAGGAAAAAACCAATTTCACATTGAAATCAACCATTTAAAATAATTTTTTCCCAATATTAAGGAAATAATTTTCTTTGAAAACAATCATTGAAAAATGTATGGAAGGGTTAAAATCATTGAGAGGTTATAATGACGGGAAATTTCATTCATGACATGTATGTTAATATAAAGATTCCACTCACATTTTGGGTAAAAAGATTAAAGAATATAGATAAAAAATTAAAAAGAATACTATTTTAATAAATAATTATAGAATGTAAATAATGGGTTAAAAATTAATTTTTTTGGGTAACATAAAAATACAATCTCTACAGCATTTTTAGAAAATATGTATATGAAAGAAAAATTATTTCAGATCGAAGAGATAAATAAAATTAGTTTTCCTTAGACATTAAATTAGTATCATGAGTTCATAAATAGAGGAAAATGATATAAAAACATATAATATAAATAAATAAAAAATTTAGAATAAAATTCTTCAGATTATGGATAAATGTTTCATAAATTGTTTTCATAAAAAACTTAATCATAAACAATATTGACAAACAATGAAAATTTAACATAAATCTCCTATATGAAGATTTTCATACATCAAAAGTTATCTAACCTTTGATATTAAAAAAACAAATCAATTATAATTCAATAAAATATTAAATAATAATCTTATAGTATCACATATGGTCCAATTATAACATTTCTACTCCCACTTATTAATAATTCATTTTTAAAATCATTGTTTATGGATGCGAATTGTTTCGTCTTACATGATAATTTCAATTTGGTAGTTTTGGTCTATTTTCATTGATCTTGGTTCCATGAGGTATATAATTTTAATCATATAATAAATATCATATATATCTATTTGATATGTATGAATGTGAGACGTTATCATTTTCCAACTGATGAGAAGGTAAAGAGGTAAATAGGATATTTTTATTCAATAGTCATAATTATATCATAAATATCATATATAAACATTAAACCCATAATATTAAACATCCACCAAATATGGTGGGTCCAAACAAATTTTAGTGCTTTGTATGCAGAAACAATACTTTCACTTCCAATTTGATGGAAAATAGGCTAAATAATGGTGGATAAAAATAATAATAAAATTTTATAAATTTTCGGATATTAAATTTATTAATTTATTATTAATACCATATAATTAAATTCGGTATATGAGAAAAATTAAATTTAAAGAGGTTGGGTAGGATGATTGCCTCTTCTTTAACATGCCTACTTTAGATCCTTTCTTAAGGAACCATTGAACGGATGTTTACGAATACCAACACCAAATATTCATTGATATGGAAGTCAATAATATTATTGTCTATGGTTTGGTCTATATAAATCAACCAATGTGGTCTAAATTAGATAAATGAGGGGTTTCCTTTTATAAGTGGGGGAGAGGACACACTATGATTTTGTAAAGATTAAAATATATGAATATCATAGTGAAGAAAAATTATTCCAAATAGATAGATAGTCAATGTTGGGATATTATAATTTTGAAATATGTTCACAAAATATCATTTATCCATGTTTAATTATAAATCATACACTTTACTTGAAATTTTAACTCCCACATAAACCCGTTTTAACCTTACAAATTGTAATGATTTTTTATTATTTTACTATTCATTATTCACAAAAAAAAATGTTTAATTACTATATAATGATAATTATGAAAGTCAAAATATTGAATACTTTTTAAAAATTTAAAATCTCATATGTGTAGGAATTTAATGTAAATTTAAACTTGGAAAACACAATGAAAGTCAATTTTCTAAATGATTGTTTTCATTAGTATTAAATGTAGTTATACCGAAATCCCACAAAAAATAAATAAAGTAAACATTAATTAGATTATTAATATTTTAATTTAACCTATAACATTTTGAAAAAAATATTAGAAAAAAATGGAACTACTTAAATTCTTTAAAAGAAAATACATTTTTTAAGGAAAATAAGTTGTTTTCACTATTCATCGATAAACCAGTCATTTCCGAAAATAATAATAAATTCACTCAAAGATAATTTTGAAATGATGATTTTATAAATAAGGATAATTTTTTCATGTAAATTTTCTAAAATTGTAATAATTTAATTATATTATTTTCCCACAAATTGAAATGTGAACAGTGGAAATCTTGAAATGTGAACAGTGGAAATGCAATATGTCCGGTATACTAACAAGATACAGAGAACACCTAAAATGTCTTGACCACTACCATTACCTGAGAATATCAATTAAGATACATTTTATTACACTTCATTAAATTATTATTGTTTAAATCCATATGCATATATTGATACAACCACAAGAAAAGTACAATACATTATAAGTCAAAGGAAACAAATCCAAAAAAGCTAGCATGCTGATATTAAGGATTAAAATTAAATGGACTGATAAATATTGAAATGAAAACACAAGGTTAACTAATTTATTTTCTATTAAATAATTTATACTCAATAGTTATAGATATTACATGACAAAATTATTCTCTCTCACCTTCACTGGTGTTTGCTATGATTCGTGATTCTCTGAAAACTATTGTAGTTGAGGATTTTTTCATGATTTCCAACAACATTTCTTCCACCATACTAATCTCCCCCCACTAATTTCTCAAATTATTTCTCATTGGGGTGAAATATCTTCGACATTGTAATTAGAGATTACAATGGGTAGGAGATTTCCTCGCTGCCAATGTGAAGGACATTCCCCGTTATCAATTATAATTTGGTGAGCTGTTTGGTCCAAATCAACACAAAAAATTATTATGTCCAATTGTAGTCTGCTTATATAGATGAGAATTAGTCTTTTAGGTCATTCATGTGAGCTTTTAAACTTTTTCCCTCATTTTATCAATATTATAATTCAACATCTATAAAAACTGTGATTATGTGAACTTGATATTCAAAATATCACAATAATTGTATAGATAAAACAAAAAATTGGTTGAACATAACAAAATGATTTTTGTGTAATAAAAAACTAATATAGATCCTACATATTTTATTTATTTAACACATAACCAACAACATATTTAATAGCATAATGTTCAAGAGATTTGATATGATAATGTATTTGGGGACATAAATAATAATCTCTAACTCAAAATTGGACCAAAAACTATGAGCATGATTGTAACAACCCGAGATTTTATAAGATACATTATTTTTAATTTCATTCATATCTTCTGTTGTACGATACACCAAGATTATCTTACTCTATACGCAACACCGTATTAGCTCGCAGTATAAGCAACACCATTCTTGGCTCGTGTTACACACAATTTCAAATTCGTTTGATAGAAGTTATTCTATGCAACATTGAGTGTATATATATATATATATATTTATTAAATTTATAAATAAAATATGGTTGGATTCTATTATACGCAACAACAAAGGAGTCATGCACTACACGCAACCCTGACTTGGCTTGCATTACAAGCAATCATGACCTTCCCTGATAGCGTGTGTTGTACGAAATACCGGGTTTTACTAAACAACAATATATTATTTTAATATTGTTATGAACAAGCCGTTATGAATAGTATTAACTAAAATGTGAAGTTTTAACATTATTATTCATCTTAAACATTTTCTAGAACAAGGTATAAGAACAAAATAAATTTTTCGGGTAAAATATGTATTTTTAAAAAAATGCAGTTTTGCCGCCTTTTGATGGCGTACCCGCATTAAATATAGTTGTTGACATGTTTATAAGTTAAATTTGTCAAAATAAAATTCTTCTTTTGAATGAGGATATAAAAATTTACATTGGATAAAGTTTTGATATTTTTCTGATAACTTTCATATTTTAATGAATAGTAAAAACATGCTATATTTTAATTAAAAACAACTATTTTCATCGTAATAATTTATATTGTTAAATTATAATATTGAGTGGTTTTAAAGTATAAATAGAATATATTTTTACCATTTAAAATAATGTATGTCATTAGCATTGATTTTACATTGAATTCGTAGGTTAAATCAATTCAATCTTTTGCAATATTTTAAACAAAAACCCGTTTTCAATCGACAACGAGATTAATTTCAATTTAATTTCTGAAACTTCTGTGTATTGAATTTAGAAAATTGGATTCCATATTTGGAATCAGTGGGTCCAAATTATGTTAATAGGCTACTTTTTATTTTTGGGAATTATGAATAGTAACTATGGTAAATTTTATTTACCATAGTTAAAGGTAAATCAGGTAATTAAGGGTAAATATAATATTATAAAATTACCCTAACACATGTAAAAATTCTATTGGATGGATAAAAGTATACCCATATTACCTAAGGGTCGGATTAGATTCATTTTATGAAAATTTGACCAAGAAAATAATTTAATTATTATTAAAACCAAAGAAAGTGACAACATGTCACTCTCTTAAATCTTATAAGTATAATAATTTTAATTTAGTGATAAACATCATAAAACTTAGAACATGAATAGTATACAGAAAACTAATAAAATTATCTATATCATGATTATTTATTTATAATTTTTGGGGATTAAAAAATTTTCATACATTAATGATGGAGAAATTATTTATTTAGTGAAAAATCAATAATATAGTTTTTATTGAAATAGTAATACATATCAAAAGGCCCAAAATCTGCATAAAACTTATTATTAGTGTATATATAAACCCTAATCATTCACATGCCGAATTTTTGACCATTTGGATCCTTATTAAGGCAATTATGACACTTATATTATTTTATTTTAAATGATGCCAAAGTTGTCACCTTCATAATTTAATAAATATTAGAATTTAAATATTGTGATTTTAAGATGATAAATTCGAGTACAAGTATTATTGTGAAAGGTAATAGATTTACCTTCATCATAGGATTTTATTTTTAATTTTTATGCAACAATTAAGTATATTAAATAATTATACAAAAATGTTGCAGTTATTATTTTATTAAAAGATAATCCAAATAAATGGTTTTTAAAAATAATAAAATTACTATTATATGAACTATTTAATGTGCTCCACTAATTTTCTAGATACATATGACCTTTTATAAATATATTAAATATTTTATTTCGAACATATCTTCTGTATATATATTATTTAAATTCATATAAATGAATAGTGTCAAAATTGACACTATTGTTATTTTATAAAAATAACATATTATAAAATTGTTTAAAAATCACAAAAATATTTAAAAATTATAAATTTGTATTTATATGGTAGAAAATGTTGTAAAGTATCTAATTATGGACAATTCACAACAAATAAGTAATTTTTTTTCTATAATTGAAAATTTAGAATGGTATTACCATAAATAAAATTAAATTGATTAAATAAGGATAAATCACGTTGATAATGTTTAAAATAAATTCCTAACATGTCTAAATTTGATTGGATGATGATATTACAACCCTATCCCATCTAATATTTGTATATGAGTCATTTTTGGCAGTTTTTAAGAGGGGATAGATTTATTATAAATTAATATTTTCAAGAATTCCAAAGGTGCCCCTCTCCTCCCTTATAAGAGGGCACCTCCTCCCTCTCTTCCTCACACAACATTGAGCCTTCAAGATCGGCCAAAAACTAACAAATTATCTTCCCCAATTCCCTAGACACATCCTATAGGTCCTGGTCTTCTTCAAAAACCAATTTTAGTTCCCTAAGAGGAGGTCTCAAAGAGGCCTTTCAAAGAAGTGGTAATGTACGTTACCGATTCTTTCAACTTTATTTCTTCTTCCACTTATTATTATTTAGTTGTTTCATTATGAAGTAATAACATCAGTATCACTAACATACTGATATTTTATTATAATTATGAAACAACCCTATTTCACCATCTATCCATCCTACGGAAAACGAAATCACCGCGCGTGCGTACGTACGGAATAGTGTCTCCACGCCGTGGTGTAATCTGTTTTTCCAACACCACCTGACTTGGATGGGTATAATGGTGTCAATAATAACTATACATAGTTATTATAACATCATAATGATTCTGATATATTGTATCATCCGATCTGATTCAATTCAGTAATTATGGAAACGATATCATCGCTCGTGCGTACGTACGGACTATCGTCTCCATGACGCGATGAGATTCATTCTCCATTTTAACCATTCATGAATTATTATAAAGTATATATACTGAAAAATAATGAAATATAATACATAATAATGATACTGGATTTATATACATATGTATGTCATCTACTTAATTCCATTCAATTCAATAAGGAAACGAAAACAGCGTTCATGCGTACGTACGGCCTACCGTCTCCATGAACGGTGTATTTCTTTCCATTTATCGATCTATTATATATATATATGTGTATATTATGAATATATGTAAATCATGTTTTACATTCTTTATTTAAGTAATCATGATCTAAGTAATCATATGAATAATTACAAGTTAAAACACGGACGACAAATGAAAGGATTTTACCCAAAATGCACTTTAACATTGAATTTACAAAAGAACGGGTAATATAAAGTCATTAGTGAACCATATATGATATCATAACAATGAATATGATTCTGTAATAAGTCAATGACATTATTTAAATAATTATACAGGAGGTTCGGATATATATGAAGCATATCGGACCTAAGGTAAGGGAAAATATCACAATCTCATTTTTATCTGAGATTGTTTATACTTTGGTATTTACTAGGGTGTATTTTATCATCCACATCCATGTTACCTCAATATGTAATATTTTTCCATCGACCTACAATGGTTTAAATCCAATTTTACCCTTATTTGAGTTTTTAGTAAAGGATATGAAAGGAATCTTTTGTCGTTTTTCGTACGAAGTACTTTTTGACTTTTCCGACAAAAGTACGAGAAGAAAGTTTTTTTTAACTTATACGGCACGAATGGATTTTTATGGTTTTATAAAGCCATATTTTTATGAAGCCTCATCCAAAATATTTCATGACTATTTTCAATAAAATCCTTTTCTTTTAAAATTGCATGACATTTTGTAAAAATAGAATTATTTTGAAGAAGAAAGGATATTTTCCTCAAGAATTCATTTCAAGTGTTTTATCAAAACCATTTTCCATATAAGATGACATTATTTAATATGTGTATGTTTCAAGTATAATTTCTCTATGATTTACATGGTTTCACTTTTCTTATGATGAAATGATATCCATTTGTTTTTTATGGATTATGTTATGATGGAATTATGTTTAAGGTTCCCATTTTTATTACATGGGTTATGATATGATGTATGATTTATAATTTTGTGGAACACATAATAATGTTTTCATTATGAGATGGGTGGTAACTATATCTCCCTCCAATGCATTGGGTAAAGATTTATATCTCATGAGATAGACATGGCTGGAACGAAAAGTTAAACCGGTTCAGTAATACAGGACTGGAACGAGGAGTGAACTTGATTCAGAAATGGACTTTGTCCACTAAGATGGTCTTGGCAGCAATGCCTTGGCTAATATGGAAATCATATCATGTGATTAATGGTTTCCACAATTACATGTTTTATTCCCATGCTATTTTATCATTCTTATTGTTTCTTTATGATCTATGCCATACATAATTCCATGTTTTATGTCATTGCTCATGCTTTTGATGTTTAAAAATTATGTTCATGTTTTTATGTTCAAATGTATAAGATTTGTTTTATTTTATCCATTCTTACCCTTACTGAGCATTTGAGCTCACCCTTTATATGTTTTCTTCTCCCCAGGATATATAGAAAGGTTTTAGGTAGGAAAACAAAAGGGGAATATCTTTATGAGAGATGTTGAAAATCTTTCACCATGATTAGAAGATTTTGTTCCAAGTTTCCAAAGACACTAAACTATTACGGTCCTTGTGTGTATGTTTTTGTTATGTATTAAGTATTCCGTAAAAGTAATGTAATGTCCATGTAAATCAGGCTTAGGGTCTCTACAGTTGGTATCAGAGGAAAGGTTTAGTCAACCTTTGGAAACTAGGATGTGAAAACGTTAGTGAGATCCCTAGAGATATTTCTAAGGTATGTCTAGGGATGTCCCTAAGGATAAGTATAAGTTTAGGATATAGTCCTAGAACTACGGTAACGATCTTAGAATTTAACCTAAGATGTTAGATATTCAGGGTGCTTCCCCTTTACTAAGTTATTTTCCCTAGCATGATTTTTGCCTCTAAC
The DNA here is from genome assembly GCA_963277665.1 of Viscum album. NCBI lineage: Eukaryota > Viridiplantae > Streptophyta > Magnoliopsida > Santalales > Viscaceae > Viscum > Viscum album. Next base: position 1,326,355,046 of record OY728161.1, on the reverse strand, counting down.
ACTATTCTTTTTGGGTTTTAGAAAATGGCTGGAAACGGGAAGATTCCTGATAGTGGAGGATATGATGGACAATGGAATGATATTCTTCATGAGAAACCAAATGAAACTGGATTTGTAAGTCCAAACATCATTATTATGCCTAATCAACAATCTCATAATATGATCAATAATCTCAACTTTGGTATGTTTCCCGACTCAGATAATAAGTGAAAGATGGAGTTTCATGATGATCATAGAGGAAAGAAAGTTCAATTTCCCTCATGTAAATCATGTGGGAAGAGGCATCAAGGAGAATGTTTCAAGGGAACTGGAAGATGCTTTGGGTGTGGAAAAGACGGACACAAATCTAGTATGTGCAAAGGAAAAGGTTCAGTTAACACCATGGATGAGGATAATGGTATTGCTACGACATCAACAATGGTTAAATGTTTTAAATGTGGAATGTATGGGAATTATGAAAACCAATTCCCTAAGTGAAAGTCTCATGAAGAGAATCAGTACGGTCATATGGGTAGTATTTATGTTGATGATGATGAAGAGACTACAAATGATATGTAAGATGAAAGAATTGTTGAAGTTTAGTCAATTGTTTAAGAAGGTAGTGGAATGATTACATGTTTATCAAGTGTAATGTTGTATAAGTAATATCATGGTACTATGGAATAAAGAGACATCTAAGGACTGTTACACTGTTGTCTTTCCTTAAGTTTTGAATGTGTATGATTAATGGTACCAGTAACCATGAAAGGTTATTCAGATATTTTTGGAAAGTAGATGATATGTGCATAATGAAGGGATAAGGAGAAAATTAAAATGATTTATAGTATTCATGAGCTCATGACTGATATAAGGAGAAGGTTATATCATGGTTTGAATATATAGAATTTTTGTATTTTGGTATGTGGAAAGAGTTAACTTTTGACAACATTTATGTTTTCACTAAGGTTTAATGGGTATTCATTTTTCAAGAGAATACATGATTAATGTATTCGCATGATTAGAATGTGACCAAAAAGATATATGGGGGATAAATGATGGTATTCACATGCTTGGTTGATGATATTTTAAGTAATCGTTTTATTTATACTATGAGCATGGACCGAAGTATTGTAGATAAGCCTAAAGATTGGAATGGATTATGTTAGACATAAGTTAGTATTTTTGAAGGATAGAACTTTTTTCGATATTATTGATCGGATGTTATAGTAATGTAGTTTTAGAAAAAGGACAACCTGCAGGACGGGCGACATCCCATCGCGTCAGACAAGGCTGTGGGAATGGAACCCACAACCGAAGTGAGACTGACCTTTATCGCCTACCACTGCCCTACAAGAAGTCCCTGTTTAGTAGAAACTAGTTTTATTATATTAAGCAGTATGATATATGAAGTATAAGTCCATTTTAGGAACCATATATGATTAATCTCACTATAGATGGACTTATGTATTTTTGATAACTTTTATAACCTTTTTTTGAGATAGATGGAATGACCCATCATTCTATCACATGATCTGATAACACTTCACGAATAACCAATTCAACTTCATTTCTTTAAAAGATGAAGTGGAAATTTTTCAAAGCACGAACAACAGTGAGATTGTACCAAAATAAAGTAAGTATTTATTCTAATTCGAATTCTTCAACTTTAGGGAAATGATATTGAAAACCAAAAATGTTGTCCTAGTGCCTTTATATCTGATGAATCAGATGGTACCCTAGATCATCACAAATTTATGGCTTTTTGATTGTTGGATTTTTCATAGCCATGATCTCTACCACTCTCTATTAGAACATGATGGTTAGATTTCTCTTCCATATCCATATTTTCACCAATGTTATCTTATATGGAAACCCAGTGATGAGTTAATTTGGGTAACTGTTATATTTCATACTTTAGTTTTTAATGTCCAGTTTTGGTATTTCTTTTTACGATGTGGGTTTCTATGAATAATAAATGATTTATAACCCCGACAAATTTCATGGGCGAAATTCATTTTAAGGGGGGTAGAATGTAACAACCCGAGATTTTATAAGATACATTCTTTTTAATTTCATTCATATCTTCTGTTGTACGATACAACAAGATTATCTTGTGCTATACGCAACACCGTATTAGCTTGCAGTATACACAACACTATTCTTAGCTCGTGTTACACACAATTTCATGTTCGTTTGATTGAAGTTATTCTACGCAACATTGAGTGTATATATATATATATATATTCAATGTATAAATAAAATATGGTTGGATTCTGTTATACGCAACAACAAAGGAGTCTTTCACTACATGCAACCCTAACTTTGCTTGCATTACACGCAATCGCGACCTTCCCTGATAGCGTGTGTTGTACGCAATACCGAGTTTTACTAAACAATAATATATTATTATAATATTGTTATGAAATATCCGTTATGAATAGTATTAACTAAATTTTGAAATTTATAACATTATTATTCATCTTAATAATTTTCTAGAACATGGTATAGAAACAAAATAAAATTTTTGGGTAAAATATGTATTTTTCAAAAAATACAGTTTGGCCGCCTTTTGATGGCGCACCCACTTTAAATCTAGTTGTTGACATTTTTATAAGTTCAATTTGACAAAATAAAATTATTCTTTTGAATTAGGATATAAAAATTTACATCGGATAATGTTTTGATATTTTTATGATAACTTTCATATTTTAATGAATAGTAAAAACACGCTATATTTTAATTAAAAAAAACTTTTTTCATCATAATAATTTATATAGATAAATTATAAAATTGAGTGTTTTTAAAGTATAAATAGAATATATTTTTACCATTTAATATAATTTATATCATTAGCATTGGTTTTACATTGAATTCGTAGGTTAAATCAATTCGATCTTTTGCAATGTTTTAAACAAAAACCCGTTTTCATTCGACAACGAGATTAATTTTAATTTAATTTCTGAAACTTCTGTGTATTGAATTTAAAAAAATGGATTCCATATTTGGAATCAGTGGGTCCAAATTATGTTAATAGGCTACTTTTTATTTTTGGGAATTATGAATAGTAACTATAGTAAATTTTATTTACCATAGTTAAAGGTAAATCGGGTAATTAAGGGTAAATATAATATTATAAAATTACCCTAACACATGTAAAAATTTTATTTGATGGCTAAAAGTATACCCATATCACCTAAGGGTCGGATTTGATTCATTTTATGGACTTTTGACCGTGAAAATAATTTAATTATTATTAAAACCAAAGAAAGTTACAACATGTCACTCTCTTAAATCTTATAAGTATAATAATATTAATTTTGTGAAAAACATAATAAAACTTTTAACATGAATAGTATCCAGAAAACTAATAAAATTATCTACATCATGATAATTTATTTAGAATTTTTGGGGATTAAATAATTGTCATACATTAATGATAGAGAAATTATTTATTTAGTGAAAAATCTATAATATAGTTTTTATTGAAATAGTAATACATATCAAAAGGCCCAAAAATCTAAAAAAAACTTATTATTAGTGTATATATAAACCCTAATCATCCACTGACCGAATTTTTGAGCATTTGGATCCTTATTAAGGCAATTATGACACTTATATTATTTTATTTTAAATGATGCCAAAGTTGTCACCTTCATAATTTAATAAACATAACAATTTAATTATTGTTATTTTAAGATGATAAATTCCAGTAAAAGTATTATTGTAAAAGGTGATAGATTTATCTTTATCATAGGATTTTATTTTTAATTTTTATGCAAAAAATAAGTATATTAAATAATTATACAAAAATGTTGTAGTAATTATTTTATTAAGAGATAAACCAAATAAATGGTTTTTAAAAATAATAAAATAACTATTATATGAACTATTTAATGTGCTCCACTAGTTTTCTAGATACATATGACCTTTTATTAATCTATTAAAGATTTTAGTTCGAACATATCTTCTGTATATATTTTATTTAAATTCAAATAAATGAATAGTGTCAAAATTGACACTATTGTTATTTTATAAAAATAAAATATTATAAAATTGTTTAAAAATCACAAAAATATTTAAAAATTATAAATTTATATTTATATGGTATAAAATGTTGTAAATTATCCAATTATGGACAATTCACAACAAATAAGTAATTTTTTGTTATAATTTAAAATTTAGAATGTTATTACCATAAATAAAATTAAATTGATTAAATAAGGATAAATCAAGTTGATAATGTTTAAAATAAATTCCTAACAAGTCTAAATTAGATTGGTTGATGAGATTACAACCCTTTCCCATCTAATCATCGGATATGAGTCATTTTTGGAGGTTTTTAAGTGGGGTTAGATTTATTATAAATTAATATTTTCAAGAATTCCAAAGGTGCCCCTCTCCTCCCTTATAAAAGGGAACCTCCTCCCTCTCTTCCTCACACAACTTTGAGCCTTAAAACTTGGTAAAACCCTGAAAACTTCTCTTCCCCACATCCCTAGAAACATCCTTGAGGTTCTGGTCCTCTGCAAAGACCAATTTTAGTGCCCTAAGAGGAGGTCTCAAAGAGGCGTTTCAAAAAAGAGGTAATGTTCGTTACTGATTCTTTCAACTTTATTTCTTCTTCCACTTATTCTTATTTAGTTGTTTCAATATGAATTAATAAAATCAGTATCACTCATATAATGATATTTTATTATAATTATGAAACAACCCTATTTCACCGTCTCTCCATCCTACGGAAAACGAAATCACCGCACGTGCGTACGTACGGAATACCGTCTCCACGCCGTGGTGTAATCTGTTTTTCCAACACCACCTTACTTGGATGGGTATAATGGTTTAAAGAATAACTATACATAGTTATTATAACAAAATAATGATTCTGATATATTGTATCATCTGCTCCAATTCAATTCAATAATTATGGAAACGATATCAACGCTCGTGCGTACGTACAGACTATCGTCTCCACGACGCGATGAGATTCATTCTCCATGTTAACCATTCATGAATGATTATAAAGTATATATAATGAATAATAATGAAATACATTACATAATAATGATACTGTATTTATTTATATATGTATGTCATCTACTTAATTCCCTTCAATTCCATAAGGAAACGAAAACAGCGTTCATGCGTACGTACGACCTACCGTCTCCATGAACGGTGTATTTCTTTCCATTTATCGATCTATTATATATATATATATGTATATTATGAATATATATATATCATGTTTTACATTATGGATTTATGTAATCATGATCTAAGTAATCATATGAATAATTACAAGTTAAAACACGGACGACAAATGAAACGATTTTACCCAAAACACTCTTTAACATGGAATTTACAAAAGAATGGGTAATATAAAGTCATAAGTGAACCATATATGATATCATAACAATGAATATGATTCTGTAATAAGTCAATGACATTATTTAAATAATTATACAGGAGGTTCGGATATATACGAAGCATATCAGACCTAAGGTAAGGGAAAATATCACAATCTCATTTTTATCTGAGGTTGTTAAAACTTTGGTATTTACTAGGGTGTATTTTATCATCCAAATCCATGTTCCCTGAATATGTAAATTTTTTTCCATCCACCTAAAATGGTTTAAATCTAATTTTACCCTTTGGTGAGTTTTTAGTAAAGGATATGAAAGGAATCTTTTGTCGTTTTTCGTACGAAGTACTTTTTGACTTTTCTGAAAAAAGTACGAGAAGAATGTTTTTTTAACTTATACGACACGAATGGATTTTTACGGTTTTATAAACCCTTATTTCTATGAAGCCTCCTCCAAAATATTTCATGACTGTTTTCAAAAAAATCCCTTTATTTTAAAATTGCTTGACATTTTTTAAAAATAGAATGATTTCGAAGAAGAAAAGTTATTTTCCTCAAGAATTCATTTCAAGTGTTTTATCAAAACCATTTTCCATCTAAGATGACATTATTTCATCTGTGTATGTTTCAAGTAAAATGTATCTATTATTTACATGGTTTCACTTTTCTTATGATGAAATGATATCCATTTTTTTATGGTTTATGTTATGATGTCATGATGTTCAAGGTTCCCATTTTTATTACATGGGTTATGCTATGATGTATGATTTATGATTTTGTGGCACACATAATAATGGTTTCATTATGAGATGGGTGGGACCTATATCTCCCTACAATGCATTGGGTAAACATTTATATCTCATGAGATAGACATGGATGCAATGACAAGTTAAACCAGTTCAGTAATACAGGATTGGAACGAGGAGTGAACTCGATTCAGAAAGGGACTTTGTCCACTAATATGGTCTTTGCAGCAATGCCTTGGATAATATGGAAATCATATCATGTGAATAATGGTTTCCAAAATTACATGTTTTATTCCCATTATATTTTATCATTCTTAATGTTTCTTTATGATCTATGCCATACGTACTTCCATGTTTTATGTCATTGCTCAAGCTTTTGATGTTTAAACATTATGTTCATGTTTTTATGTTAAAATGTATATGATTTGTTTTATTTTATCCATTCTTACCCTTACTGAGCATTTGAGCTCAGCCTTTATATGTTTTCTTCTCCTCAGGATATAAAGAAGAGTTTTAGGTAAGAAAACAAAAGGGGAAGGTATTTATGGGATATGTTGAAGATCTTTCACCATGATTAGAAGATTTCGTCCCATGTTTCCAAAGACACTAAACTATTACGGTCCTTGTATGTCTTTTTTTGTTATGTATTAAGTATTCCACAAAATTAATGTAATTTCCATGTACATCAGGCTTTGGGTCTCGACAATGATTGAATACATACTCTATTGTCTGATATTTTAGAATGTAATAAAATTATATTAGTGTAAAATTGTAAGGGTCCCTTGTAGATTAGGAATTCAAGACATATGAACATGGTTTTGTTCATTTTGAGATATAGGCTATGAAATATTAGCCTTTAGTAGACGGATTTTACAACCCAAATTGGTTTTTTGATGTGCCTACCTCGAGGGGCCTCTTCCAATGTTACATCTTATGGAATCTGATGAGAAGTATGACATTTATTCTAACTCCAATTCACAAATTACAACATGTACTCAATTAATATGGCAATAAAAAGCTATTGACCTGAAATTTCTTAATAATTAATAAAGTTGTAGTTTCATATTAACAATAAAACATACATTCAAATGAAATATATAGTAATTAATTTTAAATAATAAAATAAACTATTAATCTTAACATGAAACATTTTTAGTTTTTTATCGCATAAATATATCATTTTAATTTTCGAAATATAAATTAAATTCAATATACATATAATCTATAATACATTGTTAAACTAATTGATCATAGAATGAAAGTCATGAATTGTAAACACATTTAGACGCTCATTAAATATTTCAACAGCGCACTGAATTTTTAATGCAATAAAAGTTAATATAATTCATTTAAAGATCACATGGAATTTGAATCATATATTAATCATGAAAAGACACAATTTTTAGGCATTCAATAAACCAAATTAGAAATTTAATTTTAATCATAAACAAAATGGAAAAACAGTATTCGAAGTGGTATGAATGAATCCCCTTCCAATTATATGATTTTGGGTGTATTCATATATTAATCATTCAATATCCAATAATTAAAGGTGTAAAATTTTAATGTGGATTTTTTGTTTTACAATGACGTGTAGAATAACCAAAAAATTAGCTCCTTTAAAATGAATTTCTCACATAACATGAGACATAACAAAGAGCTTGTCGAAACTAGATTTGAATAAAGAAAATATTCACTATCATCATGTTTTACTCCTATTGAATACAAAAGGTGTGCAATGAGTAATTTTCATGTGTAAAAATTTAGGCTTTTTTCAATCTGAGAAACAAACTAGCATTAGATTTACAACAATTCTCTCTGTATTAGTTAAAATTTAGAAGGGGTTCATCACTTTTATGATGAATAGCACAATGTTATTATTTGTGGGTGATGAAATGTAGTAGAGGTATTCACACAACATCCATGCCCCAAAATTTGGAAATCATGATAGAATTTTTATATTTTTCACTTCCAACATGTTCCTCACAACCTAATTTGTTTGTTTCCCACAAAACATCTACAATTTCACTCACTTAATCATATTATAAGACCATTATAATTGAGAATGAAGTTCCATGCTAACAATATCATGGGGGTATTATTCCCATCCATCCATGTAAAAGTTTATTAGATGCCATAACCCAAAAATTAACCAAAATTTGTACTTGTACTGCAAATTATTTTACTAATCATGATGAGTTCATGGTATATCATCGTGATAGTAAAAATGGTACACCATTATTATGACATTTAACTTTATTTCCACTATAATTAGGATATATAATAGTGTCCCCTCCTTTAGATTGACAAAGATCTACTTTTCATCATTTCCATGATTCCCAGGACTAATAAAAAAACTCTTCCTGAATTTAGCATGGGAGTTTTCTAAGGAAGAAAAATTACAGTAGGGTTCTTGGAAGGTAGATGTATTTTATAGACAATGGGATTCAATATTGGGATCCATAGTGTGGCCATGTGATGCAATAAACAATGAAATAATAGTTTGGAATGAATCCAATGACGTCTCTACTTCAGCTACAAGTGAATAAGTTGAAAATAGATGCAAAACTAATTAATTGGTACAAGTGTGGTGTGATGAATTAAATAATAGGAGTGCCTACAGAGAAGTATGAAATAATCATACCTAATCACCAAAAATATAAACAAGAACAAAAATATAAAATCTCAAATCATATGAATTTCACTAAAACCATGACTGAAAATAAACTCAAATAATGGATACTAGAGATTTGAGGTTTGTAATACATCACGTGAAGAAAAAAAATGATATGTGGCCCAAAAATCCACTAGTTTAATGATAAATCCATCTATAATAGTTATCATCCAACACATAATCTTTATAGTTGAAAGAGGAAGTGGAAATCAAACAATATTTGAGGGGAGGAGTAAGAGAAGGTAGATACTCGACGGTGTCGATGCGGGTGCATCAACGGTGATGAATTGAGCTTGTGAATGAATGTACATATAATATTAATATTTTCTTGTTAATGTAAATATTATTTATTTTGTAAATTGGTAAATGATATTAATAAATAACATATGTTTTTCATTTATTTTTTTAGTGAATAAAATGTTGGTGATAATGATTTATTATAATTTACTCATTTATAGGTAGAAAAATCATCGGTATTAATATTATAAAGTAATAAAATTATTTTATGAGAAAATATGTATTAATGATAAATAATTAATGAGAAAAAAATTATATATAGTTAAAAATAAAGTTTGGTACTTAGATCAAAACTAACAAAACACAATATTTGATGTAAAAGATAATTTTTACCAATAATTATATTAGGTATCACTGTATATCTATTAGTACAAGTTATTATTTTGTAGTGGTTTGGGGTGGACTCTCATTGCATGGAAATTTTAAAGAAATGAATTGAATGTGAAAACATTGGAGGGTTATAGAGAGGTATATAGAGAGAAATTTAATTCTCAATAGGTTTTGAGTGAAGAAGAATTGGAGGTTGGGTGGGTATTTATATAAAATGATAGGGGAATTCATTACTAATAAATAAACATAGGTTTTGGACTATGAGTGATAAAATATTAAAAACCAAAGACCATACCATGGATTTAGAACATGATTGTTTATGAATAGTAGTGGTATTTGGCATTTTTCTTTTATGTTAACTGAAATCCATAACATAATACCATTAATGATGTTGATGTGAGTCATGAACATTAAAGTCCTTTTTTTAAAACCATATAATATAGTATAAGGGTTGGATGATACATTAGTGTTTTTAAAAGCTCATCAAATAACATAAATGTACATTCTTTAAATGGGTAATATATTTGTTTCCATGTATGTATTTTATTTTATTAGATAGATGAATCTTGTACTATTATTATGTCATAATATATACAATATATTTAAATCATATTCATATTTTACCAAAAAATTCATTGATCTCAGAAAAATTTGGAATATTAACTATTAGTTAAATTTGAAGTGATGACTTAAAAATGATATTTATTTTATGAATGTAATTTTCTAAATATAACATTTTCAAATTATATATGAAAATATTCAATTTTTTAATAATACAATTTTATTATGATGAAAACAACATTATGAACCATATAACTGTTACGTTGTACTTAATTCCATTTTATTATAATTTATATTCAAATAAATATTTTTTAATAAGACTATTACTTGAAACTAAAATTTATTTTAAATATTGCTGAATTTATTTAAAATAAAATATTAATTGAAAATATATATTTCTTGAAAATAGAATAATTATTTCTTCACATCGAAATGTAATTTTTATCATACTCATTATATAATCATGGGTATATATAAATTAATAATGAATATATAATAATTATATTATTAAAATGAAATATAAAAAATTTCATACAACTATGGTGAAGATATATAACCCCTTATTATAGCCTCATATTCCATAAGGGTTTGCATTGAAATTTTTGTTATATCTTGTTTTGGTCAAACAAACATTGTAAAGTAAATGATCTATATAGGCTTTAACATGTCCAGTAAAATGATTTTCTCATGTTTTAATTGTCGAATCCTGGATTGGTCGTAGTTAAGGGAAAATCCTAGTGATCATGTATCCCTAAGAAGATCTAATAAATGGTCATTATTGGTTTAATCGTTCTGGCCAAGGTCATCACATCTTCCTTATGTGTCAACTAGATATTATTATAATCATTAATTTATATTAATCTTAATTGTCATTGTAGAAAAACTATATTATCAAGATTTATGATGATTAATAGTATTTTAAACCCACTATATAATTATTGATATATTTTATAAGGGATCAAACTAAATAAATGAAATATAGTGCATATGTTTTCAATAACCAAAGTTTCATAATGAGGTATTTATTCATTCATAAGGGGATTGTACATATAAATTTTTGGCTTCTTCCATGATGGTTCACTTAGTCTGGCCATCCTTCTGGGAGTGAAATTTCATGCTCATCTAAAATTTGGTCTCAAAAGAATCCAATAAACCTCTCAATTTCTACAACTTGAACTAAGCATCACAGTCTGAGAAAATCCATGATGGTACTCGATGATGCAGTATGACCTCCTACATGAACATATGCCTAAAATATCAACTAAAAATTTCTCCCTATTATAATGAAAGTGAGATTAAATGGTATGTTTATTGACAATCACCCATATATCACCATGGAATCCCAATATTTAGGGAAGATACATAATAAATACCATCGATATGTCATCCCCTTCCACTATAGGATATCATGTGGTTGAGTCAAACCTACTAGAACCAAATATTCTTCCTTCACATAGTTATATGTTTGGGATTAATATCTAAACATAGAAATAGTCTAACTCATTTCAATATGCAAAAATTTCTACTTATGGTCTTGGTATATCATTGGTATTCTATTATATAATTAAAAGGGGAGGTGTGGAACTCTTTATAAACCTCCACATGCAATACAACTGAAATTGACATCTATCAAAAGAAAATTAATACATGCTCCCCACCTTAATAAAGTCCATATGGTGTATCACCTAAGGATGTATCGTCATCAAAACTCGTGCATTTGATGTCCCCAACTGAGGATCTATTACATGATAATGAAGCGGTGGTGTCACTACCATATTCTATAAATAAATTTCCCCTCTCTCCTCAGTAAAGGTCAACCAAAAAGAGTCTAACTACTTAGAAACCTCCTATATAACATGATAATGAAATTTCATTCTTATGGCTATAGAAACCACGTTTCTCTTTCCATGTATATAGAATATCTCAACGTAATAGTTTGATATGAACTCCAACAAAATGTCTTTGTCATAAGTTGAGGACTCTATTGGAAAATATATACCTGATACCCTGGTGGTATGAAAAGACTAAAAAGTTCCATCCCAAATTATAATTCCTCAACATCATCATGGAAAATAGTACTATTATAAAATCCAAATCATGGGTTGTGTAGTTTTAATAACAGGTTCTTATTTTCCTTGTTCATAAGTGATAATTGATTGTCTCTACATCGTCACCCATATGAGCTAAACTCTATATGAATCACATAACAATACTTACTCATCAATATCCTATAGTAGTCTCATCATAGAATTAATGGTCAACCTTTTCTTTAGTTCCTTTAATTATCTCTAGCATTGGCTAGTCCATGAAAATGACTTCCCTATTGTGACAATATGTCAAATGGGTCAAAGATATAGAAAAATATTCCCCAAATATTGATATAACCCTTCCAAACTATGTAAAAAAACACATTTTGAATTATCTTCAGTGGATCCTAAGCTGGAAATTTCTCTATCATTACCGGGTCTATGTCCATAAAATGATATAAATGACATGCCCCAAAAAGTGAACCTCTCTAATCCAGAACTGACTCTTTAAGAGAATTCCATAAAACTAATACTCCCTAAGATAGTCCAAAATCATCCTAAAATTACCTTTATTGTCACCTTCTGATATAGAGTTAATGTTAATATCAATGATAAAGGAAACCATGAACAAACAAAAGAATGATTAGATGATTCATAAGATAAGTACTATGATGACTGCAGGGGGATTCTTCATTCTATAGGGAATTAACATAAAAATTATAGTTCTCATAGTAGCATAAAATTACCACCTTTAATATATCCTCCCAATGAATGTAAAACTATTGATAACTAGACCTAAGATCAATCTTCAGGTACTATATTTGTATTTTATGATGGTTGAAGAAGTCACCAACCCTCAACAAGGGATACTAGTTCTTGATTTTCACATGATTCTAGCAGTGATAAACAACGTATAACTTTAAGATATCATCAACATTATTGATGAACAACACCAAATATGCCTAGGGGACACCCAAGATCTCATTAATACCTTATCATAAAGGTATTACAACTACCTACCCAGCACCCAAAGGCCAACAAGAGTTATCTGATTTGCTGTAGATGATATCATTGTAGTCCTAGAGTAAATTTTGAAGTAGAAGTTGATCTCCTGGCATATAGTATTCCAAATACACCTTCAATTAAGTCATCCATGTATTTCTCTTCCAATATTAGAAGTGATACCATTAAATATCCCATTGAATGAATCAGTAAACTCACTAACTAATGCAAGATAGGTTGAATTTTCCTACACATGATCCCCATTAAATTCTCCTATTGGTCCATCTCCCCATATAAGGTAAATGTTGTCCCATCATCATAGAGGCATCTAACTATCATATAGTGATAGACTGTCTAGGAATCGACTGTAGATATCATATAAATACATAAAATGAAACCATATGGTTTCATCACAATAACTATGAGGTCTCATTAAAAACTCTATCCATTGAGAGCTAATTCAAACTGTTGGAATATGGGAAAAATAAAAGAATACCTCCCTAGAATATCCTCTAATTGTAAATGTTAGGATATATTTTCAATGGGAGTCTTAATATATTAGATTATGGATAACTAAATAAAATAACAACTCATGCGATTTTCCATATCAACTACAGTTAAACTAGAGAATATAGGTATTGAAACATGAATCATATCATGTGCATCCTACTCACATCCCTCTATTTCCAAAAATTTTCCACACTACCAACCACCAGTTCTCTGAGCTTGATGGGGCCAACCTGGTTGTTGTAGTCATGGTATGTCATATCTCTTTCCTCCACCTAATAGTCCACATACTAGGACTCCCTAGCCCCTTTTTCAATACCACTCCCTAGGGGATGTCATGATCACCAATTGAAGATCCCTAATCAATATGCTACCTCTATCATTGAGGTATTCCCACTAACTTCTCACTTTATAAAACATGCTTGTCTATGTAGTCACATGCCAATTGACTATAACAGTCCCAATCATAACACAATCAGTTTTTAGGTAGAATGGATCCTATACAATATCGCTACATTTCAGATCCATTATTTTCGATATAGGCATATATATTCCACTTTCACAAAGACCCCGGAAATTGATGAATGTTGGATGCTAAAATGGGATCATCCCTACGATAACCATTTCAACCTCTATTTGGTTGACACTCCTCTTCCATAATTAACTTTTACACCACGCCCCTAGCACCCCAGTATATCTAAGAATATACTAGGAGACCATATTGGATTAGATACTCTTGCATATGCCCTATATAAACTTCCATTTCAAGAAGTTTTCATCTAAAATCATATTAAGATAGTATCATGTGAAATAATAAATCCTTGATGTGATATGTTCAATATACATATCAACCAAATTGAGATTAAGAATCTATATAATCCAAAAAGAATACCATCTCAAAAGACAATATTCATTATAGAACAAGTGTTGAAATTCCTTCAATGAGATTATCACATAATATTGGGTCATAATGTAAAGACCCCACTAGTGTCCCTATGCTCCCTGAAGAAGATTGGTTAGAAGTATAATCACATACTCAAAAGTATTTCACACAAGTTATAAAAATTGGACATCCGACTCTAGCTAATCCTTTATTTCTTATGTATCTGGGTAACTAGGAAACCTGAGCCATCTGTATCACTAAAACCGAAAAAGCATGATCAACTAGTGTGAATCATTATCCAATACTAATATAACTATCAACTGGTTATCAGGTAGTCAAATGTATTCCTATTTTATATGTTCCAAATTCATACCCACACATTGGGATGAAACACTAATCCAAGCTAACCTAGTTTTAACATTTCATGGTTATGTTCCCATTCTGAAGCCTCATTACTAAACTAGTCATCTTGAAGAATCTGTCTTGGAATCATACCTAGTAGTGATTGTGTATCCATCCTGAATGTTAATAATAACAACCATAGATATATGAGATTTACTAACAATATGAACGAATGATGAAATGTATCTCAACACTCATTTATATATGATGCATGTTCACTTGGTTTCTCTACAACTAGAATCTTAGTGTGCAGAGTGGAAAAGTAGGTTATGAATGTATTGATGTATGGATACGTCATCCAACACAACATTACAGGGTCACCACGACTATGTGTTGAACTAGAGACACCATAAATTTTTCCCTATGTTCCTAATAAAATCATCACTTCCACATCTATCATCATACACTGTCGCAAGGACATACCTCTTATAATACCACTTTGTCAATACCTGACCCACCGGGGTCATGCACAAACCACTAGTAAGCTGAGTGTGACACGTCAATCCCATATCTAATAGTTCATGGGTGGGTGACTGGTGATGAGTAGGCATAACAATGAAATTGGTTGCCTTTTCAAATATACATGTACACAAACACACTACAAACATATATGTAACAAAGCAATGTAATGATAATCAAGAAAAAATTGAATGTAAAAAAAGCACCTAACGAATTCTATAAATAATAACAGACTACAAAAGAATGATATTATTAGTAAAAATAGAAAAATACCTACCTTACCATGTTTTGTACCGACCTGCGAATAAAATAGGAATAAAAGGAGATATCCTATAATATGATATTGAATTATGACCACTGAATATATTCACTTTCATTGATTACTTTTATTCTCTTGCAATACTTGGTCTATCTCACTATTCCCTATTCAATATTTCTATTGTGTAAGAAATGAACCATACGGTAAAATAACATATTTTAGAGATTATAACATACCTAGTAGGAATCCCTAAAAACATAAAGTAACCAAAAATGAAATGGCCTTCTCATCCCATGAATGAGATGGGAGGAAGAAAAAAACTAAAAAGATATGAATATAATGATAGCACATGAAAATATAGATAGACATATATCTTTACAACCTGTAAAGGATGATTAGTTTTAAAAATACCTATGTTAGTATCATCTTGAAATCCTAATTCAAATTTAATCACAACATAAATATAATTGAGGGCAGATGCATCACTGGTAGATGCCTCAACCAAGTGAGTTCTGACTCTAATAGAGGAATTTTTCACCACCATATACTTGTAATAGGGGTGTATAAATTCATAGATTGAGGACCCACTCCCTAATGTGTATAGGCTATACCAAATATACATGGGAGACCCATAATCTTAGAGAACCATCAACAAGGCATTACTGATCCTAGAATCAAAGTTAACCATCACACCTAATCTTTTTCATCAACCTAAATAGACTTCTAAAAATGAATATTTGATCAATTTTGCTAACAAATTATTGATGTAGGCCCAATGAATCACATACTTGATCTACATGTTCATACACCTCCGGTAGGCAAGGATCACTATGTGAAAGTGTAATTCCCTCCATGAATTATCCCCAACTTAGTTTCCACTTAAAATATTCATTCAATTAAAGAATTAAATACTAGATACGTATGAACATTTGGTTATAAATATTCATGATATGATATTGTGTTTCATGCAGGGAACATGATTTTTATAACCCGAAGTCAACGTTAGTATTCAGTGCATCCAATACTCCAGTTACTATTTCCATTTTAGACCTTTCTATACATGTCGATCTAACACATCCCCTTTTCAGACACCAAATTTAGTTGTCCATTCATTGCAAAAAGTGATCTAAAGTCACTTATATTACCCAATCATCATCCTCCATGAATTTATTATTCATGAATCCATATGTATCATCCAAGAAGGACCATCAGTCACTGCTATGTTCCAAAATCTAATCATAGGATATGGAAACCCATTTATATAGTTTTTCTCCCAAAATATTTTTATCAGTAGAGCATATCTGGATGTACGATTGTGCTAAAACTGATCCTGTGATTGTCAAATCACCAACTACATAGGATAAAGATGAAGAGAGAAAAGAATAAGGGGATAAATACATAATAGAATAAGTGAATGGAACCGAAAACCAATTTTTTTAGGCTATTGATCATCAGGTTGGAAAAGAAAAACACATTTTTATATTATAACAAATCAAATATTCAAATGACAAAATCAATGTTTTCAATAGGCTGTGGAAACCTATGTTATAATGTTTCTAAATAAGATAGTCTATCCATTATTGAAAAAATAATAATAGGGAAAAATCCAAAAATATCCAAGCCCCACCATGTTATTAGATTCTTCACAAAAGAAGAAAAATTCCACGATGATACCTTTCGATATATTAGATAATTTCTTCTTAGTTGATCATCCCAAATAAATATATATATTTTGAAAATTATCTACGGATTATAGGGATCAAAGCAATAAATTGTGGGATTAAATATCATTGAAACACATCAGGGAAATTCATAGTGCTCGATTGGAATAGTGGATGAATGATGAAAATTAGAGGGATTATATAGTTATATATATGTTGGTTGTTGACAAGATCATAGCATGAATCCCTGGCCTCACTGTGAAAAATAAGAAATGTAAATATATCAAACAAACCATGAATAGTTCTAGAATAGTAGGAATGAGATCATGTTATAAAAAAATTTATCAATCTCACCATTCCTTCATTGTTATGACCTCAAGAAACACTTCCTCAAAAATTCATGCCAAAAATATGTATTCACTACATGAATTTCCACATGCAGTTGAATAAAGATCAATGTGATCTTTCTACACCTCAAACTCACTCCAGGCTCCCCCAGTACAAAACACACATAATAAAATGGGTTGGAAATGGATCAAGATGATACAAAAGAAGAATTGTATCCTCAAGAAAATTTAAAAATATCCATCCATTAAAACTAGAGTCATTACATCTCATACAACTGATGATATTATTAGGGGTTTAAACTAACATTATAGAAGAAAAAAAATTGAAATAACATTCCCATGACCCCCATACATTGAAATGTGATAAAATAAAAACATGAAATTATTAACCTCTAAGACTAGCATACAATACAATTTTGAGACTCTAAATCATATTCATATCATACAATGGGTTGAAGATGATCACCTAGGGATACTTAAGGACATCATTTTTTAGTGATGTGTCCATGGGACAAATTGAATTTAATGTCACACATGGATGATAAAAAAACTCACTATAACATGAATGAACCTATATATTTAAAGTTATAAAATGAAAATATCATCAGTGGTGGGAAGTATCAGTCGAGAAAAGGATCTCGAAAACATATAATCTCATTGATCTACCCTTCTATAATATTCAATGAGACTCCCCGATGGTGTAATGTTCACTTATTCATTATGAAACATTTCTAAATTCTTTCAATTAATTAATGAATTTATTTATTTAAGATAATCCTTATCATTTACATATTATTCAAGGGACTATTAATGATAAAACTTTGTTTAATATTTATTAAAATGATAAATTTTATTATTTAACCTCCACTATAAAAATCCCAAGATATATTTAGAGAAATAAAATATCAAGGTGTGAATCACATTTATATTAAAATATTATTTTGGAAAAAAATCATTAATAATTTTATAAAAATATTTTGGCATCATTATATTCTGTGGCTATATTTATGGATACATTAGTGTCTATGTTAATTTAGGATTAATTTTTAGGGTGTATCATCTCTTTAAAATATGTTTTTTATTTTGACATTGCATAATAAGATAGTCATTAGATCATCCCCCATCCAAGGATGGATTAGTTTTATATGGTATAAGAAACCACATTATCGTTTATTTTTTTCTCCTAATGATCATTTTATTGAGGTCTGTAATGCCCCATGATTTAGGAAGCATATTTTTTCTATAAACTATATTTTTATAATTATAAAATATTATTTACCAATTGTTTAATAGAATTAAAAATTTTTATGTAACAAGTCATATGGGTTTGGGAATAAAAAAACACATTATACTTTCATAGTAAAACATTACAACAAAATCACATGATACTTGTTATTACACATTATTGAATATTTCAACCAAGAAAACAGAAAAAAATTAAAGGGGATACTAAACTAAAATGAATATGTTATGTTGAACGGACACCACTCTTAGACCACTATCACATTTAATAGTTACTATTAGTATAAATAACATAAAATAAAAATGAATACAATTAATGAATAATAAAGTTGTGAGATCTAAAATGATAACAATGGAAATGTGAATTTTGAATGAAATAATTTAGGTGATGTAATATATATATATATACAAAAAATGGTTGTTGCAAATATTATCATTGAAAACATGTTTGTTGAAAATAATTATCATTTTAGATATGAAATATGAAAATATAGTCAATAGATATAAAAAACTCATGTATTTTTAAGAAATTGATTTTAAATAACACAACTCACAATGTAACCAAAAGATAATATTATAAAATTATATAGATATATATGTGTGAATTATGTAAAAATATAATTATTATTTTAATTATTTAAATATGAAATTTTGTATAAATAAAATTAAAAAATATATTTTAATATAAGGTTATTAGTAAAATGAATTTTTTGAAAATAAATAATTTATTTTAATTGTATTTGTTAAAGCATATTAGTAGAAATGTAACATTTTTTTCTATTTATTTTTTTGTTACGTATTGTCTATTTTGTTCTAAATTATTAAATTGATAATTTTAAAATATTATTATATTTGAAATACTATATTAACACCATATAAATTATAAATTGATATAAAATAATAATAACAACACAAAATGTCTAAAAACATTATTTTTTCAATAAATACAGTTTATCCTTGTATTTTGTATCATATTTATAATGATTAATATATAAATTATATAATTATAATTATATATAATAAAAATAGTATTTGAATTTTTAATTTCAAAATTATATCCAGGTGAAATTTTTGGTATTATCTAAAACATTATATTTTTAGGTGAATAATGTAATAAATCGTTATTATTAACAATGTGACTATTATTCCATTATTAGTATTTAGGTATGAATATAAATTATTGAATATTTTTTCATAATGTAATATGGATGTAATGATTGAAATTAAAAATTATAAAATACTGATTATACTTTACAAATATATGATTAGTATTTTAGAAATAAAATAATATATTTTACAGAAATTGTTTTAATAAATTATACATCCACGATATAAAATTAATTTTTAAAAATTTTAAAAATTGACTCCAAAATATTTTTTTTAGATTTATAATAAATAGGGAAAAATTATCGAATAAGAATGTATTAATTTTTAGGCATATTGATTATGTTTCCTTAGGTAAAAACTAGTTACTGTGGTAAAATATAAATTGGAAAATATATTAAGTCAATGGTGTTATGGGATTGAAATATGTCTATAAATGATCCAAACGCATTTTTAAAGAATTATTTTCATTCTATCTTCAAATCAGAATTATTTCTCAAATTTTATAACCAACATTCTTCACAGTGTCTTTCCATTATTGAAATGTTTTAGTATTTACATATATGTCATCCCTTTACACTTATAAAAGGGCCCCTCCTCGATGCACTAACTATCACTCCACGACTCTCTATTATCATAAACAAATCTACCCAAATCACTCCTAAAAAAATCCACCATAAAGATGTTTTAATCTTACCAGAAAATCATTTCTCAAAGGCATAATGCTCTTCACAATAGATATAATCATATATGTGAGGTATGAGTTCCAAACATCTCTTTACCACTTTTATTTCCATTTTTTAACTCCCACTCCTCCCAATTTAATTACACTATATCAAAATGAAAACATAATTATCATAATTATACTAATATGTTATTATTATGATTTTATAACCGTTAACCACATCTTCCATTTTCCATTAAGAAAAAAGAAAACATGAAACACATGTGTGTGCAGGATACCACCCCCATGAAGTAATGTGGTTGTTTTTAAGTACCACTATTATTAGATGTGTATATGAATGGTGTTAAAGGATAAATATAATGTTTTTAATATGAATTATATTTTTCTAATACAAATTGAATATCCTCATAATGTTTTTAGTGATAAAAACATTATAAAATTTATCGTCTTAGACAAGGGAACAAAGAGGGAAAAATTATTCATACTATTTATTTATTTATTATCCATAAATTAATATCATTCATATTTCTAATTATAATATATCATAGAATTTGATACTAAATGATATCATTATTCTTCTAGATTAATGGTATTGTAAATAAATCACTTAATAATTATTTATTATTCCTAGTATGTTCATGTTTGTGTCAGTTTGACCACCTAATATAAAAATTATATGAAATTATATCATGGATGATTGTTAAATAATAATTTTATATCGAACATTATAAATATTTAAATAATTTTTTCTTATTGTTTCTTTATTTTTTAACAAAATATGTAATTTATTAACTATGTGAACATGATTTGTGGGTTAAAAATCACAAAAACATGCTTATTGTCGACTTCTTCTATAATAATAAAACTAAAGGACCAAACAAATGTAATTTATAGACCATAAATATTAATAATTAATATCTTTTATTAAAACGATTTTCTTTGGGAAGGATGAGCATTCCATGAAGATAAAATACTGAAATAACCTCTTCAAAACTAATATAAATGGACAAGACTATTGAAAACATATTACTAATATAAATGTATATAAATCTTATTAATGAAAATTATATATGGAAATATGTTTTAGTATGGTTCTAAAATCTGTTATTATGATTTTTATCTTCATGATACATGTGGTTAATGAAATTTTATGAATGTCAATATTCCTCGTAAGGGACATTGGTAACTCAATTATCTCTTTTCGAGTTATAAGGTTACTTTTGAAAAATTTTCTTCAATATTCACTTCATTAATTGAATCCCATATTTATATGATGCTTCAATTAAACAATTTAGTGGAAAAATATCTAATTTGTTTCAAAGCATCCTACATTATTGTTCTCTCACATGAAATTATAATGTAATCATGAATCAACCCCAACCTACAAATTGGATTTAATTTCTAGTCTGTGTTTCCACATACCAATAATTTTCAACATTAATATATTGGAATACAATTATATATAAATATATTATATCAACAACATTATGTATCATCTTTTAAAAGAAAAGTTTATTATCTTTTTTTTTCAATTTTGGGTTTTCAACAATGGTATTTCTAAATATATAAAAAAGATTCCTTTGAAAATAAAATTTATAAACATTGTCTTCGATTTTTATCCTCATCTCAAGGGATCTATTTTCTATGATGTTATAATTTATAAATCACAATATAAATTGTTTTTATGAATTAAATCTTCCAAGTGATTGAAATTTGTATCAAATGATATAGTTTATGTTCTTATTCATTCCATACCTTTTGAAAGATAATGTGAAGACCATTATTGTTTTTGGGTTTTATTGATGTGATGATTTGATGTTTTTTATAGAACACATGTATATTGTAGATATTTAATTTATAGGGGACTTATATATCCCTAAAATACATTGGGTAATGTTTTAAACCACATTCTATTATTTGTAAAACTAGTATGGATACTTGATCCAAACTAGAAAAAAAAATTGATGCCTGGTCTTCTATGAGAAATAATATGTTATTCTTGATCCATTATGATAAACTAGTTATGATCATGTATCCACTGTGAGGAACAGATAGTGATTCCCAATCCATGATGTAGTATATCTATACTTATGATTGTGCGACAATATTACACATGTTACTATTTAATTCCCATGGATTATGAATTATGTCACATGTTTTCACTTTCATTATCCCGTGTAATATTTTTGATCATATAGGATCACTTGATCTTTCTTTATGAAATATTAAAAAATATTATATTTCAAAATTATTTTAATCCTATATTTATATCATGTATATTTTATTTCAAATGCATAAGTATTCACCGTATGTAACAATTTAATTCAATGATTATTATTATTATGATCATTTGAGCTCCCCCATTCATATGTAAAATTTTTCCATGTCATGATGATGTGTTTAAAAATGTAAGGCATCTTAGATTATATTTAGTATGATCAAATTATAGGAAACATTTCAAAATAATTGTAAAATAATTCACTTATCTAGCTAGTATCCAATGTTACTAAACCTCTAGATTCTACATATATTTATTTTATTATTATGTATAGTATATTAATTATTGAAATGATGTTAAATAAAGAAATTGTTTTGTTGGTTCACCTATATTTGGTATCAGAGAAATGTTTTAGTTATTTTTTTAAGATTATACTAGTTTCTTTTAGAGTTAGGGTTGGAGAACCCTAATGAAAACCATCATTATAAGTCTATCTATATTAACATATCCTAGAATATTAATCAATTCATGAGTATGAGGTTTTCATATAAAAATATTCATATTAGGATACCAGAATATAGATGTGGCTACGAAAAAGATCCACCTAGGGCTAATCACCCCATAATAGTTTGGTTGAGCATTAAATCAATCATCAATATGATGAATGGTGAGTGATCATATGGCTGCACACTCGACTTGACATTCATAGGTTATACAATTTTATTGATCATATTTTTTTAAAACTAAAATTATTGATTGATTAACTAGTTATATTGAGGGATCAGGTTGGGACGTTTAAGATAACTAAACACAAATTAATCGAGGATAAAATACTATTGATATTGGTTAAACTAAATTTATTACATGATATTTTAATGATATTAACATTTAAATGGTGTTAAGGTTAGATCCATTATATGTTATTTATTTGGATAATGTCTTATATTGTTAAATTTATTTCAATTGTGTTATCCCTTTTGGATTTATAAAAGTAATTATCTAGAAGGAACCGAGTTATTAATGAAAATTATAGACAATGAATTAATTTTCCTAATTAAAAACCAAATGGGCTGAAAGTTGTTTTTGAAAATATTGTGTTTATTCTTACCCAAATATATTGATTTATGATCAACAACTCGAGTCTTAATAAACCCCGGATCCCACCAATGAAATGAAGGATAAAGATTTATAGATTATCAAGTGATGAAGAAGATGAGTAAAATAATATTAAATTTCATTCATATCCCAACTTTTGGAAGAGACACTAAGAGTAATGCCACAAAGAAATTTGAAGATGATTTTTTTTGTAACATTGGACATTCATTATTAATCTGTTAATGAAAATGGAAGATTTTAGTTAACCTGATAAAGAAACATAATGATCTTCTTACGTATCCAAAAGTAGTTTGATGTTTTAGATGTGAAGAATTTGGGTACTATGTAATTCATTTCATTAATCCATTAGATTGAGATGAAAAGCTATAGAAACAACCTATTATACAATTAGATCAAGAAAAATAATTTTAAATGACTACCAATGAAGTTAATAGAGGTAACTAATTTGTTCTAGGTGTACTTATTAATCACTTTAAATTTCTATATGTTTTATATTGTGTTTTCTTTCACAAACTAATTGATGAAAAAATAAATAAAATGTGGAGTTTACAATATTACATCCATGGTATGTCAATATTCTTTGTGGTTTGTGGGGTATGATTCATGAAAATCATATTATCCATTTGTTAGATTAATTTATTTTCAATTTTTTTCTCTACTTATATGAAATACTTACTGATTCAAGGAAAAAACATTTCATTTTAACATATTATATTATATCAATGAAATAATGATAATAAATACCCTCTAAAAACTATATAATGTAGGTGTTGATATAAAATAATGCTAGACTATTGGGGAAAATAGGTGGAAAAAAACTCAATGTTAGGTATAATCCATTTCTAAGGGAAGAGATATGTTTCTGATGTTTGTAAGGTTGATATATCATTCAAAATTATTTTATATTTTTTTAATAATTTATTCTACCTTAATTATTTCTATTGGAATGTGGTAATTAAAATTGTAACAATGAAAATTATTTTTTTGGATAAAATGTATTACCCCATGTTTTTAGGAAGCATATTTTTTTAATAAACTATATTCTATAACTCTAATTTCAGTTTTTATTTAATAAATGGAATGGAAATAGATTGGGTAATGAGTCAACATGTTTGGAATTAAACTAACAACATCTTATTATTACATAGTAAAATGACTAAACAAAATAACATGAAACTAATTATTACACATAATGGATTATTATAGCCATAAAAATTAAAAAAATAATAAGGGTAAAATAAACTAAAAAGAATAATATATTTAGAACTAGTATCTCCCCCAGACTAATATCATATTTAAGTATCAAAAATAGTATAACATAATTGATAGTGATAAATAATACCATAAAAAGAGATATCATAGTATGAGATTTAAAATTTAATCTTTTGAAATTGGAAGTGTGGGTGGAAGATATTTAGCATATATATTTAGAATGAAAATTTTTGCATTTTAAATATGGTTATTTCAATAATTGTCTTTGTTAATATGGTAAAAATTTTCATGGTCTTCGAATATCACTACTAAAAATATAACCATAAACAAAACTTAAAAAGGGTTTTATGAGCATAAAAAGCACTGATTAAAGAAAATTTTATTAGTGCTTTTTTATTGATGGTAAAAAATCTGAAAAGAATTATTTTTTTACACACCACAACAACGTCCTTTCCTAAAACTTTCGGGCCCCTTTTTCAATGCTTTCCACTTCCTAACCCACCAAAACTCACTGTAAAAACCCAGATCATCATTTTAGGTATGGATCTTGATTTCAGGTTGTTTTTAATAAAAAAGGAAGAGAAGAGGTTTTTTCGGGTACACAATGTGTACTTCTGTGTACACATTGTGTACCCAGTTTCCGTGTATTGCCACATAATGTCCATGTAATGGCTGAGTACATGTGTGTGTGATGATCTTTCATAGAACTTTTGGCGAGGTCTTGTAAAGGAAACTACACTGTGTGTATGATTAATGAAACTTCCATGTACTTTTTTTTATTTTCATATATCAAAGAAGGGGCGTCTCTTAAGTTCGGATACATATTATTCTCCTCGTGGCTTCTATAGGAGAGCGACAGAATGAACAACAAAATTTAAACCCCTCCTAAATCTCTGTCTGAGCTCTGATTGAGACACTGTTAGGTGCGTTGGATTCCCAACTGTGTGTTCTCCATTCCCCTACAGCCTTTCTTTCTAATTCCTTATCTCGATTGAGTTATTCAAGGGTGGAAATTTTTCACCTTTTTGTATATCTACACCTTCTAGGCCTATTTAGTGGTCGATGTTCAAGAATATCGATCGTAATACATCGAGGTAGGTTGTTTTCTCCTTTTCTTGGTTGTATTTGGATTATATATTATAGAAGGGTCACATAACTAGGAATGGGGTATTTCCTGATTTGGAATTTATCCCTAATTATCACCTGTTGTGGTTTATTAAATTAATAATGGGTAGATTCTTATGTGTTTGGTTAGATAAAAAATTTTGGGACACGCTCTGGGTGTGTTTCCATTGATTGATTTTTTATGGCCATTTGGTCTTGGATTCCTGTTATAATTTCAATGGTTTCTAAGTCTTGGTTGATTGGGATAGAGTTTTATTGATTATATAAAATTCATGTGATATGGTTGTGAATGATTATCTATGTAGTAGTTTTAGATTACATGAGTTACATTGATATTATATGCATATTTGTTTTCAATGGACCATGAGAGCCTTAGACCAGGAAGACTACGGGGTCTTCAACATTATTTACACCGAACTATGAAAGACTTGGTGTATATGATTGACCCATGGGTATTGACAAAGATAGTTACTTAAGTGGTCATTTATAATTTATTGATGTTATGTTGACCCAAATGTATTGACCATGAGAGCTACCCTGGAGGTTGTTTATAATTTATTGATTCCATGGTGACTGAGGGGTATTAAATGTGAGAGTGGCCCAGGTGGTCATTTGTAATTGATTAGTAGTATGATAAATGAAAGGGGTTAGACTGTGAGTGCTTTCCCAAAGGGTTGTTTATTAATGATTGAATTATTGTGACGAGTCTTCCAATCCAAAGAACAAGCTTGGACATGATTTTACTTTCTTGTTTAGATGGCCTTTTGAGGCATATTTTTTGTTATTATTACACATGGGGATATTGATATTATTATAGATCTCAAGATTACATTATTCAAAATATGAATAATAAATGTAAATGACTGTAATTAATACATTTATGATTATTTACCTTTGATTATTTCCTAATATATTGCTTTATTTTGGATATTACCTGCAATATATATTTAGTGACAATTAGGAACATATATTTTGGTGGTTTTCTAATGGGATTCATCTCACACCCTAGTTGGCTCATAATTTTTGACCCAAACAGATTATATGGTTATAGGTATAGATAAGGAAAACCAACCTTCTTCATCAGGTACCTGATTTCTATTGGGGCTGGAGAGCATGTGACCAAGGTGAGGCTTGCGATGCAGCTGGAGTTTTATTGTTTCTTTTTTTACTTTGGGTTATGTATTAATTTCCATCATTGTGAATTATTTAGATATTTTTGTATATATATTTTCCATGAATCATATATATATATGATCTAGTTTTTTTATCTTCCATTATTTACTTATGTTATATGTTATTACTGCTTATGTTATTGGTACCGTTTTTTTTCTATTGTGTTACTCTAGCACTGAGGGCATAGATTTTACACTATCACACCCTAGAACCTCTCTTCTAGTTGGATTCGTCTGGTGTTTGGGTAATTACTCTTGAGTCCATGTGGCCAACCAGATTTGGGGATCCTTTGGGCGACACCCAGATCTGGGATGTTACAAAGTGGAATTAGAGGCAGTTTTCTTTTCTGTATTGTCTTAGTATTTGATGACATTAGGAAGGGATATGAAGGAAATGAAGTTTTTAAATTATTTATTCCTAAGAGTAGCTACCCTGTGTACAGGGAGAATCCAATTTACCTTGAATATTGAAATTTTTATGGTTTTTCAATTGTTAGAGTTGATTTCATTTCACCGTTGGGTGATTCACTTGTTTTTTGATGTTATGACTGATATCATTGTGGTTATATTTCACTTCCACCCCAATGATATGATGTTATTACATCTCATTCATCATATATGAACTTTATAGAGATCACATGTCATGCATTCTTGTCATGACATTTAGGGTGCATTACTGAGTGCATGTTGTTGTGATATATGTTGTGCTAGATATGCATGTTATAACGACCCATACTTTAAATACATTGTTAATACTTCAAAATTGAAGCACACTTATTACAACATATGACAAAACCACAAAGGACCGTATAGGTATAGTGTCTTTAGAAACTGGGAAACATAAACAACTGGTTCATAAATCTTCTACAGTGTCTCCCATTTATTTCATCATATCTAGGGTCCCTTTTAGCATATTCTACTTAATATCCATCTTCCTGACCTGGGGAAAAGAAAACATAAAAGGGTGAGCTCAAATGCTCAGCAAGGGAAAATAAAGGAAATAAAAATCATATCATATCTTTTTGAAAATCATAACCTGTAAAAGAGATCATAATATCTTAACATGGAATAAATCATAGAAGTGAAAATGATATCACCATAATCATAACATGAAACTTGAAACTTTGTGGCATGCACACATAATCATGGGAAATCATTTCTTATTAGTCATGACTCATTGCCACGACTATCTTAGTGGACAAAGTCCCTTTCTGAACCGAGTCACCCTCGTTCCAGTCCTGTTTCACTGAACCGGTATAACCTACCGTTCCAGCCATGTCTATCTCATGAGATATAAAATCTTTACCCAATGCATTGGAGGGAGATATAGGTCCCACCCATCTCATAATGAATCCTTTCTTATGTGTGCCACATAATCATAAACCATACATCATAGCATAACCCATGTAATAAAAATGGGATTCTCAAACAACATGACATCATAAAATAATTCATATAAGATAAAGGAATTCCTAAAAATATTTCCATCACAACATAATCAAACCAATGTATTAATAGGGATTAAAACAGAACCCTTTATTATCTTATATGTAAAATAATTTTGATAAAACACTTGAACTCCATTCTTGAGGAAAATATCCTTTCTTCTTCAAAAACATTTTTCCTTTCATAACATGTCATACTACTTTAAAATAAAGGAAGTTGATTAAAAATAAACTTGAAAACTTGTAAAGGAAGATTCTTGGAAATTTTGTTTTAAAAATCCATTCATGCCGTATAAGTTAAAAAAACATTCTTCGTACTTTTGTCAGAAAAGTCAAAAAGTACCTCGTACGAAAAACGACAAAAGATTCCTTTCATACATATTACTAAAAACTCACCGAAGGGTAAAAATGGATTTAACCAATTGTAGGTGGATGGAAATAATATTACATATTGATGAAATATGGATGTGGATGATAAAATACACCCCAGTAAATACTTATGAATAAACAATCTCGGATAAAAATGAGATTGTGATATTTCCCTTACCTTAGGACCGATTTGCTTTGTACGTGTCCGATGCTCCTGTATAATGGTTTAAATAATGTTATTGACTTATTCCAGAATCATACATATTGATATGATATCATATATGGTCATATTCTTAGCTTCTTATTAGTAATATTTCATTGTTACTTGTTACTCGGGTCTTTATTACCTTTTGTTCTTATGCGTTTTTTGTCGAATAAATTATTATTCTTCTTTTAAGGTTATAGATACCTTATATCCAGAATGGTATTAGTGTAACATATATCATATTTATTCATTCAATTCATTTATATAATTACTATGTAATGATGATCATGTAGAACGAGTCGCATCTCATCGTGGAGACGGTATTCCGTACGTACGCACGAGTGATGATATCATTCCTATGATCGTGGAATTGTATTGGAGTATATATATATTATTTCAGTATCAATATTACTTAATAATAATCATAAATAGTTACTCATTACACCATTATACCCATCCTTGTAAAGTGATGGTGGAAAATAGATTACACCACGGCGTGGAGACGGTATTCTGTACGTACGCACGCGCTGTGATTTCATTTTTCCGTAGGATGGATAGAAGGTGAATTAGGGTTGTTTCATATTTATAATAACATATCAGTATGTAAGTAATACTGATGTTATTACTTTATCATGAAACAACTAAAGAAGAAGAAGTTGAAGAATAAAGAAATTGAAAAGATCGGTAATGGATATTACCTCTTCTTTGGAACTCTTCTTTGAATCCTCCACTTAGGGAACTAATATTGGTCTTTGAAGAAGACCAAGACCTCTAGGATTATTCTAGGGAAGTGGAGAGGAGAAAATATCAGGGGTTGGCCGAGCTTGAGTGCTCAAATTGGTGTGAGGAGGAGGGGTAGGAGGTGCCCTTTTATAAGGGAGGAGAGGGGCACCTTAGGAATATCTCAAAATATTATTTTATATTAAAGTCAAAATCGGTTTATAATGGTTCCAAAGGGTCTTATTTCGAAGCTAAAGTGGGGATGGGTCGAAATCCTATCAACCAATAGGATTTAGACAAGTTTAGGGTATTATTTTAACCTTATCAATTAGATTTAACTCTGAGTTAAATAATTTAACTTTTACCATGTCTTTTTTTTTTCTTTCACTATATGGTTAATACACTTACTATAACATGCCAAACGAACCCCAAATTGTTTATTATTAATATATATATCCTTATCTAAGTCATTTGGCCTAACCTTAGATTTTTAGGAATAAAATAACAATTAATAATATAATATTTTATTTAAAAACTATTTTGTGTCAATTTTGACACTATTTGATATATGATTTTTTTGAAAGTCATAACAGAATTATATGTTCGAACCAAGTTGATTAAGTCGACACTAATATATCATAGTAACATAGAAAATTAGTGGAATTCATAAAAAGTATTAAATTACATTTATTTTGGTATTTATATTATCAATTATGTCAATATTTCATTAATAAGATAATTACTGCATCATCTTTGTGTCATAAATAAATTAAATTATTTGATGTGAAAAAATTACAAATAAAATACCATTATGTAGGAAATCTTTTTAGCTTTCTAATGAATATTTATAGTCGAATTTATCTTATGTATAACCCCATATTAAAAATTATTTACTTATTAAACTTTGATTTTAACTATTTTAACCCTTCTTTAAATTAATTAATAATAAATGTCCTAATCTAATCCAAGTGGGCCTAAATGGTCATATTTTATTCATAAGGTTGTTTTTGGTCGAATTAAACTTATCCAATAGAATTAGGACATGTGTTAGGGTAATATTAATATCATATTTACCCTTAGTTACCCTATTTACTATTAACCGCGGTAAAAAAAGTAAAAAGTTACTATTCACCAAAAAATTATTTTTATCTCATTGAACCACATTTTACTTACTGATATCAACCGTGTCTGTCAGATTTTCGAAATTCCATTCACAGAAGCGGTAAAATTAAGTTTTATGCAAAATTCAGTTTTTAACCTACCACTTAGTGGTTTCACTATTCATCAAAAATTGAAAGTTTTCAGAAAAATACCAAAATTTCACCCTAGGCTAATTTCGATATTCTAAGTCCAAAAATGAAGTCCATTTTGAAAAATAAAATTTATAAAATTTCAAAAAGTGGTTATTACTATTCATAATGGCTAGTTTTAATAGCATATTGTTGTTTAGTGAAACTCGGTATTGCGTACGACGCAAGCTATCGAGGAAGGTCGCGATTGCGTGTAAAGCAAGCCAAGAAAGTGTTGTGTAGAAAAAGATTCCTTTGATAACATAAAAGTCTCGGGTGTTACATTCTACCCCCCTTAAAAATAATTTCTCCATCGAAATTCGTCACTTTGTAACAAACAGATGAGGATACTTCTCCCTCATCATATCCTCAAGCTCCCATGTAGCTTCTTCAAGTTGGTGGTTCCTCCATAAAACTTTCACCAATCGAGTGGTATTGTTTCGTAGGACTTTTTCGCTACAATCCAGAATCTCTATCGGCTGTTCTTCATAAGAAAGATCTTGCTCTAGCGGTACAACTTCTGAGCTGAGTACATGTGAAGGATCTGGTATGTACTTTCTCAGGAGAGATACATGGAACACATCGTGAACTTGAGAGAGATTCGGTGGAAGCGCCAATCGGTAAGCTACCTTCCCAACACGATCCATTATTTCGAAAGGACCGATATATCTAGGGCTCAACTTCCCCTTCTTTCCAAATCTCATAACCCTCTTCCAGGGAGATATTCGTAAGAACACTTTATCACCCACTTCAAACTCTAGGTCTTTTCTTCGGTTGTCGGCATAACTTTTCTGTCGACTCTGATCTGCTCTTATGTGTTGTTGAATAGATCTAACCTTTTCTGCCATTTCATCAACGAGATCAGGTCCTAATAGCTTTCTTTCCCCAACTTCATCCCAGCAAGTTGGAGTCCTGCATTTCTTTCCATAGAGAGCTTCATAAGGAGCCATCTGAATACTGGAGTGAAAGCTATTATTATAAGAAAATTCCACCAAAGGTAGGTGTTGATCCCAACCTCCTTTAAAATCCATGGAGCAAGCTCTCAACATATCTTCTAGGGTTTGAATTGTTCTTTCAGACTGACCGTCTGTCTGGGGATGATAAGCAGTGCTGAAACTCAACTCTGTATCCAGAGTATGCTGAAGACTTCGCCAGAACATTGAGGTAAATCTCGGATCCCGATCAGATATAATAGAAAGTGGTACTCCATGCAATCTTACCACTTCCTTTACATATATCCTGGCAAGCTGATCTAGAGAGAAATCCTCTCTAATAGCAATGAAGTGTGCAGAATTTTAAGACGATCAACTATGACCCAGATAGCATTATTGCCTTTGGATGTTTTAGGAAGTCCTGTGACAAAGTCCATAGTGATGTTTTCCCATTTCCATTCGGGTATGGGTAATGGTTGTAACATCCCCTTAGACTTCTGTCTCTCAGCTTTAACTTGTTGACAAACCAAGCATCGAGAGACATATTCAGCAACATCTCTTTTCATGCCATCCCACCAGAAGTACTCTTTCAGGTCCCTATACATCTTCGTGCTTCCAGGATGAATTGAGAATGAAGAACTATGAGCCTCATCCAGCAGCTCCTTCTTTAATTCGGGGATGGGAGGAACACAAACCCGATTCCTGAACTTTATTATCCCATCACAATCAAGGTTGAATTCAGGAACATTTCTCACCTTCTTTTGTAACTCGACATCTTCTTTCTGTGCCTCCTTAATATTCGCATGTATATATGGTTGAACATTCATTTGAGAAAAATAAGATTTTTCCCCTTCCATTATAATTCCAAGATCCATCCTTTGTAAATCCATAAATATTGGATCTTTTGTGATCCTCATCATGGATAAACTAGCATGGTCTTGTCGACTTAATGCATCTGCCACCTTGTTTGCTTTCCCAGGGTGGTAATGGATTGAGCAGTCATAATCCTTAATCAGCTCCAACCATCTTATTTGACGCATATTCAGCTCCTTTTGTGTGAAAATATACTTTAAACTTTTATGATCAGTATAAATATCACACCTTTCACCATAAAGGTAATGCCTCCAAATCTTTAATGCTATGATTACCGCAGCCAACTCCAAATCATGTGTTGGGTAATTTTGCTCATGGATTTTCAACTGTCGTGAGGCATAAGCTATCACCATATCATTTTGCATAAGAACACACCCCAATCCCTTCTTGGATGCATCACTGTAGATCACAAACCTTTCTCCACTACAAGGCAGTGTGAGCACAAGTGCACTGGATAACCTTCTTTTCAACTCTTGAAATTCTCTTCACATTCCTCTGTCCAGACAAACTTAACTCCTTTCCGAGTCAACTTGGTGAGTGGATTAGATAATCGTGAAAAATCTTTTACAAAACGTCGATAATATCCAGCCAAACCAAGAAAACTTCGGATCTCAGTTACTATTGTTGGTCTCGACCATCTTTCGATAACCTCTGTTTTTTCTGGATCCACAGATATCCCCTCTTTTGATATTATGTGACCCAAAATGAAACTTTTTGAAGCCAAAATTCACACTTGGTAAATTTGGCATAAAGCTTCTCCTTTCTCAGGGTCATCAATATAATTCTAAAGTGATCTTCATGCTCTTCCTTGCTCTTTGAATAGACAAGAATATCGTCTATAAAGACTACCACAAATTGATCAAGATAGTCTCTAAAGAATCTATTCATTAGATCCAGGAAGATAGCAGGGGAATTAGTAAGACCAAATGGCATCACTATAAATTCATAGTGTCCATACCTTGTACGGAAATCCGTCTTTGGTATATCCTCCCTTTTGACCCTTAATTGATGATACCCTGAACGAAGATCAATCTTGGAAAAGTATTGAGCTCCGCGTAGTTGGTCAAATAAGTCATCAATGCGTGGGAGAGGATATTTGTTCTTGATAGTGATCTTGTTAAGTTCTCGATAATCAATGCAGAGTCTCATTGATCCATCTTTCTTCTTAACAAATAGAACAGGTGCTCCCCAAGGTGACGCACTAGGGCGTATGAATCCCTTATCAAGATTCTCTTGGAGTTGCTTCTTCAATTCCTGCAACTCAATTGGGGCCATTCTATAAGGTGTCTTTGAAAAAGGTAAAGCACCCGGTACGAGTTCTATTGAAAACTCAACTTCACGATTTGGTGGAAGACCCGGTAATTCCTCCGGAAAGACACCATCAAACTCCCGTACAATGGGCAAATTCTTAATCGTGAGTTTCTCACCAACCATTTGAGATAAATAACCTTCATTTAGTGGAATCAAGCCCCATAAGATGGAAGGAATTTCCACTGGAAGGTTATGTTCATCCTTGCATTGATAGACGATCGTAGATTGATCTGGAATATGAAATGTGACTTCCCTTCTATGGCAATTGATGTGAGCTCCATGTAGAGAAATCCAATCCATGCCAAGAATCACATCAAATTCCACTAAAGGAAGGATCACAAGATTTGCAGGAAGCACTTTCCCACAAAATTCGATCGGAGAAGAATTATAAACTTTTGATGCGACTATTGTGCCATTAGGTGTTGTCACAGCTAACTCAACATCTAATTGTTTAGGTAATACGGTGATACCCTTAGAAAATTTTTCAGAAATAAAAGAGTGGGTGGATCCAGAATCAAATAAAACATTTGCTACTTTAGAGTGGATGGTAAGTGTACCTTTCACCACTTCGTTATCGTACTCCACATCGTTGATAGAAATTGCATGTGACTTTCCTTTGTCTTTAGCCTTAAGATTTTGTTTACGTCGACCATCATCATCAACCCTTGGATTTGGGCATTGATTGGCATAATGCCCCATCTCCTTGCACTTGAAACATTGAAGTGTAGTAGGTTCATTCTGTGTATCCCTTCCTTTGTTTGCATCATTAGACATCTTCTTCCCATTATCGCGGCATTCAAATGCCCGATGACCTTCCTTTCCACATTTAAAACATTTAATGGTCCCTTTAAGACAACTCCCTCCATGTTTCTTTCCACACATTGAGCATAAGGGAAAGTTCATCTTCTTTTCAGTGTGCTCTTTAGAATTTCCTTTGAATTCTATCTTCCTCTTCTTATCAAACCCATGTGACTGATGGGTTACTCCAATCTCCATCTCGACTTTGAGAGCACATCAAACTATTTCCTCATAGCTATTGAAGTTCCTTATGGATAACACCCTTCGAAGACTTGGTTTTAAGCCACTAAAGAATCGATCGATCTTACTCTCAGGTTGGATAATAATACCAGAAGTGTACCTTGCAAGTCTTGTAAAATTTGCTTCATAGGTACCAACAGATTCATCATCCCTTTGCTTTAGTTCAAGAAACTCTTTCTCCATCTTTGTTCGGAGAATACGAGGGATGTACTTATTGAAAAATAAGTTCTTGAACTCGTCCCATTCCATAGACTCAATTTCATCCCTTTGCCTCGTATTCTTAATAAGATTCCACCATTGATCAGCATCTCCTTCCAAATGATACACTTCTAGGATGACTTTATCATGTTCAGAACATTGAAGAACTGAAAATATATTTTCAGTAGTACTAATCCATTGTTCAGCAACTAATGGATCAGTAGACCCGCTGAAAGAAGGTGGACGCTGCCTCATGAAGGATTCAACAGAATGTTGCTCCTTCCTTTGCTCGTTTGGAAGTCCTGCATGATTCATAGCTTGAGAAAGTTGTGTGATCATAGCTACAAGATTTTGCATTCCAGCTCCCAAATCGTTTGGTTGCTCAGGGGGACAATCATTGCATTGCCCATCGCATTCCACATTAACACGGTTCCTTCGGGTTCCATCCATTGACTAAAACCAAGAATAATAGTGTGAGCAACACTAATTATAATAGGAAAACCACATAATCAAGGATAAAATTTCACACTTAAGGTTTTATCCTAGGGTATTCATGGACATTTCTAAAACATTAAGATTGTGTTCTATGCTTAGACTTATCCTTAGGGTTCTTACTAAGGCTTTCACATCCTAGTTTCCAAAGGTTGACTATACCCTTCCTCTAATACCAACTATAACGACCCATACTTTACATACATTGTTAATACTTCAAAATTGAAGCACACTTATTACAACATATGACAAAACCACAAAGGACCGTATAGGTATAGTGTCTTTAGAAACTGGGAAACATAAACAACTGGTTCATAAATCTTCTACAGTGTCTCCCATTTATTTCATCATGTCTAGGGTCCCTTTTAGCATATTCTACTTAATATCCATCTTCGTGACCTGGGGAAAAGAAAACATAAAACGGTGAGCTCAAATGCTCAGCAAGGGCAAATAAAGGAAATAAAAATCATATCATATCTTTTTGAAAATCATAACCTGCAAAAGAGATCATAATATCTTAACATGGAATAAATCATAGAAGTGAAAATGATATCACCATAATCATAACATGAAACTTGAAACTTTGTGGCATGCACACATAATCATCGGAAATCATTTCTTGTTAGTCATGACTCATTGCCACGACTATCTTAGTGGACAAAGTCCCTTTCTGAACCGAGTCACCCTCGTTCCAGTCCTGTTTCACTGAACCGGTATAACCTACCGTTCCAGCCATGTCTATCTCATGAGATATAAAATCTTTACCCAATTAATTGGAGGGAGATATAGGTCCCACCCATCTCATAATGAATCATTTCTTATGTGTGCCACATAATCATAAACCATACATCATAGCGTAACCCATGTAATAAAAAATGGGATTCTTAAACAACACGACATCATAAAACAATTCATATAAGATAAAGGAATTCATAAAAATATTT
Source organism: Viscum album (assembly GCA_963277665.1). Classification (NCBI taxonomy): domain Eukaryota; kingdom Viridiplantae; phylum Streptophyta; class Magnoliopsida; order Santalales; family Viscaceae; genus Viscum; species Viscum album. The sequence continues at coordinate 1,326,317,863 of OY728161.1, read as the reverse complement.
CCATCACAACATAATCAAACCAATGTAATAATAGGGATTAAAATAGAACCCTTTATTATCTTAGATGGAAAATAATTTTGATAAAACACTTGAACTCCATTCTTGAGGAAAATATCCTTTCTTCTTCAAAAACATTTTTCCTTTCATAACATGTCATACGACTTTAAAATAAAAGAAGTTGATTAAAAATAAACTTGAAAACTTGTAAAGGAAGATTCTTGGAAATTTTGTTTTAATAATCCATTCATGCCGTATAAGTTAAAAAAACATTCTTCGTACTTTTGTCGGAAAAGTCAAAAAGTACCTCGTACGAAAAACGACAAAAGATTCCTTTCATACATATTATTAAAAACTCACCGAAGGGTAAAAATGGATTTAAACAATTGTAGGTGGATGGAAATAATATTACATATTGATGAAACATGGATGTGGATGATAAAATACACCCCAGTAAATACTTACGAATAAACAATCTCGGATAAAAATGAGATTGTGATATTTCCCTTACCTTAGGTCCGATTTGCTTTGTACATGTCCGAATCTCCTGTATAATGGTTTAAATAATGTTATTGACTTATTCCAGAATCATACATATTGATATGATATCATATATGGTCATATTCTTAGCTTCTTATTAGTAATATTTCATTGTTACTTGTTACTCGGGTCTTTATTGCCTTTTGTTCTTATGCGTGTTTTGTCGAATAAATTCTTATTCTTCTTTTATGGTTATAGATACCTTATATCCAGAATGGTATTAGTGTAACATATATAATATTTATTCATTCAATTCATTTATATAATTACTACGTAATGATGATCATGTAGAACGAGTCGCATCACATCGTGGAGACGGTATTCCGTACGTACACACGAGTGATGATATCATTCCTATGATCGTGGAATTGTATTGGAGTATATATATATTATTTCAGTATCAATATTACTAAATAATAATCATAAATAGTTACTCATTACACCATTATACCCATCCTTGTAAAGTGATGGTGGAAAATAGATTACACCACGGCGTGGAGACGGTATTCTGTACGTACGCACGCGCGGTGATTTCATTTTTCCGTAGGATGGATAGAAGGTGAATTAGGGTTGTTTCATATTTATAATAACATATCAGTATGTAAGTAATACTGATGTTATTACTTTATCATGAAACAACTAAAGAAGAAGAAGTTCAAGAAGAAAGAAATTGAAAAGATCGGTAATGGATATTACCTCTTCTTTGGAACTCTTCTTTGAATCCTCCACTTAGGGAACTAAGATTGGTCTTTGAAGAAGACCAGGACCTCTAGGATTATTCTAGGGAAGTGGAGAGGAGAAAATGGCAGTGGTTGGCCGAGCTTGAGTGCTCAAATTGGTGTGAGGAGGAGGGGGAGGAGGTGCCCTTTTATAAGGGAGGAGAGGGGCACCTTAGGAATATCTCAAAATATTATTTTATATTAAAGTCAAAATCGGTTTATAATGGTTCCAAAGGGTCTTATTTCGAATCTAAAGTGGGTATGGGTCGAAATACTATCAACCAATAGGATTTAGACAAGTTTAGGGTATTATTGTAACCTTATCAATTAGATTTAACTCTAAGTTAAATAATTTAACTTTTACCATGTCTTTTTGTTTTCTTTTACTATATGGTTAATAAACTTACTATAACATTCCAAAAGAACCCCAAATTGTTTATTATTAATATATATATCCTTATTTAAGTCATTTGGCCGAACCTTAGATTTTTAGGAATAAAATAACAATTAATAATATAATATTTAATTTAAAAACTATTTTGTGTCAATTTTGACACTATTTGATATATGATTTTTGTGAAAGTCATAACAGAATTATATGTTCGAACCAAGTTGATTAAATCAACACTAATATATCATAGTAACATATAAAATTAGTGGAATTCATAAAAAGTCTTAAATTACATTTATTTTGGTATTTATATTATCAATTATGTCAATATTTCATTAATAAGATAATTACTGCATCATATTTGTGTCATAAATAAATTAAATTATTTGATGTCCAAAAATTAAAAATAAAATACCATTATGTATGAAATCTTTTTAGCTTTCTAATGAATATTTATAGTCGAATTTATCTTATGTATAACCCCATATTAAAAATGATTTACTTATTAAACATTGATTTTAACTATTTTAAGCCTTCTTTAAATAAATTAATAATAAATGTCCTAATCTAATCCAAGTGGGCCTAAATGGTCATATTTTATTCATAAGGTTGTTTTTTGTCTAATTACACTTATCCAATAGAATTAGGACATGTGTTAGGGTAATATTAATATCATATTTACCCTTAGTTACCCTATTTACTATTAACCGCGGTAAAAAAAGTAAAAAGTTACTATTCACCAAAAAATTATTTTTATCTGATTGAACCACATTTTACTTACTGATATCAACCGTGTCTGTCGGATTTTCGAAATTCCATTCACAGAAGCGGTAAAATTAAGTTTTATGCAAAATTCAGTTTTTAACCTACCACTTAGCGGTTTCACTATTGATCAAAAATTGAAAGTTTTCAAAAAAATACCAAAATTTCACCGTAGGCTAATTTCGATATTCTGAATCCAAAAATGAAGTCCATTTTGAAAAATAAAATTTATAAAATTTCAAAAAGTGGTTATTACTATTCATAACGGCTAGTTTTAATAGCATATTGTTGTTTAGTGAAACTCGGTATTGCGTACGACGCAAGCTATCGAGGAAGGTCGCGATTGCGTGTAAAGCAAGCCAAGAAAGTGTTGTGTAGAAAAAGATTCCTTTGATAACATAAAAGTCTCGGGTGTTACACATGTTGTTTTGATAGATGTAAGGATTTAAATACCTTATATTTTAATAGTTTATTGGTATATGTAACATATCATTTGGATAGATGACAAGAATTGGTCATTGAGGTGTTATGGGTCCTATTAGATCAGAATTTGGTGGACGATGTTTGAACTTTAATTGAATTCTGTTAATATTATATGAATAAGGATGCCAAATTTGACACACGGGGAGTATGGACAGTTTGTCATGGTGTCATCAAGATGTATCAAGATCTACATCAGCAGTACTTATGTCCAAGAATTAAGAGGGATGTAATTGGTTTTGTTATGATATGTTCCACCAGTCAGTAGGTGACAGTAGAGAATCAGCGACTGGTAGGGCATTTACAGTAGTTACCCATTCTTTAGTGGAATTAGAATGACGTCACAATGTATTTTTTGATAGGTTTACCAAGGTCTCTTTGAGGGAATGATGCAGTTTGAGATGTTATTTTCAGGCTCATGAAGGTTTCAAATTTCATTCCGATCATGGAAACCTTCAGTGTTAATGATCTTGGAATGTTGTACATCCAAGTGACTATAAATTTTCAAGGGGTTCCACACTCTATCATTTTAGACAGGGATGTTTGGTTTAATTCTTGTGTCTAGAAGAGACTACATAGTCATTTGGGTAAATACTTACTTCATTGTACAACTTACCATCTCCAGACAGATGGTCAGTCCGAGTGCACGATTCAGGTTTTAGAGGACATGCTTTGAGCATGCGTCATGGATTTTGAGGGATCTTGGGAGAGACACATACCCCTAGTGGATTTTTCCTACAATAATAGTTTTTAGTAAATGATTCAGATTAAACCTAATGATTATTTTTACGGTAGGACATTCCAATCTACCCTATGTTGATTGGAGGTAGGAGAGGTAGCTATGTTGGGACCTCGTCTTGTCCAGGACACCGTAGAACAAGTAGAGTTGATTTGGAAGAGGATGACTACTGCACAATAATGCATGAAATATTATGCTGATCGATGGAGATGGCCCTTGGAGTTCGAAGTCAGAGATCAGGTTTTCATACATGTCACACCAAGGTTGGGATATAAGAGGATTATGAGATAGGATAAGCTTTCACTGAGATATGTCGAGATGATTGAGGTTTTGGAGAGAGTCGAGCTTGTTGAACATCGGTTACAGTTATCTCAGAGGCACTAGTCTATGCACAACGTATTTCATGTTTCTCACATACAACATTACGTTTTAGACCCATCTCATGTTTTTCAACATGAGGAAGTTGAGTGGGAGGTGTATGCATCCTTCGGGGAGCGCCCACTTTGGATTGTGGATCGCAAAATGAAGGTTCTCCATGGTTGGTATTTTAGAGCTGGTGTCTTAGAACCAACAGTTTGTACTTTGATTACAGAGATAATTAATGTGTTTAAATTTTAAACATCTTATTACATATTTTTCTTTTTTATTCATGAATATGATGTAATAATGTCATAGATTATTCGTTGCAATGATAAGGCCATGAAATTTCTCCTCTACGATGAGAACATTGAAATGCTATAACAACATTCTTAAATATAGTTCAACAGTTGGATGACAAACTATATCAAAACAGATATTATACAGTCCATAAAGTGCAAGTACTCGAAAGAAGATGAGACTTCCTCTCATGAAGTTTGTACTTGGTAATCTCCGTGATGAGAGATTATGATTACAGACCCCCAGTAAAAATTTCACATGTTTTGGTTTCGTCAAATATTACTATCTATGAGCATGTGTAATAGTACATAGACATTTTTATTATCATTAATACATGTCACAAATCATGAACATTGATTTTCAGATGAAAATCGTCACGCCATATGTTTGAAGTAAGTAGGCTACGTTGGGTGCATCACAAGTGACATGTTATTAATGGATAAGTCGAGGAAGGATTTGTCCCTTACATTTATGGATGTTGATATCTTGGACCTTTTATTAAAATATAACCTCCACACAAAATTTCATGTCCATGTTGTAATAAATAGTATATTTCAGGATTTCAAAGAACGACGTATCAAGCACAAAGGTTGATGACACTAGCGTGAAACCGGCTTGAGAAGATATTGAGACAAATGGATTATAATACATAGTTAGGATTTGTATGTGGATTTTACTGTCGTGATATTAAGTTCATTCTTTTAGGAGGCTTGAACCATTTCTAGATAGTACTCTTGGACTTTAGGCAAGCCCTCTTAACGCCAATGAGAAATAATCCTAGAGGGTAACACAGTAAGTGTGTCTAGGGAACTCATTTAAATTATATTGGAATTTAATTAGTGGAATAAATATTATTTTAAAGATTGTGGAATAATTGTTTTCAATATAAAATGGTTTCATAAATTAAAAAAATATTTATTCACCAAATTGTGGGTAAAATATATTTATTTATTTTATTGAAAATTTAATAAATATTTATTTAAGAGAATAAATTATTTATTTATTTATTAGGGTGTTCAATAAATGGATGTGGAGTTTGAGCAGACCAAGGTCTGTCAAGCAGTAAAATAATTATTTTCAACACGATAAATAATTATTTAACTATATGGGAATAGTTAAAATAACAATAACACTTGCATTATTTTGTGATGTGGGATTTTATTTATAATTCCATTTTTTTCAATTTTGAACACCATAAAATATGATGTGGTATTATTATTAAAATCATGGGTTTTCTCTAAGGTTGTGAATGTATTTAATTGCTATTACACAATTAAATATTGTATCTGAAGCTCTATGTTGATAAATAGTCATGTATGTCTATTGTTCCGTGTATAGAACTACATGCTCGGTGAATTGAGAATTGTTGGGTTAAAATATTTCTCTCCAAAATCCTCTTCTCACCCCTCTTACGAACAAGAGGCGTTCTTTATGACTTAAGAACAAGAGATCATGAACCACCGACAAAAGACACTCGCTTCGTTATGCTAGAACTCAGATCGTGGGTGGTGTGGACCAGAGGCCAACATAGCACTTGTGGGTCACCATTAGAGGGATCCTAGTTTGGATCCATGAAATACCAATGAGAAAATATGGAAGGGTCATTCTGAAGGATCAACATCATTAATAAACAACGAACCCAAGATACAAGTATTATTTTCTTTATAAAATTAACTAAATTTTTTATAAACAAGATGTGAAAGATCCTCTCTAAAGGTTTTGTGCCTCTTCCTTATTTATCTGAATCTTTTATTCTATTCCATTAAGAATGACATTCATCATTGTATTGGTCCCGAAATAATCATTTATCATGGTAAATGTTAATGTTGGGTGTATTTCCAATGACGCTTCCACTGCACCCAAAACCTTTAAGTGGTATCACTGGGGTTGCATCATAGTTTATAATTATTTAAATAATTCATTGATGATTTAAAATTTAATAATTTAGTTTTACAATTCAAGGTTTATCATTCTTGTAATCTGGATTTCGAGAGCTTTTCTCCCTCTTTAAGTTTGTTACAGATTTCATTGAAAAAATTATTATTAAATTAAAATTAAATTAGATAACTCATCAGGCGGTGCCGATGAATCTTCCCAAGTGACACAAAAGTACACGCTGTGTTTTTAGACTTACATTCCATGTTCTGACATACACATTGTCTATTTTTTACCACACATAATGTAGTCACGTATAGTGCATTGGAAGTAATTCATCAATAACTCAAGCTGTGCTCATTTATTTCACGTTGTGTATTTAATTATACACTACATGTTGACTAGGATATATAGGCACATTGATACTAGATTACATGTCATGTGTCATACTAGACACGACATGTACTCTCTTTGGGTCAATGGCAAAATAGTGTATCCTATACACAGCTAAGCCAATTGGTAACCATGTAACACAAAGACAACATGACATGTACCCCACTGTATATGTCGTGTGCTCTAAAATTTCCAAATATTTCCTCACATGATGAGTCCCTAGGCCTGTAATTTGGGAATGATGGTGAAGGTAGTACACATCATGTACTCATAACTACACATCATGTTATTTACCAAATTAAAAAAAGTTAAATCATTAATGTTTGTGTAATATTCAGAACTACTTATCATGTATAAATCATACTACATGTTGTTACTCTATGCATTGAAGCATCATGTATTCCATATGTCATAAGAGTAAAACAATATATGGATATAAAACATATTGGGTAGATTTGAATGGGTATTCACCAGCTTGCCTCCATGGTGAATTTATGTACAACGATGATAATCTCAAGGAAATTCATAAAACGATTAAGATCAAAGTATTGATTAATTAAAGATAATACATAATTGATTAAAGTTCCATTTATCTTAATAAGAATGATTAATTAATTGAATAACAATATTATAAAATACATAACTCATTGCATGTATGTGGGTGATCTTGAGCTATACCTAGCCCTTTGTATGTGATTGGTTTCCTTTTAAAATTTTTATTTAATAAATTATTGTCCTGTGAGACATCTATCTTGATTAATATGTAGGGGCTATCTGCCCATGGTTTCTTTTATGTAAACCCCATTTTTTACCCCACACATGTGTGCATGTTAAGAAAAGCGTATGTAATAGATGGAACTCCCAAGCCAGGGGAGATAGTTCAATTTGGAGCCGAGGCGAATCAAATCCCAAGAGATACAAAGGTGGATAGGTGGAAATCTATAAACGCGAACCCAAAAAGGTCAAGTTGTTTCTCCCCTAGGATAGGGCTATTTTATCAACCGCTAAATAATCTAACCATTAGAAAAGCACATGATCATGACCTTTACTTTATTTTATTTTTGTCAGTTACATGGATTATCATTATGGATGTGTTGTCGTGATCTAGTAATTAATAAATTAAACAATCATGCAAGAAGGAACTAAAATAAACCAGTCTTATGCCTAAATATTTTCATGACATGTCTAATCACTTTAGTAAGTTCCACTTAATATTAACACAAATGTGATAATGATAACAAGTAATTCACATATAAGAGATAGAAGTCCCTCCAAAAAATATTAAGTCAGCACAAGCCATCTATCACTTGATTAAGGAAAAGACTCCATAAAAATATTTTTTTGACCAAGGCTTGTTGGCACACAAAATTTTATACACGAATCCCTTATGAATGTTTCCAAGTTTACTTAACCATATTAATCAAGAGGAGTATCCCCTTCTAGAATAGGTGTAATATTGGAGGCAAGAGTTAAGGAAATTGCATATTAGGATTTTAGGATTGGGGAGTCCACTAAACAGATCAAGGAGCTACAAGACTGTAGTTGGAAAGGACCTACCTACCTAAATACCTCAAAATAGATTGACCAACCAGTTTGGGGGTTATGTGAATGGTAATATGAATCCTTGACAATAGAATGTTAAGGAAAGTGGATATTCTCAGTTCAATGGTGAGGGCCATTGGGACTTGATAAAATACTTGGAGACATAATAAAATTAATTTATTAGTTCTCGTAATATTTAATCAAGAAAGTACTAATGATATTATCTTTTAATTGTACAATAAAATGAAAAATTCTTCAACCAAACTATCCCTATGATAAATTCTAGATACATAAAACATCCTCATCATAAGTTACTTCCATGAATGGTTTAGACTCCTTTAGATTATTCTACACCATGAACATAAGTCGTACATGCTGGAGTCATCATTACCTAATCCAAGAGGAGGGTAAAAAAGGGTTCTTGGTATATGAGAAACATATGAATGACATAGTCGACTTTCAATGTTTGATTATATCATAAATGTCTAGTGAGCTCATGAAGTCTTAGGAAAACATGGATACCTATAGCATGCTCTATCACCTTCATAGTCTTTTCCATGAGAGAGCAAGACATGAATGGTTTGAGATATCCAAGGCACTCTTTCATAGTAAGCTTGGAGAGGGCATCCTAGCTAGGCCTCACATAGTCAAGATCATTGGTTTCATTGAGCGCTTGGATATTCTAGGGTTTAAAATCCCCAAATATCTATGTACCGATCTCATTCTTACATCACACCCTCATAGCTTCACTAGGATTGTTGTCAATTTCAATATAAACAACATTGAGAAGTCTCTATCTCATCTTCCAATCCACATTCACCAAGTGGAAAATGATATGAGGTGAGAAATGAATTCTTTTCTTATGGTGAATAAGATGAATGTGATGGATTAGATATTTAGGCCAAAATCTTCTTCACACCTTTCCACAAAGAGGAATATCAAAGGGGAGGCAAGTGAATATGAAGTTGTTTGTTTTTCATGTGGCAAGAAGGGCCGCTGGAAGAAGAACTGCACACATCCTAAGTTCATTATCATGGGTGTCATGACTCATTTCTAGATAGTACTCTTGATCTTTAGGCAATCCCACATAATTCCAATGATAAAGAATCTTAGAGGGTCACACACTATGTGTTTTCGGTGGTCTCGGTTAAATTGTATTTTAATTTAATTAATGGAATAAATATAATTTTCCAGACACTGGAGTAATTTTATTCAAGATAAAATGATTGCCTAAATTAAATAAATTATTATTCACTGGATTGTGAGTAAAATATATTTATTAATTTTATTGATAATTTAATAAATATTTATTTAATTGTTTTTAAGTAAAATACTTATTTAATAGATTAATTAATTTATTTATTTATTTTGGTGTTCAATAAATTGAAGTGGAAATTGAGTGGACCAAGGATGGTCTGGAAGTAAAATAATTATTTTCAAGATGGTAAATAATTATTTAACTAGTTGAGACATGTAAAAATAATAATAACGCTGCTATTATTTTGTGACGTGGTGGTTTTTTTATAATATTTTTATGCAAGTTGGCAGACCATAAATAATGAAGCGATATTATTATTAAATTATGGGTTTTATATAAGTTTATGAATGTATTTAATTGTTGTCATGCAATTTAATATAATAGCTGAAGCCCTCTTTTGATAAATAGACATGTACTTATATTGTTCCATGTACCGAGCTACAGGATCATTGAATTGAGTATTGTTGAGATAAACGATTTCTCTCTTGAATCCTCTTCCCACCCTCTCAAGAATGAGAGAAGTTCTTCAAGACAGAAGAACAAGGTTTCAAGAACGGCTGACCCGGGACACTCTCTTCACCATTCATGCACCTGGAGAACAAGTGGAGTCGATCGGAGGCCATCGAAGCATGTGTGGATCTCCTCTAGAGGGATTCTGGTTTGGAACCTCGCAAGCGCAATGAGACAATCCAAAAGGGTCATTTCAGATGACCAACATCATCAGTGAAGAATGTACAGAAGATCCATGTATTATTTTCCTAATGAAATTAAATAAATTAATTATAAACATGATGTGAACAAATATCTCTAATGGTTTCATGACTCTTCCATATTTATTTAAATATTCAATTCTATTATATAGATATTGATTTTCATCTTTATATTGGTCCTATAATAATAATTGATCATGGTAAAAGTTAATGTTGGGTGTCGTTCTAACCATACTTCTGTTGTTCCCAGAAACATCACGGTATGTTCCTCTAGTATGGGTGATATGGAAGTATGGGTGAGTGTAGGATGAGACGTGGGAGAGGGAGGCCGATGCACGATCATAGTGGACAGAGTTGTTCACATATTCTTCTTCACCACCCTTAGAAAAGAAATTCAGGGACGAATTGATTTATGGGGGGAAGTTTGTAAGAACCTGAATCTTCATTTCAGGTATGGGTCATAATTTCAGGTTGTTTTGAGAAAAAGGAAGAAAATGGGTTTTTATGAGTACATTCCATGTACATGGATTCCACTTATAGTTGTGTAATAGCTCTGTAATGACAGAGAATATGGCCATGTGATGACCTGGTAGACAACCTAAGTTGGGGGGCCAGTTAAGGATACTACACAACGTAGAATTTTAATGAACACTCCATTTACTTTTTTGATATATAAGAGTGGGTTCACATCTTGTGTTTAGATACATCTTCTTTTCCTAGTGGTTCACATAGGAGAGAAACAGAACGGCCGATGAAATCTAAACCCCTCCCAATTATACGTCAGAGCTCCGATTGGGACATCGTTGGGTGCATTGGAATCCCACCAGTGAGTTCTCAACTCATCTAGAGTCATTCTACATGATTCCTTCTATCGATTGAGTTATTCAAGGTTGGAAATTTTTTCACATTTTGTATATCTGCTCCATTCTGGGATGATTCAAGGGCCAAAATACAAGTATATCGATCATAAGACATAGAGATATGACTTTTGTGTCTTTCATTGGTTGTCTTTGGATTATATATGTTATAAGTTCTTCATAACCATTATTGAGTTATTGATTTATTTGTAATATAACCATTCTTATCACCTTCTATGGTTTATTAAATTGATAAAAGGTAGTTTCTTATATGTAAGGTTAGATAACTTATTTATGGGAAACCCCATGAATGTGTTTCCCTTAAATACTCATTTGTGGCTGTTTGGTCTATGATTCCTTTTTGGATTTCATTTTTTTCATGATTTGGTTGATTAGGATGGATTTTTATTGATTATATGAAATGCATGTGATATGGTTGTGTACGATTAGCTATGTAGTAGTTTAAGAGTACATGATATTCTTTGATATCATATGGGCACTATTTTTCTAATATACCATGAGAGATTTGGACCTGAAAGACAATGGGGACCTCCACATTTTTGACACAGGACCATCAAAGCCTTGGTGTAGATGACTAACTCAGTGGTATTGACAGTGAGATATACCAAAGAGTCTGTTTATAATTTATTGATGTTATGTTTACCAAGTGGTATTGACTATGAGAGCAACTGATGATGTAGTTTATAATTTATTGATCCCATGATAGCCTAGGTGAATTGACAATGAGATCTGCCCAGCTGGTCATTTGTAAATGATTAGTGATATGATAAAACCAAAGGGGTGAGACCGTGAAAGATTTACCCTAGGTTTTTTATGAATGATTGAATGATTGTGACATGTCTTACAATCCAAAGAAAAAGCTTAGACTCGGCCTTACATGATTTTTTAGATGGTCTTCTGGGACATCTGTTTTTTTACTATTACACATGGGAGTTTTGGGTATAGGCTCTATCCCAAGATTAAAATATTCAATGGATAAATAAAAAATGTAAATTATTTTAATTGAAAGTATATTATTATTTTCTTTTCTATATTTCCTAGTTTATTTCTTAATATTTAACATTACCTGCTATAAATATATATATTCACTGACTGTTAGGAATATATCATTTGGTGGTTGCCTACTGGGATTCATTTCACACTCTATTTGGATCATTATTTTGGACCCAAATAGATTATATGGTTATAGTAATAGATATGGTAAATCTCCTTTATTTGTAAGGTACTTTACTGTTGTTGGAGCTGGAGAGCATGGGACCAATCTTAGGCTTGCGATACTGATGGAGTTTACTTGTTTATTTGGCACTTTGGTTTTTTTGTTTCTTTCTAGAATTGTGATTTTTTTGGTTGTTCACATAGATATATATTCCATGCACTATATATATATATAATCATTATGTTTTAGTCTTCCAATGTTTACTTATGTTTTATGGTATTGCGGCTTCTGCTATTGTTACCATTTATTTTCTATTGTGTAACTCTAACAATTAGGGAATAGTTTCCCCACTAGCACACCTAGGACCTTGCTGCTAGTTGGTAGCCTTCAGAATATAGGGAAATGCGCTTGAGTCCATGTGGCCAACCGGATACGAGGAACCATTGGGCTGCACCAAGATCCAGAACGTTAAAAAGTGGTATCAAAGGAATTTTTCTTTTCTAAATTATCTTACTGTTAGACAACCTTATAAAGTGATATGAATGAAATAATGTTAGGTAATTATCTTTTCAAGGATGTAGCTACCCTATGTACAGGGAAAACCCATGTTACCTCAAATATTGCAATTTTCAAGTTTTTAAATTGTTACAACTGATTTTATTTCATCGTTGGGTGATTCAATTTTTTGGTGGTGTTATGATTGATATCATTGTGGTTCTATTTATTTTGAAATCTGATGAGATGAGGGTCTACCATCACATGCATCATTTAGGCAACAGATAGAGACCACATGTCATGAATTCTTGTCATGCCATTTAAGGTGCATTACTGAGTTCATGATGTTGTGATATATGTTGTGCTAGATATGCATGTTGTCGTGAAAAATGTCATGATATAAATACCAACTATTTTGATAGGGTATTGGTATATGTATTTTTTTTTATTTGTATGTATTCCAAGCATTAGTCCCTAAGGTATTATTATCCCTCATGGATCAGCATTTGGTCGATCATATTTGAACATTAATTGATTTTTTTAATATGATATGAATAAAGATTCCAACATTGACTCATGGGGAGTATGGAAAGTTCATCCTAGTGTCACCAAGATGTATTAAGGTCTAAATCATCAGTATTGGTGGCTAGACATGAAGAGGGATGTAACTATTTTGGTTTTGAGAGGTTCCATTTGTCAGTAGGTGAAGGTGGAGAATCAGAGACCAAAAAGGATTTTATAGAAATTACCCATTATTGTGTTGAAGTGGAATGATGTCACAATGAATTTTGTGACAGGTTTACTAAGGTCATGTTGAGGGAATAATGCGGTTTGTGTTATTATCGACGGGCTCACAAATGTTGCATATTTCTTCCCGATCATGGAAACCTTCATTTTTGATTGGCTAGGAAAGTTTTACATCGAATAGATTGTACATTTTCAAGGGGTTACACACTCTACCATTTTAGACAGGGATTCCTATTTTACATCTCATGTTTGGAAGATACTATAGAGGGATTTGTGTACACAGGTACTTTTGAGCACAGCTTTCCAGCCCCATATAGATGGCTAGTCCAAGTGCACGATTCAGGTTTTAGAGGACATTATTTGAGGATGCGTACTGGATTTTGGGTGCTCTTGGGAGAGACACATATCCCTTATGGAGTTTTCTTATAATAACAGTTTTCAGGGAATGATTCAAATAGAACCTTATGAGGCTTCGAACGGTAAGCCATTCCGATCAACCTTATGTTGGATGGAGGCATGAGAGGTAGCTATTATGGGACCTAGTATAGTCCATGATACCACTGAGTAGGTGGAGTTTATTTGGAAGAGGATGGATACTACACAAGTATTCCAGAAATATTATGCACATCGATGGAAGACAACTAAGGAGTTTGTGGATGGAGATCACATCTTCTTATGTGTCACATCGAGGTTGGGGCACATGAGTATTAAGAGAAATTGGAATCTTTCACCGAGATACATTGGGCCTTTTGAGGTTTTAAAGAGAGTCAGGCCGGTTACTTATCGACTACAGTTACCCTAGTGGTACTGGGATTTCCATGACATTTTTCATGTTTCTCAGCTATAGGGTTACATTTTAGACCTATCTCTTTTTTTTCAACAAGAGGAGGTTGAATTGATGGTGGATGAATTCTTTATGGAGCACCTTATTTAGATTGTGGATCATTGTACGAAGGTTTTTGGTGGCCGATCATTCCCTCTACTATGGGTGCTATAATAGTAAGGGCGAGTGCAGGATGAGACTTGGGAGAGGGAGGAAGATGTACGATCGTAGTGGCTAGTGTTGTTCACAGATTCTTCTTCACCACAATTGGATGGGGAATTTGGTGACAAATTTCTTTATTGGGGTATGTTTGTAACAACACAAATCATAATTTAAGGTATGGATTTTGATTTTGGGATGTTTTTTAGGAAAAAGGAAGAAAATATGTTTTTATAAGTACATGCAGTGTACGTCCACGTACACACCGTATACTCGGTTGCCACATACAACAACATACTGGCGGTATAACGGCCGAGTACATGGTTGTGTGAGTCCATGTGGCTAACCGAATATGGGGAACCTTTGGGTGCACCTGGATTTGGGGTATTACACTCACCCTGCAACCCCTCCTCATTCCTTGATTAGCTACCCCAATTACCTTCTTGTGTTGGGACTTGATTTAGCGACCAATATTTAGTGTTTCAATACCCTTTACCACTCCTCCAATCATTTTTTTGGATATTTATCTTTATTTTTCTATATTTAGATGTGTGGGATACACACACAAACTTATATTTATTTAAATATATTATATATTAATATTAATTTATACATATTATACTATAAATTTATAAATTTTTTAATACACACTCATATGTATACATAAACATTATATATACATTTGTATAAGTATATATATATATATATTTATAATGTATAAAAAATAGTTACTTATCGTTTTAAATAAAATGGATAATGGTTAATTTCATAAGATTTATATAATTATTTTTAACTAAATCTTTAAAATATGACTATATATTGAGTTATAAAATTTATACATGAAATATATATTTATATGTTTATATATATATATATATATATATTTTATGTAATTGTGTATTTAGATATAAAATTTTTATATATTATTATTAAATATTTATTGAAAATAAATTTATATAATTTATTTAATGATAATGATATATCTATAAAAGCACATTTATATATGATGTATGTACAAAATATTAATACACGAACACATACACACATATTTACACTCACATGTTTATATATATTCATTACTTATATATGTATATATACATATTAATAAATCATTATAAGATTAATAAAATATATAATTTTTTAATTAAAATAAAATAAATAATAAATATTTATGTCTATTTATCTTATATATTTAAAAATATATTTTTATTTAAATATTTATAAAAATGTACTTATACGATTGATTTATTATAAGTAAATATAATAAAGTATGCATATATTTGAATATAAATAAACCTAAATACGGAAAATTGATAAAGTTTCAAAACCATAATATCTATATCATTTTAATCGATGGAAATAAATTTAATCTCCACCAAAAAAGGATAAGAAGTCTATTTTAAATGAAGCTTAATTATTATTCAATATTAAAAAAATAGGGTATCAAAACTAATAACTTATTTTTGGAGGCTTTTTGGGAATTTTTTGACATTTAACAAACTATTATTGTGGTTTACTATGTTAGAACCATGTATATATCTTCAAAGACATCGAATTGATATGTGGTAGAGCCCAAACAGACACCCAAATCAAGAGTTATAGATGTTTGATGTTCTTATCATGTTTTTAACTTATCTTAGACTCTTCATTAATTCATTTAATTTTTATGTCATCAAATTGTTTTTAAATGACTATTAATCGATAATAATTATAAAATTATTTATTTATATTGTTTTTAAATATTTTATAAACCATTTTCACTAAATATCTTTTATATTAAGTGTAAATGCATATTTATCCTCATCTAAATCATATTAAAAAATACATTATATTTATATCAATATAAATATATATATATATTAATATATTTTTTAATGAAATGTATTTTTTTATGAAATATTCATTTTATTAGTGCAGGTAAAAAATACACATAAAGACCCCCATTATTAGTTCTTTTTTACCAGCACTGATAGAGACCCCACTTTATCAGCATTCTTTTACTAGCATGTATAAAGATCCCACTTTATCAGTGTTTTTTAATTAGTATAGATAAAGGTCCCCTATTTATCATCAGTTATTTATGAGAACTGATTATGAAAATAGTTTCTTAACACTGATAATTACCCTCCTTTATCAGTACTTTTCTAGTATTGATATTGACCCCATTTATCAGTGCTTCTGCTTTCACTAATAATGGGTGCCTTTATCAGCACTTTTAGATAACATTGATAAGGCACAATGCTAAATAAACCCAAATTTGTTGTAGTGGACATATATTGAAATGGTTAACTGATGTCATGTATTATTAACTTGTAAATTTAAGATACTGTAAATTAAAATGAAATAATAATATTATATTAAAATATTATATATATATATATATCTGTGTGTGTATATTTATTACATAAAAATATAAATATTATTAAAATTAAAATATCATATGCTGAATAAATGTAATTCAAGTAAAGGTTTAAAAATTAATGGAGGTGTAAAATTTAATTATACATTGTAAATAAATAATTTTAATGGTATATGTTAATTAATGTTTATTATATAAATATATAGATATTTTTTTTCAATTATCCATTTTTTTGGATTTTGAATGTTTTATCCAAAGAGATTAAAATAATCCCTTTTATAATATTATTATATTTTAACTATTATATTAACTCCCTTTAAATTATAATTTGATATGAAATAATTATAATCAGATTTTTTTTAAAAAAAATGTCATTTTTAATTAAAGTAGTATAATGTAAATTTTTTGTATTTTCATTCCAATGATACATATATATTTTATATAATTTTAATTAGATAAAATTGAAATCATAATTGATTTTATAATCTCTAAATTATCTTATGGTCAAATTTATTTATTTTCTAAAACATTTTATTTTTATGTGAATAATGTAATATACTGTTTTTAAAAATACAATAACTTTAATGTCATTATTAATATATAAGAATGAAAAAATATAAGAAACAGGTTTCATTAAAAATATTTATTTCTTACCGGAATTAATCATTTTAATATATTTATCATAATTTATATAGAGACCCATTCTTGTCATATATAAATATTATATCTTATTTGATAAATATTGGTTCCATAACATTATGATACATTTCAGAATCATATGGGTTCAATGTATTTAGAAACATGAAAACATAAAAGAAAAAAATCATAATAGATATACATCATCTCCCTCTAAATTCACCATAAATAAAACCATGTTTAGATATATCATACTTAAAAGCTTTCTTCATAACATAGTGAATGGAAACATAAGAAATGGTGAGCTTAGATGCTCAATAAGTGTAAAAATTTGAGATATAAATTATCACTTCAGCATAACATGTGTATAATGGTGTTCTAATAGGAGGTTAACATTTCAAAAGAACACCGTTCATATCATTGATCCTAATTTTGATTCATGGAATAATTCATGATAGTTGATAAAACATGAATCAGAAAGAAAAAATGAACATGACCCCTAAGAGCATAACATTGGTATAAGACATTAATATGTGGTGTACAAAAAAGATAAGA
The DNA here is from genome assembly GCA_963277665.1 of Viscum album. Lineage (NCBI taxonomy): Eukaryota > Viridiplantae > Streptophyta > Magnoliopsida > Santalales > Viscaceae > Viscum > Viscum album. The sequence goes on along the minus strand of OY728161.1, from coordinate 1,326,299,992 downwards.
AAATCATTTACATAGTAATGGATGACTACCAAGACTATTAGTGTGTATTGGGTTCACTCCACATTCCATCACATTCTTAGTCATGTTTCACTCCTAGTACAATCATAGTTGAAAATCCCCTTATTAAACTAGGTTCACTAACTATTCCAATCCTGATTATCTATTGAGATATACAACATTATGAAATTCATTGGAGGTTTATATATTTCTTATACCAACAATCACATAATGAAAATTATTCATATGTGTTCCAGAATATCATAAACCATTCATCATTGGATAATCCATGTAATGAAAATAGGATTCATAAACATGTAACCATTTTATTATAGCATTACCCATGAAAATGAAATAGGTTCCATATGGATTCATCATAACACAAATAACCCAATGAAAAATGGGTTTCATAGGAATACCCTTAAATCTTCATCATAATAATCCATTCAATGAATGAAATTGGATTGTATATTTTGACCATATCCCTAGTAAAGCGTAAGTTACATTAAAAGATTTTATGATAAATGAGAAATGTATTTAAATGATCAATAAAACATTTATCAAGGAAAAACCAATTTCAAATTGAAATCAAGTATTTAAAATAATTTTTTCCTAATATTAATAAAATCATTTTCTTTGAAAACAATCCTTGAAAAATGTATGGAAGGGTTAAAATCATTGAGAGGTCATAATGACGGGAAATTTAATTCATGACATGTATGTTAAAATAATGATTCAATTCACATTTTGGGTAAAAATATTGAATAATATTGTTCAAAAAATAAAAAGAATATTATTTTAAAAAATAATTATATAATGTAAATAATGGGTTAAAAAATTAAATTATTTTGGGTAATATAAAAATAAAATCTCTACAACAATTTTATAAAATATATATATGAAAGAATAATTATTTCAGATCGAAGAGATAAATTAAATTAGTTTTCCTTATAGACATTAAATTAGTATCACGAGTTCATAATGAGAGGAAAATGATATGAAAACATGTAATATACATAAATAAAAAATGGAGAATAAAATTCATCAGATTACGGATAAATGTTTCATAAATTTTTGTCATCAAAAACTTAATCATAAACAATATTAAAAAACAATGAAAATGTAACATAAATATCCTATGAAGTTTTTCATACATCAAAAGTTATCTAACCTTTGATATTAAAAATAGAAATCAATTATAATTCATTAAAATGTTATTTTATAGTCTTATAGTATCACATATGGTCCAATTATAACATTTCTGCACCCACTTATTAATAATTCATTTTTAAAAAAATTGTTTATGGATGCGAATTGTTTTGTGTTACATGATAATTTCAATTTGGTATTTTTGGTCTGTTTTCATTGATCTTGGTTCCACGAGGTATATAATTTTAATCATATAATAAATATCATATATATCCATTTGATATGTATGCATGAGAGACATTATCATTTTCCAACTGATGGTAAGGTAAGAAGGTAAATATGATATTTTAATTCAATAGTTATAATTATATCAAAAATATCATATATAAACATTAAACCCATAATAATAAACATCCACCAAATATGGTGGCTCCAAACAAATTTTAGTGGTTTGTATGCAGAAACAATACTTTTACTTCCAATTTTCTAGAAAATAGGTTAAATAATGGTGGATAAAAATCATAATAAAATTTTATAAATTTTTGGATGATAAATTTATTAATTTATTATTAATATTATATAATTAAATTAGGTATATGAGAGAAAATATATTTAAAGGGGTTGGGTAGGATGATTACCTCTTCTTCAACATGCCTCCTTTAGATCCTTTCTTAAGGAACCTTTGAATGGATGTTTAGGAATACCAACACCAAATATTCATTGATATTGAAGTTAATAATATTATTGTCTATGTTTTGGTCTATATAAATCAACAAATGTGGTCTAATTTAGATAAATGAGGGCTGTCCTTTTATAAGTGGGGGAGAGGGCACACTTGGATTTTTTTAAAGATTAAAATATATGAATATCATAATGAATAAAAATTATTCCAAATAGATAGATAGTCAATGGTGGGATATTATAATGTTGAAATATGTTCATAAAATATCATTTATCCATATTTAATTATAAATCATAACTTTACATCAAATTTTTACTCCCACATAAACCCGTTTGAACCATAAAAATTGTAATGATTTTTTATTATTTTACTATTCATTATTCCCAAAAATAATGTTTAATTATTATATAATGATAATTATGACAGTTAAAATATTGAATCCATTTTAAAAAATTTAAAATATCATATGAGTAGGAATTTAATGTAAATTTAAAAATGGAAAACACAATGAAAGTCAATTTTTGAAAAATTTTTTTTCATTATTATTAAATATAGTTATACCAAAATCCCACAAAAAATAAATATACTAAATATTAATTAGATTATTAATATTTTAATTTAACTTAAATATTTATAAAAAAATATTAGAACAAAATGGAAATTCTTAAATTCTTTAAAAGAAAATACATTTTTTTAATAAAAATAAGTTGTTTTAACTATTCATCGATAAACGATTCATTTCTGAAAATAATAAAAATTTCACTCAAAGATAATTTTTAAATGATGATTTTATAAATAAAGATAATTTTTTCATATAAATTTTCTAAAATTGTAATAATGTAATTATATTATTTTCTCACAAAATGAAAAAAACCATTTTAAGGAAAAATGTGTATTTAAAGAATATAATGAATTTACTAAATATCAAATACTTATTAATAAATAAATTTTATTTATATAAAATCATTAAAAATATTTTTTCAAACAATATCAAGGTTAATTTAGACTTGAGGTTTCATGTTTCATAATTTATTGACAAATAAAATTTATTTGAATGAAAACACATCTTAGAATCTCAAGGTGTTACATTATACCCCCATAAAATGAATTTCAACCTCAAAATCCCATCAATCCGATACAAAAAATGGGAATATATTTGTTTCTACACATACATAGGTTTTCATATAGCTTTATTAATTTTTTTATTCTTCAATACAATATAAAACATGTGAGTAGTCTTGTTCTGTATCATTTCATTTCTATAATCCATTATTTATATAAGATATTATTTATACGAAGGATAATTCTCCCACTCTATAACATCTAAGTATAATACATGTAAAGGATTCAGTATATATTTTCTCAGAATAGATAAATGGGATATATCTTGAATATGAGAGAGAATCGATTGGTTGTCTTTGAGATAAGATAAAATCCATACTCGAATAAGAATCTCAATGTGGCCAACATACCTAGGGCTTATCTTTAATTTATTAATGAAATTCGTGAAATTAATACATGGATAAATTCACAAGAATAAATTCTCACCAAATTCAAATTCCATATTTCACTGATGACATTCAGCATAACTTATTTCAACGTTGAGCTTAATTTATGTGTTATTGAATTGATATGATATTTTATTCCATTTCCTCAGCCAAATCAAGAACAAATAACATTATTTTTCCAACTACATCGAAGAAAAGTGTTGTTCTATACTAATTTCCATAGATAGATTTATAAGGGGACACCTAAATACTCGAGTGAAATATATAGTTATAAGAATATTTTATAAGATGAAGGGGTTGATCACAAATATATTAGAAATCCATTGAACAATAAATCAGTATATAATATAAAGTCTGAATGGTTCTATAAGATTGGACATCTCTTTGAGGATGATAAATAGTTTGGAAACACAACTCGAAATCCAGATATTATAGATGTTTTCTCCATTATTTCATGGTAAACCTCAAATATCAGTCAAATACAGTAGAATATAGTACTCCATGTAATCTTACCACTTACTTAATGTATATTCTAGAAAGATGATGAAGAGATAAATTTAATTTGATTGCATTGGAGTGTTCTGAAATTTTAACGTGATCAATTACAACAAAAATAGTATTATGGTTATTATATGTTCTATGGAGTCTACCTAAAAATCCATTCGGATGTCTTCCCATTTCAATTCTGTTAATTGGTAGTGTAAAATCCAATTATAATTCAATATCATATTCTAAGAATATTAATATATCATGAAATAAGATACATACTCAACCATACCTCTCTTCATGTTGTCCCACCATAAATACAATTTCATATCTCTATTTGTTTTCATACTTCCTGAAAAAATTGATAATGATGAACTATGAAATCCATCCAATAACTCATTCAAATAATTTACGTTTGATACTCATATATGTTTCATTAACATTTTCATTAACTCATTATAATTACTGATCTCAAGAACATTTTAAACCTTATTTTTCAACTCAACATATTCTTTCTGCAACTCGTTAATCTTTTTATGAACATATGGTTGAACACTCATTTGAAAAAGATAAGATTTCTGCCCATGAATAAAGATATTTAGATCCATAATTTGTAAATCTATAAATATTGGATATTTTATGATCCTCTTCGTAGATAATCTATATCGATCCTTCCAATTTAACGCATCAACCACCTTGTTCACATTACCTGGGAGGTAATGTATCAATCAGTTATAATTATTAATCAATTCCAACCATATTCTATGGTTCAAATTAAACTCCATCTGAGTGAATATATTCTTTAGACATTTTTGATAATAATATATATCACACCACTTTTTTTAAATACAATTCCCCCAGACATTTAATTAAAACAAATTACTGTGACTCTAAACCATGAGTTGGGTATCTTTTTTTATTCACCTACAATTTTCATGAGGCATAATATTTCACCATATCATTCTACATGAAGAAATATCCTATCCACCTCTCTGTTATAGTTACTTTTAAGAATAATTATACTAAATAACTCACCCTTCATTTTTATGAATTTTTAACTTTAATTTGTTCAAATAACATGGATTCCTTCCATGTTAACAGAGTGAGTGGATTAGAATCCTATGAGAAAATATCCAAAATGATTAGATAAGATCTAAACAATTTAAAAAAATTATTTATCTCAGTCCTGTCTAGGACAATTTTCAATAGCTTCTTTCACCAATGGATCATCCAATATACATTATATTGAAATTTTCTGATAGATAAATGACACTTGTTTTAATCAAAAATCTACCCTTGGAAAATTCTGAATAAAAATTATTCTTTATTAAGGTATTTATTACAATCCTTAAGTGATATAAAATATCATTCATAGCCTTGTAATATATAGTATTTTCATCTATAAATACTACCACTAACTGGTTAATATATTCTCTAAAAACTGTATTCATCTAATCCATGAAGTTAGAGTGGTAATTAGTAACACTGAATTAAATCACTATAAATTTATAGAGTCTATATCTCATATGTAAGGCTATCATGGGAATGTCTTCACTTTTGACCTCCAAATTATTGTATCAATATCAATGATCAACCCTAGAAAAATATTTATCACATCGTATTTCATTGATAAATCATCAATGCATAGCATATGATACTTATTATTGATTACAATTTAATTATGTTCATGATAATAAATGAAGATTCACATTGATCTATAGTTATTTATAAAAAAAAGAATAGGAGTACCCTATAGCAATGAACATGAAAAAATGAACCCCTTATCATGATTATCGTGGAGTGGCTTCTTAAATTCTAAAAAATCAATATTTTCCATTATAAAATATCATCAAAAAACTATCTTAAAACATGCATAACTTCAATGATGATTTTATCCCAAACCATATAAGATATAAAACCCTTTTTGATATGATTAAATTCCAATACAATGGATGAATTTTCCATCGAATGTTTATATTTATCATCTCATTGAAAGATGATCATATTTTTCTTTTGAAAATAAAATGTGACTTCCCATCCCCAACACTTGATGTGGGATTTATGTAATGAATGTGAATCCATTCTTAAGATAACATCAAATTCTACTAGAGGGAGTGTATTGAGGGTTCTAATAAGGATGTTAGCACAAACATCAATCAGAGAAGAATCACATACACGATATGTTAACCTCGTAACATTATATGTTTTAACTATTAATTCAAAATCTTATAATCGAGATGGTATTGTGATACCCTAAAAAAAATATTCAGATATTAATGAGTTGGTAAAACTAAAATAAAATAAGACACTAATAGTTATAGAGAAGACGATAGGTATTCCATTCAATACATTTTATTATACCCTACATCAACAATATTGATCATGTGGGATTTCCCTTTACCTCTGTGATTAAGAGGCTGCTGATATCGATCATCATAATTAACTATTGTATTTGGGCAATGGTTAGTATAATTCACATACTCATTGAATTCTAAAAATTGGACTGTGGGTGGTGTATTCTATGGTACTTTCTCTACATACTTATATAAATTATTCTTCCCATCACATAATAATTTTATTTCCTAATGACCTTACTTTCCATAGTAAAATCATTTACTAGTCCCCTAAAAAAATTATACCCATATTTTATTCCACACATAGAGAATAAATAATATATATTCCTTTTTATATCCAAGGTTTTTATTATTTCAATTTACCTTGAATCATATCTTTCTTCTCATATAATCCATGTTGTTGATGTGTAAGTCTAGTCTACAATTACACATTGATAGAACATCGAATGATTTATTCAAATCTATTAAAGCCTGTTATGACTGACACGCTTCCGAGATATTGATTTAGGCCACTAACGAGTCAATAAGTATTACATTCATGTTGGATTATAATTCCAGAAGCATATATTACAAGCCATGTAATATTTTCCTCATAGGTATAAATAGATTTACCATCTGATTTAGCAAGAGGAATTCCATCCCAATTTCAATAAAAATAATTAAAGGAATGTAAATATTAAAAAAATATCCTAAAATTATCCCACACCATCAGGAAAACCACTTCCCATTTACTTTCATTCTTTATAGGATTTCACTATTGATCAAATTCACTTTCCAACCAATAAAGGTCCAATTCTGTTTTTCATATTTCAAACACTAGAGATTGGAAAATATCAGTTTAGTGGTAGTCATCTATTTCTAAATACTTAGTGGATAAATAGACCCACTAGAAAAAACTAGGACAGTTGTCATAATGTTCCTAGTAAGGAATTTTCCCTCCACTGCTTGTTTATAATCTCAACATGATTATTAACATTAGGATATTTTTTAACATTTTTAATGATATTTTTCATTGAATCACCCATAACATTTCATTTCTTGGCAGGGAAATAATTTCATATTCTATCACCTTTATCATTCACATAGTTTTTTCAGGTTTCAGCCGTAAAAAAACCCCAAAATCATAGTGTTTCATAAAATGATCATACAGGAAACCACATAATCATGAAAAATAATTAGTATTATTTATAAATAATGAAACATTCTTTTCAATCTATGAAAAAAATGGTTTATCCTAGGACATTAATGATCATCACCTATATAAATACATTATAATGGTTTGTAATGAAAATGTTTTTAAATAAAAATATCCCTTTGGAGAATCAAACTAAAAGAACATTTAGCGCAGACACATTGTGTACCATAATTATGGTTGTGATGTAATCAATCAACACGTTTTGAGATTATTACACCTAAATGCATCTATTCAAAAAAATATATCCAATTAGAGTATATGGATGGGGATTTATTTCTAGAAAACCCACATAATATCTTCCTTTCTATATCATTAGGATGTTATCCTATACAATGTCTTCTCCGTATGGATTTCACTAATGTTCTATAATCATAATCGTCAATGTTTGACTAAACCTACCAATGATACCGACAATAAAAACCAATATTTTTTATACATTAATATTTCATCTTACTAGATTAATATTCAATAAATAAGATTACATTCAATGCCAAAATAATTTAGTATTAGTTTCTTTGAAAAAATGGATATATTAACGACTTTTGAGAAAGAGATATATATCATATCCCATTATGTTCTTCATAACTAGAACCCTTTTTAGACATATCATAATTAAACTATTTTTTCATAATCTGGGGAAGGGAAACATTAGAAACGGTGTGTTTATATTATTATTAAGGGTAATGAAGGGAGAAATCAATGGTCACTTAAAAATGATACGATCATAAGCGTTTGAGAACATTAGAAAAACATTTAAAAAACATACCCGTCATATAATAGATCATAATCATGAGACATGAAATAATGCATAATATTTCATGAGACATGAATCATAACAAAATTAAAGAACATGATCCATTAAAGAATAAAATTTACATAAGATATTAGTTTGTGGCATATACATAAGCATAAAAAATCATTTCAATAGTCAGGGATCACTTCCATGATAATACTATGTATTTGGGTTCACTCCCCGTTCTATTATATCCTAAATCGAAGGTTCACTCCCCAAAAATTCATAGTTTCTAGAGTCCCTTACTGAACAGGTTTCAATACCCATTATAGTCTTTATTATTTAATGAGATATCTATAGTTACAAAACACATTATATGGCTATATAATTCTGATTCCCCCATAACATAATGAAAATAATACATATGTGTACCACATGATCATAAAACATTCATAATTATATAAACCATGAAACGGAAATGGGATTCAGAAAAATTTCATTATATCATCATATCCTACCCCATGAAGAAGAAATAATCTTCATAAAGGTTTCATAATAACACAATTAACCCATAGGAATGAAATTAGTTTTAAATAATTATTCTTAAAAATCACCATCAAAAAACATAAAAGAATGAATGTTAAGGTATTGTTGAATCATATCCCCAGTAAAGTATAATTAACATCAAATTACATTATCATAGACAAAAAAATTCTTTTAAAATGTCATTATAACATTTATTGGGGAAAATATACTTTTAACATTGAAATCACATATTTAAAATCTAATATTTTTGTGAAATATTAATGAAATATTTATACTTGAATATATCTTTGGAAACTTATAGATAAAGATTCAATTCAATGAGTGGTCATAGTGGTAAGAAATTCCATTCATTCTATGTACATTAAAATAATGATTCCTTTGACATAATCTATAAAAATTAAAAAGTACAACATTTAAGAAAACAGATATTACTCTAAAAATTTTTCTTCTTAGAGAGGTATGAATTATTAAAATTAAAATTCACACCCTAATTTTGTCTTGATATAAATTACTAGTGTGTTCATGAAGTGTTTAAGGTTGTCTGTGTCTTGTTTGAAGCATAATGTTCTAGTTTTTAAAGAAATAGGTGGAGGCGCACGGTAGGCGTACAGTTAGTAGTGACTATGAAACTCAATTGTACAAACTTATAAATAGGGGAAATGTTTTTAAAACCATGTGAAGGAGGCCACATGGCCATGTGAAATAGTGAAAATGAGTTTCTATGCTTAAATTCACGACTAGCGCACAATTTGTCTTATTGTGCATGTAACTGTACATAGGGATTGATGTTTTGGATAGTGAGAACACATGCACTAAGCATGGGTTGTCTAACTATGTTCCTTATGATGTGAGGGGTGTGCTACCATGTATAGTACTTTTTTACCATTATCACATAGTTAGACAAACTATGTGACCAAATCATGCACCAATTTGAAGAGGTTTAAATGACCTTTCACTACTAGAATTCAAGGTATTTGTGACAGTTTATTTGCGATGGGATCCTGTCACAAATAAGCATTAGCGACAGGTCCCGTCGCAAATAGCCCGATGCAAAAAACGCCGTTGCAAATAAGTCTCTAATTATATAATTATTTATATATAAGTTCTTTTGCGATGGTCCCGTCACAAATAATTGTTTGTGAAGAGCCCATAATCCCGTCACAAATGCTTATTGAAAATATTTATTCAGCTTATTTGCAATTGGCCCATCGTAAATATTATTTACGACGGGACCCTAATCCTACCGCAAATACCTTTTTTAAGAAAAAATTATTTAAACTATTTGCGACGGGATCACGTTGCAGTAGATCCTGTCGCAACAGATCTCGTCGTAAATAATAAATAAATTTTATAAAAATAAATTTAATAAAATTATGATTATTGAAAATATTATTTTAATATTATTATAATAATGAAAAATAAAAAATATTAAAATTCTCAATATTCACAAAAAATATATATAAAAAATTAAATATTATTATTATTATTATTATTAGTAAAATAAACAAATATTAAAAAATATAATACTGAAAAAAAAATATATTTAATAAAATTATGATTAATGAAACAATAATATTAAAATCATTAAAATAATAAAAAAATAAAAAATATTAAAATTCACAATATTCACAAAAACGAATCATAAAATATTAAAAATTAAATTATGTAATAATCGCACAGATATAAATGACACAAACTGTAAATAGTCCATATTACAATAATTTAAAATTTATATGTTTTTACATAAAAAAATCACTAGGGGTCGTCTTTTGGAGGAGGTGGAGGAGCTGAAGGAGCTGGTGGAGGAAACTCCATCCCTAAACTAAGAGTCAGACAACACATGTACTCCATCTGCTCATGATGCTGCTACCACCATCGACATATCTCCTCCTGCTATTGCTGCTGCTGATGCATCTCTTCATGCTGCTTCTACAAACTCTCTATAAGGTCATTCTGAGCTCGGAATTTCTCTTGATACTATGAGCCAGAAGATGATGCCTCTCTACGAGATCATCTCAAGATAGACGCCGTCTTTGTAGAAGTACCATAATAAGTACCAGGAATCACATGGGCACTGATACCAACTACTTGGCACTTCTCAAAGCCATACTGTGTCTCCTGCATCCTTACCGCCTCGTTGAAATGGTGGGCACTAGTCTGATCAGTCATCTCGTCCTAACCCTCAGCCCATGTCAGACAAGATGCAGCCTTATATGACACCTTCAATTCCAATTTGAAATTAAAATTGTGAAAATATTATATGCAGTTAACTGTCAAACTAACAAAATAATACTAACCACAATCTGATGCTGATGATCACCTCTAATCTCTCAGGTGGCTGGATCACTGTACATCCTCCGATAAACATCATACTATGTAATATCGGGATTCTCGAATGCCTATATGAATATAAAAAAAAACTATTTATATTTGAAGTTATATAAAATATTTAAAAAAATACTTACAAGATGCTTTCTATGCGTACTGAATGTACGACTACCATCTTGATGCATCACCTCCTATATCCCCCAGTTCTGCAAACCCAATGAAGACCTCCTCTGTAATCCACCATCCAACTAGTGTGCAAATAATCCATCCCAAACCTGAGATGAAATGTACTCTGGTCGGTGGGCTCTACACCACTCATCAAATATTGTCGCTCCTGCTTTCTTAATGGTCGTCTTTCTCAAATTGTGCAAAACCTGATGCAAACGATCATGCATAGGCACCTCCCATGCTGCATGGATAGAGTCACTCTTTCTATCCTCGATGGGATACCATGAACCCTGCAAATAATTTATAATATCAAGTTATTAAGAAAATAAATTTCAAAATAAATATTATTTATTTACATACCAGTCAATGATTGTACTTGTCGAGCTCCACCTCAATGGGAATCTATTGCCATGTGATCCATGGCAGAGAAAAATAATTGCGCAAGATAGTGTTACCCTATCCAACTGTTACATGAACAAAACTGTGGAAAAAAATAAATAATAAAATAATTAGTATATATATAAATAAATTAATGAAATATTACTAAAATATACAGGTTACCATACCTCCAGGAGCGTGGATCAAAGACAAGACATGGACGTCTCTTAGGGATAGGGTCAGGAATCATCAGTCGTGCAAGACCGCGCCCCTCCGCAAACCTCCTGAACCACTAGTAGGCTGAGTGTCAGATGATCCCACATCCCCATCATCCAAAGGTAGCTCAGCCTCCTCTAACTCACATAATAGATCAGAGTATATCTGAAATAGAAAATGATTGTTGTTAGCAGAGAGTTGAAAAAAACAACTATATATATATATTAGTTATGATCATAACCAGAATTTAACTATGCCAATGTTCACCATCATCATCATCTTCATATATGATGACTTCAATGTCTTCATATTCTTCCTCGGCATCATCAATATCCATATGAGATTCATTTTTATCATCCCTTGTCATTTCAATTTCATTTGTAACATCATTAACATCTTCGTCACCATGGACCATTAATTGTGGGGTGTCCTAATTGAAATTCACGTTTCGTTGTGAAAAAATATAGATTTTGAGTAGTCTCTTGAAAAATTTAAATTTATTCCACTTCAGCAGAACCACATTCTGTTTGAGTAAATTGATTTTCCCAAGATTTCATTTTTATTATTCTCTACCAATCAACCAGGTCTCTTTAAGTAGCATAGTACTTTGCATAATAAACTTGATGTGCCTGTTGAGCTAGTAAAAACGGTTCATTTAATGCAAGAAGAATTTTATATTAAATATCGACGATTCCAGGAGTCGGATGAACATGCAAGCCTCTCTTAGTATCCAACCCCTGACATTTAAACATCGTTATGTAATTTTTTCCAAGATAACATAGCTCAATAATTTCATCCATAATTTCATAAAAGTCAACATCAGTTTCTCAATGATGCGATGCTCTAAAAAAACTCCACTATTCATTGTTTTTTTATTCCCCACATGCATGTGTATGAAATAGAAAACCATTCACCACATATGCGTTATAAAATTTAGCCATTTTGGATGGTGGGTTACTCAATATACATAGTCTATTATCAATTTTATCAGCATGTTGAGACACTTGAAAATTTGTAAAAAAATTATCAATATAATTAATAGTAAACAGAATTGATATTAAACCATCAATAATTTATGTTATCAGCTTTTGAAACCATTGAGAATTTTTTTTGTCTACGTTCTTCAAGATCAGATGTTGTAATTTTTGGAACATGTTTCTTGATATGATTATCATATAACCTAAAAATAAAATAAGTTTACATATGGTAATAGAAATTATAGAATAAGGGATAGAAGCAATCATAGTACAAATGTTGTCATTTCTTCATAGTTGAGAAGAACATATGTATGAGCTCAGTTATGTTCATCGTCTGAAATCCATCATTATTGAACTCCACCGAAGCTAAGATTTTGATGATTAAAAACTGATAAATGATTTTCCATTTCCTCATTAACATTTCCCTCATTCCGTACCAAGCGGTTTTATTGAGGGATATTTAGATTCAAAATATTGAGAGCAGAAAAAAGAAATTTCCTCTTGCAAATACGCTTTAGAAATTGATCCTTCAACTGATGCTTTGATACGTACTTTTTTCTTCAATTTCTGCATGCATCTCTCAATGGTTACATCAATCAAAACTATACCGGATCTCTAAATTTAGCATCATATGAAAAATGTAATATTATATGTTCGATTGAGTCAATGAAAGAAAGTGGAAATATATTTTCCATTTTACATATAATTACATCCACATCTTCATCCAGTATTCTTAGTGCATCGTAGTCAATTTTCGCTGCACAAATGTCTCGAAAAAATATGATATGTATGTTATCGAATACAAAATAATAGAATTCAACAACCCTCTGAATCCAATCGGCATAAGAATTTCCATTATAACATGACAATCATGACTTTTAATCCGGTAATATGACCATTCTTAACACATCTACCCAAATTCGAAGAATAGCCATCTGGAAGTCTCAAATCTGCAGTCCACTAAAAAAATAATAAACAACTCTCTTTGGAAAGTGTATAAGCTGTATTTGGGTTCATAAACCTCTGTGATCTGACATTTTCAAACATTTCAAGTTCGGGTCACCTGAAAATTTGGGCAAGATCTAATCATTCTTTTACAGTATCTTTGGTCTTACCTGGTGTATCCAAAACTGTATGAAATAAATTATCAAAACAGTTCTTCTTAATGTGCATGACATCCAACATGTGGCGGACCAACAAATCAGACTAGTATGGGAGATCCCAAAAAATGATTCATTTTATCAAATTATGTTCTTTCCCAATGCCATGAATTTTCTGTTTGTTTACAGTTGGCCCAAATGTGATGGGAGGAAATGAAAATACAACTTATTTTAACTTTGTACCTAAGAACATTTTTGGATGTTCACCCCTTTTCAATTGTGGCTCCTCTGAAATGATATTTCTTCCTTCAAAAAGGGTAATCGGTTGGAAGAAATCTACGATTACAGTCAAAATAGAATGGTTTTTTCCAATGACGAGCATAAAATAATTGTTTTCTTTAGTACAGTAAGAACATGATTTCAGACCATGTGTACTCTAGCCAGATAAATGCCATATGCCAGAAAGTCATTAATCATCCACATAAATGTATCTTTTAATGTGAAATTTTGTTTCGCAGCAACATCATATGTACTGACACCATTACTCCACAATTAATTTAACTCATCAATCAATGGTTTCAAATAAATATCAATTTTATTTTTCGGATGTACTGGGATTAATAAGGTCAAAAAGATATAGGGATCCTTCATTAACATCCATGGAGTTAGATTTTACGGATTTATAAAGATAGGCCAACATGAATACTGAATACCATAAGAACCAAACGGACAAAAACCGTTAGTAGAAAGACCCAATCACACGTTTTGGGCTTCTAAAGAAAAATACGGATGTAGACGATCAAAATTTTTCCCTGAATCACCATCAGATGGATGATTAAAGCTTTTACCAGTTGAAATATTGGTTTTGTGCCATGACATCATTGACGCTATGTTATGAGACAAAAATAAACGTTTCAGCCTCGGTGTAAGGGGGAAATATCTCAACTATTTTATAGAAATCGATCTAGACTTCCCTGGTTGAGCTTCTTTATAACATGAATATCTAGTTGTTTGAAAACTATCCAATGACTCATTTTCACTAGAATATAAGATTCAATCATTTTCACATGCAAGAATCTTCCGATAACTAAGGCCTAGATTACGAACCAACCTCTTTCTCTCATAGTAATTTACAGCCACACATTTATTTCTGGTAACAGTATTTTAACCAAATAAAATATCTGATCAAAACAGTTGTTTGACATTGCATTATCTGATTTAATGGCCATAAATTTTTTAATCTCTTCAAATTTTCTTATCTTTCAACTAGGATATAATTCATCCTCCACAGACCTCAAAAATTCATGAAATTTGGATGGTGCCAACTCAGGAGGTATATCAATATCATCGTGAGTTTCAGTTTGTCGAACAGATGGACCTGCAACATAATGTACTAAATTTTGGAACTATGATGGATCCGGAATCAAGTTATTAGTTTCTTTTCTGGAACGGTGTTCACCATGTTGATACCAAAAAACATAATCTGGTTAAAAACCAAACCGCAAGAGATGTCCCCCAACCTTGTCAAATGTGTCAAACGATATTAGAGTAGATTTTTTAAAAGGACACATAATTGTGCCTTCTGAAACATATTCTAGTTTTGATTACACAAATGCTATGAAATCATCAACACCCTCAATATATACAATATTTAAACCAGAACCATTTGGATTTCTGTGCTGATTTATCCAAGCGCGATCATCTAATAATGACTGATGTCGACTTCCTTGTTCCATATTTTTCTACAAAATATAAAATCATTACTATTTTTGAATAATTTGAAATTATAAAAATACTATCTTAAAAATGATGATAAATAATTACTACTACCCCTTAATAATTTGTCATTAATTAAAGGCAACACAATTTCTAGTGGATTGACGGCTACTCTTTTTTCTAATGGCTCAATTACTTGCATGTTTCTCACACTGAAATCACAATGAAGAATCTGGTCGGAGGTACGCATATTCAATCTCATATGCACGATAATGATTATGTGTATCATTGACCAGATTCTTCATTGTGATTTGAGTGTGAGAAAGATGCAAGTAAATGAGCGGTTGGACAAAAGAGCCCCCTCTTCATCGATGAATCGTCATCTTCCAACTGTCACCACCTGAAAACATTATAAAAATATGATCCCACGAATGCATATCCATTCTTGTGTATAAGAGATTGAACATGCCTATGTAGTAGCACATTATACATATTTTTTCGAGTTAGTGAGAGTTGGAAGGAGAAAATTCATCGAGCAAAAGGAGTGCCGTCAATCCACTGGAAATTGTGCCAGGTTCATGGAATTTATTAAATTTTTTTATAATTTCATTCTAACTGTTACTAACTAATTATTAATATTTATTACTATTTATTGCTAATTATTACTAATTTAGTAATACCTAACAATACTTAGCAAAATGAAAACTGCATGAATAATAATAGGAAATTCGGTAATCATCATTTTGGAGATAATTACAAATTTTCCCTTCATTATCCAAGCAGTTTTCATTTACTAATTATAATTATATCTAATTATTACTAAAAAAATTATATTATTAATATTTTTGAAAAAACAATTTTAATATTATTAAAATAATAAAAAGTTTATAAAATATTAAAATTATCAATATTCGTAACAATATTTGATCTATTCTTAACATGTTCAAATCTCAAAGGGTCATCAATTTTCAGGTCATTCACAATAAAAAGTTTGTGTCAGACATGTCCAATGTAAACTTTATAATTGTCCGTTCATGGTTGATCACCTCGCAAGTAGTGTTGCAATAGTATGACCAAAGTATTGTCATTCTCGTCTCTAAGAATCATCTCGCTCCCTTTACATAGATCATTCTCCCTTAAAAATTTGATGGGACATTAGTATCTTTCCCTTAAATTTTCAAGGATGAATGGTCTATGTAAAGGGTCATGTGAGATAATTCTTATAGATGAGAAGGGCCAGACTGGGGTTGTCCTATTGCCACGCTACTTGCAAGATGATCAACCAAGCAAGGACAATTATAGAGTTTACATTGGACAGGGCTGACACAAAATTTTTATTGCGCATGACCTGACAATTAACGACCTTTTGAGATTTGAACGTGTTAATAATAGAGCAAAGCCTACTGCGAATATTGATAATTTTAATATTTAATTTTTTTTTATTATTTTAATAATATTAAAAAAAATTCATAAATATTGATAATATAATTTTTTTATTAATAATAATTAGATATAATAATAAATACTATTTATTACTATTAATTACTAATTATTACTAATTTATACAATTTATTACTAATTATTACAATTTATTCTTATTTACTACTAATTTTTCCTAATTATTGCAAATTATTCCTATTTATTGCTAATTATTCCTAATTATTTCTATTTATTTCTAATTATTGCTAATTTGTTCTAATTATAAATAATTATTCCTAATTATTTCTAGTTATTAAAATATATTCCTAATTATTGATAATTACTGATAAATATTTCTAATTATTTCTAATTATTACTAATTATTGCTAATTACTCCAACTAATTTGTAATTATTGATAATTATTCATAATTATTAGTATTTATTAGTAATTATTATTAATTATTAGCATTTATTAGTAATTATTACTAATTATAGCTAATTATTACTAATTATTTCTAATTATTTCTAATTATTGTTAATTATACCTAATTATTACTAATTATTGCTAATTATTCTTAATTATTACTAATTATTGCTAATTATTTCTAATTATTCCTAATTATTAGTATTTATTAGTAATTAATACTAATTATTAGTATTTATTATTAATTATTACTAATTATAGCTAATTAATACTAATTATAGCTAATTAATACTAATTATAACTAATTATTACTAATTATAGCTAATTATTACTAATTATTATGAATTATCCATAATTATTTCTAATTATTCCTAATTATTGCTAATTATTATTAATTACTGCTAAATATTACTAATTTTAGCAAAATATTACTAATTATTAGTATTTATTCCGAATTTTTAGTAAATATTCCTAATTATTAGTAAATATTCCTTATTATAAATAAATATTCCTAATTATTAGTATTTATTCCTAATTATTAGTATTTATTCCTAATTATTACTAATTATTCATATTTATTACGAATAATTCATAATTATTAGTAATTATTCCAAATTATTTATAATTATTCTTAATTATTAATATTAATTGCTATTTATTACTAATTGTTGCTATTTATTTCTAATTATTGCTAATTATTTCTAATTACTGCTAATTATTGCAAATTGTTCCTAATTACTGCTAATTATTTCTATTTATTTCTAATTATTGCTAATTATTGCTAATTATTGCTAATTGTTTCTAATTATTTCTAATTATTACTATTTATTTCTAACTATTGCTATTTACTACTAACTATTGCTAATTATTCCTAATTATTGCTAATTAATCTTAATTATTGCTAATTTTCCTAATTATTAGTATTTATTGCTAATTATTAGTATTTATTGTTTATTATTAGTATTTTTTGCTAATTATTAGTATTTATTATTAATTATTATTAATTATTATTATTTATTACTAATTAATACAATTTATTACTAATTATTACAATTTATTACTAATTATTAAAATTTATTACTAATTATTACAGTTTGTTACTAATTATTATTAATTATTGCTAATTACTGCTATCTATTACTAATTATTGCTAATTATTACTAATTATTTCTAAGTATTCATAATTATTGCTTATTATTCCTAATTATTGCTAATTATTAATAATTATTAGTAAGTATTTCTAATTATAAGTATTTATTCCAAATTATTACTAATTATTCCTAATTATTACTAATTATTCCTAATTATTAGTAATTATTCCAATTTATTAATATTTATATCTATTTATTTTTAATTATTGCTAATTATTAGTATTTATTAGTAATTATTACTGATTATTACAATTTATTACTAATTATTACACTTTATTGCTAATTTTTACAATTTATTACTAATTGTTACTATTTATTACTAACTATTACAATTTATTACTAATTATTATTAATTATTCTTAATTATTATTAATTATTCCTAGCTATTACTAATTATTCCTATTTTTTTACTATTTATTTCTATTCATTTCTATTCATTTCTATTTATTTCTAATTATTGCTAATTATTCCTAATTATTGCTAATTATTGCTAATTACTGCTTATTATTCCTAATTATTCCTAATTATTGATAATTATTAATAATTATTGATAATTATTTCTAATTATTGCTAATTATTTCTAATTATTGCTAATTATTCCTAATTATTGCTAATTATTCCTATTTATTAGTATTTATTGCTAATTATTAGTATTTATTAGTATTTATTAGTAATTATTAGTATTTTTAACTAATTATTACAATTTATTACTAATTATTACTAATTATTGCTAATTATTGCTAATTATTGCTAATTATTACCAATTATTGCTAATTATTCCTAATTATTCCTAATTATTGCTAATTATTGCTAATTATTCTTAATTAATGCTAATTATTCCTAATTATTACTAATTATTACTAATCATTAATATTTATTTCTAATTATTCCAAATTATTACTAATTTTTCCTAATTTTTCCTATTTATTACTATTTATTGACATTTATTACCAATTATTATTAATTACTACAAATTATTTATATGCAGTACTAGTTATAGCTAATAATTAATAATTACTTCTAATTATTAAAAATTAAAACTAAAAATTTCAATTTATTAGTACAAATAAATACTAATGACAAAACAATTTAAATTTATTTTAATTACAACTAATCAACAATAAAAAAAATTAACATAAAAAATGAAATAAATAATAAATTTAGGACCGATTTTCTATTGATGCAGACGGCTTCACAACTACTTCGTGAACAAAAAAAATAAACTTAGAAAAAATTTCTCTCTAAAATCTAAGTTTAGAGAGAAACATGATCTCAATTATTAATGGAATGAGAGGAAAAAAGAATGGGGTTATATATAGGTTAGATTAGTTGCGACGAGATTATTTGCGATGGGTATCCCGTCACAAATATTATCTTTTGCGACGGGACCCGTCACAAATAACCTATGCCCGCATTAATTATTGTCAGCGGTTAAAAAGTTATTTGTGATGGGAGCTGTCACAAATAGTCCCTACCGACACACCTTTTGCGACGGGAGGACAACCCGTCGCAAAAGGCTGTAAACCGGCACCGATTATTTGAGACGGGGCCCGTCACAAAAGGTGTCGCGTCGAAAAAGTCTATAAACCGCCGCCGGTTATTTGTGACGGGCCCCATCACAAATATTTAACTATTTGCGACGCTAGGATCCCACCGTCGCAAATAACCTTCGCGCGGTTTTGCGCGCTATCCGTGCCAAACTGTTTGCGACGGGAGACGAAATCCCATGGCAAATAGTTGGTTATTTGCGATGGGAGGCGAAATCTCGTCGCAAAAAGTTGGTTATTTGTGACGGGCGTAATGACCTGTCAAAAATAACCTCTTGGATGGACCTTTTGCGACGGGATATCGTCCCGTCGCAAAAGGCTAGTCTGAGGAAGCCATTTTTCCCGTAGTGTTTTCCCCTGATTTTCATTAAGTCTTTCCAATCCATTTATCCTTCCATTTTGCATAGATTCTCCCTTATATTTCATGCTCTCCCTATCATCCTCTTTGGTATTTTGATAACAATATCATTTGATATTAGATTCTAGTGTAATTGTTTTGTTAGATACATATCATTAATCTATTCAATCTTTTTTTTCTTTTTAAATTTATTTCTCTACCTGGAATGCTAAATATATGCGAGCTAATATTCCCTCTTTTTAGGGTATTTATATTTTTCTTCAATTTATTCCATTATAACCCAATTTATAGACTAATAATAGATATGAATTCTACTACCCCTCTAAGGGAGGTGGTTTATACCTTTCCCTTAATGTATTGATGTTTATAGATTGTGTCATAGTTTCAGATGCTAGAACTTCTAAGAGTTGCTTCTAAAATGGGTAATAAAGTAAATTAATTTTTTTAGATTTTATTGATGTTCTATTTCCCATTTCACATGATTAGAGTTCCCTGAAATAAACTTAAACCACCCATTGTTGTGGGTTCATTTCTATGCATATGACTATGCCTCCCCTTTTGGTATGTTATGATTTCCACCCATGAGTGGAAGTTCTATGTGAATTAAAATGGATCCTTATAGAATAAATTCCCCTTATGGAACCTTTTAATTTAAAACTAATGTGATTATGAAATAGATTAATTGGTAATTATCAAATTAGATGGACAATCTCTTGGATTATACATTTCAGGTATATGGTTGATGATGTGTGAGGGATATTAATATGGCCCTCCTTTTATCACCTGGAAGTGAATTGATTAATGAAATAAATGTAAAGATTTAAAATTTTAAAAATTCACGGACTCTTATATATCCCCATGATCCATTATAAAATTTTTCCAATATTGGATACTTTAGAATGGATCCATCCTCAAGGTATGGAAACATTATTACGGTGTGGCACAAAAATAATGACTCACATTGGATGCCTTAGATTATTTCTTTATATATGACATAGATGGACCACCTCATACTAGTTAATTAGGCTTCACCAATGTATTTACTGAGTTTTCTATTGATGACCTCTGAGGACTTGAAGAGGACGCATTGAGAATGGGCTTTGAGATTATCTCCCATGTATGTTTACATTATACCGAGTTTTCTATGGATGATCTCAGTGGAATCGAAGAGGACACCTCAGTCAATGGACATGGGTGGTATCGATCATAGTTTCAATATTGGATACATTTGGAATATGTCATGCCAAATTCATTACATTGTTATTAAGTTTTAATTTTTCATCATTTGTGGATTTCTTAACAAAACATGTACTTTATATTGGGCTGCAATATATTATCATTTAAAATTATATTACTCTTATACATGCACAAGGGAACAAATTATATACCTAGAATATATTTGTTATAAATACTATTGGTGGGGGCCTATTAAGTATATATCACAGCCTGTTCGGGTTAGTGATTCGTACCCAAAAAAACTTAATTTATTCAGGTATGGGTAAGGGAAAACATCTAATTACAGATGCTTGATTTCCTAAAATAGGATACCATATAGGGGTAGAGGACTTTCTCGTTCTTGAGATGCTATTGGAGATAAATTTTGGTTCTTTTTTTTATTTTTTATAGCATGGAAAGGTCATCATTTTTAATATAATTATAGATATTGTTGACTGTTTGTATTAATCTAGTTGATTAACATACGCATTTGGTTTTCTATTATGCTTCCACTGTTAATTTTTCTTATTATATCATTTTTCTACACTATGATCATGATCATATTGTCTCCCAATTGTATCTCCAAAGATCCTCGCTATTAGTCGGTGGCCTCTAATAGACAGTTAGACGCACTCATTTCTGTGTGGACAACCAGGTTTGGTTACATATGAGTAAACCGGGTTTGGGACATCAAAAAGTTGTACCAAAGAAAATTTTACCTTTTGTTCATACTAATTTGGGTTGGTAGTTATGTGAATAGTAATGTGTAGGTATTTGGTAATTAGAATGTGCCTTGGAGTAGCTAACCCTGGTGTAGGGAGAAGAGGAATTACCTATGATGAGACTTGTTGTTCTAGTTTTAAATTTCACATGTGTATTGATTTAACCATTGGGTGAGACATATGATTTGTGGTGTTTATTATTGTTATTTTTTCGAATTCTTTATGTACATGGATTTCACTAATATTTTTAATATGTTTTTAATTTAGTTTGATTTAATTTTCCATCTTCTTTTTAGGTTTTTATGTTCTTTTTGTTGTTTTTAAATATTATAGATATTTTTATATTTTTTTTGTTAATTTTATATTAATATTAGATATTTTTTTTTCTTTTAATAATTATATATTTATTAAATTTTAAATTTTAATTATTTTTAGTAGTTAAATTAATATTAGTTTGTTAGTTATTTTATTAATTAATTATATTTATTTAATTTGTAAATAAAATATATATTTATATAATTCTATTTATTATTATTTTTATAATTAATAATTTTATTATTTAATTCACTTATTATTATTTTACTTTTAGATAATTAGATAATTTTACTATTGAATTATAAATTAATTTATTAATTTTGGAATTTTGAATTTATAGAATTTATCTTTTTTTTGGTTTTGTATTTTTTTCCTCCCCACTATCTAACTACCCTCCCCATTTTACTTACTCCCCCTCTTCCCCCCATCCTCTACCTGGTCCCCCTTTTTGCTCACATGAATGCCTACCCCTCCCCTCTCCCCAGCCGCTCCCCCTCCCGCACCTCTCCCCCTACTACACCCGTACAACCTCACTCCCACTTCCACCACCCCACCCCTACCATCCCCTTCCCCTATCGCCTCCCTCATTCATCATTTCCTTATCGCCCTTCCCCCACTAGACCCTTTCCCCACTCCCTCTCCCCATGCCCTCGCTGAAACCGCCTCCCATTGCCTTTCTAGACCCCCACCCTGCTCTCCCTCCCCCCTACTCAAGCCGAACCCACCTCCCCAAGCCCCCTCGGACCACCACATATACTACAGCCATGCAAGCTGGCGACCATCTCTCGACTATATGAACCACAACAACGAGCACCTCCATCAACAACGCAGGCAGTGTCTCCTTCACCCGATCAACAAAAACCCAATGCAGACCTCCTTTGGTGCGAACTCTCCTTCCTTTACCGCAACAACCTTGACCATGTTTATTGATTCATCATTACTTCATCATTTCTTTTCCACACACTACATATTCGATTTAGGTGGCTGCACAATTGGTGATTTTCGTTCTTCACACATGAAGTTGAATCATGGTGAGGGATCACTTTCAATCTGAGATAGAAAACTTGCATGTTTCATCGCGCGATAAGAGTACAT
Source organism: Viscum album (assembly GCA_963277665.1). Taxonomy (NCBI): domain Eukaryota; kingdom Viridiplantae; phylum Streptophyta; class Magnoliopsida; order Santalales; family Viscaceae; genus Viscum; species Viscum album. Next base: position 1,326,276,212 of record OY728161.1, on the reverse strand, counting down.
ATTGATATGACCATTTTTTGGTAATGAGGTTATGATTTTCATGATTTATTATTTTATAACCATGTTTATTTTTTCATTCATGAGGTCAAGGTAAATTTATTTGTGTTAGGGTGTTGGTAGAGTAATTAAATTTTCTACACAATCCATGTGATGATTTTAGCCAATGGTCAAATTTCAATTGAATTTATTTTCATTAGAATTTTTTTCAACATAAATTATATTGAATCTGGATTAATTTATGAAAATAAAAATATCTTTTTAGATTCATAATAAATTCATAGATACCAATACGGTTAACTGTTTTGACTGACTATAGTGCAAATAGGTGGCACAACTTTGTGAGAGGCGGGACACATCATTTCACTGTTCGGTTAGCGGATCAAATACATCTCGTCATTTATTTATAACACTAGAGAATGTGATTTTAAATAAATTATTGGATTAAAAAAATAAACACCTAAAAAGGATTTATAAATTTGGAACTGGCGATAATTAGGCAAAATAAATATTTAATCACATAAAACAGTATTTTTCATCGCTGTATGGTATTTTGATTATGATGTCAGCATACAGGATACAATTTTTTGATTCAGGTCTCATCATCATTTTTACTTTTAATTTACATTATTTCCCTAAAATTTTCAATTTTAGTTTTATTACAATATTTTTTTAAATATGAATTTCCTCAATGATTTTCCCATCTGAACATTGCCAAATATAAATTTTTAGGGAACTAGATTTCGTGCCCTCTATGGTTCAACCCTCCTCTCCACTTTTACAGTAGCCAGTTGGTTATGAAAATTTTCAAATGGTACATGAAATGACACACATACCACGTTTTGGCACCATTTCTGGGGATCATACACATTTCTAGATTTATGAATAATACTCATGTTGACATTGATTTAGACATTTTTCTTCTGGATGGCGAACACGCATAATTCAGATTCATCAAAAAATGTACCACCTCTTGATCAAGAACAAGAACATCAAGTAAAGGGGAAAACTGTTATTAGTAGATCTTCCAAAAATCCAATCAATCGGCAGGAGGAAAGCATTGAGACTCACATTTCAATGATTCCCAGTGGGAAAGTCCACCCCCTCTTCCAAAAATGCACTGATAAAAAAATGCATCTAAATACTAAGAGACAAGAATTCAGAACCAACATTGTTAGAGTAAGCTTAGGTACAACTAGACCAACAATTCAAGTGATTCATTTTGAATGGAATCCATCGATGTCCAACCTACTCCAACAACAAGAAAAGTTTCATGTCTTGAGTAGGTAAGTCCATTATAAGCATGTGAACAAATTTATTAAAGTCTAAGACACATTTAAATATAATGGGTTGAATGATAATGAATTTATCCTATAATTATTTCAATTTAGATTTCAAGAGAAGTATAGATACTGGGTAAAAAATCCTATCCCAAACATAGTGTTCACATTGGAAGTGATGAGAAGAAATTTTTTTGATCAATATTACACAACTACACAATATTTGAAAAAAAAGAGATATCTTGAATCCATTCTCCAAATTGAATAAGAATCATTAGGAGAATATTGAGAAAAAATCATGTCCCAGTTAAGGTGTTTTCCTCATATTGGAATGAATTTGAGAAACATGTATCGAGCTTTCTTTTTTGGATTTCAACCTAAGAGTAAGTCGAAAATCAATATAGGTACTGGAAATGCATTCATGAAATGGATCTTGAAATTTTGTACACACTAATTAAAAAAATGGAAAAAACACAGTTTCCAGTGCCCAGAAGATTTTCTATGAAGAAAAGAAAGAGTTCATCAAGTTGATTCTCACACATTCATGTCTACACAAATTTATGCTCCCAATAAGAGGATTTATAAAATTTTAATGAATCTTCCTAATTCAGTTTCAATCCATGTAGTATAAGTTGACCACTTCCCACACTATGGTGGTCCTCAGGAATATCCCATCTGTTCATATAACACCTTTGAGAAAATTATTTCTGATGATATCATTTTCAGTTACAATAGAGGAAATTTATAAAGCAATTAAACACAAACTAGAAAAGTAAAATGAAAAATAAATGTTGGAAGGAACTATTGGATGCTCAGCCAATGAACCAGAACATGGGTCTACCTTGGTTTCATACTCAACCTACTTTCAGAACCTCAATGAAATCACATGATCAAGGATCACAATAGAAATACAGACCACCATTTCATCATCAATAATAGTACAAGGAGAAAAATTAAACAATAAATTATGCCCCTACTTCCCCAAACAGTCAAAAATATTAGGTAAAAACTATAGAAAAAATAATGATGTCTAATCAATCAAGGTTTTAATCACAATATATGAAAACCCAAAACATACAGGCATCCATGAAAAATATTGAAAATCATGTCAATTAGATAGTCTCAAAAATGAAAAACTGATAACAGAGAACTCAACCAAGTAACACAAGAGTTAACCCAAGATATTTGAAAATATATATCACATTTTGGAAGTGGAATATAGTTTCCAGAGTTCTAATTTCTTAATGCTCCACCAACAGATGACACACCTACACTTTCTATTGAGAAAGGCATGTCAACAGATAAATAAATTCAAGATAAAGATAATGCGGATAAATATAAAAACAATGATGAAAAAATTGAAAATTCATTAAAAGAAAAATAAAAGGAGGAACCAAATGAAATATTGGAAACTCACACACCACCTCCACAATTTCCACAAAGACTAATGAAAATGAATTTGGATTCTCAATTTTTTAAATTCATGGAAATGTTCATGTAGCACCACATAAATATTCATTTTGAGAAATCTATTACACAAATGCACCTATATGCTAAATTTCTCAAGGTGATTCTATCAATATAAAGAAACTAGATAATGTGGGAAGATTTTTAATGCACTAGGAATGTCCAGAATTTTTACACATATCCAGACCACTATAACTATGAGACCTTAGAAGTTTCACTATTCCATGAAATATTGGAGGATGTCAATATAGAAGTGCATTTTCTGATCTCGAAGCTAGTATAAACCTCAAAGAATATGAAGTCCTTGAATAATGAGGTATCACAAAATTAATGCCAATGAGGGTCTCCTTGAAAATAAGGGACTGATCAATAAGGCATCCTCGAATAATTCTTGGGAATTTACTCATCAAGGTTGATAAATATTACTTCCATGTTGGTTTCATTATCAATCATATGGAATTGGATAAGTACTTCACACTCATTCTTGGGTGTTGCTTCTTAAAAACAAACAGAGTACTGGTTGATGTCCATGAAAAAAATTAATTTTTAGAATTGGGGATAAAAACATAACATTTAATGTCTTAAAGGCTATAGAGAAACCCTATGCAGTTGAATATCATTTCATGGATATGATTGAAGAATGGTATGTGTTAGAAAGGGTCTCAATTAATATGAAGTATTTAAAAAATGAAGATGAGGAGTTAACTCAATCAATTGAAGAATCATAATTCATCATAAACGTAGTGAAGTCTTTGGATAGACAAGAGTTCAACTCATTGACTCCATCCCTTTAAAAAATCCAAAACATGAGCTTAATCCACTTCCACCAAATATGAGATATAGCTATTTCAGAGTTTTAAAAACCTTTATGATCAGGTAACACCCCAAGATTTCATAGTATGTTAGTAATTCAAAGTAATTCAATAACATACACAACACACAACATCAAGTTCAAGTGCACCACAACTTACCAAACTAGCTGTTCAAAAGTGGTTATGAATAGTATTAACAGAATTTTGACCTTAATATAACTATTATAGTTTTAGAATCCATATTATGAGTTTCTTAGACATAATGTAAGGACAAATTTATTTTTTTCATATAAAAGAAGTATGTTTCAAAAAATAAAATTTTACCACCTTTTAATGGATAACCCTTTTTAAATCCAATATTTTAATCCATTATATATTAAATTTGACAAAATAATATTCTTCTTTGTGATCGGGATATAAGAATTTAGTTTCAATAAATTTTGGGAGTTTTTCTGATGACTTTCATATTTGGGTGAATAGTGAAAAAGAATATATTTTAACTAAAAACAACTTTTTTAATCAAAATAATTTATAGTCTTCCACTATACATACGAATGGTTTGGATTTATAATTAGTTTATATTTTTATCATTTAATCCAATTATGGTCATTGGAAGTAATTTCACTTTGAAATTGGACATAAACAAATGTCAATATTTTGGTAGTTATTATTTCTTAAGAATTCTCTTTTTGGTTTTGACAACGGGAATTAATTTTAAACTAATAAATGAAATTTGCTATGTTTTTAATTTGGTAAAGTAAACATCAATTTTTAATTCATAATATCAAAATTAGTTTAGGGTGAATTTTTGGTATGTTTCTAAAAACATTTAATTTTTGACGAATAGTGAAAAACACTATGTTATAGTTTAAAATCAAATTTTTATTTAATTAATTATTTGATTTATTTAAATTTATTTTAGGTCAAAATATATACGTAATACCTATATAATTTTAATGTAATTCATTGAAGTCAGTTTATAATAATTTTACATATATAAAAATTTTATTGAACTTTTCACCGTCTTTTACTCACCTCCTAGGAGAATTTGAAAATTCACATAAAACATAATTGTACGGCATCTATGAGTTGAATTTAGAATATCTGAGTGAAACGATTAATATCAAGGAGTTAAATGTGGTTTAATGAGAAAAAAATAATTTTTGTTGAATACTGACTTTTTACTTTTATTTACCATGGTTAAAAGTAAATAGGGTAATTAAGGGTAAAAATTATATTATTATTACCCAAAACAAGTCTTCATTCTATTGGATAAGAATAATTTGATCAAAAAAAACCTAAGGAATAAATTATGAACTACTTTGGTCCACTGGGATTAGATTAGGACATTTATTATTATTTAATTCAAAGAAGAGTTAAAAGAGTTGAAATCAAAGTTTAATAACAAAAACTTTTTTAATATAGGGTTATACATATGAAAAATTCTATTATAAATATTCATTAGAAATAGAATATTATTTCCTACATAATGGTATTTTATTTATAATTTTTGGACATTATATAATATAATTTATTTATGACACAATGGTGATGCAGTAATTACCTAATAAATGAAATATTAAAATAATTGATATTATAAATATCCAAATAAATGTAATTTGAGTCTTTTTATGAAATCCAAAAATTTTATAGGTTATTATTACATGTTAGGGTTGGTTAGATGAATTTGGTTTGATGTAATAATGGTTTTATGATTTCAGCAAAATCAAAATACCAAATGGTGTCAAAATTGACATAAATGAGTTTTTAAAACAAATATTATATTATTAATTAATATTCTATTGCTAAAAATTTAAGGTTCAGCCAAAGAACTTATATAATGATATTTGTATAATTAATTAACAATTTTGGGTTCTATTTTATGTATATTGTATGTTTATTAACCATATAATGTGATAATACAAAGAGACATGGTAAATGTCAAACTATATAACTAAGAGTTAAATCTAAAAAATAAAGATAATATAGTGACCCAAACCTGTCTAAAACCTATTGGTTGAGTGATTTTTGAACCATCCCCACCTTATAATTTAAATAATCTATTTTGGAACCATTAGAAAGAGAATATTATTTTATTATGAAATAATATTTCTAGCTTTTCACAAGGTGCCCCTCACCCATCTTATAAAAGGGAACCCCCCTTCTCTCTAATTCACACTGTCAAAGCCTTTTAGCTCAGAAAACCCCTGCCCAAATATCCTCTCAACTTCCCTCACTTCATCCTGGAGGCCTTCCTTTACTAATAAAGCCTACTTAAGGATCCCTTTTTATCAAATAAAAAGGAAGAACCCATAGAAGAGGTAATAATTTCACCACCCTTTTTCAAGTTCTTTTCTCATTCCACTTCTTGTTTCTTTGTAATTTACATTCTAAAATAATAACTCTAGTATATTCTATATTATTTGATGTTATTATAAATATGGTATATCCATATCCATTATTCTATCTATCCTTTTAATGACATGTCATCGTACGTGCGTACGTACGGATTACCGTCTCCACGTCGTGGTGTAATGGTCATTCAATACATTATTATTTGTATGGGTATAATAATGATGCGTAATTCATATAAATAATAAATATAATATGATAATGATTCTGTATATATGATATTCCATCCAATTATATATTATTTTAATATCAAAAGAATTATATTGTCGCTCGTGCATACATACGGATTACCGTCTCCATAAACACGATGAGATTCATTCCCCATCGTATAAACTCAAGAATAATTTTTATTTGATGATTAAAAATAATGTTTAGAGACATGATATCATTCTATATATTAATATTATACATGCCATCCATAAAAAATATTACTCACATAAAAAATAATATAAAGGAAAACAAATTCGTTAACACCCGAAACAACGATAATACTAAGATATTGTTTACAAAACAATGTAAAAAGATCATATATGATATTGTATTAATGAATATGTTTCTTTTATAATTTAATAACAATTATTTCACCATTATACTGAAGGTTAACCTACCCTTGACCCAGGAAAAAGTACAAAGTAAGGGGTTTCTTATGTCACTTTTAATTTCTTGAGATTTCCATTGTTCGCCACTTGTTTATTGCATGTGGTGTGTATACTGACCATGATTGTATTAATTTTGTAATATACTTCAATTTATGGATAATTAAATCATAATTGTATGATCCTTCTTTCATGGGTGTATGTTTCGTAAGTTACCAAATCGATAAGGGAATTTGAAATTTCAATTTCCACTCATTCGGCTTTACGCATACTTTAGTGATTATTTTTCTCCAAGATTATGTGTGGAATCACTATTCATTTGATTATGTCAAAATTTCCACTCCCCTTTATGTGAATATACTTTTGATACACATAGTCACTCCATTGATAAATTCTCAAGTCATTGATATGAACTTGATAAGATTAATTTTAACTCAATCCCCATTGGTTGAGTTAAATATCCAATTAATTGGTGTTGTTTTTACAAGAATATGTGTGAATGTATTCTGATTGATTTACACTGAATATCCAATCATATTTAGTGTATTTATATTTTTCACACATAATTATGTCGTTGATTTATCCTTAACCTATGGATACGGTCTTTATAAGAGATTTCATCGTAATTTACCTTCCATTGAGGCTTCTCTATTGTTATACACCAAATCACTTTTATATGGTGTATATAATGTACTTTGACATAGTATATCATGAATCCCTTTATTCTCTTTATATTAAAATGTTTTGATTAACTCAATTATTTGTATTCAACTGTCTCTCTTTCGGTTAGGAACTCTAACTAAAATATCGTTTTAAATGTTTTAATGATTTATTATTCCAAATCATTCTCATTAATGTCCATGTTTTAAAAATTGTTTTAAGGATTTATTTATATGGACATTATAGTTTTAAAATTTAAATTACATTCAAAAGTTTCAAAGTGGTATGGGACACTTTGATTCAAAAATCGATTTTTAAATGAATTCTTGACAAATAGTGCGACTTTTAAATGATTTCAAGAAAAAGGGGATATTTCTCTTAAAAGATTGATGATTATTTTAATCTATGTCAATATCCTTCATTATTCTCGGTTGAGGTTAATCTATTAAAATAAAATATTCCAAATTTTATTGAATGAGTTATGTTTGACTATGTATGTGCTATTTTTATACCATTCATGGTTTGTGGAGAATGTATTGACTATTTCATATGATAGTCTTAATATGAATGTTTATGTTATGTTTCAAACTTTTCATATGAGGAATGAATTGTAATTTGTAAGTGACAGATGGAGCCCACTATAACTCCTTGATGCATCAATAGGTCTCTTGAGACAAACTAGTTTCTTTGTACAAGGCCTTGACAAAATCTTATTTGTAGTATTGGCTCAAGGCCTTGACTATGTGGTTATGAAATTCTGGAATTATGCATTCCATCATTATGAAAGTGGCTATTGATATTACATGTGATTATAAGACTAGTATAATATCCATGTGAATAAGTAAATGGCATTATTTGATTTTTTGTTTTCCATATTATGCTTATTTTTAAGTTTAAATGGCTTTTGTTCTAGTTTTATACACTTCCTTAAATGTAAATTCTTATTTATAAAAGTTTCCTCTATAATGTTATCCTTACTGAGCATCTGAGCTCACCCCTTTATATGTTTTATTTTTCCATGGATGCAATGAAGTATATTATGACTGACCTGCAGGGATAGTATATGGTATCTTAGTGTTTTCTATTGAAACAATATTGTTGTAGTTTTCCATTTTTTATCTAATGTAATCCTTATGAATGTATCTAGTACTTCCAAGGCTACTAAACAAATCGGTCTTTCGAGACATGATCTTTTGTGATCATGCCAATGATACGTAATAATGCATCGACTCTGGGTAACCTGGGTCGGGGAGTTACAGTTGGTATCAAAGGAAGTTTAGTAAAAAGCATGGAAGCTATATTTAGATAAACTCTGATTAGAGAATATAGCCCTATGATACTTTGAGGATTAGTATAGAAGAACTTCCCAGAATTTTGGTATTGTAGAGATTTTGTGAATTTTCCAAGAAATACATCCCTGTCGGGATACAATCAGGTATAGGCGGCTCTAGCACAGATGTACATAGGGGTAAAACCCGAAAAACACTTTGAGCTAGACTCGAATGGGAACTGGTGCACGAAAATGGGCCTTACTGCACTCTTGGATACTACACTCCTGGGGGATATGATTAGGATAATTTAAATTTTCTTTACAAACTGATTTGAAGGAATTTAATATAATATGATAATAAATAACCTTGGTTAATCCTAAGGTGTTTCAAATTGAAAATATGGTGTCATGATATTCTTTAAATGATTTGATGACTACTATTACTCACACAATGATTTCTAATTTTAGTCAATGGCTAGATTCCAAGGAAGTCATAGTAACTTTGAGAATGATGAACAATGTGGGAACAATGGTGGAAATGAACAACAAAATGGAATGTTGATAGGAGTAAAAGATATCGTGTTCATTACAAATAAGTTTTCCAAAAATATGATCAACAATATATATATTAACCAACTCCCAGACTCAACAAAGAAGAGAAAGGCATTGAATGATAAGATCTCCCGCAGTGGAGACCATGGAGAAAAGAATCCTCAATTTCCATCATACAGGAAATGTGGATGGAGACACCCAGGAAAGTGTCTCAATGGAACAAATAAATGATTTATGTGTAGGAAATTTGGATATAAATTCAAGAATTTTCGAGGAAAAATGAAGACTACTGGGGAAAAAAATAAAAATGGTCCAAAGAATCCATTTACAGTCATTTGTTGTAAATGTAGGGGACCTAGCCATTACCCAAGTTAATGACCTATTCTATAGGATATTTTCTTGGTCAAAGAAAAAGTTATGTGGAAATAAATGTTTGGATAAATGTTTAAATTTATTAGTGCTCCTTGCTGATGGGATTACTTTGGAATAATTTTCTCTGTTATTTATAACCCTGCAGTTGTCATCTAAAAATGAAATTTGAGGTGGAATTATCTTTTCTCTGGTGGATATAGTTATAAATAAACATTTGGTTTTATATGATCATTGGGTTTGAGGAAATTAAAAGTTATTATATTTTGGGATGAAAATGAAAGGTATGAGATAACATTTGTGGTTAAATTATGTTATGGTTATTTTGAGGAATTGATCCCATTTTGGTAATGTTATAAAATATATTTTTTAGAGAAAGGAAAAATGCAGACCGTGTGACAACCCATTGCTTCGAAAAAAGTTGTGGGAATTGAACCCACAACAAGAGTGCGATTCGGATTTATCGCCTACCACTGGACTACGTGAAGTCCCTGGGTAGTGTGACTAATTATATTTAGTTAAATTATTTTATTGATCAATAATAAGTTGATTTGGGATCTTATGTCTTATCTAATGAATACCCTTATTATAGGAAAATGATATGGTGATTAAGTGATAAATGTTATTTTGGAAGATGATTGATTTTTTTAGAACACTATATGCCCAAGGAAAATAGAATACAATGAGATTTTATTTGGGGAGTAATGGTGGATTATAATCTAAGTTTTTATTGTGTATTTATAGTGATTTGGGTTATTTTATAAATGATTAACCTATAATAGAGAATATGTTGTTAAGATAATTACTTTTAAGTATGTGACTTTAAGAGTAGTTGATGTCATTTGGAGACACAATTTAATGTGGAAGTCTACATAACCAAAATTTTCTAAGTTTTAGGTTTCAATATTAGTTTGGATTATATTGAAGGATTTTAAAAACAATTGTTTATTTAATGGTATTTATTTAACTTTGGGATATTGTTGGTTTAATTTTAGAAATTAGTATCAGTGTTTCTTTCTCTAAAGCAATATCTTATAGGAGATCATCAGATCTTGTACTAACCATTTTGGTTTTGATTAATCTCTAAAGACAAGGTAAATATATAGTTTATCCTTTGTGGATCATGTGATTCTCTAGAAGATTATTCTAGCTCTTCCGGTGTGACTAAGTCTTATTGAATACACATTGTTTAAAAAATGAGTTAGTGGTAGAAATTTATTAAAGAATTAAACTGTACTTAAAAAGTCAGTATATCTCTTTATGTTCTTAGTGAATCTCATAAATGAATTCCTCATCTTTATGAAATGTAACTTAAAAAAAATGTTGTCCATTTAATTTTCCTAATGGGGAACTAATGATCATTTTCCCCATCACAAGTTTGTGGTTTTCTTATTGTTAACTTTCTCCTGGTTAGGTTTTCTATCCCTCTCCATCATAACTTGACACTTAGTTTATCTTCCATATCCATGTTTTTCGACATGTAATCCTTGTATGTGTTATCTTGGATGACATTTTTACTTCTCTTTCTTTCTTTTAAAGTGATAGTTTTATTGAATATTTTTCTGATGTGGGACTTTCCATTATATTCCAAAGATAAATTTTAAAAATTCCACGGAAAAAATTTATTAAAGGATGGAAGAATGTAACACCCCAGATTTCATAGTACATTAGTTTTTCAATGTAATTCAATAACTTACACTATACACAACATCGAGTTCAAGTGTACCACGGCTTACCAAACTGGCCGTTCAAAAGCGGTTATGAATAGTATTAACAGAATTTTGAACTTTATATAACCCTTATAATTTTAGAATCCATATTTTGAGTTTCTTAGACATAATTTAAGGACTAATTCATTTTTTTCAGATAAAAGAGCTATTTTTAAAAAAATGCAATTTTACCACCTTTTAATGGAGAACCATTTTTAAATCCAATATTTGAAACCTTTATATATTAAATTTGACAAAATAAAATTCTTCTTTTGGATGTGGGCATAAGAATTTAGTTTCAATAAATTTTTGGTTTTTTCTGATAACTTTCATATTTAGGTGAATAGTGATAAATAATATATTTTCACTGAAAACAAATTTTTTAATCAAAATAATTTATGGTGTTCAAATATAAATATGAATGTTTTGGGGTATAATTAGATTATATTTTTACCATTTAAGACAATTTTGGTCATTGGATGTAATTTCACATTGAAATTGGACATAAACAAGTGTCAATATTTTGGTAGTTATTATTTCATAAAAATACGCTTTTTTGGTTTTCCAAAGGGAATTAATTTTAAACTAATAAATGAAATTTATATGATTTGAAATTTGAAAAATAGAGTTCATTTTGAATACAGAAGATCAAAACTATCTTAGGGTGAATTTCTGGTATGTTTATGAAAACTTTTAATTTTTGACGAATAGTGAAAAACACTGAGTTATATTTTAAAACCGAATTTTTATTTAAATAATTATTTATTTTATTTAAAATTATTTTAGTTAAAAATAGATACGTAATACCTATATAATTTTAATGTAATTCATTGGAGTCATTTTATAATAATTTAAGATATATAAAAATTTTATTGAACTTTTCACCGTATTTTACCACCTCCTAGGAGAATTTTCAAATTCACGTAAAACATAATTTTACTACTTATGTGAGTTTAATTTTAAAAATCCAAGAGACACGATTAATATCAATTATTAAAATGTGGTTCATTAATTGAAAAATAATTTTTGGTGAATAGTAACCTTTTACTTTCATTTACCACGGTTAAAAGTAAATAGGGTAATTTTGGGTAAAAATGATATTATTATTACCCTAAAAAAAGTCCTAATTCTATTGGATAAGTATAATTCTACCAAAAAACCATTAGAAATAAAATATGAACCTCTTTGGTCCACTAGAATTAGATTAGTAAATTTATTATTATTTAATTCAAAGAAGAGTTAAAAGAGTTAAAATCAATGTTTAATAACTAATACATTTTTAATATAAGGTTATACATAATATAAATTCAATTATAAATATTAATTAGAAATATAAAGATATTTCCTACATAATGGTATTTTATTTATAATTTTTAGACATTAAATAATTTAATTTATTTATGACACAATGGTGATGTAGTAATTACCCAATTAATGAAATATTAATATAATTGATATGATAAATATCCAAATAAATTTAATTTTATACTTTTTATGAATTCCACTAATTTTTTAGGTTAATATGAAATATTAGGGTTGGTTATATTAATTTGGTTTGATGTAATATTGGTGTTATGATTTTTGAAAAAACAAAATACCAAATAGTGTCCAAATTGACATAAAAGAGTTTTTAAAACAAATATTACATTATTAATTAATATTATATTCCTAAAAATCTAAGGTTCGGCCAAAAGACATATATAATGATAGGTATATCAATAATGAACCACTTGGGGTTATCTTGTATTTATATAGTAAGTTAATTAACCATATAATATAAAAATAAAAAGAGACATGGTAAATGTCAAACTATATAACTAAGAGTTAAATCTAAAAAATAAAGTTAATATAGTGACCCAAACCTGTATAAAACCTATTGGTTGAGTGGTTTTCGACCCATCCCAACATTATTATTTAAATAATCCATTTTTGAGCCACTAGAAACCTCAAATTATTTTATTATAAAATAATATTTCTAGCTTTTCCTAAGGTGCCCCTCACCCCTCTTATGAAGGGGCACTCCCCCTTCTCTCTAATTCAAACCTTCAAAGCCTTTTGGCTCATCAATCCCCTGCCTAAATATCTTCTAAACTTCCCTAAATTCATCCAACAGGCCTTACTTTTGTAAGAAAGATAACTTAAGGATCCCTTTTGATCAAATCAAAAGGAATATCCTGAAGAAGTGGTAATAATTTTACCACCCTCTTTCAAGTTCTTTTCTTCTTCCACTTCTTATTTCTTTGATATTTAAATTATAAAATAATAACTCCAATATATTATATATAGTGTGATTTTATTATAAATATGGTATATCCATATTCATTATTCTATCCATCATTTGAATGACATGTCACCATACGTGCATACATACAGATTACCATCTCCACGTCATGATGTAATTGTTATTCAATACATTATTATTTGGATGGGTATAATAATGATGTGAAATTAAAGGAAATAATAAATATAACATTATAATGATTTTTTAGATATGGTATACCATCTAATTATATATTATATTAATATCAAAATAATGATATTGTCGCTCGTGCGTATGTACGGATTACAGTCTCCACAAACGCGATGAGATTTATTCCCCATCGTATCCATTCAAGACATGATTAAAAATAATGTTTAGAGACTTCATATAATTCTGGATATGAATAATATACACCCCATCCATAACAAATATGACTCACATGATAAAGAATATAAAGGAAAACAAATCTGTTAACACCTGAAACGATGATAATACTAATATACTAATAACAAAGAAATGTAAAAATATCATATATGATATCATATTAATGAATATGATTCTTGTATAATTTAATAAAAGTTATATCACCATTATATAGGAGGTTAACCTACCCTTGACCAAGGAAAAAGTATGAAGTAATGGATTTTTTATCTCACTTTTAATTCCGTGAGATTTCCATTGTTCGCCACTTATTTATTGCATGTGGTGTGTGTACTACCCATGATTGTATTAATTGTGTAATATACTTTAATTTATGGATATTTACATCATCATTTTATGATACTTCTTTCATGGGTGTATGTTTCGTAAGTTACCAAATCGATAAGGGAATTTGAAATTTCAATTTCCACTCATTCGGATTTATGCATACTTCATTGATTATTTTCCTCCAAGATTATGTGTGGAATCACTATTCATTTGCTTATGTAAAAATTTCCACTCCCCTTTATGTGGATATACTTTTGATACACATAATCACTACATTTTTATATTCTCAAGTCATCGATATGAACTTGATAAGAGTAATTTTATCTCATTCTCTATTTATTGAGTTAAACAACAAATTCATTGGTGTTGTTTTTACAAGAATATGTGTGAATTTCCTCTAATTTATTGACACTAAATATCCAGTAATATTGACTGTGCTTATATTTTTCTCACATAATTATGTCATTTATTTGTCCTTAACCTAATGATATAGTCTCTATAAGAGATTTTATCTCAATTTACATTATATTGAGACTTATTTGTTGTTATACACCAAATCAGTTTTATATGGTGTATATAATGTACTTTGACATAGTATATCATGAATCTATTTATTCTCATGATATTATAATGTTTTTATTACCTCAATTATTTTTATTCAAGTGTCTCTCATTTGGTTAGGAAATCTAACTAAAATTTCATTTTAAATGTTTTAAAGATTTATTATTCAAAATCTTTCTCATTAATTTACGTGTTTTAAAAATGGTTTTAAGGTTTTATTTATATGGACATTAATGTTTTAAAATTAAAAATCCTTTTAAAAGTTTCAAATTTGTATGAGACACTATGATTCAAAAATACAATTTAAACAGCTTCTTGATAAATAGTGATACTTTTGGATGTTTTCAAGAAAAGGGGGAATACTTCTCTGAAATAGTTTTGATGATTATTGTCATCTATGTCAATATCCTTTATTATTCTCGATTGAGATTCATTTTTTATAATAAAATATTCCATACTTTATTTAATGAGATATGTTTGACTGTGGATGTGTTATTTCATACCATTCATGTTTTGTGGATAAAGTATTGACATTTCGTAGGCTAGTTTTAATACGAATGTTTATGTTATGTTTCAAACTTTTCATATGAGGAATGAATTGGACATAGTAAGTGAAGGGTGGAGCCCGATATAGCTACATGATGCATCGATAGGTCTAATGAGACAAACTAGTGTCTGGGCACAAGGCTTTGACAAAATCTTATTTGTAGTCTTGGAACAAGGCCTTGACTATGTGGTTATGAAAGTCTGGCATTATGCATTCCATCATTATGAAAGTGGATATTGATATAAAATGTGATTATTTGACTTGTATAATATCCATGTGAATAAGTAAATGGAATTATTTTATTTTATCTTTTCCATATTATGATAAAGTTCATGTTTAAATGGATTTTTTTCTAGTCTTATACACTGCCATAAATGTTTATACTTATTTATGAAAGTTTCCTCCATAATGTTATCCGTACTGAGCATCTGAGCTCACCCCTTTCTATGTTTTATTTTTTCCAGGATGCAAAGAAGTATATTATGACTGACCTCCCGAGATAGTATATGGGATATTAGTGTTGTCTATGGAAACAATGTTGTTGTAGTTTTCTATTTTATGATGCAATGTAAAACTTATGAATGTATATAGTACACCCTAGGCTACTAAACTAATCGGTATTTTGAGACTTGATCTTTTGTGATCATTCCAATGATATATAATAATGCACCAACTCTGGGTAACTAGGGTTAGGGCATTACAGATCATCATAAATTCTAATCTTTCAAGAAAATATGAAACCAAATTTCTCAATGTCTTGTCACAAAGTAATCCATTAATAGGTTGGATGATTTCTAATTTTAACGCTATAAGTCCTTCCATATACACTCACAGAATACATTTGGAAGATAATTAAAAGCCTTTTGGGCAACAAAAAATATGCTTAACACCTCCAATGAAATATGTCATAAAACTTATTGATTCTAGTTAAATATTACCAATCTATGATAATCAATGGGTCATCCCATTGAATGTAGAACATAATAAGGGTGGGACTATAGTAGTTTATAATTATAAAAGTGATTTTATAACCACAAGAGCAATGATAAGATGGAGAGTTTCTATCGATTATTGAGAATTGAATGCTTCCACTAGAAAGGATCAAATTCTATTACCCTGTATTGTAAAAATCCTTGAATTATTAGAAGGAAGATATTACTATTTCTTTCTAAATGGACACATAGGCTATAATAAAATTGTGGTTACACTATATGATCAAGATAAAACCACATTAACTTGTCTATATGGTACATTATCTTATCGAAAAATACATTTTGGAATGTGTAATGACCTGACCATAATTAATGATGCATGATAGCAGTATTCCGTAACATGATTGATGAGATTTTGGATATATTCACAGATGACTTCTCTATATTTGGGGATTCTTTTGATGACTGTCTAAAACATTTGGATAAGGTTTTGGTGATATGTCCATAAAATAATCCGGTGATCAATTGAGAAAAGTTGTATTTCACGGTACAAAATGGGATATATTTATGTTATCAAATTTAAAAAAAAAGTAATTGATGTTGAGACTACTAAGATTAGTAAAATCTCTGAGTTACCCATTCCTACTCTAGTTAGTTCAATAATATTTTTTTGGGAATGTATAATTCTATTGATGTTTCATCCATGATTTTTCTTTTATTGCCTACCCCTGACCATATTTTGGAAAATACAACACATTCCAATTTGGTAGTGAATTTTAGGAAGAATTAAAATTGTTAAGGAAATGTGTTGTAGAAGCACCGATAATTATTTCAATATATTGGGAGAATCTATTGGAGTTATTGTGTGATGCTAGCGATTGGGAAGTTGGTGAAGATTTGGTTAAAAGGAAGGAAAGGATATTTAGACCAATCTATTATGGTAACCTCAATTATAACTAGGCATGTCAAAATTGTACAACAACAAAAAAAGTGATTCATTCTGTTGCCTTTGCTTTTGAAACATTTCAATCGCAACTACTATTCTCTAAAGTCACTTTCTATAAAGATCACTCTGTCCTTCGGTATCGGATGACCAATAAAGATGTGAAACCCAGACTCATATTATAGATATTGTAACATAAGGAATTTTTTATTTAATTAATGAAAAAATAGGGAACTGAGAATGTCATTGGTGATTATTTATCATGCCTAAACCATGAAACATGTGAAATTAACATGGAATTAATCAATGAATCATTTCTTGTTAAACAACTATATTCCACTACTACAATCACACCATAGTATTCTAATTTAACCAAATACTTATCATTAGTCATGGTGCACACTGATTTATAAAAGGATAAGAGAAATGATATTTGAATGAATAACACCATTACTATTGGGATGATCCCTTACTTTTCAAGGACCGTGTAGATAGAATGATCAGAATATGCATTCTAAAGGAAGATGTTGATAGGGTTTTAAACATGATATATTCTAGAGAAGATAGAGTACACCATAGACTTCGATGAAGAATTAGAAAAGTGTTATAATTGGGTTTTTATTAGCCTACCATGAATCATGATATTCATGATTTGGAATGAATTTTGATAAACACCAAAGAACTGAGGATTTAAAATGGTGGTGTGAGATGCCACAACATTCAATCATGGGAATCAAAACTTTTGATACTTGTGGAATCATCATTATAGGTCCTTTTCCTAAATATTTTGGAAAATTAAACATCCTTGTATGTGTGTACTATGTGTCAATGTGGGTGGAAGCTGAAGCGTTTGTGGAAAATACTACATGAGTTGTCATTAAATTATTAAAGCAATACATTTTTACTCTATTCAAAATTCCATGGATCAAAATCAGTGTCCATGGTACCCATATCAATAATTTAGTTTTTCACAATCTAATGACTCACCATAGATTTCACCACTACATGAGCACCCCATACCATCTATAGAGTAATGTTCATGTTGAGGTTTTAAATAGATAATTAAGTGATTTTAGATAAAATCGTGAGTACATCTCAGAAATATTGGGTTTACAAACACGATGACACACTTTTGGATTACAGAACTACATAATACAAATATACAAGAATGTCCTCATATCACTTGGTCTTCAGAAAAACATACCACATCCTTGTAGAACTAGAACACAAATCTTATTCAGATGTGAAGAAACTGAATTGTGTTTTCAAAATTTCCTAAGAGAAGAGTTTTTTGTAAATAAATGAATTATATGAAATGAATAGAGAATTATAGGAAAATTATTTGATATGTAAAGAGAAAAATAGGTAAATTCATGATAAATGGATCCAAAAAACAAATTTTTCACCAGGTGAAAAATTTCAACCCTTTAACTCAAAACATCAACTAATGGTAAGAAATATCAAATAAAATTGGTCATGCCCTTACACTATCACAATTTTTTGTACATATAGTTTTGATGAAATATATAATGTGAAGATGCCTCCATTTTAGGTTAATGGTCAATGCCCCAAAAATTATCCCACTTATGATATAATAGACATCATTGAATAATTTCAATTATAATATCCATCTGGATGAATACGGTAAACATAGTGTTAATCTAGTTACAACCTAACTACTTATACATTCCTTGGCCTCTGTTTCCATTATCTCTGGGGGTTATTAAAAAAATATTTCTCATATTCTTCTTTTATGATCATTGATTCACCAATTACATCACTATCTAACCTCGTATGTCGTGTGAATTGGAATCTAGGTTATGTCGACCACCATCTTAAAGAGCAATCATTAGAGATCCATGCTTAGAATTATTCACCACAATGATTAATACAGATTCAATTCCTTCCACACCAGATTAATTCTCATTATGATCCCAATGTGGTTAATCCCACTAAGAATCTGCATGATGTCAATGAATCACCCACTAGTTCTTGCAAGAGGGAGAGGAATTATGAGCCTATGGACTAAGATAATTGACCTTTTTCAATCTATTTGGAAAAAGACGTAAAACATAAAAATTATAGAGAGAAAATCCATGTTTTTTTTATTTTCTTATTTTTATTTATTTATTCTAGTTTATTTTAGGAAATAGACCTAAAATGTATGGAACGTTTTTAGACATTCTAGAAATTTTTGTACACTTTTTTTCACCAGCATATTTATTTTCCTTATTATATGACGTGGGTATCTATTTTCCATTTGTAGATTTTATAGGTACATCATTTCTAGAGATTCATCAAACACTTGAAGACATTCCATTTATATTTCCTCTTACTTATGGAAGTGTTTTATTTTCTATCACATTTTATGCTTAAAAAATCATATAAAAAATCTCACTAAAAAAATATTCTTGTTTTTTATTGAACCCACATGAAATCCATTGTATTTTTTTCATAACACTGATAGAGGTGTACCACTAGTCTCACTAGGTAGTTTGAGCATATTCTTACTATTTTACATGCTTGGATTCTTGATACAATGATTTAAATAATTGGTGAAACTCATCCATTATTTAAAAATGTTTTCCTTAAAAAAATTTAGACAACTATTTTCATTAATACTCATATGAGTTTTCCAACTTTTTTTCTATAACAGTGCATATTCTGGGTGTTTTTTCGCATCATCTCTTGTTTCTAATTTTCCTGAGGGAATCTCAACCATGTTATGTCTTCTAGAACTTGTCAATTTTTTCTATCAAAGAGATAGGAAATTTGAAAGATTCACTAAATTGACCAAGGAATTAGTTTAATATTCATCCCCTTTGACCCTCTGATCCACCCTTTCATTTTCTTCACTGTGTATCCCTTATAATCAGTGAAGAATCCTTTTCTTATGATGATCCCATGACCAATAACCTTCCCTACATATTTCTAGAATATTTTCATTATTATTTTCAATCTAATTTTGTGGGATAAATTTATTCATAGAGAGGGTTGTCTAATGGATAATGAGTTATTTACTGCACATGGATTACAATCATCTCATCCATATCATACATGTTATATTCCATAGTATCCACATTCATTACATGTATTTTAAGATTGGAATATAGAATATTTTGGGTTCCAGTATGGAGTACATTTTTTGTCATTACAAGGTAACTATCACGTTTAGGGATGCCTATAAAAGTGATGACCCATTATTCTAGGAGGTACAAATATTTATATATTCCCTAATTTCACTATGATGATACATCATAAATGCTACTTGTATACCATTATTTGGGTATATTCTTACATTTATTTCATGTGGTTTTGTAGTTGATACTCATTAGTTTTTCTACCCATCTTAATTGAGTGAGTTATGTACTGAAGAAACATTATACTTTCATATTATTTGGTACATGAAACGATTTATGTGTGGGGGATCAGGCCTTTGAGGGATACATTTGAATTGATTGTTATCATGCATTTATATCAATATTCAAACCTCACATTTTCCAAAAACTCTAACAATTTTTTATGACCCTCCATCCTATAACCTCATAGACAATTGAACCTAATGTAAACTCCAAAAGATTAATGTATTCTTCTGATTTTCCCTAGTTGAGATGTGAAATTCATGGAATTACTATGGTAATAATACACGTGTTTGAGAATTGAGAGTAAATTTATCAAATTTTTTGATCAATGAGAGTGATAGAAAGACGCGTCACATTATATATGAGTGTATGTACTTGTTTTTGGAAAGAATGTGATTGTAATGAAAATGCTTTTTGAAATTTGGAATTTTAAAATGAAGCATTATATTTTGTGGGTAAAAGATATTGAAAATTTTGGAACTTGTAATTTTGAGGTTTTTATTTGTATACAGGTATACTTGTGTATTATTTCTTATTATTTTGTCTAGGAGTGCTATAGATTATGTGTAGGGAATTTTATGTACGTGGATTTTGAAACCATTTTTTATAATATTTTTATAATGTTTCGATTAATATTGTATCTACTTATTATGATTTTAAGCACATTTTATAGTTTTTTTAATATTTTAGTTATTATTATAGTTTTTAGTTTTTTTTATATTAATATTATTATATTATTTTTACATTTAGCTTGTTTTTAATTTTTAATTTATTAAATGTTAATATTTTATTATTTTTAGTTGTTTATTCAATAATTGTTTTTTAGTTTTATTTATTACTTAATTATATTAATTGAACTTGTAAATATAACATATATTTATATAATTCTACATATTATTATTTATATTATTACTAATTTTATTATTATATTCTACTATTATTATTATTATCATTATTATTTAACTTTTAGATAAATAGATAATTGTTATATTTAAATTTAAATTTATGTTTTTAATTTTAATTTTTGATATTTGATTTATTTTAATTTAACTTTTTTTGGTTTTGAAATTTTCCCTCAACTTATATGACCACCCTCCCCCTTTTCCCCACACCCCTTCCTCTCTAACCTCCACACACTCCCCCTTGTCCCTTATCTGGATGCCTACCTTGTCCATCTCCCCAGTCACTCCCCTCCACCACCCCTCCCATTGACACCTCCTTGTCCTACCACTCTCCCCCTTCCACTTCCCCTACCATATCCTCCCCATGGTTCCTCCCCTACCTCTCCCATTCCCCCGGCCCCATCCCACTTCAACCTCTAGACCCTACCCCTCTCCCTCTCCCCTACCCCTACTGGACCCACCTCCCATTACCCCACCAAACCCCCACCTCGCACCCCCTCCCCGACCCTTACAAACCCCCTGACATACACTACACCTATGCATCCTAGAGACACCCTCTAAGCTACACAACTGACACCAGCATACACCTCCATCAACAATGCATGGAATCTCTCTTTCACCTGATCACCAACAACCCAACGTAGACCTCCTTTAGTGCACTCTCTTCTTCCCACACCTCAACAAACCAACCATATCTATTGTTTCCCCATTACTTCACCACTTCTTTTCCACGCATTACAGATTCCATCATGGTGGGTGCACAGTTGGTGATTTCTATTGTTCACACATGAAGTCGGCTCCTACAAAGGGATCAATTTCATTCAGAGATTGATGAATTGGTCATTTCTTCACGCGATAAGAGTACATGGTGATATGACTATTTTTTCGATATCATGATTATGATTCTCATGATTTATTATTTCATCACCATGTTTATTTTGTTGTTCATGATATTGCAGTATATTTTTTTCTATCAGGGTATTGACCAAGTAATTAAATTTTTTTGCATGCCATTTGATGTATTTATCCCATGGTAAAGATTAAATTGAATTTATTTTCATTTTAATTTTTATCTTCATAAATTCTATTAGCACTAAATTAATTTTTGAAAATTAAAACTGGCCTTTTAGATTCACGGTCTATTCATAGATTCCAAGAAGGTTATCTTTTTTGACCGACTATAATGAAAATAGGTTGCACAACATTGTGACGAACAGGCTGCGTCATTTCACTGTCCAATTTAGTGCTCAAACACACCTCATAGTTTATTTATAACACCATTGAATGAGAGGTTAAATAAATTAGGAGATTAAAAAAATAAACCTCTAAAAAAGATTTATAAATTTGGAACTCATGATAATTGGGAAGATAAAATATTTAATCACATAAAAGAATATTTTTCATGGTTGCATAGTAGTTTGATTAAGACGTTAGCATCCTAGATACAATTTGTTGATTTAGAGTTCAGAAACATTTTTAATTGAAATTTACTTCATTTCTATCACATTCCCAATTTGAGTTTTATTAAAAAAAATTAAAAAAATAATTCCATCAACTATGTGCCCATAAGAACATTTTCAAAAGAGAAATTACTAGTGAACAGGATTACATGCTCTCTATGGTTAAACCCTGGTCGTCGCTTTTAACGTAGCATGCTTTTTATAAAATTTTTCAAATTAGACACACTGCGACACACATACCAATTCTCTCTAACTTGTTGTCCAACATAGAAATGAGGTATAATAAAATTCATCAATATATGTATGTATAGATTCATATTAAATTCCTATTATATTCCATATATATATATATATATATTATTGTGTAAATTTAATTCTGAATATTTTTGGTGCCTCAATTGTAATATTTTGATATGTTCTTACATTTCATCTCGAGATAAAATAATTCCACAAATTAAATTGTTGACATAATGATAAATAGTGTTTTCTTGTATAGCTTCATGGCGACACCTTAATTAACCAATTATAACATGTTTGATCACCAGGACATTTCTCGTATGGGATGAAATGTTAGTGGTTAAAATAAAATATATTCCAATTACAATTTATAATGCATGTATACCTCTATAAATTGGGAACAATTATACATATAATTTAATGATTGTGAGAGGATAGTTTTAGTTCCATGTAGTACCAATTACAACTTATAAAAGATATAAATTTTAACTTTGTAATGGAATAAACATCTAAATGGACCTTGATACACACACACACACAGACACAAACACATAGACAAACATATATATATACCTATGGAATACTGGATCGTAATCCCAGAATCAAATTGTTGTCGTTGAAATGGGATTCTAATTAAAACATAAAGTGTTTTCTATTCTATTACTTGAAATCATCACTCTATATATTGGAACATATTAAATGAGATATGAGGCATGGACTGTTGACCTTACCATCGTATTGGGAAGTTTGTACTTTCTCTTGTGGCCTTCCATAACTATTAATATCACTTAAACCTAGATTTAGGAGCATGCATAAGGGTGTGAATCTTGGGTAAGATGGTGTTGTACCTATTATAATCCTTCAATTATGATCTCTTGTGTTATCAAATCACATTCCTAGGAATTAAGTTTTCATTTTTAGGGGAATTACACCATGAAGGCCTTGAGTTGTACATCTGGAGGGTGGAAACAACCATTCACCAGAGGTGGTTGGACCTAAGACACTAGTATTAACTCGTGTAGATTCACCTTTGACACCTCCTATAATAGATTCCCTTGGCATTGCGACAAAGTTTAAAGATTTTTTCTAATGAAAGGTGATATATATATAAGTACCCCTTTAACCCACCCCTTCTATGAAAGAGTTGATGAGGGAGTTCTAGTAGCAGAAACCTCTTACATTTTCAGGGTAAGGTAGTCCCCAGGTCAATAAGTCATGGTTAGATCCCATGATATATATCTTCAACCATCTTGATACAACTCTAGAGAGGAGGTTAAGACTTTTAGTGTACATGATTATAGGATAAAAAAATAGATGTTGGGATGTGTTGATCTAGGATGATCAACATATGGTTTTTGGAGAAACAAGAAGAGGAACACTGTTGGAACATGATTAGTAGTAACTAAGAGTTTAAATTATGTTGACCTGTAAAGAGGATTTTGTTTTGAAAAATCATATGAGGGAGGCCACATTTCTATGAAAAATGATGCAGGTGAGTTATAGAGTTCAAACACATAGTTAGCACATGGCTTGTATAACTGTGCACCTAACCATGTAAGGGGGTGAAGGTTTTGGACAGTGGGAATGCATGGACTCAATATTTGTTTTCTAACATTGATCCTATCCTTGGGAGGTGTGTTCCAAATTAGATAGTACGGGTGTACGGTTAGTGAACAGTTAGAATAACTATGCAACAATTTAATGAGGTGGAATTTTCCCTTTTTTACCCTCATTATATTTATTCCTTTCTGACCCCATTCTCCTGCCATTTTTCACAGCCTATCCCCCATGTGTGAATCTCTCCCAATTCTCCTCCTAGGTATTTTGAAAAATCCCTCATTTAATATTATATCCATGTTCTTCTTATTATTTTGTATACATATTGGTATGCACTTAATTCCTATTGTTTTCTTTCATTTTTATTTATCCATATGGAATTCTTAATCAGTGCTAGCTAATATGCAAAATTTTCATGTTATTCAACTTTTTCTCATATTTATTCTGTTATAGACTGATTTATTGGATGATAAAAGATGAAGAGACAATTACCCATAAAAGGTAGGTAGTCTATAACACCTCCAGTCATGTCATGATATATATATCTCACATATTAGTATCACATGTTGATCCTTTTGAGAGTTTCCTATAAATTGAGTAATTACCAAAATTAAATGTTTTAAATTTTTTTGATGTCCTATTACCTCTTTAAAAATGTTAGATATCACCAACCCCAACCTGAACCACCACATGTGGTGGGTTGGTTTAAATTCCTTTGACTATGCCTCCCCTTTGGGTGTGTTGATCTTTCCACCCATGAGTGGAATCCATGTAGGAAATAAAATGGAACATTAAATCTTAGACACCTCTTATGGAACCTTGTAATTTATAAATTAAAGGGAAGATGAAATAGATTAATTGGAAAATATAAAATGATATGTATAATATATTGGCTTATGAATTTGATGTATATGGTTGGTAATGTGCTATTAAAATTTTCAGGCCCTTCCTTTTACCACAAAGAAGTGAATTCATTAATGAAATAAATGTTATGATTCAAACTGATAAAAAGTAATGAACACTAACATAGGTCCCTGATAGCTTATTAAAACTATTCTTATAATGGATACATCCATATGGAATCGACATCACAGTATAGAACTAAGACATGCTATGGAACCAATGACATATATATATTAGAGGACATAGATTATTTCTTGGGATCTACCTTGATTGGACCACCTTGGACTCCCTCATTAGGTTCCACCCAATTCCTTACCCATTTTTCGATGCATGAACTCTATGAAATCGAAGATTATCCCTCATAAATGGGTTGTGGGTTCTTGACCCATGTAGGTATACATTTTATAATGTTTTATATGGATGTTCTTTGTAGAATTAGAGAGAACGCCTTGGTTAATAGCCTTGGGTCATGGCAGAAAAGCTCTGATGATTGATACACATGGAATATTCCATATATGATGATTTACTTTGGTATATATTTATAGTTCTTCACAATTTATAATGTTCATGAAACAATATATACTATAGATTGGGAATCTTTATAGTATCATTTAAAATAGTATTATTGTCATAACATTAAAATTCTATAGCTTACATGAACTGAAAAGATTTTTTATACATACCATTTATAATGGAATACTCATTATATCAGAAACCCTCTTCAAGTAGCCGATTTTTACATTGATTTACTTCTTGGATGAAGATAGGGCTACAAGAAAGAATCTCTCTATGGATTCTTGTTTTCCTTCATTAGGATTGAGTATGTGAGAAGTGGTGTGAGCTAGATCATGATGCTATTAGGGATAATTTTTGGGTCTTTTTTCATTTCATTTGTATAGAATGAAACGATCATCATTTATTATTAAATTGTAGATATTTTTTACATTTAGTATTTATCTGGATAATTTACTTATGATTTTGGTTATTTAGTATGATTTAACTATTAATTATTTTCATTATACCATTGTTAAAATAAATGATCATGAGGGTACAATATCCCCAACAAATATCCAGAGACCCACACTGCTATTTGTAAGTCGATGGTATACTAAGAGGCATGTTTGACGTTATATGGTCAACAAGGCTTAATTACCTAATGGTGAAATAGGTCTTAGACATCACAATTATTTTTTTATAAAAATTAAATCATGTTTATAATGAATTAAAAAATCCATTGTAAAATATAAAAAATATTCATCAATACATTTATATAAAACATTGATATAGAAGAAAAATGATTTTCAGTTGAATATAGAAATAAATTTGGATTTATATAAAAACATTCTTGTTAGACTCTTGAGTTCATAAAGAGTGGAAAATGAAGCCAAACATGTGAACTAAAAAACTAACTATTGGAGCATATATTTTTTTGATGCTTCAGAGATATTTAATAAAATTTCATCATAAAAAACATAATAAAAAAATATTGATAAATACTATCATTGTAACATAAATCCTTTACCTAAACTTTGACTTCATTCAAAAGAAATGTAACATAATTTATAATAAAACTAAATTTATCATAATTATAAAAAAATCATGTATATACATACAATATCATATATGATCCACTTATAACATTTGAAAATTATTTATTAATAAATAATTAGTAAAATCGTCACATTATTGTGTTAAGTGTTTTGTTTTTCCTAAGAATTTCATTTGCGTATTCCCGGTCCACATAATTTTATCATTGTTCTATCAACTAGAAATTTATAGTAATGATAATAATATTAATATTATATATATTTATATTTATATTTATACCCATCCATAAAATATAGATATTTAAAAATTAATTACACCATTTATAGAGATGTTAGGTCATATGTATAGAGAAACATTATTTTCACTTTTTGATTTATGGAATGTAAGAAAGGTAATAAAAAAATAGCTACTAAAGAATAATTTTCATATAAAATTTTCAATATACATATTTTTAAATATATTCTTATTACCACCAATTTATAGTCGAAATGAAATATAAATCACATCAGTTCATGGAGGTGGTTACCCACACATATGTTGAACAACAATATCATTTTCCAAAGGAATAGAAGGTAAGAAGGTATATATATTATAATTTTAGAAGAATAATTATATTATAAATATAAAATATAATATTTTAACTCATCATAATAATCATCAATGATGTATGTTGATGAAAAAAAATGAATCACTACCTTGATGGGGTACTCCATACATACACATAAATGATACATTCACTACGTATTCAATAGAAAAATGTGAATAATGAAGGTTGTGTCATAAATGTTTTTTACTATATTTAATATATTGAAGGTGTTATTTTTTATATTATAATATAATTATGGGAGGTAAAAGAAGATATTCATTTAAAGAGGTTGGGTAGGATAATTACAACTTCTTCAGTAGACCTCTTTTAGATCATTTCTCAAAGACCATTGGAATTGAATTTTAAGAAGACAAGAAAATTTAGTTAAAGGATTAGTAATTTGATAATATAATTAGTAAGTTTCATCAATATAGATGGGTAACTGTTTTGTAAATAATTGGAAGGTGGGGTGTCCTTTTATAAGTGGGGGGGGGGCATTTTGAATCTCTTAAAATATTAAAATTTTAAAATTTAATATTAATGAATCATGATAAAAAATGGTCATATATTAAATTCATAGGTATGATTAGGGTGAAAAATGGTCATAAAATAGTATTTATACTTGTTTAACTGGTAATAATACAATTATCAATTAGATTAACCCTTAGTGAACCCATTTTAACATGAACCATGGTAATGAATATTTATTGTTTTTAATATTAATTATGATAAAAATTATGTTGACCATTTTATATAATATTAACTATGATGATTATAAATATATAATTAATATTACCAAATTAACTTTTCATAACTGGATGAATTTAATAAAAAATTCAACCCTCAAAACATGATGCTAATAACATTCTTGAAAATTGTTTACCTATGTATAAAATATTTTATACCAAAATCCCATATAAAATTGATTAAATGAACATATTGGATTATTAAAAATATGAATGAACTAGTGTTACTTTTAAAATAATTTTAAAACTAAATTTAAAATTTTATTTTTTCTAAATTAATGGATAATTTTCAATAAAAAAATATTATTTTCTTTTATTCATCAAAAAATCGATCATTTTAAAAAAATATAAAAAAATCACTCTAAAATTACCATTACATGATAATTTCAAAAATGTATTTAATTTTATTAATTTTTTTTTAATATTATAAAAAAATTATTATATAATTTTCTATAAAAAAAATATAAAACCCATTTTTGTGGAAAACAAGATTTTTGAATTGTATAATGACTTTACTAAAAAATGAGACTTATTTATCAATATATTTTATTTTTCTAAATCCATAAAACATATTATTTTCAGGATATATTTATTTGAATTTAGATTTCGGGTTGGGTTTATACAATTCTATTGAGAAAATAAATTTATAAGAAGATAAATATATCTTAAAATCATAGGGTGTAATAGTTTACAAAATAATTATTGAAATTTTAGAACAGAAAAAAAATTCAAAATTTCTTAATACATCAAACTTTTATTATATTAATAATTTATAGAACTTTTAGAAATTGAATCATAGAAAATTTATTTCAAATAGAGAATCATATTTTCATGTTTATTTAAAAAGTATCAGTTTATTTTAAGGAATAAATTTTATGAAAAAATAGCCAAAAAATAGTTACCGTGGTTAAATATAAAGTAGTAAATATAATAATCCAAGAGATAAAGTGACTAAAACATGTTTAATACATGTGTGAAATTTGTTTTGAGGCCTGATCAACCAAATTTCTTTCCTACACCATTATTTTCTTAATTTTTGTGCCACATTATTTAATAGTGACTACCCATTATTGGAATGTTTTGGGAATTTTAAAAAATGGAATCCATTTTAACTTAGAAAAGGGTACCTCTTATCCTTAAATTCTATAAAACCACACACACACAAGATCATATTAAACCCAACCAAAACCTCTATAAAAAATAATAGAAACCTTAATAATGATTCAATATTATCAAAATACCATCCTCAAAGGCTTGACCCCCTTGATAATCTAGATCATCAAATAAGTGAGTCATGAATTCCTAAAATCTATTTCATATTTAATTTTTTGGTGTGATCATTATTATTAATAATCAATTCAATCATAATTGAATGATATAATAAGTATCGCAACTTTTAAAATACTTTATTTTAATTATGATACAACAAAAAACTACCTTTTCCTGTCTCTATTATGAAAAATTAAATCGTGAATCACATGTGTTTGTGGACTACTATCTTCATGATGTTTCATGATCATTTTTAATACATACTATAATAGAGAGATATATTAGAGGTTTTAGGGGATAGATTTTATGTTGATTATACAAATATGTTTATGTTAATAAATGGTTAATAACTTCACAATATTATACGTGACACACAATCTTTATATAATTAACTATCACAATCAATCAATCTTAGAGGAAAACTGATTTATTCTTTCAGAGAAATTATTTCTTATATACATAAAATATTATCTTAGTTAATTATAATCCATATATATGTCACTAATACACACTATAGGATTAGATTATGCTATTTTTACAAAGACACTATATCAAAATCACCTCGTACATATCTATTAGTCATGTTTTGTTCTTTTTTTGGTTATTTTGACCACCATATTGAACAAAAAAATGAAATTTGATTAGGAATAATTATTAAAAAATAATTTTTAATGGACCCAAAAATGTTATAAGAAATTATTTTCTAGTATTATTAATTATATTTTATAGATTCATAACAGTATTAGTTAATTTTTCAGTCAAAATGAAAATGCTTTATTTATAACAAAATTATATTTTCATAAATTGTATGATTTTATTTAAAATATTGTTTTCTAAAATATGTAATTATAATTTGAAAAAATGAAATATGTTTTTAAATTCATCATTTACAAACTATCATAAGATGTATTCTTGGTATTTTTTTTTAAATTTTTTTATTTTTTAATGATGAGTGAAAATTAAAAACTGTCATGTCATTCCAAGAATTTAAAACGTTCTATTTAAAAAATTGTTTAAAAGAAAAAATTATTCAATTGTATTTTTTATAATCTAAATATTTCCTTTTCAATGAATTTTTAATGGTATTTCATATAAAACATTTTTATACCTAAAAATATATTTTAAAAAAAATGTTTTTTTACATTTTTAGGTTCTATATTAAATTAAATTCCATGAATTATATGTATTGAATTTGAAACAAATGATTAAATATTTGAAATCATAATATTTACTATTAGGAAATCAGTTCATCTTATTTTTTGATCATAATGAATTGTATAAATAGTAAAAATATATTACCATATTTAATCTTAATACCAGTTTACTAGAGGGTTAAACTATGAGATTAGGGATAAAATTACCTAAAAACATGTATAATTTCATTTTTCAGAAAATATTTATACCATATATGATATAATATTTATAAATGGTTCATTTAGGATAAATGTTTCTTGATTAATACATTAATATATTTTATTCATTTATAAAATTTCAATAGTGTCTTCTGCCCAACATTTAGTAGGACAACCCATATCCTATTCTCTCTAAAATTAAATATCATTTTTATTCATCCAATAAATTACCAAAACCCTTCTTTAAATAACTTCCCATGACTTAGATTCCTCGTAATTATCATAAAACGATCATAGGTAGGGTTTAGTTATAAACCTAATAAGGTTTTCTGAACAAGAGGTATACTTCTTAACCATTCATTTTTATTTTATTTAGTCTTACACATTCTAAAAATATTATTAAACCATTATGAAATAATAAAAAATTATATCATATATACTTATATATTATTATATAAACGAATTAACCTATATCTATGAAATCTTTCATCAAATAATAGATGAAACCATTGTTCATTTGTATGGCAGACAACCACCTCGTGAAATGATATAATTCAGTGTCCTTCACTACCTCTAAATATTGGTTATAATGATGGACTTAATATATATATATATATATAATATTAATGAAATATTTATTATTCTATAAATATAATATATCACATATTTTTAAAACTTTCTATTCTTTCAAAAATGGTAACGTCGTTCATGCGTATGTGTGGACTACTACCTCCAGAAAATGATGATATTCATTTTTCACCACTCCATCACATGGATAGTATATGTAAGTTTATTTAAAAAAATAGTTTGGTATATATGATAAAATTACAATTAAATAACATTGAAATAATACTTATATTCCATCAATAATGATCATTGAAAAATAGAATCATTTCCCATGTGTATGTACAACCTTCCATCTCCATGATTTTAACATAGTTAATTTTTCATATACATCTATATCAATTCATAGTAAAATTATAATTAATATATATAAATTATTATTATTTCTTGATGATTCTATATATTATGGAATAAATACATATTTTACCAGAGACAACATACTAAAGTCATTTTATACATATAAACCAAATATCCTCAAAATTCCCAATGTGAACATAATTTATTATGTTATTAAAATATACCATGTAAATAAATAAAAAATAAAAATAATAAAATTGATAAAGTTTATTAATCATGTAAATAATTAATATTAATTTATTATTCTAGAAGATAAGAAATATACATGATTATTCACACTTGAGGTATGAAGTTTGTTACTTCAATTTCCATTCATTTGCTATACTTCTACATCATTCAGTATGTTATATAAAGACTATACATGAAAAGAAAATTGAGTGTTTTATGTTTTATTTCAACTTATCATGTGTGTATTTACATTTTTAACACTTTATCTCTTAATTTATGAATTCTCAATTCAATGATACAATATTTTTAAGGGATTTCTTCTCAATTTCCAATCCATTAAGAAATATTTGGTATTTTTCCCATATTTAATTGTATTTGTTTTATATGATGACCATTTGAGATATTTATCTTTAATATAAATTTATTAATGATTTTTTTGTTTTAATTATTCTTTACTCTTTCAAGGAGATACAATTTTATTGTTACCAATGAGGTAAGAATTTATTTTACAATCTCATTTTTTATTAATATTATTTTCATGGAAACAATATGATGATATATCCTACTTAATATACATCTTTATTCTTATCCTCCAGATATTTATGTAGTTTCCAAATTTTCTTCCAAGTATTCCTCTATTTATAACTTCACTGAAAAAATAATATTTTAAAATAAAATCTAATCTTATTTGCCTTTTTGATTTAGTATATTTTTATTCCCTCTCAATATTGTCCAAAATTATTTTGAAAAATTACTTTTTATTACTAAAATGATTTATCAATAAAATTTTAGTTTATCCTTTTATTTTTACTTGGGTTGAAAGGAATCATTATAATGTTTTCCTAAAAATGATAAATTTTAATATTATTTAAATTTTTTTAAAATTAATGCTTTTTCACATATATGATGTTAAAGGACATCACATCCAATGAAACCATTTTAGGATATTTTTCTTCTTTTAAATGTTTTAAACTGTTTTCAAAATAAAACTATTTATTGAAAGCTTATTTTCACTATTTCTATTTGTTTTTTTATATTCTTGATTCATGCACAACTACATTTTTAAACTTTGTTTTACCTTCAATTTTTCATGTTCTTGAAGGGATGACCCAAACTAAACATTCATATCAACTCCCCCATCTAATATTCATTTTATCATAGCTATCACTAATTTCATGTTTACTGATAATAGACACTAATGAATCTTTACCATGTTCCCAATAATTATGAGAATCTTCTAATTTAGACTCATCCGAGCTTCCACCCTCATGAGAAAAAATAGGTTTCTTCTTGATAAAATTTCAATATATTTCTCATGTGATTATCTAACTTATGATAAATATCTTCATGTTACCCTCATCATCATTATCTTGATAATTTCATTTAAAATAGTTAGAAGGAGACCGACCATAGAACATTCAAATTATGAAAGTGGAAGAATGTCTTTGAATTTACCTTATCCTCACTTGAGGTTATAGGAATGAAATAATATCATTCCATCAACTTCATCTTCATCTAGATCTACATTCATAGAGAGTTTATTAGTGCATTGAATTAATCTTCACTTGTGTTTTCATTTTATTTCGACTCTTTGTCATCATTTCACATTTGATATGCGATATGTGTGCTATCAAGGCTATATTGTAAAACATCCTTTAGATCCTTGTATACATTTATAAACACATTGGAATCAAATCATGGAGGAAGTCTCCTAAATATTAGTTTCCTAATCATAATTTCATTAACATCTTCTCCAAGACCACAAATGTTGTAAAAAGACCATCTAGGTGATGAAAAATGCATCAATTGTTTTTTACAAACTCATCCTAAGTTCATTATATTTATTTTATAATAGTTATATATTTTCATCTTGAACATTGGAATTACCATAATAAATACTCAACATTTCTTTATATATGGAATGATATGTTTAACTGGATATTACCTTATTATAAATAAGGTTAGATAAGTCTCCCCTCAAAACCATTATAAATTATTTCATTCATCTACAATTTTATGGTGTCTCTTAATGAAAACACTTCAATTTTGACGTTCCTTCTAATTACATGGACAACATATTTGTATCCAGTCCCAACAATATGAGGAATATTTTAATCATGTTCTCCCATAAATTGAAATTTTTTACATCAGATATTGTTTTACCTATGTGATTCATCACAGTAATTTCTACCATGATCTATGATATTGAATGTCACCCTAGAAAAATTCTATGTGATATACCTTGTTGGTCACATATCATGTGAATTTATCTGAGATTTGGTGACTAGATCCTAACTCTAGAATCACATTATGATTATCCTTTTCCTAAAATGTGAGGAATAATCCATTTCTATAGATTAAATTATCTATTAAATTTATTAATGTAATAAATATACCATATATAATTTCACTTTATTCACCCTAACTGAGCTAGTTCTGGGGGAATGTAATCGATGATGTGTCAATGAACAAGGAAAATAGAGTGCACTTATTGATTTCATTTACATAATACATTTGTCTTACTAATCTTCCAAATACACTATTTAAATAGGAGAAGGAAAACCAAAATCTCTTAATAAAGAGATGATATCACGATTCCCTTTGTTAAATCCTTGATCTTCATCATAATGTTAATATGTGGAATAGAAAAATAACATAGTGTGAATCTTCAATACCCTCTAATGATGTTCCAGTAAGACGAATCCCTTGTAACTTCTTTCTTTATCCTTGACCTCAATATTCTATAAAAAACCATGATCTATCCTCAAAATATCTATATGCTATTTGGAGCCTCTCCTCACGATTATTTTTAGTAAAATGGTAAGGAATGAATATAATTGATCTTAGACTATTCTAAGTATCCCCTTTGATTAATGGGATCACAGACGACCATTAAATCTGAATAAGACACATATAGATCCAAGAAGATAATCCCTCTGTTGGTCGGAGTGGACACTCAAGAGGGGGGTGAATTGAGTTCCAATTAAAATTTCTGTTAAAATCAATTTCTATTAAAATCCCCCAATTTCAAAAACAAATTAAACTGTAGTGAATTTATATAGATTATAAAGGTTCAATTAGTTTCTCAAAGATTGATTAATTCTCAGTTAACTTAATCTTATGATTAAATTAACTTTTGAAACTAACTTACTGATTTATAACAAACATAAGCACTTGCGAATTTAATTATCAAAGTAGCTTTGAAGATAGATTATATTTCAAAGTAATAGCAGCGGAATATGAAATAAATATGTATAGTATGGATATAGAGTATAACTACAAACACAGAAAATTAACCAAGAGGTTCAGTCTCAAGCCGAGACTTAGTCCTCTCAAAATTTTATATAAAAATGATCCACACCCTAGATCGGGGTTAACAACAGTGAACACACTGTCCAGGTCACAAGACCTCTACCACAGTTCTTCGTGGGAAAACAAGCAACAGCAGCCAGCTGTTCAGGTCACAAGACCTCTACCACTATCCACAGTGGGAAATGAAGTGTAAAAGGGTTTGTTGTGGATTTACAGATCCTCCAGTGAAAGTACAAGAGTCAGTGTGTGTGTTTAATACAGCAGATAACACACACTGCTCAAAATGTAGAATGAATCAAAGAACAAGAGATGTAGAGTTTAGAAGTTGTTCTGGTGATCTCAGTGTAGCTCTTGTATTCGATCAGAAGAGAGTTTGAGTCCTCTTCTCGTTTCTGTTTGAGAAACAGAGTGTCGTATGCTTCAGGTTCACAGGTAGTGAGAATGTAGTCGATGAAGTTCTTCACGGTTCTTCTTGTATGCACAGAACACTTCTCGAGTATACTTGATTGTCTATATGATTTTCTGTGTTCTTGATGGAACTCGTTTTTATCTTCTTGTGTTTTTGGTATATTTCGTCCACCACGCACTTCTCTGGTTCGCATCATTTTTGGGCAGCGTAGTCTTCTCGTATTTATCTCCCGACAGGGGACAGAAAAGATTTCTTTTCAGCAGGTACGAGGTACTGGTTCCTGACATCCGACAACCTTTATCAGATATTTGAAAAATCATCAAAATGTATGATATGACCGTTAGATAGATTAAATGTATGAAATAAAGAAATTAAAACAGTGAGTCGAGAATGTATGTCACTGTGGACTTCAACTGTGGTCTTCCAACTGTGGACTTCCTTCTGACTTCAACAAAAGGCTTGCTGTCTGTAGGCT
Organism: Viscum album; assembly: GCA_963277665.1. NCBI lineage: Eukaryota > Viridiplantae > Streptophyta > Magnoliopsida > Santalales > Viscaceae > Viscum > Viscum album. The sequence goes on along the minus strand of OY728161.1, from coordinate 1,326,239,870 downwards.
TGCAATAGTAGCTTTTACTTCATGTAACTGTAGCCTTTCTAACTGTAGACTTGTAACATCAAATTTGTAGAACTGTAACCTTTTTCAACTGTAGACTTCGATCATCAGTAGACTTAGTAGACAGAAGCTGTCTAACTGTAACCTTGACTGTAGACTTATGACTGTAGGCTTGTTCGACTGCGAACTTGTTTCAACTGTAGACTTGTTCGACTGTGAACTTGAGCAGAGATAACTTTGAACAGAAGTCTTATAACTGTGACCTTCGTCTGTGAGCTTTGACAATAGATAACAGTAGACTCGTAACTGTAAGCTTGTATTAGTCTTCGACTGTAACCTTGTAACTGTGAACTTATTGCAACAATAACTTAAGGTGACGGTTAGCTGTAACTGTGACTTTGAAAATAAAACTCTGACTGGTAGCTAACAATACTAAACTTATGTAAATGCTACTGTAAGCTGTTACAGTAAAGTTATGAGAGTAGGAATATGAACTGTTTAGAATAAAATACGTTTAAGCATGGAATAATAAGATTAATGTAAGGTTTTAATACATCATAATCAATGGTTAAGCATGATTTGGGATTATCAAAACAGGTGATTCCAACAATCTCCCCCTTTTTGATAATCACAAATTATGTCAGTATGAAATATAGAAGTATCAGAGAGAAGTGTGCAAGACACAGTATTAGCAATATGAGCACAAAAATTAGGTATAATCCGCAAGGATTTCTCCTCTTTGTATAGGTTCATTTCTCCCTTGAGTTTTCCCTATTTCTCCCCATTTCTCCCCCTATCTATTTTTCCCTATTTCTCCCCCTTTGTGATTAACAAAAAGAAAGACAGAGAGAGAGAAAATAAACATTGTATTAATAAGGAGTACAGTACATGACCCAAAACGTGAATACATGATCCCTATCAAAAAAAAAATACAAACAGACTCAATCCTCTTCATCTGGAGGTAAGGGATCTTTTCCTTTGGAGGAAGAAGATGGAGCAGGAGGTGAAGGATCAACAGGCTTAGGAAGTGCAGCAGGAATGTCTGGAGGGGCAGCAACAGATGCTCCTGAAGGCCTGTAGTGAGTAGCTTGCCGAGGTATTAGTGGTCTAAGGCTTCTGAGGGCATCAGCAGGAGACATTACTGAAGAACCACTGGGGTTGGAGACAGGTAGAGCAGGAGGAACTATAACAGGTGTGCAGTCCACATGAAGAAAAGGTAGGAGCAGATTCCTGAAATCCATGATGATGTTTCCTCCTCTGTCCATTGCAGATAAGAAGTCATCTTTGTTTTCCAAGAATTTATCCAAAGCCGGGGTCAATTCTCGTAGCTTGCTAACTTGTTCTTTGAATGCTTGAGTTACAGGAGGCAGCTTCATAGTTTCTAGCATGAGCTTGAAGTGATTGTTCAACTGATGCTTGGTGAAAATCCGATCAAAGTAATAATCCACTTTACTTTTGATGGCCTCCTGAGAAGCAGTAGCAGCCTGCAGGTGCTCACGAACAAAGCCACTGACTTCTCTTGTAGTAGCAAGGATCTGTAGGTCTGATGTGTCATTTGCACGGGCTTGAGTAAGCTCTTCTCTGAGCAGGCTTCTAAACTGCTCAAGGTCCACAGGAGAGCTAGATGAAGGAAGGGACTTGACTGAGAATGCCACTGTCTCCTTGAAAGACTGAGTCAGATTTCCAATCACTTTCTGAATGACAGCATCCTGATTGCTAAAGTGTTCTTTTACTGATTTCTTGAAAGCCTCAAATACTTCCACAAACTGCTTGACCACTTCTTTGATATATCGAATCTCACTGGCCACTTGTGTCTGAGAACTGCTCAGGGCAGTTAAAGAGGCAACTGATTGTCTGAGGGCCACTACCGCTCCAGTCCAGCTTTCAATTTGAGTGTGGCACACTTTCATTTCATCCATCACTTATTTCATTGGACTTCCCACAACACATCCTAGAGATAATTATAAGGATTGTTCCACATTTTTCAGCTCATCCAAAAGACTGGTTTTCAATTCAGCAACAGACTGTCTGATGGTCTCCTTCATTTCATTCTTTAAGGATTCAAGGTCTTCCTTGGTGGCCAATCTTTCAGTTTCTAACACTGGAGAGCTGTTAGGTAGGATAACTGGATTTCTTGGTGGTTGGTTTTCCTCATCTGAATCCTCATAATTGAGTCCTAACACCATGTATCCTGGATCTGAGGTCCATCCTTCTATATCAAACAGTACAGAGACTGAACCAAAACGCTCCCCCTCACTTGGAGGTCCTTTCTGAACACTTTCTACTATCTGCTCAACTCTGGGTAACTCTAAGTTCTCTTCTGTAGCTCTAGCAGGTTCCATATTTGCTTCCTCTGTAGGTTCAGCAGTGAGGTTAGCCTCCCTCTCTGTTGGGTCGTCAACCACTTCCATGACAACAGTAGTAGAGACCACTCCTGCTTCCTGGTCAGACACTGACTTGTCTGTATTCCCTATCAGAGGGCTCATACTGAGTTCTTCTGCAACAGTTTCTTGATTTTCATTTGAAGCTCCAGCCTCTTTTGCTTCGACTGTATCATCCTCATCAGAGGTGTCCTTGACAAAATATTGAGATTCTTCTTCTTATTCTTCTGTAGACTCAGTCTCACTGTCTCTTAGAACAGGTCCTCTACTAGGTAGTTCTTTTGGAGGGCTTGCAGCTCCAAACGTCACTGTCCTGACAGGACTGTGAGTAGTATCAGGATCACTCCCTTCATCAATTGGGGTGTTCTCTCTTGCAGAGTCACCAACTACTGCAGTCTGTTCATCATCTGAGTATACAGGTTCAGGCTCATCAGGCTTTAAGCCTGGATCTCTCCTATCTCTCGGTCTAGAGGGATGAGTAGAAGGGCTAAATTTCTCATAGATTCTCTCCTCATCATTCACCCATGATTTCTTCCAGGGATTCCAACTGATCTTCATGAATTTGCAGATTACTTTCGAGATACATACACTGTTCTTTGCCACTATCAACTCTTCCTGACTTCCAGCTGCACCTTTCACTTTCAACATAATCGAAATGAGTTTAGCATGAAACAAGGCACTTGATTTTGAGATTGCCTTTATCATGTCCTCCATCTGAGCCATCAGCAACCTACAAAGGTTGATCTTCCTTCCATGTTTTAATAAGTACATCAAGTAAATATCCTGGTGCTTCAGAGTTGAAAAATCTCCTCTTCTAGGACTCAGTACATGCTGAATAAACTTAAACAGAAGCCTGTCCTCTCCATTCATTTCAGCAGCAATAACCTTTCTTACTGTGCCATTGCCTGTCAGTTCTTCCAGAGCCGTCTCATGATCAAAGATTCTACTATTTGGAGGAGACGCTCCAGAATAGTAGTTGTAAATACCCTCATGAGGAACTCTTAAACATGCAGCCCATTCAACTGATGAAAAACTGACTTCATTGCCGTTTACTCTAGATACCAGTCTATGCAGATCAACCTCTTCCTCGAACTGTAGATATTCATAGAATTCCTTCACCAGCTTCGGGTAGTACGGTCCATTATTGTTTGCGAAGAATTCGGTCCATCCTTGCTCATTAAGCACTGCCAGTACTAATGATCTGCTCGATAAAATCCACTCTTCACTTAGCTCCTTCTCAGCAACTATTTCTCTCTTAGTCAGATGTGGATTGACAGGTCTTATCGAGGCGTTCCCGGTGCCACTGGATTCGACTTCAGTCCTCTTTGGCATTGGCGCATCTTCATTGACAGTCGGGGGTCGCTTTGTTCTGGCCATTGGAACTGAATGAGGTTTCGAGGTTCGGTTGAAGGTTTAGGGTTTAGGGCTTGAGAGAGAGAAAGGGTCGAGATGAGTGGATTGAGATATGTTCGATGTTCTCAATTTTTATCATTTAGGGATTTAGGAATAAAAGAATAAAGAAAAGAAACGGTTCGAATTCCCGCAAAATAAAACAAGGTTAAACAGCGAAACAGCCTACAGAGAGATGTAACAGTGAGGTACACCGGTGAGGTCTAACTGTGAGGTTTCAACTGTGAGGTTTCAACTGTGAGGTTTCAACTGTGAGGTTTCAACTGTGAGGTTTCAACTGTGAGGTTTCAACAGTGAGGTTTCAACAGTGAGGTTTCAACTGTGAGGTTTCAACTGTGAGGTTTCAACTATGAGGTTTCAACTGTGAGGTTTCAACTGTGAGGTTTCAACAGTGAGGTTTCAACAGTGAGGTTTCAACTGTGAGGTTTCAACTGTGAGGTTTCAACTGTGAGGTTTCAACTGTGAGGTTTCAACTGTGAGGTTTCAACTATGAGGTTTCAACTGTGAGGTTTCAACTGTGAGGTTTCAACTGTGCTATAATTAATCATACCTAACTCATGTTTGATGTAACTTAATCTCTCAGAATTCAAAGGCTTTGTAAAAATATCAGCTAACTGATGTTCAGTGCCAATGAACTTAAGAGTGATATCACATTTTTGATAATGATCCCTCAGAAAGTGATGTCTCACATCAATATGTTTTGTCCTAGCATGAGATACTGGATTTTTAGAAATGTTAATAGCACTTGTATGGTCACACCTTATAGAGACATGTTTGAATTGATATCCATAGTCTAGTAAAGTGTGTTTCATCCACAAGATTTGTGCGCAACAGCTACCAGCAGCTATATACTCAGCTTCGGCAGTAGAAAATGCAACAGAATTTTGCTTCTTACTACACCAAGATACTAGTGACTTGCCTAAAATGTGGCATGTTCCAGAGGTGCTCTTTCTATCTAACTTGCAGCCAGCAAAATCAGCATCAGAATAACTTAATTAAATCAAATGATTGTCCTTTTGGATAAAATAATCCCAAATTGGGAGTATGTTTTAGATATTTGAAAATCCTTTTAACAGCAGTCAAATGAGACTCTTTTGGATTGGCTTGAAACCGAGCACACATGCATACACTGAACATGATGTCAGGTCTACTGGCAGTAAGGTACAGTAGACTACCTATCATACCTCTGTAATTGGTTTGATCCACTGGTTCACCAGTTTCATCACTGTCCAACTTGCAAGTGGTGCTCATAGGTGTGTCACTGCCTTTGGTTCCATCCAAAGAAAAACGTTTTAGAATATCTTTAATATATTTACTTTGGTTCAAAATAATACCATTTTTATTTTGAAAGATCTGAAATCCAAGGAAAAATTTGAGTTCTCCCATTAAACTCATTTCAAACTCATTTTGCATTATTTTTGAAAAATCAACACATAAAGAATATTTAGAAGATCCAAAAATAATATCATCCACATAAATTTGTACTATTAAGACATCTTTAGAAATCCATTTAATAAAAATAGTAGGATCAGCTATCCCTTTAGTAAATCCTTTCGAAATAAGAAAAGAGCTGAGCCTATCATACCAAGCTCTTGGAGCTTGCTTTAAACCATATAAAGCTTTAGATAGTTTAAAAACATGATTAGAAAAATGGGGATTTGTAAAACCAGGAGGTTGTTCCACAAATATATCCTCAATTATATATCCATTTAGAAAAGCACTTTTAACATCCATTTGATATAGTTTGAAATTCAGATGAGCAGCATAAGCAAGTAATATCCTAATGGCCTCTAGTCTAGCCACGGGTGCAAAGGTTTCCTCATAGTCTATTCCTTCTTCCTGACTATACCCTTGTGCAACTAGCCTAGCTTTGTTTCTGATTATATTACCAAACTCATCAACTTTGTTTCTAAACACCCATTTAGTGCCTATGGTAAGAGTGTCTTTATGTCTTTCCACTAATTCCCAAACTTTGTTTCTTTCAAACTGATTTAGTTCTTCTTGCATAGCCATTACCCAGAATTCATCACTGATAGCATCATTGACATTTTTGGGTTCAAGCTGTGAAAGAAAAGCTTGATGTTCAACCTGATTTCTTAGAGAAGCTCTAGTTTGTGTTCCTCTATCAAGATTACCAACAACTGCATCTAAAGGATGATTCTTTAGAATCCTAGTTGATCTGGTAAAGGTTGGACTAGAGATTTCAGGTTCATTTATAGGATCGTGTTCCACAGAGGAAGTTTCTGGAAAAAGTCCAGAACTGGATGTTTTTATTACAGGTTCTTTAGATTTGTCATTTAGGTCCAGAACAGATAAATCTTCTTCAACATCTTCAAGAGAAGTTTTAGACTCATGTGGATCAGTCTCATCAAACTTGATGTGAACAGATTCTTCCACACATTTGGTTTTCTTATTGAAAACTCTATAGGCTTTACTAGACATAGAGTAACCCAAGAAAATTCCTTCATCACTTTTTGGAGCAAATTTATCAAGATTATCTTTGGTATTCAGAATAAAGACTTTGCAACCAAAAACTCTAAAGTAATTAACCTTAGGCTTCCTATTATTCCACAACTCATAAGGGGTTTTCTTAAGAACCGGTCTAATCAAGACTCTATTAATAACATAACAAGCTGTATTAACAGCTTCAGACCAAAAGTAAATTGGCAGGTCATATTCATTGAGCATGGTTCTAGCAATTTCTTGCAGGGTTCTGTTTCTTCTTTCTACTACACCATTCTGTTGGGGTGTCCTAGGGGAAGAAAAGTTATGAGCATAGCCATTGAGTGAGCAGTAAGATTCAAATTCTTGATTCTCAAACTCACGACCATGATCACTCCTCAAGGTCTTAATCTTAAGTCCACTAAGATTTTCTACAGACTTAGAGTATTTAACAAAGGAAGAGCAGGCTTCACTTTTGTGAGCTAGAAAGTATACCCAAGTATATCTAGAAAAGTCATCTACAAGAACATAAACATAGTGCTTCCCATTTAGACTTGAAATTCTTGATGGTCCAAACAAATCCATGTGAACCAGTTCAAGTGGTTGAGAAGTTGAAACTTCTTTCTTTGGTTTAAAAGAAACATTGTGTTGTTTTCCCTTTTGACAGGGATTACACACTTTGTCATTTGGGAATTCAAGCTTAGGTAGGTCTCTAACTAGGTGTTTCTTAGAGAGTTTTCTAAGTGAGTGAATGTTGCGGTGTCCTAATCTCCTATGCCACAGCCAAGACTCTTTATGAAAAGCATTTAAGCAAGTAACATTATGTTTAGCTAAAGTGTTTAAGTCAACAGCATAAACATTTTCATTTCTTAAGGCAGAAAATATTAAAACATTTTTGGAATTATAAACATCACAAGAATTGTTTTCAAACTTGACATTAAAACCATCATCACACAATTGAGAGATTCTAAGTAGGTTGTACTTAAGTCCATCAACAAATGAAACTTTGGAAATTAATAATGAGTCAGTGTTACCAATCTCGCCTAAGCCGATGATTTTTCCTTTTGAGTTATCACCAAAAGTGACATATCCTCCATCAACCTTTATTAAGCTTTTGAAGCACGAATAGTCTCCAGACATGTGTCTTGAACATCCACTGTCTAAGTACCATACCTTCTTGTAATTGCTTTTCAAACAGATTTCCTACAAAACAGATTAGACAGGAAATGACTTTGGTACCCAGATTTTCTTGGGTCCAGATATGTTAGCAATCAAGGATTTAGGTACCCAGATTTGTTTTATGGGTCCCATACAATTAATAGATGCAACAGATTTAGAGAGATATACATTATTTGATCTACAAATATTTAAATAACCAGTTGAGGCATACGAATTTCCAAAACTGTAACTAGCAGGATTTTTTCCAGACTTAATAAATCGGGTTTTAGTAAACTGTCTTTGTCCAGGTTGGTATCCCAAGCCAGTAGAATACTTAGGTGCAACTTGCTTTCCTAGCAGTTGGGTTAGAGTATCTTTTCCATTTGTGAATGTTTCTAAGTCCTTTCTATGTTGTTCATTAGATAGTTTCAGTTCTGTATTCTCCTTTAATAATTGAAAATTTTTCTCTTTTTCTACATCAAGTGCAGACTTGACACTTGCAGTAAGAGCATGCTGTTTCTTTAAAGACTTATATTTATCCTTTAGTTCATTACACGTTTCTTCCAGCATATTACAGTATTCAATCAATTCATCTTTTGAAATATTTTCAGAATCAGAACCAGATTCTGCTTCACCTTCAGAATAATAAGAGTTTAGAGTGGGAGTGTCTAAGGTTACCTCAGATGCGTTTGTCATGAAACACATATTAGCACGATTTCTTTCAGAATCACTGGACTCTGATTCACTTGTGCTGTCTTCTGAAGCACTCCAAGTGGCCTTCATAGCTTTCTTGTAATTCTTGTCCTTGTACTCATATTTCTTCTTGAATTTTAACTTAGGACAGTCAACTTTGATGTGTCCTTTCCTTTTACATTCATAGCAAACTATGTCTTCTTCTTTATCAGTTTTCTTCCAATCTTTCTTCCACTTACCTTGTCTATCATACTTACCCTTGTAGTTTGGTTTTCTGAAGAACTTCTTCTTCCTATATAACTTCTTGAATCTCCTTGCTATTTGTGCCATCTCGGCATCACTGTCAGAATCTAAGTCTTCACTAGATGAGCTTTCAGTTGGTATATGCAATTTCTCCTTGTCTTTGCTCTTTGATGCAGTAGACTTAAAAGCGACAGATTTTCGTTTTGGTTCCTCATCTTCCTCTTTATTTACCTTGAGCTCTTCTTCGTACATCATCAGCTTACCAATTAACTCCTTGACAGGAAAAGTTCCAATATCACAGGATTCTCTAATTGAAATGGATGTGCCTCTCCATCTGTCAGGCAGACATCTCAATAATCTCATGATTTGCTCCTTTGCTGGAACAATCTTTCCGAGTGAGCTCATTGTGTTGACTATCTCATTAAACCTGAGATACATATCAGAAATAGGTTCATCAGCTTTCATCTTAAAGTTATCATATTTGATAGTATAAGTATTTAACCGCATTTCCTTGACATTAGTTGTTCCTTCATGAGAAACAGCTAAGGTGTTCCAGATTTCAAAAGCAGTTTTACATGCAGAAATTCTATTGAATTCCTCATCTCCTAGAGCACAGTAGAGAGCATTCACAGCCTTACAATTATTATTGTAAGCTACCTTAGTATGTTCATCCCAAGTTATTCTTTCAGTTTCTGGAATCTTGTATTGAGACTCTATAGCAGTCCAAATATCAAAACCCATACTTTCCAAATGAATTTTCATCTTGAGCTTCCATTGGGCATAATTTACACCATTAAAGAAGGGTGGCCTGTTAGTAGCAGCACCTTCTAGTCTATTATCCATAAGGAAATTTTAGAAAATGTTTTAAAGAGATAAAATTTAGAACTAATAGAAATTTAAGATCTTTTAGATAAAACTACAATCACAGTTTAAACAACAGAGAGTTAAAATAAAACTTTGAGCAAGTATAACAGAGATAAACAACACCTCTGATACCAAATGTTGGTCGGAGTGGACACTCAAGAGGGGGGTGAATTGAGTTCCAATTAAAATTTCTGTTAAAATCAATTTCTATTAAAATCCCCCAATTTCAAAAACAAATTAAACTGTAGTGAATTTATATAGATTATAAAGGTTCAATTAGTTTCTCAAAGATTGATTAATTCTCAGTTAACTTAATCTTATGATTAAATTAACTTTTGAAACTAACTTACTGATTTATAACAAACATAAACACTTGCGAATTTAATTATCAAAGTAGCTTTGAAGATAGATTATATTTCAAAGTAATAGCAGCAGAATATGAAATAAATATGTATAGTATGGATATAGAGTATAACTACAAACACAGAAAATTAACCAAGAGGTTCAGTCTCAAGCCGAGACTTAGTCCTCTAAAAATTTTATATAAAAATGATCCACACCCTGGACCGGGGTTAACAACAGTGAACACACTGTCCAGGTCACAAGACCTCTACCACAGTTCTTCGTGGGAAAACAAGCAACAGCAGCCAGCTGTTCAGGTCACAAGACCTCTACCACTATCCACAGTGGGAAATGAAGTGTAAAAGGGTTTGCTGAGGATTTACAGATCCTCCAGTGAAAGTACAAGAGTCAGTGTGTGTGTTTAATACAGCAGATAACACACACTGCTCAAAATGTAGAATGAATCACAGAACAAGAGATGTAGAGTTTAGAAGTGGTTCTGGTGATCTCAGTGTAGCTCTTGTATTCGATCAGAAGAGAGTTTGAGTCCTCTTCTCGTTTCTGTTTGAGAAACAGAGTGTCGTATGCTTCAGGTTCACAGGTAGTGAGAATGTAGTCGATGAAGTTCTTCACGGTTCTTCTTGTATGCACAGAACACTTCTCGAGTATACTTGATTGTCTATATGCTTTTCTGTGTTCTTGATGGAACTTGTTTTTATCTTCTTCTGTTTTTGGTATATTTCTTCCACCACGCACTTCTCTGGTTCGCATCATTTTTGGGCAGCGTAGTCTTCTCGTATTTATCTCCCGACAGGGGACAGAAAAGATTTCTTTTCAGCAGGTACGAGGTACTGGTTCCTGACATCCTACAACCTTTATCAGATATTTGACAAATCATCAAAATGTATGATATGACCGTTAGATAGATTAAATGTAGGAAATAAAGAAATTAAAACAGTGAGTCGAGAATGTATGTCACTGTGGACTTCAACTGTGGTCTTCCAACTGTGGACTTCCTTCTGACTGCTGACTTCAACAAAAGGCTTGCTGTCTGTAGGCTTGCAATAGTAGCTTTTACTTCATGTAACTGTAGCCTTTCTAACTGTAGACTTGTAACATCAAATTTGTAGAACTGTAACCTTTGTCAACTGTAGACTTCGATCATCAGTAGACTTAGTAGACAGAAGCTGTCTAACTGTAACCTTGACTGTAGACTTATGACTGTAGGCTTCTTCGACTGCGAACTTGTTTCAACTGTAGACTTGTTCGACTGTGAACTTGAGCAGAGATAACTTTGAACAGAAGTCTTATAACTGTGACCTTCGTCTGTGAGCTTTGACAATAGATAGCAGTAGACTCATAACTGTAAGCTTCTATTAGTCTTCGACTGTAACCTTGTAACTGTGAACTTATTGCAACAATAACTTAAGGTGACAGTTAGCTGTAACTGTGACTTTGAAAATAAAACTCTGACTGGTAGCTAACAATACTAAACTTATGTAAATGCTACTGTAAGCTGTTACAGTAAAGTTATGAGAGTAGGAATATGAACTGTTTAGAATAAAATACGTTTAAGCATGGAATAATAAGATTAATGCAAGGTTTTAATACATCATAATCAATGGTTAAGCATGATTTGGGATTATCAAAACAGGTTATTCCAACACCCTCTTTCACTTTCTACATGAAACTTATGAAGGATTTAGACGCAGTGGAAGCATGGATGTTGGGATGGCCCAAATTTCCTTTTCTCCATAATTAATGACTGATACGAGATCAATAGGAAGATGAATGTTAGTATCCACAAATTGAAATGAAATATTAAGACGAAGTGAAGAATATGTATGGATCTGAGAAAGTTGATCATGCATATTATGTTTACAAATAATTTAATAATTTTTTAAGAAATTAAATACCTGGACCTGTGGTACTTTCTACGTTGATGATCATTGTTCATCCGGAATGACCCTTCTTGATTTCTGTCATTGGGATTGTGATGATACAACATAGAATCCCTCTAGAGGTGATCCACAACTACTCTAATGGTCTCCAATAAAAAAACCCATTGTTTGGGTGCTAGCGTTGTAGAATGAATGTCCAACATTGATAATTCTTGATTGTTCATTATTCAGTCCTAAATATATTCTCATGTTCATAATAGGGAGAGATGAGAGGGGTTGAGAGAGAAACCTTTTAGCTCAACAATTCTCAAATCACTATGGTTTGGAACAATAGACATACCTTCCTATTAATAGACATGGGGTTTCAGTTAAAATATTTAATTGCGAAAGAATAATTAAATGTAATTATAACTATTAGAGAAAAACCATGACACATAATAACAATAACAGAACCATTATTTATGATGGGGAAACTTGCACAAAACAGAACCTTAAATCAAATCATGCACCCCATAATGATAACAACATTTTTATTATTTCTTGCACCAACTGAATAAACAATATTTACCTATTTTTAAATACTTAATTTATCAACAGACACAGTATTGGTCCATTCATAATCCTCTTACATTTATTTAAGAACCCAATAAAATATTTTTTTCTCATAAATAAAATTTTTTATTTAAAAAATAGTAAATAAATAATTATTAAATGTTCAATAAAATAAATAAATATTTTTTTGTCACAATATAGTGAATAAATATTTATTTAATTTCTCCGATCATTTTAACTAGAATAAAATTATTCCATGTTCTTGGTAATATATTTATTCAATTAATTTAATTCAAATAGAATTTAATTGAGACCACAAGAAACACTTACTGTATGACACTCTAGGATTCATTCTCGTAGGAATTAAGCAGACTTTCCAAAAGTCCACGATTACTGTCTAGTAACTATTCAAGTAATCGAAAATACATAACATAACGTTTCGATGATGACATCCACATACGAATGGTAATTGTGTTATATAATATATTTGTTAGAATATCTCATCATGTAGGTTTCATGGTAGTGTCATCAACCTATATGCAAATACATCATTCATTGACTACCTGAAATAAATTATTCATTACACCATAACAATGGAATTTTGGGATATGGTTCTATATTAATCAAAGGACCAAGATATAAACATCCATAAATGGAAGGGAAAAATACTTCCTCGAACTATCCATTAATAACATGTTATTCATGACGCACCAAATGTACTCTATATCCCACCAACATATAGCATGACTATTTTGTCAGAAAATCTAAATGTGCAATTCATGAAATGTATTAGTGATAATATTAAAGTATAAAGAGCACTACACATACTCTCAGATAAGAATACCTAATTAGAGTAAAGCATTAGTAATTCCGACTAGAAGGTGTGTTCTCTTAATATCCCATTATGGAGATTACAATGTACAAACTTGAAGAGAAGAAGTCTCATCTACTTATGAGTAATCACAACAGATGATCTGTATACTATGTGTCTTATCATAGTATGTCATCCAACCAAAAAATTATTGTTAATAATATTTTCATAGAACTTCACGGTTCTCATCATATTAGGGAACTTCTATGACCTTATTAATGTGACATATAATCTAGGAAATTATTACTCTATAGTAATGAAGAATAATGAATAATTTGTAATAAGATGTTTAATATTAAAATACATTAAATATTAATGTAATAAATTTATAGATAGTTGGTACTAGGACACCAACTCCAAAAATCTACAACATGTACTAGAGTCAACTTCTTATGACTTTTTATCCACTAGACCGTACATGGTGATCAGGTTTCTACTAAGTCAAGGGTTAAGTCAAGGAGTCCACCATGTTGTCTTCAGTTGAAATAATACTCACTTAAACCTCAACTCATTCATAAACATCCCTAAAATTATGATACTTATGTAGTTTCTTCTTATTCCACTTATGTGACCTTGGATCTTTTACAAGCGCCACCGCTGCAGTATTATCACAAAAATGTGTGATGGGATCTTTTCTGCTAGGTACCACATCCAACTCTTGGATTCATCTAATTATCCAAAATTCTTCTTTACCTACCTTTGAAGCTACTATATACTAATAATATTCCATAAAATCTATGACCACACCTTACTTTGAGCTCTTCCAACCCATATCACCTCTATTTAAATTGAAGACATATCCCATTTGCGACTTCATGTCATCTTGATCAGTCTGGAAACTAGCATCTGTGTATCCTCTAATGACTAGTTCCTTATCTCCTCCATAAAATAGGGATATATCCTTATTATTCCTTAGATATTTAAGAATAGTCTTTACTATGACCCAATGACAGTCACATAGATCATATTGACATCTTCCTACCACACTAAATTCATAGGAAACATCTACTTTTGTACATAGAATATCATACATGACTTACCCAATCACAAATGTGTATAGAATACTTTCAATTATCTTACATTACTCATGAATATGAGGACACATTTTCTTGGAAAGATGAATTCCATGTGACATTGGAAATATTCCCCTCTTGGATTCTTCCATACTAAATCTTTTGAATATCTTGTCAATGTATGTACTTTAACATAGGCCCATCAATCTCTTGGATCTATCATGATGGATCATGATCCCAAGAATATATGTTTCCATTACCATTTCCTTCATGGATAAGCATTTATTCGACCATTCCTTAACTAAATATAAGATTTTTATTTTGTTTCCAATAAGTAATATGTCATCAAAATATACTATTAGGAAAATGACTATACTCCCACTAAACCATTTTTAGACACAGGGATCACATTCAGTCTTTACAACAGAAAATTATATTATGGATCCATCAAAATAAATGTTTAATGACATGGATGCTTGCATTAATCCATAAATGGATTTTTGAAACTTTCATATCTTATTGGCATCCTTTGGAGTCACAAACCCTTTAGGTTGTATCATATTAACATCTTCCTAAAGGTTACCATTAAGGAAGGCTATTTTGACATCCATTTTCCAAATATCATAGTCATGGTAAGTGGTAATAGACAATAGAATTTTGATGGATTTCCGCATTTTAACTGGTGAAAAGTTTTCATCATAATCAATGCCTTGATTTTGTCTATACCATTTTTTGCAACTTGCCATGCCTTATAGGTACTAAATTTTTCTTCCATGTCCATTTTCTTATTTAGTACCCATTCTCAACCAAGATTCTCTACATCTATTAGAGGATGTACCCAAATCCAGACATGGTTTTGGTGCATGGAATCCATTTCAGAATTTATTTCTTCTTTCCACATGGAAATGTCTGTTCTCATTACTAATTCCTAGTAGGTTAGAGGATCATTATTATCAACTAATAATGAGTCACCATCCTCAGTGACTAGAAAAATGTACCACTTTAGTTCTCTAACCACTCTTGTACTTCAATGTAGTACATGTTTCTCTAGAATAGATCATTCTCTCATGGGGCTTTGTGGAATATTTTTCTTTACCAGCTATTGTGTACCTTGGGCCATGACTTCATGGAAGACTATCTCACTCCCACTATCTCTTTTGGAGATCTGATCCCTCTTAAAGAATATGGCGTGTATTTCCACTATAAACATTTTTTCTAAGGGGTCATAGAGGTAATATCCCATTGATTACTTTGATTTTCAAAAAATTTTACACATTGAGCCTTGGGTTGTGAGTATGATACCTAAAGAGGCATTAACAAATGATTTACTTCCCAACACGTGTAAATTCGATAACAAGGCATTTTTTACACTCAAAATCTTTTATGGAATACCATTTAATGATTTAGTTTGTACTTTGTTTATTATGTGTGCGAAAATTTGTAATGAATATCACCAAAAGTATAATAGAATACTTGCATGATTCATTATTGATCTCATCATGTCCAATAAGGCCTTGTTTCCCATTTCACTTACACCATTCAACTGGCATGTGTAAGGATGAGTGAGTAAGGATAGGATCTCAAACATCTATAACCAATCAATGAAGTCTTGATTAAGATATTCTCAACCTCATTCTGAGCGGAGTCTCATAATCTTATTACCAAGATGGTTCTAAAAATCATTCTTGTATTCCTTGAACTTATCAAAAGATTATAACTTATACCCCATTAAGTAGATATATCCCTATCTACTAAAAAAATCGATATAAGATATGATGTTTTAGTACTTATCCCCTACTTCAACTAGAAATGGACCACACACATCGGTATGAGCTAATTAAAGAAGCTCTTTGGCTATTTATCCTTTCTCAATAAATGAGGATTTGGTCAATTTTCCTTGAAAACATGCATGACATATACCCAATGGTTTTAGTTTGAATGAATCTAAATATCCATCTTGATGTAAATTTTTCAGCCACTTCTCATTTACATGACCTGGCAGGTGATGTCAATGTTGGGTGTGGTATGATTCATGTGAATTACTTTCGTTATTGATTTCTATTACCTTGTTTGTGTAATCCAACACGTAAAGAACATTATATAAATGTTCCTTACTAAAATAAATGCTATCTTTATAAAAAAATAAAAATCAATTTAAAAATATGAAATTAAATCCATATGTAATAAGTATGGATATATAAATAATGTTTTTGGTTATAGAAGGAACATAATAAAATCCATTTAATACCAAGATCATCCAAGTTGGTAACTTGAGGTGGTATCCCCGGGCAGTTATTGTAGAAAGTCTAGCATCGTTGGCTACTCGTAGATCGATATCCCTTCTATAAATTTCCTTGAATAAATAATTTTACTTTATTTGAATACATTTGTGAGCACTACAGGCTATATCTAATACCCAATCTTTAGAAACATATAATATAGAGTCAATTACAAATTCACTGAATATTCACCTTTCTTCTTTAGGTGGGTGAAGTTTTTCTTCTAGTTGATTCTCTTTCAACATGAGAAACAAATAGATTCTTGTTCGCTTCCTTACACCTCGATCATCCTTTTTTTGAAGGGTGTGAAGATGCTTTGGGCTTAGAGATATTCACCTTACCTTTCCTCTTATTCACCATAAGGATAGACGGATTTTTTCACTTCATGTGTTCTTCCACATGGTGAAGGAGGATAAGAAGATCTGGTAGATACTTCTCAATGTTGTTTATATTTAAATTCAAAACAAAACTACGAAATCTATGAGGGAGTGATGCAAGAATGATATCAGTACCCAGTTCTTCAAGCAAAATAAACTCTAGAACCTCCAGATTCTCAATTTAGGAAATGATATTGACAACATGAGGCCCAACTAGGGCAGCCTCTCTAAGTTTACTCTGAATGAGTGCATTAGAGATCTCAAACCATTCATTTAATTCTATATATTGGTAAAGAATATAAAGGTGATCAAGCACAATATATGCATCCATGTTTTTCTGATACATCATGAGTTCACTAGACATTGATGATAACATCAAACATTGAATTTCAACTATGTCGTTCATATGTTTTTTGTAGACAAATTACTCTTCATCACTTGCCTCTTGGGAAGGCAGATCAGGTAATTAGGACTCCAAGACGTAAGATTTGTGTTCATGGCATAGATTGACCTGAAGGCATCTAAACCATTCCTAGAAGTTACTGTCGGTGAGGATGTTGTCTTTATCCAGTATTGATTATAGGGATATTGTGGTTGAAATGTTTTCAATATTAATTCTACAATTAAAAGAGCAGATAATTAGTACATTCATGATTACATTTAACGAGAGATAATAAATTAATTTTATTAAGACTCCCACTATTTTATCGAGTCCCAATGGCCCTCACCATTGAACATGGAATGTCTAGTTTAATGGAAATTATTGTGGAAAGGATCCAAATTCCACATCGCATAACCCCAAAGGGTTGGTCATGCTATTTGAAGGTATTTAGGTAGGCATGTCTTTTCCAGATACTGGCTTATAGCTCCTTGATTTGTTGAGTGAACTCCCCAATCCTGAGATCCTAACATGGATTTCCTCAACACTTTCCTCCAATATTAAACCAAGTCTAGAAAGGGATACTTCTTATGATGTAATAGAGATAAGTTAACCCGAATCATTCATGATAAATTACATTATAAAAGTATGTGTCACAAAAAGGGTTGGTCAAACACATAGTTTTATTGAGTCTTTCCCATAGTCATGTAATGGAAGGTTTAGTTTGACTTAATATTTTATTGATCAATTTTTATCTGTTTCTTGTAATTTGCTTATTATCATTATCACATGATTTTTAAAATTAAGTGGAACTTACTTAAGTGATTAACCATATCTTTGATAATATTTACACATCATCCAGGATTATTTTAGTTTCATATTTCATTGTTTTTTAATTTATTAATTATGTGATTTTGACAACACATCCCTAATGATAAACCATGCAAATGACTGAAATAAAATAAATTAAAGGGAATAATCTTGAGATTTTCAAATGTTTATTTTATCTAGAGGTTGATAAAATAACTCTAACCTAGGAAAGATAAACAATGAACCTTTTGGGTTTATGTTTACATATTTCCACATATAAACCTTTGTATCTCCTCGTATGGGTTTCGTCTCGTCTACAGATTGAACTACCTCCATTAACATGAGAGCTCCATCCATTACATATTATTTTTATCTCACACATAGGTGAGGGGTAAAAAAGGGGGTTTATAAAAAAGAAACCATGGGTGCACAGATCCCACATATTAATGCGCAGATATGACACACTTATCCAAAATTTAATTTAATATAAATTAAAAAGAAACCAATCAAACACTTGGGTATGGTCTAGCTCATCATCATCCACATACATGAAAAAATATGCATTTAATAAAACTTGCATTAAATTATTTAATCATTATTATTGAGAGAAACCAATCTTGAATCAATTAATTATTAACTTTAATTAATTAAACATTTTATCTTAATCATTTTCATAATTTACCTAAGATTATCACCCATAAACATTAAGGTAACATGGTGAACACCCATTTGAATCTACATGATATATAATTATGAACATTACAGAAAAATTAAAGTTTTAATTATTCATAATTTGGTAATGTAAATAGCGTGTTGTTTCGACTACACAGTGTGTACTGCCTTCACCGTCTTACTTGATGTACATGCCTAGGGACTCAGCATGTGAGGTGTACTTAGGAAATCATAGAGTACATGACATTTCCAGTGGGAAAAACCCCATGTTGTCTCTAGGTTACATGGTTACCAATCAGCTTAGCCATGTATGAGATACACTGTTTTTCCATTTACTCGAACGGAATAAAGGCCATGTCCAGTGGGCCACATGGTGCATAACCAGGTTAACAATGCGTCAGCCTGTCTTGGCCAACACACGGTGTAAGAATTAACTACACCGCATGTCATTATTAACAAGGTTGGATTAATTTCTAAATTGATCTTGATTCACTCAACACAACTACACGGTGTGTAATCTGGATTACATGACATGTTTGGATGATTACACAACCTGTAAATCCAAATACATATTGTCTATTGTTCTTTTACCTATACATAATCGTCAACACATCATGATGAGATCCTAGATTTAATGCTAACAAAACAATTATTAGTTTCTGTTAGATTTATGAGTGAGAAAAAACTGGAAGAAGAAATCTCAATATTCAAATTAGAAGAATGATTAAACGGGAATTGAAAAACTAAATTATTAATGCGTAAATCATTAAAAAAAATTAAATAATTATAAATGATGATAAGACCGCTCAGATACCACTTATAGGATCGAGATGTAGTGGTATAATGGTTTTTGGGGTCCAAATTTAATTTTTATGTAATCAATGACAATTCTAAGATCAATATGATGATGAACATCAGTATCAATGGATTGAAATAAAATATTAATACCAAAAAAATAATAGAAATGGATCCTAGAATAAGGACCATTAAAATCATTCTTAAAATTAATGTAATAATTTCCGAAGAAATTAAATACCAAGTTCATTGGTACATTATACATTGATAATCGTTGATCGTCAGAAATGACCCATCTAGATTTCCTTCATTGTGCTTGCAAGGATCTAAAGTAGAATCCCTCCAGCGGTGATCCACACATTCTCTAATGGTCTCTGATCAACGCCACTCAATCTTTTGGTGTTAGCACGGTAGAACCATTGTATGTAATCGATCATTCTTGATCATTCATTCTATGATCTAGATTAACTGCTCTAGTTCATGAGAGGGAGAGATGAGAGGTGTCATGAGAGAAATTTTTTTATCAAAAATTCTCAATTCACTGGGGATTCAGACAATAGACGTACCATTATATTAATAGACATAGGGTTTCTGTTATAATATGTAATTGAGAAAAACAATTAAATTCAATTATATATATTATAGAAAACCCATGACACATAAAAAATATAATATCACTATTATTTGTGGTGCACCAACTTACTCAAAATAGAACTATAAATAAAATCCCATTCCATATAATGATAACAATATTTTTATTATTTCTTGCACCAACTAGATAAAAATTATTTACCGATTTTTAAATAATTAATTTATCAACAAATATGGTCATATATATCATTTTATTTCTAGATGTGAGGATTATTAATTATACATGATGTTAATGATAACCCTCTAGATTATTTTTCTTTGTTTTTGATCATCATGAACTAGTTTTTTTATTAATTAATATTATATATATACAACTTTTCTAGAATATTAAATAAACGATAATAAATATATCATAAACTATTTTAATCATAAAAATAGTTTAATGACCATACATGAAGGTGGTAACATAAATTGAAAACTCATCATCCTTGAATGTGATAAATCAACACGTCACATATGATGTTTTCATTTTTAGAATAAAAGGAGAGGGAAAGAGATATGGTGATGGGTTATTCCTTTAACACAAAAATATTATAGGATATAAAAGATACTGAAGTTATAATCTCACTTAGATAATGGGAGTTTAGGAGAGGAAAATAAAATAAAGGAAATTGAAAAGAAAAAAAAGAATGAGTTTTTTACCTCTTGAATTATTTTCCTTGAGAACCTCCTCAAGTCACATGAGTTTGGTAGTTTATTCAGACCAAAGGCTCTTTGATGTGGGGGAGATACTTGGGGAGTTTATTGGAGATAATTTTGACATGGTTCATGTCTTTTGAGGTGTGAGGTGAAGAGGTGGTGAGCAGTGGTATTTATAGTGGAGGAAGGAGGTGTTTTTTTATTATGTTACTCCTTTGTTCATTATTCTCACAGAAGTATATAAATAGTGTTGATTCTTATGACAACATATAGTCACTAGTTCATTTGAGATCTAACAAAATGTTCTTACATCATCAATACATTGTCTAATACTCAATAATTCATGTAGTTAGATTATATTGTATATTACCATATTCAAAATTCAAAAAAAAATATCTATTTTAAAAAAAATACCAAAAATTAACCCTAACCATTTTAAATGTGTATAATTTAAAAATGAATCTCTATTTTAGGGAAATAATTTTTTGAATATGATAAATTTAAATTTATATTTAAATCATCATTTACTCAAAAAATACTGATTTTATAATTATAACAGATTTTATAAAACATTGAAAATTCAATTATGGTCTCATAAATTTATATTATAATCATGAGAAAATAAATATTAATTTATGAATCCATTTTATAAAAATATATTTTATTTTAATTCATTATATTAATTATAAAATTATAATTAAATATTTATGACTAAAAAATACCAAAACAAATCTTATCATTTTTAAAACATTTATTTACTTATACCATGATATAAATATATAATATTTTTATTTATAATATTCATAAATATTACTTATACTTTCATAGGTGAGGTTACAATTCTATTGTTTGGGTTACTCTTCTTAATGGTCACATTACTATTCCAAAGGTCATGTTACTATTCCATTAGTTTAGGTTCCTCAATTTCTGAAAGGGTCTCTAATTTTATTCATTATAAATTTATAAAATTTTTATTGTGTTCTATTTGTAGTTTTATGTGATTTATTCAATATATAATAATTATAATAGGGGTAATTTCATTGATAGAATTCCGGTTCGTTACATTCTTCCCCCCTTATGAAATTTCTCCCCAGAAATTCTATTTTACAAACTGTGAGGGAAAAATATGTGGGTAATTATCCTTTATTGCTTCCTATGATTCCCTTGTTTCTCTTTCGTACATAAGGTTTAGCCATAGTACATTGACTAGGTGAGTAGTATTATTGTGTAAAACATTATCACAATGGTCCAAGATTTTCACCAGATACTCCTTATAAAAGATATCGTTTTATAATTTTACCACCTCTGAATTTAGTACATGTGAAGGATTTTGTATGTACATTTTCAAGAGGGATATTTTGAATACATAATGTATTTGATACATGGTTAGGAGAAGTTCTAGTCAATTTCCCAAAGCTATGAAAATATCATGAATCTTGAATGTGACAATGTACCTGGAACTGAGCTTTCCATTCTTCCAAAATATAATGATCCTCTTCCCTAGAGATATGAGAAGGAGTAATATGTCCCTAACCTTAAACTCTAGGTCCTATCGATGATTGTCTACATTTCTATTCTCTCGAATTTGGGCTTCCTATACATGTTATTGAATGGTTTTCACCCTTTCTACCATTTCATCTACCATTTCTGGTCCTAGAAGATTATGTTCACCGACTTCATCCCATTATATCGTTGTTTCAAATCATTTCCCATATATGGACTAATATTGAGTAATTTAGATGATCGAGTAGAAACTTTTATCATATAAAAACCCGACTATAGGTAGATGTTGGTCCCATCCTCCCTTAAAGTCCATAGAACATGCTCTTACCATGTATTCCATTTTCTGAATAGTCTGATCATATTTTCCATCATTTTGAGGATAATACAATGTACTAATGTTCAACTCAGTGTTTAGAGAATGTTTGATAATTTTCTAAAACATGGAGGGGAAACTAAGATATCAATCAGATACAATCTATAATGGTACTCCATGCAGCCTGACCACTTCATTGATGTATATCCATGGAAGTTGTTCTTGTGAAAAGTCCTCTCTAATTGGGATAAAGTGAGCTGTCTATGTAAGAAGATCCACCACAACCCATATAGCATTATTTCCTATGGATGTCTTTGGAGGCCTGGTGACAAATTACATCATGATTTTCTCTCATTTAAATGCTAGTATAGGTCATGGTTTCATAATTCCCTTAGACTTCTACCTTTTGACCTTCACTTTCTAACATACAAAGAACTTTAAAGAATGTTCAGTGATATCGTTCTTTATATTATCCCACTAATAGTGATCTTAGAGATCTAGATAGATCTTTGTGATACCTAGGTGAATAAAGATTGTTGATATATGTGCATCATTCAGAAGATCTTTATTTATCTATGGATTTGATGGTACACATAGTCATGATGAAAATCTCATGAATCTTTCCTCATCCATTTAGAACTCCGAGGATTTCCAATTTGTGATAGGTTCCACATTTTTCTGGATTTCCACATCATTTATTTGAGAATCCTTTATTTTATCATTAAGGGATTGTTGAGGAATCATTTGAAAAAATATTGTTGATGTTCCTTCCTTAATGATTATCACATCCATCCTTTACTAATATATGAAGATTGGTTCCTTTAAATTTCTCATCATTGATAAAGATGAAAAATCCTCTATACATTGATAATCTTCCACTGTATTTATCATACCGGGATGGTAGTGTATTGAGAAGTCATAATTCTTTATAAGATCTAACTATCGTCGCTCACACATCTTAATCTTCTTTAGTTTGAATATATATTTGAATCTCTTATGATCAGTATATATTTCATACTTCTCTGTGTAGAGATAATGCCACCATATTTTCAATATGAATATCAGAGTTTCCAAATCCAAATCATGTATGGGATAGTTTTACTCATGAATTTTCATCTACCTTCAGGAATATGATATCACATTATCATTTTTCATTATTACATAGACTAAGCCCTTATTTGAAGTATATTTGTATACCAAAATGAGTTCCCCTATTGTTAGATGGATGAATACTAGCACAATTATAAGCCTCATTTTCAACTCTTTGAAACAATATTCACATTCACTAGTCCAAATAAACTTCACTCCCTTCTGAGTCTGCTTGGTTAGTGGGTTTGAAAATCATCATAACTTCTTCAAAAATCTTTTGTAATACCAAACTAGACCGAGGAAACTATGGATCTCCATTACAGATTTTGGTCTACAGTACTCCTTATTTTCCATTGTGTTCAAAGGGTCCACATATATTCTTTTTCTTGTGATAACATGATCCAAGAATGATACTTCATATAGAACTCACATTTACTATTCGTTTCATATAGTTTCTCCCTTCTCAGAGTCTCTAGCATAGTATTAAAATGCTTCAAATGTACCTCCTTACACATGGAGTATATAACAATATCATAAATAAATAGTACCACAAAATTGTTGAGGTAATCTATAAATACTCTACCCATTAAGTCCATGAAAATTTCTGGAGCCTTATTGAGTATGAAGGGAATCACTATGAACTCATATTGTTCATACCCTATCCAAAATTCAGTCTTGGTAAGATCTTCTTTCTTCACCTTTAATTGGTGATATCATGACTGAAGGCTCACTATAGAGAAAAATTAGCCCCGTTTCATGGATTGAAGAATCCATCTATCTATGGTAGGGAATTCTTATTCTTTATCGCTATTTTATTTAGCTCAAGATAATGAATGTAGAGGCACATTGGTCCCCCCTTCTTCCTGAAAAAAAGGACACATGCACTCTCCAGAGAAGCACTCAAGTGTATAAAACCATTGTTCAAACTCTCATACAACACCTTCTTTAGTTCTTCTAGCTAAATAATGATGATTTTATAAGGTTTCTTTTATATGGTAAGAGATCCAAGAATATCTTCAATTTAGAACTCATCTTCTCGATCAGGAGGAAGAACAAGAAACTCTTTGGGGATCACATTAGTGTAGTCCCTCACAATAGGCAGGCCTTTGAGAACGATCCTCTCCATTTTCTAAATCATTTGGGATAGATATGCATACATATAATAAATAATATCCACAATTGAGACAATTATTCTGATAGATATTCATCCTCCTCCTTACAATTGTACAGAATTAGAGGATACATTAGGATGTGAAGAGTATTTTCCCTTTCCCGATAGTTGAGGTTGGATTTTTATAAATATAGTCAATCCATGCCTAATATATAATCATACTCTACCAAAGGAATTATGAAAATATTTTTTAGGCAGTTTAGTCTATAGACATTAACTGGGAATGAGTTATAAACATTGAATGCAATAATTTCTCCATTTTCTATTGTCATAGATAACTCAACCTTCATATTTTGGTGTGGTATTTGAATAGTTATACTGAACATGCGAGATATGAAAGAATTCATTGAACCAAAATAAAATAGTATCTATTTTTGAACGAATAACCAGTGTACCTATCACCACATCATTAACAGGATCCACCTCAAAATTAGTGATAACATATTCCCTTCCTTTATAACTTGTAGGTTTTTGTTGTTGATGTCATATAACAACCCTTAGCTAAGGGAAATGGTTCTCACAATTCCCATGTTTCTTACATTTGAAACAATGAACTATAGACTGAGTGTTGATATTAACCTTCCTTTCTTCTCCCACATTAGTTGGATTTTTCATATACCATTTCTAGTTGTTATCCAAATGTCCAATTCTTCAACATTTGAACCATTTTTTAGTTCCCTTTAAACATTTGCTATGATTGTTCTTCCCACAATTTTGAATCATGGGATGCCAATATTTCATTACATCATAGGATTTATCATCCGATCCTCCCATACTAAACTCCATCTTCCATTTTTTATCTTCCAGACCATGAGACCACTGAGAGTATTAGATATAATTTTCAACCATAAGGGAACAATAAACAATATCCTAATAAATATCGAAGTCTCTAATCACCAAAGATTTTTGTAGACTTGGATTTAGTATGCTAATGAAGCGATCCAACTTTATTTTCAAGTTCACAAAAAATATAGAAATGTGTTCTGGAATCCATTTGATGTTTTTCTCATACGCCCCGATAGACTAATCTTCCATTTTCTTCAATATGAGGAACTCTCTTTCTATCTTGATATGGATTATTCAAGGAAAATATTTATTAAATTTATTTTCAGGAATTCTTACCAATCCATGGAATCAATTTCCTCCTTATAATTTGTGTTCTAGATCCACATCCACCACTAATCTGCCTCACCATCAAATTGATAAACCACAAACACAACATTCCCTTCTTCTGAGTAGTGAAGGAAAGATAATATCTTCTTAATGTAGTT
The DNA here is from genome assembly GCA_963277665.1 of Viscum album. NCBI lineage: Eukaryota > Viridiplantae > Streptophyta > Magnoliopsida > Santalales > Viscaceae > Viscum > Viscum album. The sequence goes on along the minus strand of OY728161.1, from coordinate 1,326,214,054 downwards.
AAGTTATAGTTTTTTGATGATTGGATCATAATATCCACTATGAATGGGAGGACTTTGTCTTATGATGGATTTGACCAAAAATTTATCTTTCTTAGGAGGAGGTTGTTCCACGTGAACCAAGTTATTATTCATAACTCGATCCAGTTGAGGAAGTACTTTCATAAATTTTTGAGCTCTCGTTCCCATAATACTTGGAATTTTATTAGGGAAATCCTCACATTTCCTATCAAATTAATTATTGGCATGAAGTCTTCTATTTACTTCCATTAACAAAGGAAAAGATAGAAAAATTAGGCGGTCTGAATACATAGATAATAATAATATAAAAAAGAAACATTGAACAAAGATGGATAAACATGTTATTGAAAAGTATATCTTAACATGTGATTCACTAAGTTTTATCTAGGTTATTTATGGTTATAAAATAATCCCGAGGGTTCATACTAAATAGAAATAGTCCTAATCTCTAAAAATAACTTCATCATGCTCTGATACCAACTATAATAACTCAAACCTTTAACTCATATAATTACATGATTTTAAGAATAATTATCCACAAAATACTAACCAACGATCATAAATTCTAGTATTCCGGGAATATTAAGTACATAAAACTTAAAACATTGAATAAAAATAAAAACATATTTTATTTAATCTTCATAATAAGCTCTGTAAATTCTTTTATCCCTTACATCTACATAGGTTAATTTGGGGAATACATGAACAGAGGGATGAGCTAAAAATCCTTGTAATGGAATAAGAATATGAATAAATCATAGAAAATGAGTTAAAACTCATAATAAAATGACACAAAAAGGAATGAATAAACATATGGAAGAATAAAATTTTGAAAATGGGATCATGATATCATAGAAATGTGTCAACAATATACAACATGGCATAAGAATGAGTCTAGGCTAACCACGAAGACCATTGAAAATGGAGGAGAGCGAGTCAAGGATAACCACCAAGAGCATTGCACATGGATGATCATGAGATAAGACAAACAACCAAGACCATTTCACATGGATGAGCAGATGTTAAGGCTAACAACAATGACTATTGCACATAAAGTAGCGTACTTTAAGGCTAACCACCGAGACCATTGAAAATGATGTCTCATGAGACTAGGAATTACTAAGTGTATTAGAGAACTATATAGGTGATCCCATCATAACATGTTTATTTATATTTGTTCCACATGAATAATCAAGTATAAGGTATAGACATAAAGGTTACCCAAGGGAATAAATAGGTATCATAATCTTGTCATAAAGCATAAAAAATGGTTGTATGACAAAGATATCCATGAATGAATATATTTAAATAATAAATAGGAATTAATATTGGAAAATATACATATATCATGAGAAATTATATACAAATAAATTGAAAAAATGTTATAAGATTGTTTATGAAACATAAGAAATGAGCCACTTTAGTGAAGTTTAAGGAAATTTTTTATTGATTATTTAAAATGAAAAAGACACAATAGTTTGTATAAAATAAGAAATTAAACAAGATATTATTTCATAATTATATGAGTTATTTTATAAAAATATAGGGGGAATAAAATATATTTTGGAGTGTACATGAAAACAGATGAGAAATCGGGAATTTCCCTTTAACCGGGCTTACTTATTTGGAGAAATTATTAATATAATTTTTTTGAAACACTTGTTTCCCCATAAAATTAAGATGAAATAATATGGATAAAAGATTTTGGTACATAAAAATATTATTTATAATAATTATGTAAAATGACCTAATAATTAAATTAGGTTAAATAGAGAGAAAGTGTAATGTGAAAGAAAAATGGAGGTTCGGAAAGAACCCCATTCCTTATGTCAGAAACTATAATTCACTGGATCTTAATGTCCTGGATAATCAAATAAAATAAACTAATTAATTAATTCAGAAATTTTTATGCATGTATTTTATTTAGTATAATTTTATTATGTTCATTTATGGCATGTTTCATTAGTTATAAGATTTTATTTCATCATTCGAGAGTGTATGTTTTCTTGGTTTTCCTAATTGGATCACTTGTATACATGTAAGAAAGATCATTTTAAATGATATATTTCTTCCATAATAGAAATTATTTGTATTTAATTAACATATATAATATTTAATGGTCTTGTATATTTATTTTTCATATGGGATGATGCATCATTAGATAAAACCTTAATGTTAACCGTTTATATTATTTTGGCATTTTTTGATCATCAGAAAGTAGTTTTGTTTTATTAATTAATATTATTTATATATACTAGTTCAATAACATTAAATAATATATAATACATATATTATAACATTTTTTAACCATAAAAGTGGCTTTATGACATGTCTTTATGGTGATAATGTAAGTTGAATACTCGTCATCCTTGAATGCGATAAATCAACACATCTTAAATGATGTTTTCCTGTTTATAATAATAGGGGAGGAGAAAAATGACAATGGGTTATTCCATTTGCACAATAAGATAATATTATATAAAATATAATGGGTTTAACATGTCACTTGGATGAGGGGAGGTGAGGAGAGAAAAGAAAAATGAATAAATTTGAAAAGAAAATAAATCAAAAAATTAGTTTTTACCACTTGAATTATTCTCCATGAGATCCTCCTTGAGGAACTTGAGTTGGGTCTTTTATTGAAAACAAGACTCCTAAAATTGGGGTGGGGAATTTGGTAATAAGATTGGTTAGAATGTGGAAAATATTTAAGGCTTTTGAGGTGGGAGGAGAAGACATGGTATTTATTGTGAGGGGGTGTTTTTTGATTATTTTATTCATTTGGTTATTATTTTCACTCAAGACTATGAATAGTGTTTATTCTACTAAAACAATACAGTAAATATTGCATGTTATTTCAAACCAAAGGTTATTACTTCTATCATACATCAGCCATTACGGAATAATTCTTGTATTTAGCTTATACCGTTTATTACCATATTTTACTATTTGGAAAGAAAATCAATTGTTATAGAAAAATACCAAAAAATCAACATATACATTTTTTAATTTATGGAGTTAAAAAAATTAACTCCATTTTATGAAAATAAATTTTTAAAAAGTATAAATTTAAATTTCAAGTAAAATTACCATTTACTCAAAAAATAACAATTTCTAAATTATATTAGATTTTATAAAAGTTTGAAAATTAAATTATGTCCTCATAAAATTATCTAATAATCATAAGATAGAAAAATATTAATTTATGAATCTATTTTATGAAAATATATTTTATTTTAAATCATTATATTAATTATAAAATTGTAATTAAATATTAATGACTTAAAAAAATCCAAAACTTATTTTATCATTATTAAACCATTTATTTACTTATACCATGATATAAATATATCATACATTCATTTATAAGATACCTAAATATAATTTATACTTTTATAGGTGAGGTTACTATTCTGTTGCCTAGGTTACTAATCTTAATGGTCATGTGACGATTCCATTTGTATAATTTTCTTTATTTAGGGAAAATGTCTCTTATTTCATTCATTCCTCATTTATAAAGGTTGAATTGTGTTATATAAGTGAATTTATGTGATTTATAATATATGAAATGATTATATGAATATAAATTTCATTAATATAATTATGGGGTGTTACAGCATGTCCTCAAGAATTTGTATGGCTCGTATAGTTTATCAATGCATCTGCAGATGACATGTCTTGCTAAAATGATCATGGGGTATCATAACCTCCTGGAGGCCTATCTAAAAATGATAATTAAAACATGGTTCCTTATTAAAAACTATAGTTTTTGGTACATCATGAAAACGAACAATCTCCCTCATATAAAGACTTCCTAAATCCATAACATTGGTTGTATCATGAATGGGGATGAAATGAGCTAATTTGGTTAGCCTATCAATCACAACCCAACTCGTATTCTTCCCTCACTGGATATAGGAAAACCAAACCATAAAATCCAAAAAAAAATCATCCCACTTCCATGTTAGAGTCATATGTGGATGAAGCGAAACTGAAGGTCTCTGGTGCTCGTCCTTGACCTGTTGACCAAAAAAATAATGAAAGAAAATGGTAGAGACGTCTTGTTTTATACATATCCACCAGAAACATCATATAATATCATAGAAAATCTTCATGGTATTAGGGTTCCCCTACCATTTAAAATATTATAAATCCTCTATCATATCTTTTTTTACTAGAAAAGTTATAACATACCAATTTAAAAAACACAGGATACACTTAAGGGAGAATGAAAACTCTCAAATGGACTCCCCACCTTAATGTGTGTCCCTAATTCCATGGAATTCATCATCAATATAATTATCCTAATGAATTTTCTTTAGAATAGAAGAGGTCAACTAAACGCTTTCTAGAACAATCTCTACCTCATCCTCCGAGACTCCCAAATGTTTACATGCAAAGAGAACCATTAGTTTTAACTCTTCTGATGAATGTCTCATTGTCTGGCTTGGAAGTTTCATACTTGGTGATTTAGTGAAAAGATTACCCTTACATGAGGTGTAGGAAATCATTAAATCAAAATATTGTAGGTACTCCACCCAAAACCACAACTTAAGGGTCAAATATTTTTGAGAGAAGATGTAACATAGGAATTTTTTGTTTGAATAAATTGTAACCCATTACAGAAATGGTAATGTTTCCAATTCATAATAGCATGCATCATAGATGTGAGTTCAAGATCATGGGTTGAATAGTTCTCCTTTTTTGACCTAAGTAGTCGAGAACCATATGCCACCACATGATCACCCTTTATTATAACGTAGCCCAATCCAAAACCAGATGTGTAACAAAATACCGCATAGACCTGCCCATCATATAGAAGAATCAAAACTGGCACAAAGGTAAAAATATGTTTCAAATCATCCAAATAAGTATAGAACATCATATCCCATTTGATCTTCACTCCCTGTTGACTGATTGTGGTCATTGGAGAATCCATGTCACAACCTGTCCTCAGGGCCCATGCCGTGACTACGCCCAGCCTGCCTCCCATAAGCCAGGGGCTGGAGACTAGCACCAAAGGCATAAATCCTGATATAAGGGAAGGCATTCCCTTTATATAAGTAAAAAAACACAACAGAGAATGCAAGATTAAGTAAACACTAAGTAAAATGAGTACAAAAGTAAGTGATGAAAAGAAAATGGGCCAGAATACAAACCCAACTGAAAGTACAGTATAACTGAAAATAATGTACAACTGAAAAAATGTAAATCCTTAACCACTAAGTCTTCCATTGGCTATCCCACCTGAAGGGTGGGTACATATGGTCTCCTCAGCTCCTCAAGTCTGGCCGTCAGCTCCATGTACGTCCCACCTGATAGTCCACCTCCGGCCACCGTCCCGCTCCTCAAGCCTCAACCACGATCAGCGATGTCCGTTGTCTGCAACCAACACCACGTAGTGCAGGCATAGACCGTGCACGGGTGAGTATACAATACTCAATAGGGACCCCGAGACCCCCCAAAGGTCTCCCAGAATCCAAAAAGGATAAACCACAAAGGAAAGATACATAAATGAAGTATCAACCAACTCGACTTAGGTATATGCCCATAAATATACCTAAGTCATCAAATCCAGTTCGACTCCAACTCACGAGCCCAAGTACAACCCAGTCCACACAGGAAATCACAACCCAATGCACACAGGAAAGAAAGTCAATATTATCGATGATATTGATTGAAAGTCAAGACTCAGCTCACGTAGGTATACTACTCACGAAGTGGGGTGGAGATGATAGATGTAGCCTCTGAATCATCTTCCCAGCCGAACCCACATAGGATTCAAGTACAGAAGTAATCGCTGCCGAACCCACATAAGATCCTAGTATAGTAACCATCACTACCGAACCCACGTTGGATCCAAGTACAGTCGTCCTCACTTCCGAACCCATGTAGGATCCAAGTGCAGTCGTCCTCGCTGCCGAACCCATGTAGGATCCAAGTACAGTCATCATCGTCATCATAGTTGCAGCCAGCTCTAGGGTTCCCACACACACCACGCTCGATTCTGGGAGGGTCCGCTCCACGAGACAAGGGTTTCGATACATCAACTGTCAGGAATTCCAGTGTTGATGTATCCCAAAGTTCCGTCTTGTCAATAGGAACTCTATGCAACTGACGATGCGTCACTCGGATGCCCAGTCTGAGAGATATCGTCTTTTTCATCCCAGGGGCCCAGTTAGAAATACGCTTGTTTAAAACTTTCAGGATATCCAAATTCATCTGAAACTCACTTAGAGTATTGCAAAAGGACCGTCTCGTTGAAAGAGTCCCAGTGCAATAGACGGCGCATCGATCAGACGCGCGGTCCTTAAGTTATTCACGTTTAAGTGAATTACGTGCCCGACCAGTTTAGCCCAGTTGGCCGACGGGTCGGGTTGACCCAATTTGACGGGTCTGACCCAGCAGGGGTGTTGGACCGGTCCCAAGAGATACATAACTCGGCCCGAAGTGGCGCTGCCCGGCCTGAAGTGGCGCGGCCCGACGGGCAGCGGCTCGGCCCGGCCAGGCGCGGCCCGGCTCTGCCCAGCCAAGCGCGGCCCGACTCGGCCTCGCCCGGCGTGGCCCGGATGACTCAGCCGGCTGGCCGAGCGACCCGACCGAAGATGAGCGGGCACCAAGGGGGTAGCGCATCCCCTCCAGTTTTCTACACCAGCAGTGCCAAGCGGCACCACCCTTCCCCGAACCGGTCGTTCATTGCGCACGCGGCCCGCATGGGTGGGCCGCCGGTCCTCCAGTGCGGTGCCCTCCTAGCGTTGTGGTCTAGCACAGCCCGGCCGGCCGACAGGCCGGCTGGTTCTTCCACTAAAGCGGCCCGCGCTGCGGGCCGCAGTTCTTTCCGCACAACCAGCGCGAAGACACCGGTTCCCTTCGTCACGATCTCGGCATGGCGTGATGGCACCGTTTTTCCTTCGCTGCCAATTTCCAAATCTAAAAAATAATAAACGAGATCAATAGAGGTTTGTCGGCCCGTGTTCGTTCATCCCGCACCTCCGCGTAAAACGATAGCAATCAGCAAAGGTAAACAAGATGATAAAATGACAAACCAAAGCACAATTTTAATCCATTAAAATTGAACTTAACCCCTACCTCGAAAAGAAGTTCAAGGTTGTCAAGCACCGCAGATGATGGCGCCATTTCCATCGTCATCGGTTTGCACCTGAGGAAAAGATGTCTCCTCTTTTATCACGGAGAGAAGAATATGATTGCGCATCTTCGGAGAGCTCCCACATCGGTTTCCCCTCCCTTTCCGTGGAGGAAGAATTGGATGGAGACACCAGGGTCGCCGAGTCGTTCTTCGTTGAAGAGGATGACGTTCTTCAACAAAGGAGGAGATTCTTTCTTTCTTCCCACAAAGTCTCGCTCCCAAAATACTTAAATGACAAGCCAACCCCCAAAAATAAAATAAGTCCTCTCTTATTTTATAAAATCATTCCATGCATTCAAATTTTCAAAATTTAAACACTTAATTCAATTAATTGATTAAGTGTGTGTTGGCATGAATTAAAGTGGGAGAGTGGGGAGAGGAGGAGATACCCAATTAAATACATGGGGTTTTCCAACATTCAACAGAAAGAGTTTAATGGGGGGGTTTAAGGGGTTTAGGGAAGATCAAGGGTTTAGGTCATGTGTGGTCCCCACCCTACAAAATATCCTCCCATGGGAGGTTACGTGGGTGTGGTCCCCCCCTTCAACTCCCATTGGGAGAAATTAACCACCAACAATAAAAATAAAATTATGCCACCAATTTTATTTATTTTAAACTATTTCCCCCAAAAATTAATTCCAAACCCGCTTAAAACGAAACTGCGATAAAGGTCCCCTTAAGCAATTACCAGCATTGCGAATTCATCAGTTCCCTCTGATTTCAATTCTGAGCACCTGTTCAAATGATATAAAAACCCTCTCGTTCGTTCACTGAACGTACCCGGGGTAATCTTCGGAAATTGATTCCGGGCACACTGGGCCTCAGAATGAAGTGTCGTCAGAAACTACGTACTCTTAAAATCCCAAAGAATATAAAAAAAATTCATTGAAATTTTTATGTCTTTACATTACTACCACCTCAGGGCTTTACTCCCCCGAAAAGCTACATCATAAACTAGGAAACAAATGAGGGTACTGTGCCTGAATCTGAGGCTCCCGCTCCCATGTGATCTCCAAGAGGTTCCCGTGCTGCCACCAGATGCAGACCAGAGGAATCAACCATCCATGTAGGACCTGCTACTGTCTATCCTCGATCTCCACTGGGGCCTCCACAAAAGTTTCCCCATTATCGATGTCTATCACCTCATGGTCGATGATATGTGTCGGGTCGTGCACGTATCTCCTCAGCTGAGATACATGGAAGACGTCGTTCACCAGGTGCAACTGAGGTGGAAGGGCCAGACGATAATCCACCTCACCTACCCTACTGAGGACATGGAATGGTTCGATGAAGCACTGAGATAACATGCCGCCCCAGCCAAATATATGTAGTCCACGTCGAGGTGAGACTTGTATGAAAACATGGTCACCATCCTCGAACTCCAGTGGTCTCCGCCTCCTATCAGCATTGGACTTCTGTCAGCTCTGTGCAGTCCTCATCCTCTCATGGATGATCTGCACCTCCTCTGTTGTAGCCTAGACCATCTCTGGTCCTACGAGTGCTGACTGCCCTGGGTTAGTCCAGCACAAAGGTTATCTGCAAGGTCGGTCGTACAATGCCTCGTATGGTGTCATCCCGATGGTGGAGTGGTAATTGTTGTTCTATGAAAACTACACCAAAGGTATGTGATTCTCCCAACTATGACCAAAGTCATGGACACATGCACAGTGCATGTCCTCAAGAGTCGTAATGTTCCTCACCATCTGGCCATCCGTCTGAGGATGAAAGGCAATGCTCAGGCGTAGCTGCATCCCAAATGACTCCTGTAACCCCTTCCAAAGCCGAGAAGTAAAGAGAGCATCTCGATCAGAGATGATAGATGATGGAACACCATGAAGCCGTACGATCTCCTGAACGTAGAGGCACCCCAAACACTCCACTGAGACCTGCTCTCTGATATGTAGGATGTGGGCCGACATGGTGAGTAAGTCAACAATCACCCTGATGGAGTCGTGTTCTCTGGAAGTATGAGGGAGACCCATCATGAAATCAACGGATATCCCATCCCATTTCCACTCTAGGACCTCTAAGGGTTATACCAAGCCTATTGGAACCTAGTTCTCTGCCTTCACCTGTTGGCAAGTGAGGAATCATGAAATGAACTCTGCCACAACCTTCATCATACCTAGTCACCAGTGTTGTCATATGAGATTTTAGGTATATCTTCGCTACTCCTGGATATACCGCCAATGGGGAAGTGTGAAACTCCCTCACCACCTCCTCCTGTAACGCAAAGTGTACCATGGTACGTCATCTAAAAAGGATGATGTGCTCTCCGCCTACAGAAAATCCATCAGGTGGTTGTCCTGTGGATATCTGTGCACGTCGCGTCTCACAGTCAACGTCCCCACGATGTGCCTCTCTGACTCGCTGAAGTAGTGGATGAGTGACTATGAGCAACTATAGATAGGCTTCTCCATATCTATCCACAAAGGATATCTTCAATGCGGCTAGCTGCTCCATCGCCTCTCCAAGTAGTGTAATGCCCGATCGTCTGCTGAGAGCTTCAGCTACTACATTCCCTTTCCCAGGAGTATAGACTATTTCAAATTCATAGTCCAGGAGGAACTCAAGCCATCGCCATTGTCTCAGGTTCAGGTCCTTCTGTGAGAAGATGTACCTAAGACTCTGATGGTTAGAGTAGACTGTAAAACGCTCGACCATCAGATAGTGTCGCCACATCTTCAAGGCAAAGACCACTACTGCTAACTCCAGGTCATGGGTAGCGTTGTTCTGCTTGTGCTGCATCAACTATCGAGAACCATAAGCGATCACTACCCTCTCCTACATCAGGACCCACCCGAGTCTGGTGTTTGAAGCATCACAGTAAACTATATACCCTACGCCCTCCTCTGGTAGCCTCAAGATGGGTGCACTGGTCAATATCTGCCTCAACTCCTAAAAACTCTACTGTCATCTATCTGACCACATGAAGGGTTTCCCCTTCTTTGTCAAAGATGATTGTGGTGCTGCAACTCTAGAGATTTCTGGCACAAATCTCTGATAGTACCCTGCCAGACCTAGGAAACTCCGCATCTCCGTCACACTCCAGGGTGGTTCCCAAGAAAGTACTACCTCGATCTTCATAGGATCCACTGTAACTCCCACCTCAGAGATGACATGCCTTACAAAGTGGACGTTTCGAATCCAAAACTAACACTTCGAGAGTTTACCATAAATCTGGTGCTCTCAGAGTGTATCCAGTACAACCTGCAGTGGTAGGCGTGCTCCTCCTCAGTAGTCGAGTAAATCAATATGTCGTCGATGAAGACTACGAAAAATCGGCTGAGGTAAGGCTAGAAGATCCTATTTATGAAACTCATGAACACTGCTGGAGGGTTAGTTATGTCAAAAGGTATAATGATGAACTCCTAGTGTCCATACTGACACCTGAACGCCATCTTTTGCACATCCTCATCTTGAACTCTGAGTTGATGATAGCCTGACCTATGGTCTATCTTCGAGAACCATCGTGCTCCCTTGAGCTGATAGAAGAGATTGTAAATCCTCGAAAGTGGATACTTGTTCTTCACGGTCACCTAATTCAGGCGACTATAGTCGACACAGAGTCGCAATCTCCTGTCTGCCTTCTTGGCGAACAAAATCGGAGACGCCCATGGTGAAACACTGGGTCGGATGAATCCCTTGCCCTGCAAGCCCTCCAGCTGTACACGTAGCTCACGAAGATCAGTGGGATCCATCCGATATGCTGGAGTAGATATCGGGGCTTTCCTAGGGTATATGTCAATGTAGAAATATACCTCTCTGTGAGGAGGTAGTCCTGGAACGTCATCAGAAAAAACCTCTGCGAACTGATCCACCACAACAGGTAAACTCGGACTCCACAAATCAACCGATCTGAGAATGAGACTGGCCAACTTATTGTGATTAGTTTTCCAATCCTCTGCATGAGTCCATCCTGTGTTGCAAAGGCTCTCTTTTCACCAGTGATGGTGAACCTTCTCTCATCTGTGCGGACACACCGCACTTTTCACCTAATACAGTCGATCAGAGCATGGACTGTAGATGACCAATCCATGGCCAAGATGACGTCATAAGGCCTCGACGTCGCTACAAGAATATCCCATCCGAATCTCTCACCTCCTAGTGTAATCTCACACTGTTGGAACCCGTGCGTAATCGTCGAGTCTTCTCCCATAGGAGTCTCAAGCCATAAGGATCGAGCCAACAGCTCCATCGAAATCTCCAAGGTCCAAAAAAGGGCAGTGATAATGAAATAATGACTCTCTCTTGTGTCTATAAGAACAACATAAAGGGTGGAGTCGACACAGATTGTACCTCGAATCATCTCAGGTGCGCCGTTGTCATAAGTCTCTACTGCCTAAAGCTGAGCCTCCTTCTATCCACCAGATCCCTGTGGTCGGGGTGGACCTCCCGATGGTGGTGGTGGTAGAGCCTCAAAGCATCGCCCACCACCTGCTGCTCGACCAGCTCCTCTGTCTCATCCGCCTGCTCCCTGCGGACCACCACGGTCAAACCTCTGCCTCTTTCTGGGTGGTCCCTCAACCGTATTCTACTCCTCTGCATGGAGGGTTGGGCAGTCACGAGCCATGTGGCCCTGCCCGCCGCATGCATAGCACTGTCGGCCTATCGTATGACTGGCTCTGCTGCATGTGCCCCGCACCTCCAAACCAGTATCCTAAGGTCGCCCACCTGATGGCCTGGTCCACTTGGATGTCTGGGAAAACTGTCTACTACCGGCTGTAGTAGACTCTTCCATGTGTCGCCCTACGGTAGGCCTCGCTGCTGGCATAGGCTCAGTAAGGAAGCTCTCCACAAGTAAGGCTCTCTCCAGTACTCTTGCATGCATCGGAATACTGAGGGAGATCATCGAAGACCTGATCTCATGCCTCAGTCCCTGCTCAAAGGTCCGGGCCCGAAAGAATGGGTCATGTACCATGTCTGTAGAATAGCATGAGAGGTCGGTAAATCTCGCTGAGTACTGGGATATTGTCATGCTGCCCTGCCGCAGCTGTAGTAACTCAGGGATAATTACCGCACTGAGGGTGGCTGGAATGAACTCCGAGAGGAAGAGGCTCTCAATTTCCGTCCAAAGTAGAGATGCCTCGTCGTGCACCTGGAGCATCAGGCTCCACCATCTTCCTGCTGCTGCGTGCAGGAGACTCACCGCAAGGATCACTATAAGATATGCTGGTGTCCTTACAAATCTGAAGACTCAAACAACAGCCTCCATCCAATCCTCGGCTACCTGAGGTCCATCTTTCCGCAGAACCTGGGCGTCCTCTATCGCTGAAACTCATGCAGCGCACTCAGGCGGCGTTCACTCTCCATTGCTGTGGTTGGTGGTATCAGTGGCCCAGTGGGTAGAGGTATCAGTGGCCTAGTGGGTAGAGGTACCACTGGTGCCTCCACTGTAATGGGGCCCTGCACTGAGGCCTCGTTGCTCGGTGGGCTGCCATCTCGCACTTAACTGGGAACCCTAGCTGGCTACAGTTGTGGGGCCATCCTAAAAAGAAACAGGTGTTCCATAGTTAATATAGTATAAATGGTGAGCTGACACAATGTAATCACAAAGAAACATTTTGAACACACTTGCAATCAATGTTTTCATGCATTGAATCGGAAATCAGAAGTCAGGATCCTGGTGTATGGATACGTCGGCTGCCGCACCAACACTGGACTTCCTGGACTGATAACCACACTCAATACCCTTAACACTATTGCTTTACAGAAATAAATTATCAGAGTCCAATGTTCTGCAGTAGAACCGACTCCTCTGATACCAATTTTTCACGACCCGTCCTCGGGGCCCTGCTGTGACTACCCTAAGCCCGCCTCCCATAGGACAGGGGTTGGGGACTAGCACCAAAGGCATAAATCCCAATATAAGGGAAGACATTGCCTTTATATAAGTAAACAAACACAATAGAGAACGCAAGATGATGTAAAAACTATAAAACTGAGTACAAAAGTAATTGTTGAAAAGTAAATGGGCCAGAATACAAACCCAACTAAAAGTACAGTACAATTGAAAAAAAAGTACTGCAGCAGTAATGTAAATCAACAACCACCAAATCATCCACCGGCTATCCCACCTGAAGGGTGGGCACACATGGTCTCCTCAGCTCCTCGGGTCCGTCTGTCTGCTCCATGTACGTCCCTCCTGATAGTCCACCTTCGGATACCATCCCGCTCCTCAAGCCTCAACCATGATCAGCCATGTCCGTCATCTGCACCAACACCATGTAGTGCGGGCATAGCCCATGCAGGGGTGAGTATACAATACTCAGTAGGGACCCCGAGACCCCCCGAAGGTCTCCCAAAATCCACAAAGGATAAAGAACAAAGGAAAGATACAGACACAGAGTATCAACCAACTCTACTTAGGTATATTCCCATACATATACCTAAGTCATCAAATCTAGTTCGACTCCAACTCACGAGCCCATGTACAACCCAGTCCACACAAGAATGCACAACCCAATCCACACATGAAAGCAAGTAAATCTTATTGATGATATTGGTTGAAAGTCAAGACTAATCTCACAAATGTATACTACTCACGAAGAGGGGTAGAGATGATAGATGTAGCCTCGGAATCATCTTCCTTGTTGAACCCACGTAGGATCCAAGTAAATAAGTCGTCGCTGCCGAACCCACGTAGGATCCTAGTACAGTAACCATCCCTACCGAACCAACATAGGATCCATGTATAGTCTTCCTCCCTGCCAAACCCACATAGGATCCAAGTACAGTCGTCATCGTTGTCGCAGTCGCAGCCAGCTCTAGTGTTCTCGCACACAGCACGCTCGATTCCGGGAGGGTCCGCTCCACGAGCCAATGGGGTCAACACATTAACTGTCACGAAGCCCAGTGTTGATGTATCCCAAAGTTCTGTCTCATCAATAGGAACTCTACGCAACTGACGACGCGTCAATCAGACGCCTAGTATGAGAGATATCGGCTTTTCCGTCCTAAGGGACTGGTTAGAAATACGCTTGTTTCTAACCCAGCTGATATCCAAATTCATCTGAAACTCACTTAGAGTATCGCAAAAGGACCGTCTCATCGAAAGAGTCCCAGTTCTGCAGACAGCGTGTCGATCAGACGCGTGTTCCTTAAGTTATTCACGTTTAAGTGAATTACAGACCCGACCCGTTTATCCCAGTGGGCCGATGGGTCGGATTGACCCAGTTTGACCAGTCCGACCCAGCAGGGGTGTCAGACCGATCCGAAGAGATATATAACACATCCCGAAGTAGAACGGCCCGGCCTGGCATGACCCGGTTACGCGCACGGCTCTGCCAGCTCGGCTGAAGCCGAGCGGGCTCTAAGGGGGTGGTGCGGCCCCCCTGGTCTTCTGCACCGGAGGCGCCACCCTTCACCGAACCGGCCGGCTAGACCGACCGAACATTGCGCACGCGGCCCGCATGGGTGTGCCGCCGGTCCTCCAGCGCGGACCCCTCCTGGCACCATGGTCCAGCACTGCCCGGCCGACCGACAGGCCGGACGGTCCTCTAGCACGGTGCCCTCCTGGCGCTGCTGCTCCTCTTCGCCCAGCAAGGTGGCGGGCTGGTCGGTTCTTCCGCCGAAGCGGCCCGCGTTGCGGGCCGTGGTTTGTGCCTCACAACCAATGCGACGACACTGGTTCCCTTCATCACTATCCTAGTATGGAATGACGGTGACGTCTTTCCTTCGCCGCAAATTTCCAAATCTAAAAAATACTAAACGAGAAGAATGGAGGGTTGTCGGGCCGTTTTCGTTCGGCCCGCACCCTCCGTGTAAAACGATATCAATCTGACAAGGTAAATGAGATGCTCAACGACAAACCAAAGCACAATTTTAATCCATTAAAATTGAACAAAAACCCTACCTTGAAAATAATTTTGCGGTTGTCAAGCATCGTGGATGATGGCATCGTTTCCGTCGTCGTCGGTGTGCAGCCAAGGAAAAGATGTCTCCTCTTTTATCATGGAGAGAAGAAGATGAGTACACATCATCGGAGAGCTCTGGCCTCGATGTACCCTCCCTTTTCGTAGAGGAAAAGGTGGATGGAGAAACCAGGGCCGCCAAGTCGTTCTTCGTTGAAGAGGATGACGTTCTTCAATGAAGGAGGAGCTTCTTTCATTCTTCCCACAAAGGCTCCCTCCCAAAATCCTTACACAATAAACCAACCCCCAAAAATAAAACCAGTCTTCTCTTATTTTATTAAATCATTCCATGCATTCAAATTTAAAAAATTCAAACACATAATTCAATTAATTGATTATGTGTGTGTTGGCATGAATTAAAGTGTGAGTGTGGGGAGAGGAGGAGTTACCCAATTAAATACATGGGGTTTTCCAACATTAAACACATATAGTTTAATGGGGGGGTTTAAGGGGTTTAGGGAAGATCAAGGATTTTGGTCACGTGTGGGCCCCACACCACAAAATATCCTCCCATGGGAGCTTATGTGGGTGTGGGACCCACCTTCAACTCCCTTTGGGAGAAATTTACCACCAACCATAAAAATAAAATTGTGACACCAATTTTATTTATTTTAAACTATTTCCCCCGAAAATTAATTCCAAACCCACTTAAAACGCAACTACGATAATGGTCCCCTTAAGAAAATATAGGCGCTGCGAACTCATCGGTGCCCTCATATTTCAATTCCGAGAACCGATTCAAAAGATAGAAAAACCCACTCGTTCGTTCACTGAACATACCTGATATAAACTTCAGAAATTGATTTCGGGGACACTGGGCCTCAGAATCATGTATCGTCAGAAACTGCATAGTCGTAAAATCCCAAATAATTTAAGAAAAATAAATTTCTTTGAAATTTATGGATCTTTACAATCCAACATTGATAAATCAATGACAAACCTATGAAAAATACCCCCACTAATACCAAAAATCATTGTATCTTGAAAAACATACACAGTTTCTCCTATGTCATAAGAACTTTCACACTGTCATGATCAACTAAAATACCATGTTCTAAGACCACATTTCCTAAAAAATTCACTTAATGAATCCAAAAATTACATTTTAGATGCATTGTGTAATGTTGATGTTCTCTCAGAATTTCTATAACTACTCATAGATGATGCACATAATCCTCCTTAGTTTTAGTGTAAACTATGATGTATCCCATAAATACCACCACGAACGTATCAACATACTCATATAATTTTTTTTATCGATTCCATAAAAATAAAACAAACATTGATAAAAATTATAGGCATAACAAGTTAATCATAATGGATATACCTACTCTAAAAGGTAGAATTTGGAATTTTGTATACATTAATTCTCAACATGTGAAAAGAATATTGAAGGCCAATATTTAAGAACCACTTTTCCAACATCAATTGATTAAAAAATTATTCAATACTTGGAAACAAATACATTTCCTTCATTTTAACTCAATATAGTTTTCAATAATCAACACTATGATGAAGGGAAACATCAACTTTTATTGTGAAATGAACAAGGATTGCCTAAGGTGACATTGTTAAATGAAAAAACATTGCCTAAGGTGACACACATGGGTTTATAAACCCTTTTAACATCATATAATCCTATTGATTCTTCAACTATCTCAATTAATCATGTGTTATATGGTAAGAGGTAATTGATAAAAAATTTATACCATGTACTAATTCAATGGAAAAGTTCATTTCTGCTACCAGTGGTAAACTAGAGAAATCCAATGGTAACACTTTTGGAAAATCGATGAAAATTCGAGGGAGAAAATCACTCAATGATTCTCAATCAATATTATCGGAAAACAGAGATTTTACCATTCCCAAATCTAGATAATAAGGTATGTCACTACTCGTCCTTAAGTCCCACTCTCCCAGAAAACCAAATCACACCCCACAAGGCGCAGTACATGGGACTCATCAAATAAAATAGTCAATGTATGTTTTATGGGATATCATCTAGTTCATCCCAAATATGGCATCAAGAGGTTTAATGATGAGAATATAAAAACTATAGGTGAGCTCAATATGAGATAAATATAAAATATAAGAGGGGCATTGAGGAAATTTTTCTCTCTTCATTCTGGGTGGTGTAGAAATATCATTTACATAAGACAAAATCTTCATAGGAAGGTTTATAAAATTCTTTACATGAGTTGATGTGAATGAGGGAGATTCACTAGTATGAAATAAAGCACTCAATAATGATGTATAAATATTGATGAAACCTCCCACTGTCACTGGACCTAAGTCATATTTCTCTAGAGACTCTTCCACTATTTGATGAATCTTTGTTCTGTATGTCTATTAATGGAACCCATTAGTTATTGAAGAATTTCATTTCAATGTAGTACTTTTAGTTGCTGAAAAGATTATAAAACTAATTGGGGTAGAAACTATATGACAGAACTTCTAAAACTGACCAATGATTCCACATGAACTATATATCATAGGTGGCTCAATGAAAACTCATTTTGAATGCCCAAACATGCCACTCTGGAAAAAAAGTCAAAGGGAATATACTATACACTGTAGGCGGTCCAGATGAAGCCTACTATTAGTATCCACTATGAGATGTTTCATGCTTTTGATTTCCATTAAAGTAACTCACAAAACCTCTAATGGGATAAAAGGAAAGTCACATCAACCATGACATACCAGCCCGATTGAGCTTAGCTATCAATTCTCTTTACAAAACATCTATATAGGGAGTGAGATTAGGTATGAAAACAAGTGATCAATTATCAGGACAATGACCCATCACAAATACTCTATGCTTTATTTTCTCATTCATCACAACCTCAGGACAAAATTGAACATGTTTAGAAAAATGGTTTGCATACCAAGTGATGATCCATTCACCTTGAAAGAGGTTAAGAAATTCCATTGACTATTCCAATAGCATAGATTCTAGATAAAAAGACTTCATGAAAATAACTCTAAAGTATTTCCTGTCCAATATATGATGTATCTTCACTATCACCACCAATTACCACTATCTCCTTTTAGGTCCCTCAAGCATGAATGTATCACATTTTTCTTTAACAGAGTCATGTGTTTCCAAGAAATCAAAAAGTAGATCAATCTTTTTCAACCAATCTTGTACCACTTGAGGAACATTTGGACCTTATATAATTTGAGGATTCTAGTAAAGAAACTCCTGAGTAGGATTTCTAGGTTTTCCCCTTTAAGGTTCCACTAAAGGATCTTGAATGTGAATGGGTGCTACTACCTGTCCCATAGTTTGGAAAACTGACACTATAATCTCAAAAATGTTCTAATCCATAGGAGGATATTATTATTGTAGTTCGCCAACAGCTTCCACCTTCGACCTATTTAATTTTCATACCAATGTTATAATGTTTCACAACAAAAATAGGAAACAAAAAAAATCAACAATGATAATAAAATAATCTCTCAATCAAGAGATATAGGAAGATCATTTCCATGAAAAATATTTAATGTACTTGGATTTCAGTATACTCAGATAAAATGGGGAAATTACTAGAAATAAATAAATCTACTTCCCAATGAAACTTCTCTCAAAGAACCCCGGTGAGCTGAGGCCCATTGTGATGAGAGTTGGATGGGTACTCACTCATAAAATACCTCATAAATCATCAAAATCCTACTTTATGTCTACCAAGACAACCCAGACTACTTAACGAAATCAATGAAAGTTGTAAAACCTCCCTCTGATATAATTTTTTCAGGAACCGGCCCAAATACCCTGGTACATGAGTACCTAGAGTAGTCTAGTCGTATAATGATGTGTGTTCCCAGTCCATGTGGATTTGAAACTAATAAATGGCATCAAAAAAGCCACAGGGAATGGTATTTTCATATTAATTATAGAAAAGAGGAAGATAAAACAACACATAATCATTATTCCAAACAATCCTTAATGATAAAAGTACCACAAACTGATAGATAAAGAAATATCCAAAATTATAGATCATCAAAGAAATTACATATAACAAGTAAAAGGCTCAGAAAAAATACATGTAACAAGTGGATCACATCTCCACTGGTCACCTGCATCATTCGAAAGTCCCACTATCAAGATCACTTCCCACCACCAAGTAGTGAGTTCCCTTTACCAGAACCTGGAAAAGAATAATCTACAAACCCTCAATGAAAAAGATAGGGTGTGAGCTAATAGCCTAGTAGGATACCACCAAATTATTCTATAAGCAATATCATAACAATAAAAAAACTTTTCCATCAATTATAAAAAAACAAGGCATTGAAAAATTTAACATATTATCAACAAAACTTGATTTCAAATCAAAAAGAATGTACATATATCAAATAAAGCCTAAATAAAAATTAAATATAAAGAATTTATATAAAATAATTGGCATGAATAAAACAGTCCAATAATTAGTGTCATGAATATCAAATCGAACAAAAAAATATCATCATAGTCATATTTCTGATGGTATGTTAGTTTATGGCTTAAGGAGTCCCACACTAATCAATAACTGATTAAGACTCAATGTGCGCACATGTCCATTGGCTCATTCCATCAAGACTCAAATCCCCATTGGTAAAAATCATAACGAACAAGGTATATGTCAGTGTGGTCATCATCAATCCATTTGTAGGGGTCAAGTCCTATAGTGTTCATCATAATTACCTGCTCCAAACTCCCCAAGATCTCATGTGCTTCATTCAGTCAACCAATCATTCAATTAATCAATCAATCATTTTATATCATTCACATTGATTCAATTTACCTTTCTTAGTTCTAAATCCCAAAAATCATCTTTTCTGCATGCCCTTTTCAATTCAAAAAAAATCATATTTTTTCATCAATTCACGCCATTTCAAAATCATCATTCATTTAAATATTTTTCTCAAGATTCAACATCAAATTTATTTCATCAAATCATCATTCAATTAAAGATATTATTTTTATCAAATTTCACCCAAAAAATTCAACTCCATTGAAATTGGGAGTTTCTAACAATTTCCATGGCCCTTTAAAACCAAACATCATATCCTCCCAAATTTGAGTTTTTAAATCAATTGAAAACATGTTTCAAATAAATCAATAAATTTAGTGCTTCAATTATAGTTTAAATAATTTTGGAACCACATTCCATTAATTATATGATCGAATCAACACCTACAATAGGAAACACTAATGAAAAAAAAGGAGAAGGGAATCAAGGAATCAAACCTAGAACCAATATCCAACAAATCTAAGATACAATCCAATAAAAAATACAAGGATTAAACACTCTCAAAAGTGAGGGAAAGTGGGGAGAGAGAGACCATATTAAAAGAAAAATCACATACTGGAGAGGGATAATATCTTCCAATAGTTCATTGATTCATTGGAGATGGGGTTAAAGGATCCAATAAATCTTTTAGAGAGCCTATAAAATCTAGGGAAATCAATTTGCAACGAATGGGGCTTATTAGAGCTTAAACTAGGGGTCATGAAATTTTTAATTAAAAATTTGTGGTATTAAAAACACACATACATGGTTTCATGGTTAGGATATATAGTTAGTAATGATCATGCGCATAACCATACACCCTCTCTTGTATCTTGTAAGGTGTGGATAATTTGGTTGCATGGTTAAACTAATCATCCGCTAACCATGAAAACCCCCTCTATCCAAGGACACGTGGTTTGGAGGGGGTGGCCGCACTATTTGTACTAACCATATACCCATTCTAGTGGACTATTATAAGTCGAACAATTTCATATGTCAAACAACATGATTTTCCATAACCATGTGCCAACCGTTCATATCCCCCAAAACCTTCCAAAAAAATTAAGTCACATAAAACAATCCTGGACAATCCCCACCCAAAAGACTATCTAAACAAGGGTGTAAAATCACCTATAATCAACTAATGAGATATTAAATTTACTACTAATGAGTATCTATTTTTAAGTGAATAAAATTTCAAGATCTCAATTCACCCCATTCTTAAGTCATTCTTCTATATTTATCCAGCCAATAACATCTACACAGAAATACAAATAAAATACATGAATTCGAGTACTTGGCCACAGATAATAAAATCATGGTAATAAAACCATCATAATAACTATTATATTAATAAATTCATGATAATAAAATCATGAACCACTGGTCCAAAGATAATAAAAGATAATAATGTAATAGTAATTATTAAAATATAACATCCATAATAATAATAAAGTCATGATAGTTATTAATAAATTTGTGATAATAAATTAACGATAAAGAAGTCACCTAAAATATTATTAATTAATAATTTAAATAAAATACATGTAATCAATAATTTTAAATAATGTAATAAAAAATTAATCATTAATCAAAGTAGGTTTTAAACCCATTTAAATATTAAAATACACCCATGCTTGGGTTTGATCTCAGACAAACACCCAAACCCCACCCCACCAAAAACACCCGCACCAAAAAATATTTTATAAATAATTGCTACTTAATAATGTAATTTATAATAAATGTTAGGGATATAAATAATATAGTTTTTTGTCATTTAAGAATATTTATTTACTTTCCTAAAAATAATTGTTCAAAATTATTTTTTATGTTGATAGGAATTTTTTAAAATTTTATATAGATTGGTTTTTTATTTTATTCTTTATAAGCTTTCAAATTTACCCACACAAAATTTTCTTTTCAAGTAGGTGACTTATAAATTTTATAATCTATGAACTATAAATAATAACTTAATGAAATTTTAAAAATTTATTGAACACATAAAAAATAATTGAATTTACAAATATTTTTCTAAAACATAAAAAAATTATTATTTAACATAGTTTAATATTTTTAATAGTATGGAAACTGTATTTTGAAATAATAATGTTTTATGTAATTTATAACTTAATTTTTTATTAGTTTTATAAAGTTATATTCATTTCAAATTATTCTTTCTTTGTTCAGTCAATGTTTAAAATTTTATTTAGATTGTATCTATGTTAAAGGTGGTTTTTCATAAAAGAATCACATAAGTGAATTATAAAACAAATTGGAAGTGAAATGGTAAGAGAAAATGTAATCCTAGTGAAAAAAAATATTAGAAGATAATAAATATGGTTTTATATAGAAATATTACACAATTCCCCATATGGTAGTTTATCATAACAATCTCAAATCAAAAATGATATTGGAATGAAAAAAACCATTACCTTTTTATAATCAAATTCCATGAACGATCTATAAACACTTATAGAATAAACATAATAATATTAATAGAATATTTCACAGCTTTATTCATATCAATTATATTTTCTACTATTTAATTGTAATTATTCAGTATACCTTCATTAGTTAGTTATCGTTTATTTTCATCGTTGGATGTTCGAAATTTTGATTGTTTCACAAATGTTTAGTAATTATGAGGTAAAACTCCAATCATGGATACCAATTTAATCATTCCTATATTATAAAATGTGATTAAATTATTATTATTCAATGATTTATACATCCCCATGTTCATCTGATGGAAAATATGGTCATGGTTCAAGAGAATGAGATCCATGATGAACTTGTTTTAAGCAGTCTACTAATATCAATGGATTATGTTATAATGATTTTCCATTTTTGTTTTATACTTTAAAAACAAAATTCCTGATATAAATTAAGCCTTAATATCATATATATTCATCAAATGTATTTTAGAACCATCTATGTAAGGCGGTGATGAAAAAACCTTACTATTCCTGAAGGTGATAGTCTACACGTACGCACGAGGGATGTTTTCAATTTCTAATGAATGAGATTATTAATAGAATTCCTAATTTATCCTTATAGAGTATTAATCACGTCATAAAAATTATATTTATTTATGAAATACATTCTTATAACCATCCATGTTTGGAACTGAAAAAAAACGAAATACATCATTCATGGAGACAGTAGTCCACATATACACAGGAGCAACAATTTCATTTTTAAAACAGTTGGGAGGAAAGAAGAAAATGATTTTTCCATTAACAAAATAATATTTTATTATACATAAGATATTGATTTAATTATGTTAGCATGGGTATAAATTATTTTAAGGAGAAATATAGAGAAAGAAAAGGGGTTAAGGAGTGGATAGTACTCACCTTGAGAACGTGAACCATCTCGTTGAATACCTCTTAGAAATTGAGGATTAGGGACTTTTTGAAAAAAATGGCATCCAAACGTGAAAGATTACTATAGGAGAAGTAAAATTGGAATTTATTTTAATGTAATTTGAATAATTGGTGTGGCTTGAAATTGGTGGAAGTGTTCTCCTTTTATTAGTGAAAAAGGGGGACTTTTCCTTGGTAGTAAATACTAGGTAAGGGGTGAGAATGGGATTTCATGAGTGTTAATTGAGTTAGGTGGGGAATGCTTTGTGAAACATTTAGTAATGGATTTCTATCCCAATTAATGTATTCTAAAATGTATTTCTATCACATTAATTTAGTAAAATTCAAGCCACTTTATGTTACCTCATTTTTAACTATATTAAAATTGATTAAAACACAAACACTGTAATTATATTTTATCTAAAAATATAATATGCCCCTCTATCCAAATTCCTATATTTTGATTCCAAATTAGGACCCCATTTAAATTAATTCAATTTCTAAAGATAAGAAAATTAAATTTTACAATAAAACATATGATCTATGGAAAAACAATTTTTTTGTAGAAAAAAAGACATTGTAAATATTAATTGTTGTTATTCATGATTACAATAAAATAAAAATTAAATTACTGTTAATCTAATTTTATTATAAACAATATATTATATTATCAAAATATATTTAGTTTCATGAAATAAAAAAACATTGCACCTAAAAATTCAATTTTAAAACAAATTCATTCTTAAGCATAAAATGACATTATTAGTTATCTAGATACACAAATTTAATTTTATCATTTGTATTAAAAATTTATTATTTTGAATTTTTATATATATATCATAATGCTGTTACCACTATTTATACTCTTCAATTTAAGGGTTCATTATAACAATTATACTTACTACTTATAATTTAATCTTAATAAAATGTATCAACATTCATTTTTATTCGTTGTCCCATGTGAAAAAAGATAATAATATGTATTTTAAGGGAAATTAATACTAAAATATCAGAATGTTAGATACACATTGTTATAATTTTGGTTTCACTAGCTTCCCCTAGTTTGTATGCTCATCAGGCTGTGAGTACATCACCTCCAGTCATGTCGGTGGGTGCAAACAAACCTCAAACTAGAGATAGTTCTTATAAATCTCATTATAGTACTTCCAAATTAGTTTCTTTATGGCTAGATAACTGTGAGGGTAATAATATTGGAAACCTAGGCTCATCTTCTTGTTCAAAATATGTATCTTTATAAGTGAATAATGATATTTTCTAATCCTATAAAAGAAAAGTGAATAGTTGGGTATTTACACGCAATTATTTTGACATGGTTGATCCAATGGAAGATTCAACTTGATGTGATGGAAATGGATACCCATTAATTGGGCAGCCAACACTACACAATCCATTTAAATAGGGTTAGGGTAATGGTTAAACAATTATTTATAAGTTTGGGGAAGAAAATTGAAAACACAATTAATAAATGGGCGGGGTTAGTCGTACTCTTAGGGTACCATAAACCTGAATACAATTATGAACATTATTATTAATTAATGAATAATAAAATTTTAAATGAAAATACAAGTATAAAAATTATTTCTTCATTTATGTTTGATTTATATTATAAATATAATTAATTTTAAAATTATAATTTATTTAAATTAATCATTAAATGTTAATTTAAAACATGTTATTAAATAATGATGAATTATAACATATATTTTCTTAAATTTTAGATATTTTGATTCTACATTTATTATAAAAATTTAAATATTTCAATTTCGATCTGATTCATTAAATGGGTAAGGGTAATAAATGGGTACATAAAAATATAATAGGGTAGGTTTAGGGTGGTGAATTTAAAAAAATGTTTTATGGTTAGTGTTTTTTTAAAAATAAATGCTTACGGGTCAGGTACCACAAATTTTATGGGTACCCAACACGTTTTCATCCCTATTTACTAGTCGATTTCAACTATTGAATTCTATAAATTGTTCTAATGATGGTGTGAATCATGTTGTGTTTTCTAACATGGTGGTTGGGTCTTCCATAAATGATGAGGTCTCTATGTGGACATAGATGGCTATGAAAGATTATAAAAACCAACCAAAACAAAGAGGTGAGGTCTATATCCTCATGGCCATGGAGGTCGAGGCTCCATTCATATCATGGGAACATATTCACATGATAATTAACGTACTTTTATTGGAGACTTTATGAGTTGGTTCTAGTTAATTTCATCTTGATGAAACTGATGGTGGTCTACATTGCATTTAGGATTCTTTTCGTTGATTGTTTTATAGCTGAAGACTTTTTCTGTCACTTTTGAAAACTTTGGAGCTGATTTATTCATTTATTAATTTTTTTGGAAAGTTCTGTTTTCTTCGTTGTTCTTATTGTTTTGGATTTTTTGTTTTGCCTTTCGATTTCAGGCATGTTTGTCTTGTGCTTGGTTACATTATTTCACTTGTTTTTTCTAGCATTACAACTTGCATCCCTGATGTATTTATTATCTTTTCCATAAGAAAAGTGTAATCCTACATCAACTTATATCAATAATAAATACCTTACTAATTACATTATTATTATGTATTGTTAAATTCATAAATAATTAGATTATATATAAAATTTATAATAAATATTAATTATTTATAATTATTATTAGAACAGTTTGTGGAGGGGGAATACACAGAAAGGAATAAATGTACCATGCCTACAAGTTCTCGAGGATACTCGAACATGATACCTCTAACAAAACCCCTCAAAGGCATAATCATTAGGCTACACCCCTCAGGAAAATTAATTATTAATAATTATAATACTAAATATATGACTATTGTTAAATATTATAATAGACAGTTAAATGTATAATTAATTGATATTTTTTTAGTAGTTAAGGGATTATGATTTATATTTTATTAGGAAATAGAGCCCTATTTTTATTAAAAATGGCCAGGGAAGGGGAACTACAATGCTACAAAGAAAATACGAAAACACACACATGTAGGAAGTCGGGGAGACTCGAGCCCGAGACCTCCCTAACACCCAACATGACCCTTTTCCACTAGACTGATCCCTAGGGGTAATAAATACCTATTTTTAGCTTGGTTGGGATGTAATTATTAATGAATCTCAGGCCCTGTGTCCCTTAAGTCGATACATGACACTAAGGACCTGAGCGAACAGTCTCCAACATGTCATTATACCAGTCATACATCTCACCAAATGGATCGTTGCATCCTGATGTTTGTCACAATGATGTAGGTAACTAATCCATCCATGGTGTGGGAAGAAGGTATGATGATATGTGACGACACAGTCATCTCTCTTTCAAGCCACATTACCAATGATGTCTATTTGGCCATCACGTGCATCACCAACTTGTTTCTCTATATCCCCATGCTAGTTTCAAGTGAAAATAGTCATGGGACGTGGAACCCCTCCACCCCACATTGTTGAAAAGTTGACGAAAGGTTCAATGATTGGTGTCAGCATGTCTATACTTATTATTGATATGTCCCACCCAAAATTAGCAAATTAAACTTCATTTGAACAATCCTGGCAGCATGAGAGGTATCCAGGGAAAGCTACAACTGTGTCCTAGCTTCTGTAACCTCAAGGTGACATTGGAGACTATGACCTCTGGTGGTGATGATGGCTCGGCTTTGGATGGTGACAAAAGGAACCTATGATGAGAAGTGAAGGTTGAGTTACTCCGGCATAGGGGGATGATTAGGCCAGAAGTGGATTTAGAGAGTCTATTGTGGTATTCTTAGGGTTTCATGTAATGACCCGAAGATTTCCGTGGAAATTTTTTTCTTAAATACATGGGATTTTTCCGAGTACGCAAAAATTTATGGCCCTTGATTCCGACACCCGGTGTTCCCAGAATCAATTTTTGAAGTTTTGTTCGATTATGTTCATTAAGAAAATGAGCGTGATTTTATAACTTTTGAACAGGTTCTCAGAATTGAAATCTATGGGCCCCGTTGAACTCGCAACGCCAGTATTCACTTAAGAAGACTTTCAACTCGACAGTAGTTGGTCAAGAATGAAAGTAAGTTTTGGGGTTTTAAAGAATAATTTAAATAAAAAAATGTGTGTTGGTTATTTTTATTTGGTTGATAAAACCTCCAAGTGGAGGTTGGGGGTTGGGGACACCACACCATAACCTCCCATGAGAGGATATAGTTGTGGGGCCCACCTGAACAATACCTCTCTTGGGAGGATAAATTTTGGTGGGGACCACCCGAGATTTTAACCCCTTTGACTCCCCATTTAAGTGGAGAAAACTATTGACCTTCCAGACTAATTAAATGAGCCGACTCCAACCCATTAATTAAGTGAGTTATCTCATTTAATTAAACACCACATTTTGAATTCTTGCCAAAAATTAAAATAATAGACCATATATTATTTCTTTTGGTGGGCATCATTCTTTTGTTGGAAGGTAGAGTTGAGGAGCTCTGGAGATAGAATGCCAAAGGGGAAAGAACTCTCCAACGAGGAACGACCACCAAGAATGATGGAAACCTTATTATTTCTTCAACCAGAACAATGGAGGGAGCACCGTCCTTAATGAACGCTGACGACTCCATTCTTGGATTCTTCATTTTCGAAGTCAACGAATCGACGCCCGATTTTCTGCGACCACATCAACGAACAATGATTCTAGGTAGGGGATTTGAATTAATTTTTTTCGCATTCTTTCTTGTTCAATTATGGTTTGTAATTTTCCAATTATTATCATCATAACACAGAGGGCACGGGCCGCATGAACTCGGCCCGACCCTCCCCCTTCATCTTTCCTCGCTTGTTGACGATGGTGGTGGAGCAACGATGGTCGTGAAGGAAACCGGTGGCGCAAGGCCACTAGGTCGCTGGAAGAGCGTGGCACTATCATGCTGCGTGGAAGAATATGCCGTGGCAGTGTAAATGGGTGGCCACCATGATGCTGGAGGGGCGCGACGCCGTCACGTCGCGTGGAGGAGAAGAAGTCGCCGCCAAGGCGGGCAACGGTGGAGGGGCACAGTTCCATCATGTCACGTGAAGGAGAAGAGGTTGTGACCAGGGTGGGATGCGATAGAGGAGCAGGGGCGGCCGAAATTGGGCCGACCACCGTCGAAGCAAACGGCCTGGACGGTCGGTCATCCGGAAAAAGTAGTACCCTCTCGGGTCCTGTGGGTTATCGAACCGGCGCCTAGTGCCGGTTCCTCTTGAGAGACGGGGGCGCGGAACCCCCCTCCCCCCCATGCGGCTAGGGAGGGCCCCGTAAGGCACCACCAGTTGCTGGCCAGCTGGGCCACGCGGTCCGCTAGCCAGGCCATGCGGGCTGTCGTGCCTCCGGGCCGAACTCAGCGTGGGCCAGACCCTGCACAGGCCGGACCCATCGTGGGCCGGACCCTGCACAGGCCGGACCTAGTGCAGATAGGGCCACCCCCGTGGCCCGGGTCAGACCCAAGGACTGGGTCAGACCAGCGAACCGGGTCAGACCCACAGACCGGGTCATACCCCAGTCCAGACCTGTTGTCCCGAATACACCTTTTCCCCCATAACATGGGATACCTGTGTCTGATTGAAAAACCGTATACGACGAAGGAAAGATTATAGATAGGAGTTTCCTTTGGAATACCCCACTCAATTTTTGGACAAAGATGAATGATATTTAGGTTGGTTTGAGCCTAAATCCAACTGGGCACCCCGGACGGAAATGCTAATAACTCAATGATCGAGTGTTTGGTTGACGCGCCGTCTGTTGCGTTGAGCCACCTATGATGTGGCAGACCATAGAGATATTTCTTCATGGAAATTCATGATAGTTGGAATATTTCCATGTAGCTCGTGGAGTGGATCCCCCGAATGATGAGCAGAAAGAGTATAGAGACCTAGTAGCTAGAAGACCTAATGACTGCTTAACCAATTCGACTCAGAGTGACTCGACTAGCCCAGTGGGGAGCTACTGGTAGATGGAGGTAGAACCATAGTAGAGGAATGCTTGGTAGTTGGTGGCAGACCCGTGGTACTCGACAGGAGGAATACCTCAGCAGTCTATTATGGGGAGATCCGGGTAGTTGGCGACAGACCCACAACGGAGGAGCGCCTGGTAGTTGGAATCAAACTCACAGTACTCGACAGGAGGAGTTCCTCAGTATTAAAAGGTTAGTGAGAAGTTCCATTGTGTCATGACAGGCCCACCATACTCGACAAAGGAGGAGTTATCCATTAGCTATGGTTTCGATAATGAAAATTCTAGTTTGAGCTGAGTCAACGATTTTTGAGTTTTCCTCATGATTGGGATGGGTTACTAGATAACTTAATTATAAGTATGGAAATATTCCTAAGTAGTGGATATCCATTGATTTCAAACTTTTTGGTTTATCCTTATTGGATTTTTTGTGACCTTGAGGGTTTTGGGGTCCCTACTGAGTATCATTATACTCACTCCTGCATGGGCTATGCCCGCACCTCGTTGTGTTGGTCATAGATGACGAACAATGCTGACTGAGGTAGAGATTAGCAGGATTGGATGGTACCCAGAGGTGGACCACTGGGTGTGACGATACACGAAGTAGACATATGGACATGGAGTGCTGAGGAGGCCATCTTTACCTACCCTTCAGGTAGAAACCCCGGAGGACGACCCAGTAGCTTCTTTACTTTTATTCAGTTGTACTTTCATTCAATTGTACCTGATTTCAGTGGTACTTGTACATTTATATTGGTCTTGTATTTATGACAGCTTTTATTTTCCAACACTTCTTTGTGTATGCAGTTTTACTTAGTTCTTTTCATCAAGTTGTGTACTATGATGTTTTTATTTACTGTTGTAAAGGAAATGCCTTCCTAATGTATGGATTTACGCCTTTGGTGCTAGTCTCCATTCTCTGGCCTATAGAAGGTGGGCTTGGGGTAATCACAATGCAGACCCCCAGGGGGGGGGGGGGACGGTTCGTAACAAATTGGTATCCGAGGAGTTGGTTCTACTACAGAACATAGAACTTTAATTTTTCATTTTGTGAAGCAATAGTGTTAAGGGTACTAAGTGTGGTTTTCAGTTCAAGGTGTCCAGTGTTGGTGCGGGTGGCTGACGTATCCATACACCAGGACCCTTACTTCGGATTTCTGACTCAGTGCATGAAAACACTGATTGTGTGTGTGTTTCAAAATTTTTCTCTAAGTCAGCTCAACTAGTTTAGCTCACCAGGTATAATCTATTGACTGTGTCACATCTGTTTAATTGAGGATGCCTCCCTAGGGATGACTAGCTAGAGCCCCGAGATTTGAATACACTGACTGCCCACCGAGCAATGATGCCTCAGTGTAGGTCCCTTTTCCAGTGGAGGCAACAGCGATACTACTTCTCGTTAGGCCACCAATGCCACTAGCCCTAGTAGTAGATGATTCACACTGCTTGATCACGTTGCATGATTTCCAGTGCCAGAGGCCACCACGGCTTAGGGGAGGGATGGACCCACATGCGGCTGAGTATTGGCTTGAGGCTATGGGGAGAGTATTCAGGCAAGTAGGGACACCAAAAGACTTCATGGTGATCGTTGTTTCCAGCCTTCTTAAGGTAGCAACATGCAGATGGTGTGTAATAACCCGGTTCTAAGTTTTTAGTTACGGGTTTCTTCTTTTCTCCTTTCCTTTAGTCTTTTTAAGAAAATAAGGAAAATGGGGAAAAATCCCAAATTTTGGAAGTACACGCTGTGTTTTTTCCACACGCTGTGTACTTCTAGCTGTGTGGCATGACTACACAGGGGGTGTGGCCAGGCCAGGGATGAACGGTGTAGAAACCAACTATACGACGTGTAGTGGTCCTTTACACACCGTGTAGTCAGTCAGCAGGCGAATAGTAAGGCGGTGGCCAGCTGTGTGACAACACATGCCATGTACTCGTGAAGACATGTCGTGTAGTCATATCGGTAGGTGATCAATGTTGTGCTCGCGGGAAGCCACCAAAGGAACAGTTTAAAAATGGGAAGTACACACCGTGTACACGGATGTAGACGCCGGGTACTTTGTTTTTTTCACTTAAAAAGGGGAATTAGCCTCCCATGTTCACAGGTAAGGCTTAGAACCGGAGGAAGGAGTGGGAGGGGATGGCCAAACCTTTGAGGATCCGTCATCGCAAAATGGGAATCCGTTTCCACCTTGGACAATCTCGTTGGAACCACACAGGTAAGCCCTCCTCTCTCCTTAAGTCATTATTACAAATTATTTCCTGAGGGAATGTTATTTAAGTATGAATGTGGTTTTCTTTTACCTCAGATCTACGACATCTTTGGGAATTTCTGGAATTGACGTTCACATATAATGTTCGTTGGCGTTTAAGGTAGGTGGATTGGTGTTTATTTTTCCAACTACTGTGCATTTTGTTTATTTTAGTGCCACGAACCCATGTTGGGGTGTCGTGTGTCTAAGGCCAGGGATATTTTAAAAACCTATAATTGAATAGGTAATTAATTGTGATATTAAAATGCTATTTGGGATCACTGCTTGGATCCAGGACCACCCCAGGCGTGCGTTCCTCTGTTTAGCTGTTTGGCCAGGATACCCGAGGGTATGCCTTGTTTATTTATGCCTTTAATGAAATTATTGAAGAATTTCCTTCAAAGGAATTTCTTGTTTTACTGCTTGTTTACATGTTGGGATTGGCCCTGTTACCTGTTTAGCCCGAGGGCGGTGTTCTGATTAGCCTGTCGGCATTGTACTACCTAGCATGTGGGAAACTTCTTCCGTGCCCGTGGGAAGATGATTCCATGCCTGTGGGTGACACTTCTTTTTCCTGTGGGAAATATCTATATGCATGTGGGAAGATTCTTATGGTTGGATTCTCTTTACCTGAGGGTAGGAGTTGTACGTGTCTGAGGACATTGGCCGTTTACTTAGAATATTCACTGTGGTGGTATTTTAAATTAAATGATTAAATGGGTATTAAAAAGGCAATATAACTGGTTCAGTTAGTTACATTTAGTACTGCTTACTTTATTGCATTTAAATACTACACACTATTGTTTCATGATTTAACACAATGGGGCACGAGCCTTTGGTGGGTGCCTACTGAGATATATTTCTCACACCCTATTTGGGTCACGTTTTTTGGCCCAAACAGATTACATTTTTTCAGGTGTAGATAAGGGAAAGGTTCCCTACACAGGTACTTGATTGCTGTTGAGGTGTAGGAGAGCATGGGACTGAGCATTGGCTCGTGATGCCACTGGCTATTCTGTTTTGCTTTTCTGTACTTGTACATTAGTTGTATTGTATTGTATTGCAGTGTAACATGTTCTGACTATTTTATAGAATAGTGACATGTTGCATCTTCATATATATATATATATAACCGATGGTTTCTCTTTTTGTTATCAGTTATCCATTTCAGTTATATATACTGTTGCTAGCTTCCGTTGTGTTGTATGTGTACATTATATTCTGCTGCGCTACACTTTGAAAAATGAGGGCATAATTTCCCCACTATCATAACTGGGCCCTCACTACTAGTCGACAACCTCTGGCGTTTGGGGAAATGCGCTCCAGGTCACGTGTCGAACCGGGTTGGGGGCACCCGTTGAGTGGCACCCGGAACCGAGATGTTACAAAGTGGTATCCGAGGATTTCTTTTCTTTGACTTACTATTTGGAGCCTTAGTAAGGGATAAGATGATAATGGTAGTTGGTAATAAGCTGTGCCCGGGCGTAGCTAACCCGTGTACCGGGAAAAGCCAATTTACCTTGTGTTGCAATTTTTCTGATTTTGCGATTTTAGAGTTGATATGATTTCACCATTGGGTGACACACTTGGATTGTGCTGTTTATATTTTATTCATGGGTTATATTTAGTTGCAACCCGATAAGATGAGGGTATTCCAACTCATGCATCATTTAGGCGCATGCTAGAAATCACATGCCATGCATAGTTTCCATTGCATGTAGGTGCATTAGAAATTTCATGTTGTTGTGATAGTTGTTGTTATAGAAAAGAATGTTGTTGTGATAGCTGCTTGATAAATACCTATTATGTGATAGGATATTTTTTATGATCCGGTTTAAAGAATGAACGCCGAACGTTGGTTTTTGGGGAGTATGGGCCCCTATTAACAATAATTTCGTGGATCATTGACTATATATATTGTTATAACACAGATAAGATGTCAAACATTGATTCGTGGAGAGTATGGGCCCTCACGGGTCTAAATTTAGCACTTATGTGTTGTTTTTCATAATTTTCTGGGATCCTGAGTAGTTTCTTAGGCATACTATCCGGAAAACCTAGTACACACGTCGTGTAGTGCTTTACCCAGGCCGTGTGTGTTCTTCTGTTTGGGAAAAAAATAAACTTTTTGAGTACACGTCGTGTACCCGGTGTACACGCCATGTAGTCTCTTCCCATGTCGCAAACCGTGTCGGTGGAGACATGGGAAATGAGAAATGTTAGGGGTGAACACATCGTGTACCAGATGAACACGATGTGTAGTGTTGACCCGGAGACCCGACGGTGTAACTAACAACACGGGTCGGTGTAGTCGTTTCTTGAACATGTCGTGTCAATGAAGAACACACTATGTAGTGTGACTTGGGGACCCGACCGTGTAACTAACAAACATGGGCCAGGGAAATCCATTCGTATACATGCCGTGTTTATATAGAACATTCCGTGTAGGTTGAGTCGTGTATCTGTCCATGTAACTAAAAACACGGGTTGGCAGAGCTCATCTAAGAACACACCATGTACCTGTAAAACACTCCGTGTAGTCTTGTCTGAGTACAGACCCTGTGGACTTAGCCATGTGACTGGGAAATGGGGTAGTTTAGATGCCGTGTGCGGGTGTAACACGTAGTGTAGTGTCATGCCGAGTAGTTGGCTGTGTAAAAAACGACACGGGTAGTTGGAAATAAAACCATACACGCCGTTTAGATGATATACACTCCGTGTAGTTTTTCTCAAATAGGAGCTGTGTGGCTCAGCCATGTAGAAGGATCCAGGTAGGGGAAGAGAAGTCAAGTACACGCCGTGTAGTCATTATACATGCCATGTAGTCTTGTTTTGAAAATCATGAAAATCATTCTTCCTCTTGTTTCCATTTTGGTTTCTTTATTTTCGGACTTATTAATCTTGAATCTACAACATGTTTTTGAACTTGTAGTGTCATGCCATCTAGACGACCACGCGCTGTTCACCAGGAGAGAGGCAACGAGTATACTCCAGAGATGGTGGGCCATGGGCTACTAGCGGATCCTCCAGCAGAGCCAGATGCGGCGCCAGCTATTATACCAGACACAGGTGCGGAGGCGCAGTTCTGTGAAGGCTTATTGCAGTTCATGCAGACCTTTTAGGGGGCACCGCTGCCTGCCACATCTATGGCCGAGTTGACTCATATCTTCCAGTAGCAGCATCCGCTTATGTTTTCAAGGGATGGCGGACCACAGGCTGCGAATTC
Source organism: Viscum album (assembly GCA_963277665.1). Classification (NCBI taxonomy): domain Eukaryota; kingdom Viridiplantae; phylum Streptophyta; class Magnoliopsida; order Santalales; family Viscaceae; genus Viscum; species Viscum album. Next base: position 1,326,179,399 of record OY728161.1, on the reverse strand, counting down.
TTAGCTGGGATCAATGCAAACTATTTTCTAGCATCTTGAGACACCTCCAGGGTGGAGGGTCAAGCTCACGATGTATATACAGTGTGATTCCTCCAAGAGGTGGTGGGATGCTACCACCCAGTCAGAACATCACAGAGACATGGCGTGAGAATATTTTTAGGCAGTATTCTATGACTTCTTCTTTCCCAAGATGCTGAGGGAAGATAGATCTCGAGAGTTCATGAATCTACCGTAGGGTGCTATGTCGGTGATGGATTATTCTGCTCGCTTTACCGAGTTTCAGTGCTTTTCACCCGTGCTGGTGGGTGATGAGACATTTAGAGACAGACGTTTTGAGGATGATCTTCGGTATTACATCTGAGTGTTAGTGAATGTTTTCAGGTTGCCTACTGTACATGCTATTGGGAACTAGGTGCTGATTACAGAGAAGAACCTACAAGAATATAGTAGTGTGGGGCAGGGCAGTTCAGCACCAGTTACTGGTACTATTTCTACTGGTAAGAGGAGGAGACAGATGGACTTCTCTCAGTATGGAAGTATTAGTTAGAAGAATGCTTCAGGTGGACAGTTCATGTGCTACCAATGTGGTAGAGAGGGGAACAAGAGGCCAAAATGTCCACGAGACCTAGTGGAGTGATGCGTTTGCGGCAGGATGGGTCATCTGTAGCACTTTTTTAGGGCGTTTCCACCAATGTCTAGTGAGAGGGGTTTTGTAAAGACACCGCATGCTGGGGCAGGACCAACAGTTTCTTACCAGTTAGGGAACTGGAATACATCAGGGCATGCAGGCAGAGATGGCGGTCATGGACATGGTAGCTAGAAACCAGGATCTCAGAGGCAGTAGGGTGAGACTACTCAGGGTAGCCATGCTGTGTCGCAGGGTGACGAAACTGGTCCGGCATATGCAGTGCAACAGACCCAGCAGGAGCAGGATCTCAGACCTTCTACAGTCAGAGGTACTATTCAAGTAGCTTCTGTTTTATCCTCTGTACTTTTTGATATGAGCACTACACATAGTTTCCTATCTGTACCCATTATGGAGATCCTTGGGCTCTGTGTTTCTACTTCTTCTGATGTCATGATGCTAGACACTCTGTTGGGGACTAGAACGGCTGGTGTGCGTCATTTCAAGGAGTTCCCCCTCGAGGTTGGTGGGTGTCACTTTCTTTGGGACCTCTATGTCTTAGAGATGACAGCTTATGACGTCATTCTTAGGATGGACTGGTTAGTTCCCTTTTGAGCCATTGTAGACTGATATCATTTCAGGGTGCGTTTCACGTCACCAGAGGGTGGAGAGTTTCTATAAAATGGTGAATGGGATATTCAGGTGAGTCGAGCAGGACTAGAGCATCATGGGCGAGGTGGAGTCACAGCTCAGATTGCAAGTTTATATCTGGACAACCAGGGGACTTGTCAGAAGGATTTCCCTAGAGTGGTTGATCATTTCAGGGACGTCCTCTCAGACGACTTTTCAGATCTTCTTTTAAATCATGAGGTGGATTTCTCTATTTAGCTTGTGCCAGGAGAAGCACCGGTGTCTATTCCTCCTTATAGGATGGCCACACCTGAGTTGTAGGAGCACAAGAGGCAGTTAGAGGAGTTACAGAAAAAGGGTTTTATTCAACCCAGTACTTCTTCGTGGGGTTCGCCGGTCCTTTTCGCGAAGATGTCGGATGGTACCCTCATACTCTGTGTGGATTATCGGAAGCCGAACCAGTTGATGGTTAAGAACCGATATACCTTGTCGAGGATTGATGATCTTTTAGATCGACTTAGTGGGGCACAAGTGTTCTCAAATATTGAATTGAGATCAGGATATCATCAGCTGCATGTTAGACCATCTGATATACCTCTCACGGCTTTCAGAAGCAGGTATGGTCTATATGACTATAAGGTTATGCCATTCAGACTCACGAACGTGCCAGCAGTTTTCATGGCTATGATGAATTGTGTGTTCCATACATACTTGGACTCTTTTGTTGTATTATTCGTGGATGACATCTTGGTGTACTCTCACACTCGACACGACAATGCCACACATCTTGAGATCATATTGAGTACACTGAGATAACATCGACTATATGCTAAACTCTCAAAGTGCCACTTTTGGATGGACCTGATTCACTTCCTAGGTCATATCATTTTAGAGGAATGAGTTTCAGTAGACCCAGAGATGGTGAGATTAGTGGTTTACTGGGAGCATCCTAAGAACGTGTTTGAGATAAAAAGTTTCTTGAGGCTGGCTGGTTACTATAAGATGCTTTATACAGGACTTATCCCGCTTAACAGCACCATTGATGGGTTTGACTAAGAAGGGTGTGAAGTTCATATGGCCAGAAGCTTGCGAGACAGCCTTTCAGGACCTGAAGGGAAGGTTGACATCAGCACCGATCCTGGTAATCTCAGAGCTGGGGAAAAGCTATACATTTTACTGTGATGCATCAGGTATTGGGCTGCGAGCAGTGTTGATGCATGGTGATCGAGTTGTTGCGTATGGGTCTCGTCAGTTGTGGCCACATGAGAGGAATTACCCGACGCATGATCTCGAGTTAGCTGTAGTTGTTCATGCATTGTGCTGTTGGAGACATTATCTGTTGGGAGAACATTTTGTGGTTTTCACCAACCATAAAAGTCTCAAGTGTATCTTTACATAGCGTGACTTGAATCTGAGGCAGCGAAGGTGGGTCGAATACCTTCCGTCCTTCGATTTTGAGCTTGCCTATACACCTGGTAAAGGTAATGCAGTAGCTGATGCACTGAGCAGGAAGACTCAGATATAGGCTGTGCAGGACGCCAGTGGCGAGTTGCAGCTTATGTATTTGTTTTATGAGATGCATTTGGAGGTGCATGACAGTTAGGGGAAAAATTATCTTTCTTCTTTAGCTGTGACTTCTTCCCTCCTGAATAGAGTGAGGACGAGACAACTATCTGATTCAAAAGTCCTAGTTCTACGGGAGTCGGTGGAAAGTGAGGACACTCCTCCTGGTTGGACGATAGGCGATGACGAGGCTCTGGGTTTCCATGGACGAGTATGGGTTCTAGGGGATATACGCGAGGAGCTGATGTGGGAGTTTCACGCTTCAGCGTGGGCAGTTCATCCCAGAGTTACCAATATGTACCGAGACTTGAGACGTCCGTACTGGTGGCCGGGTATGAAGAGAGATGTGGCTGGTTTTGTTATGATTTGTTCCACCGGTCAACAGGTAAAGGCGGAGCATCAGAGACCAGGTGGACTGTTACAACAGTTACCCATCCCAGAGTGTAAATGGGATGATCTCGTGATGTACTTTGTGACTGGTTTGTCGAGGTCACCTAGAGGCAACAATGTCGTGTGGGTTGTTGTGGACATACTCACGAAGGTATCTCACTTTTTGCCGATGAAGGAGACCTTCGGTGTTGACGAGATAAGAAGGTTTTATATACAAGATATCGTACGTCTTCATGGGGTCCCTCATTCTATCATTTTAGATAGGGACGCCCGTTTTGCATCTCGTTTCTGGTAGAGTTTTCATAGGGCACTAGGTACACAGGTGCTTCTGAGCATATCTTACCACCCTCAGACTGATGTCTAGTCAGAGAGTACCATTCAACTGCTTGAGGAAATGCTGAGAGCATGAGTACTAGACTCTGGGGGATCTTGGGTGAAGCACATACCCATAGTCGAGTTTGCCTAAAATAAAAATTTTCAGGAAACTATAGAGATAACACCATACGAGGCTTTATATGGTAGGCCATGCCGATCACCATTGTACTGGTCATAGGCAGGTGAGGCAGCTTTACTGGGACCACGTCTCATGCAGGAGACTTCTGAGTAGGTCCAGTTGATTTAGAAGCGGATGGCTACCGCACAGTCTCGTCAGAAGTCTTATGCTGATCGCCGTAGACGACCTTTAGAGTTCGTGGCCGGGGATCAGGTTTTCTTGCGTGTTATGCTGAGGCTGGTAAAAAAGCGGATCAGGAGTCAGGGTAAAATTTCCCCGAGGCATGTGGGTCCATTTGAGATTCTGGAGAGAGTCGGGCTGGTTACCTATCGACTGTAGTTACCACAGTGGTAACAGACCATGCACGACGTCTTCAATGTATCTCAATTGCACCGTTATCATTCAGACCCATCTCATATATTTCAGCCCGAGGAGGTTGAGCATTAGATGGATGCGTCCTTTGAGGAGCATCCAATTCGTATTGTTGACAGGAGCATGAAGGTTATCTGAGGCCAGTCAGTTTCTCTCGTACGGGTGCTATGGCAGCATGGCTGAGTGCAGGACGAAACCTAGGAGCGGGACACCAACGTACGTCCTTAGTGGCCGGATTTTTTCACGGCATTATCATTTCCACCCTTAGAAGGGAAATTCAGGGACGAATTGTTTTAAGGGGGGAAGTTTATAAGAACTCGGTTCTTAGTTTTGAGGCACAAGTTTCTTCTTTTCTTCTTTCCTTAACTGTTTTTAAGAAAATAAGGAAAATGGGGGAAAATCCCAAATTTTCGAAGTACACGCAATGTACTTTTCCACATTCCATGTACTTATGGCCATGTGGGATGAGTAAACGGGGCGTGTGGCCATTCCAGGGATGAAGGGTGTAGGAAAAAACTACATGCCGTGTAGTGGTCCTTTACACGCCATGTAGTTTGTCGGCAGGCGAAGAGTAAGGCGGTGTCCAGCTGCGCGACAATACACACCATGTACTCATGAAGACATGTTGTGTAGTCATGTCGGCAGGTGAACAGTGTCACGCTGGCAGGAAGCCGCCAGAGGAACAGTTTATAAATTGGAAGTACACGCCGTGTACTCGGAAGTACATGTCGTGTACTTTGTTTTTTTTCTTACAACGGGCAGTAGTCTCCCCTGTTCACCAGGAAGGCGTAGAACTGGAGGAAGGAGTGGGAGGGGACAACCGAACCTTTGAGGATCCGTTGATCACAAACTGGGAATCCGTTTCCGCCTCGGACGATCTCATTGGAACCGCACGGGTAAGCCCTCTGTTCTCCTTAAGTCGTTCTTACCAATTATTTCCCAAGAGAAAGTTATTTATGTTTGAATGAGGTTTTCTTTTACCTCATATATATGACGTCTTTGGGCGTTTCTGGATTTGACGTTCACATATAATGTTCATTGGCGTTCAAGGACCGTGGCTTGATGTTTATTTTTCTAACTGAAGTGCGTTTTGTGTATTTAAGTGCCACAGACCCATGTTGGGGTGTTGTGTGGATGAGTTCGTGGCTATTTTAAATACCTATAATTGAATAGGTAATTAATTGTGATATTCGAATGCTGTTTGGGATCACTACTTGGATCCAGGACCACCCTGGGGGTGCGTTCCTCTGTTTTGCTGTTTTTCCAGGATACCCAAGGGTATGCCTTGTTTATTTATTCCTTTAATGAAATGACTGAAGAATTTCCTTGAGAGTAATTCCTTGTTTTACTGCTTGTTTACATGTTGGGCTTGGACCGGTTACCTGTTTAGCCTGAGGGCAGTGTTGTGATTAGCCTGTGGGCATTGTACTACCTAGCCTGTGGGAAAATTCATCTGTGCCTGTGGGCAGCTGATTATGTGCCTATGGGCGACACTTCTTATAACTGTGGGAAATATTCGTATGCATGTGGGCATATTCTTATTGTTGGATTCTCTTTACCTAATGGTAGGAGTTGTACGTGTCTGAGGACATTGGATGTTTTCATAGAATATTCAGTATGCTGTTATTTTAAATTATATGATTAAACAGATAATAAAAAGGCAATATAACTGGTTAAGTCAGTTACTTTCAGTACTGCTTACTTTATTGCATTTAATTATTCCACACTGTTGTTTCATGATTTCACACAGTTGGGCACGAGCCTTTTGTGGGTCCCTACTGAGATATATTTCTCACACCTTGTTTGGGTAATTCTTTTTGGCCCAAACAGATTAGGTTTCTGCAGGTGTAGATAAGGGAAAGGGTCCCTACACAGGTACATGATTTTTGCAGAGGTGTAGGAGTGCATGGGACCGAGCATTGGCTTGCGATGCTGCTGGCTGTTCTGTTCTGCTTTTCTGAACTTTTACTTCAGTTGTATTGTATTATATTGCAATGTAACATGTTCTGGCTGTTTTATAGAATAGTGACATGCTGCATCTTCATATATATATATATATATATGACCACTAGTATCTCTTTTTGTTATTAGTTATCCATTTCAGTTATATATATATCGTTTTTACTTCCGTTCTATTGTATGTTTACATTATATTCCGCTACGCTTCACTTTGACAAATTAGGGCTTAGTTTCCCCACTATCAGACCTGGGCCCTCGCTGCTAGTTGGCAGCCTATGGCATTTGGGGAAATGCGCTTGAGGTCATGTGGCAAACCGGGTTCTGGGCACCCATTGAGCGGCACCCGGAACTGGGACGTTACATGGTGGAGCCTGATGCTCCTGGTGCATGACAAGGCGACGCTACAATGGACAGACTATGATATCCTGTTTCTGGAGTTGTGTGTCCCAGCCACCCTTCGAGCGGTGTAGATACATGAGAAAATACATCTACGGTAGGGTAGCATGATAGTAGCACAGTACTCAGCTAGGTTCACCGACCTCTCGTGCTACTCCACAAATATGGTGCGAACCCCATTCTTCAGGGCCTGGACCTTCGGGAAGGAGATCAGGCAAGAGATCAGAGCTCCGATGATCTCACTCAGCATCCCGACGAATGAGGGGCTGCTAGAGAGATCCCTCCTAGTGGAGAGTTTCCTTGCTGAGTAGTCTCAACTAGCGAGACCCATCACTAGATGACATGCAACGAAGTCTTCTACAGCTGGCAGTAGAAATATGTCGCAGAGGTCCAAGAGGACCAGACCTATAGGTGGTCAACCGCATGACTCAGGATCAGCTGTGCGGGGCACCCAGAGTGGATACAGAGCCGGTTATGCTAGGAGAACACAATGTTACTCATGCAGCAGGCTTGGTCACATGGATCGTGACTGTCCGACCCATCATTCTGATGATCATAAGATAATTGAGGGACCTCCCATGCAGTGGAATAGGTTTGATTAAGGCAGTCCACAGTGAGCAGGTGAACGAGACAGAGGAGATGGATGTGCAAATAGCGGTGGGCGATGTTATGAGGTGTTACCACGACCACCCCCAGGAGGTCCACCCCGACCATAGGGAGCAGATGGACAGGGAAGATCTCAGCTTCAGGCAGTTGAGGCCTACGATCACGGTGCTCTATAGATGATTTGAGGTATGATCTGTGTCTAATCCACCTTAGCTGTAGTTTTTATAGACACAGGTGCCAATCACATTTTCATTTCCACTGCCCTCATTCAGAGCTAGGAGATTCTGACAGAGCCATTGGATCTATCCTTACAGATAGAGACACCTACAAGAGAAAACTCGATGATTATGCACTATTTTTGTCAATGTGAGATTACTATAGGAGGTGAGAGCTTCGGCTGGGATCTCCTCGTAGTGGCGTCGAGGCCTTACAACATCATCTTTGGTATGGACTGGTTATCTACATTCCATGCCCAGATCGACTGTATTAGGCGCAAAAGGCGGTGTGTTCGTACGAATGGGACCAGGTTCACCTTCACTAGTGAGAAGGGAACCATTTCCGTACATGTAGAACTTACTCAGAGGAGGGTGCAGCCGATCACTCATCAGTTGGCCTATCTCACCCTTGGAGCAGTTGACGTGGAGAGTCCGAGCTATCCTGTAGTGGTGGACCATTATGCAAATGTTTTCCCAGATGATGTTCTAAGGCTACCTCCTCGTAGAGAGGTGGACTTATACATTGAACTATACCCAGGGATGATACTAATATCTACACCGGTATATATGATGGCTCCCGCTGAGCTTCGTAAGTTGCGGGTACAACTGGCGGACTAGCTGGGGAAGGGATTCATCTGGCCTAGTGATTTTTCTTGGGTAGCCCCGATTATATTCACAAAGAAAGAAGACGAGAGCTTGAGGATTTGTGTCGACTACCCTTACCGAAACCAGGTGACTGTGATTAACAAGTACCCACTCCCAAGGATTAAAGACCTCTTTGACCAGCTAAAGGGTGCACAGTGGTTATTGAAGATAGACCTCAGATCAGGCTATCACTAGCTCAAAGTTTTATATGAGGATGTGCAGAAGACGAAATTCAACTTTCGTTACAACCACTACGAGTTCTGGGTTAATCCTTTTGGCATAACAAATGCTCCAGCAGTGTTCATGGCACTCATGAACAAGATCTTCCAGCCATACCTCGATCGCTTTGTCATATTATTCATTGGCGACATACTGATTGACTCGACTACTAAGGTGGAGTACGCATGCCCTTTGTAGGTAGTACTGGGCACACTCCAACAGCACCAACTCTATGGTATGATCATGATGTGCCAGTTTTGGATTCGAGAGGTTCACATCATGGGACACATTATCTCGGATGCTAGAGATGTAGTGGATCCAGTGAATATTGAGGTGGTACTTTCTTGGGATCCACCCAAGAGTGTGACGGAGGTACGGAGTTTCCTGGGTTTGGCTAGATACTACCGAAGGTTCATTCCAGACATCTCCAGAGTTGCAGAACCACTATCAGCCTTGACGAAGAAGGGGAAACCCTTCGTGTGGTTGGAGAGATACTAGTAGAGCTTTCAGAAGCTGAGGCAGAGGCTGACTAGTGATACCATCTTTTGGCTTCCACATGAAGATGTTGGGTACTTAGTTTACTGCAACACATCAGGGAGCAGACTTGGGTGTGTCCAGATGTAAGAGAGAGCAGTGATTGCATATGGTTCTCAAAATCTAAGACAGTATGAGAAGAACTACGCTACCCATGACCTAGAGTTATCAGTAGTGGTATTCGCCTTGAATATGTGGAGGAACTATCTGATGGGTGAACATTTTACCATGTACTCTGATCACAAGAGTCTTAGGTATATCTTCTCTCAGAATGACCTAAACTCGAGACAACATCATTGGCTCAAGTTCCGTTAGGACTATGACTTTGAGATAGTATAAAATCATGGGAAGGGAAATTTTGTAGCAGATGCTCTCAGAAGAAGATCTGGTATACATCTGCTAGGAGAGGCGATAGAGCACCTGGCTGCCTTACAGATATCCTTTGAGGATAGAGATGGATCAAACTATCTATAGTCTCTTAGGTCACTTCCTGACTTCTTCAACGAGTTAGTTAGGCACAACGTGGGGATGCTGACTATGAGACACAATGTGCTAAGATATCCACAGGGCATGCACCAGATGGATTTTCTGAAGGAGGGGAGAACATCATCCTCTACAGAGGATATACCTTAGTACAAGTTGCAATTCAAGAGGAAGTGTTGATGGAGTTCCACACATCCCCTTTAGCGGTACATCCAGGAGTGGAAAAGATGTACCATGACCATCGATTATAGCACTGGTGGCCAGGTATAAAGAAGGAAGTAACAGAGTTTGTCTCATGGTGCCTCACCTGTTAGAAAGTGAAGGTAGAGCACGAGGTACCAGCTAGCTTGGTTCAACCTTTAGAGGACCTAGAGTGGATGTGGGATGGGTTATCCATGAACTTCATGATGGGTCATCCACGTACATCCAGGGGTCGCAACTCGATTTGGGTGATCGTCGACCAACTCACCAAGTCGCCCACTTCCTACCGATCAGAGAAAATGGTTCAGTAGAGAGATTAGGATGCCTATATGTGTATAAGATTGTGCGACTACACGGAATACCTTCCTCTTTTGTCTCCGACCGTGACACACGGTTTAATTTTCAGCTACAGAAGGGGTTGTAGGAAGTTTTCGGGACACAAATTTTCTTGAGCACCACCTTCCATCCCCAGACAGATGTCAGACTGAGTGGAAAATACAGACCCTTTAGGACATGATACATGCATGTGTCCTTGACTTCGTTCATAGCTGGGACGATCACTTTCCTTTGGTGGAGATTTCATACAACAACAGATATCACTCCACCATAGGGATGACACCTTTCGAGGCGTTGTACGGGCGACCTTTCCAATCACACTTGTGCTAGACAGACCTTGGGGAGTTAGTACTGGTGGGACCCGAGATTGTACGAGCTACTACAGAGAAGGTGCAGATCATCAAGGAGCAGATGAACACTGCACAGAGCTGGAAAAAGTCAAATGCTGACAGGAGACAGAGACCTCTTGAGTTCGAGGATGGCGACCACATCTTTTTATGGGTCTCACCCCGATGAGGTTTACGAAGATTTGACCCTGGAAGTGAGTTATCCCCGAGGTTCATTGTACCTTTCTAGGTCCAAAACAGAGTAGGTGAGGTGTCTTACCGCCTGGATCTTCCACCTCAGTTGCACCAGGTGCACGATGTATTCCATGTATCCCAGATGAGGAGACACGTGCACAACCCTTCACACATCAACGACAATGGGGAGAATGACATCAACAATGGAGAATCTTTTATAGAGGATCCAGTGGATATTGGGGATCGACAGGAGTGGGTCCTACATGGATGGTTGATACCTCTGGTGTGTGTTTGCTGGTAGCACAGAAACTTCCAGGAGAGCACATGGGAGTGGGAGGATCTTATTCGTGCTCAGTACCCCCATTTGTTCCCATAGTTTGAGTTGTAGCTTAGGGGGACATAAATCCCTGAGGTAGGGAGAATGTAAAGACACGAAATTTCCATGGAATTTTTTTTATTAAATACATGTTATTTTAACGAGTTCGTGAAAATTTACAGCACTTGATTCCAAGGATAGGTGTTCCAGCAATCAATTTCTGACGTTTTTTTGGGTACGTTCAGTAAACATACTAGTGGGATTTTATAACTTTTGAAGAGGTGCTCGTAATTGAAATCCAAGGGCACCAATGAACTTGCAGTGCCGATATTCTCTTAAAAATACTTTCACCTCGACGACAGTTGGTCAAGAACGAAACATAGTTTTGTGGTTTTGAAGAATAATTTAAAAAAAAAATAAAAAGTGTGGCTTATTTTTATTTGGTGGATAAAACCTCCAAGTGGGGGTTGGGGGTGGGGTCTACCACAGCTTAACCTCCCATGAGAGGTTATGGTGGTGGGGCCCACCTGAATATAACCACCCTTGGGAGGATAAATTTTGGTGGGGACCACCAGAACTTTTAACCCCTTTAACCCCCCATTTAAGTATAGAAAACTCTTGACCTTCACCACTAATTAAATGAGCCAACTCCACCCCATTAATAAAGCGAGTTATCTCATTTAATTAAACACAAAATTTAGAATTCATGCCAACAATTAAAATAATAGACAATATATTATTTCATTTGGTTGGAATCATTCTTCTATTGTAAGGGAGTGTTGTGGAGCTCTTGGAGACAGAACACCAAGGGAGAAAGAACTCTCCAATGAGGAACGACCACCGAAGAACGACAGACACCATATCTTTTTTCTACCGGAACAATGGAGGGAGCTCCGTCCTCGAAGAATGCTGACAAATCCATCCTCCACTTCTTCATTTTTGAAGTCAACAAATAGAAATCATCTTTTTTCGTGACCTCTTCAATGAACAATGATTCAAGGTAGAGGATTTGATTTAATTTTGTTCCCATTCTATCTTGTTCAATCATGGTTTGTTATTTTCCAATTTCTATCATCACAATGCGGAGGGTGCGGGCAACACAAACTCGGCCAGACCCACCCCCTTCATTTTTTCTCGCTTGTTGATGAAGGTGGTGGAGTAACAGTGGACACGAAGGAATTAGGCGACGCAAGGCCACCGGGTCGCTAGAAGGGTGCAACACTGTCAGGCCGTGCGGAAGAATAGGTCGTGACCCTTAGAATCAGCGGTGTACACGAGCGGCCACCAGGCCGCTGGAGGGGTGCAATACCATTGCGCTATGCGGAGGAGAAGAATTCGCGGCTAGGACAGGCCGAATCGGAGGAGAAGGGTCGGCCGGCGTCGGGCCAGCCGCCGGCGGAGGAAACCGGATGGCCGCTCAGCCAGTTGGACAAGGCGGGACCCACCCGGGTCCCGTAGGTTACCGAACCGGTGCTTAGAGCCGGTTCTGCTCAGGATATGGGGGGTGCGGTACCCCCTCCCCCCTTAAGCGTCTAGGGTAGGTCTCGTAGGGTGCTGCCAGCCACTGGCTAGCCGGGCCACGCGGGCCGCCAGCAAGTCCACGCGGGCTGCCAGCCAGGCCACGTGGGCTGCCGGGCTGGACCCAGCGCTGGCCGTACCAAGCACGGGCTAGGCCACCCCCTCGGGCCAGCCCGACCCTGTGGGATGGGTCAGACCCATGGATAGGGTCAGACTGGTGGACCAGGTCAGTCCCGCATAACGGATTGGACCCCTGTCCGTACCAGTTGACCTGAATACGCCTTTTCTCCAATAACATGGCATACCAGTGTCCGATTGAAGATATGTCTGTGGAAATGGAAATCTTGGAGCGGGAATGTTCTTTTGGGATTCCCCACATGTGGTTTGGAATAATTTTGGGTACATCATGGTAGGTTTGATGTAACACCCCAAGATTTCATAGTGTGTTATTTCTTCAAAATAATTCAATAACTTGCACTACACGCAACACCGAGTTCACGTGCACCATGACTTACCAAACAAGCCGTTCAAAAGAGGTTATAAATAGTATTAACTAAATTTTAAACTTTATATAATCTTATTATGAGTTTCTTAGACATAATGTAAGAACAAATTCATTTTCAGTATTTCAATTTTACCAAATTTTAATAGTGAACCCTTTTTAGATACTATATTTTAAACTTTTTGACTAAATGGGGACATCAAAAATTTAAAATGAAACATCCCAAGCTTCCACGGTACGCTAACGTGTGTTGTACGCAACACCGAGTTCTAACACACCGTAACCAATCAAACTAGCCGCTATGAATAGTAATACCTACTTTTTGAAATTATATATATTTTATATTTGAAAATGGACTTCATTTTTGGATTCGGAATATCGAATTTAGCCTAAGGTGAAATTTTGGTACATTTCGGATAACTTTCATATTTTGATGAATAGTGAAAAATACTAAATTTTAATTAAAAACAACTTTTTTAATCAAAATAATTAATAGTGATAAATTTTGAATTTGAGTGGTTTTAAAGTATATTTAGAATATATTTTTACCATTTAATATAATGTTGGTCATTGGACATAATTTTACAATTAAACCGAACATAAACAAGTGTCAATCTTTTGATAGTTATTACCTCTTAAAAACACGCTTTTTGTTTTGACAGCGGGAATTAATTTTAAATTAATTTCTGCCACTTCTGTGTTTTGAATTTAGGAAAATGGATTCCATATTTGGAATCAGGATGTCCAAATTATGTAAATAGGTAACTTTTATTTTTACACATTTTGAATAATTACTGCGGTAAATATTTTATTTACCATGGTTAAAGGGTAAATCCGGTAAATAAGGGTTAAAAAAATAATATTATAATAATACTAAATTACCCTAAAACGTGTCTTAACCCTATTGGTTGATACATGGTCGACCATGAGCATCTTTGGGTCTGTTTTGGGACCCCATGGATCCACTTGTAAGTGATAATGACACATTATATTAATAAAGTTAAAATAAAAATAAAAATGGCATAAGCTTACATCTTTTAGAAGAACAATTTTTACATAGGGTTATACAAGTTGGATTTTCGATTATAAATATTCATTAGAAAGATAAAAAGATTTCCTACATAATGATATTTTATTTATAATTTTTAGACATCAAATAATTTAAATTATTAATTTCACAATAATGATGCAATGTTTACCTCATTAATAAATCATTTAAATAAATAAGATTATAATGATTAAAATATTATCTAAAACCTGTACAATTCTTATTGGTTGATGTTATTTAGAATATGAGTCATCTTATCTTCGACCTCAATGATTTTTGGACCATTATAAACCGAATAAAAATATATTATAAAGTAATACTTTCACACTTTCCTAAAGAGCCCCTCCTCTCCCTTATAAAAGGAGACCACTTCTACTCATTCCTCACACCTCTCAAGCCACTTGGCTCGTCCAAACTCTGCCCAACTAATCTCCCCACATCCCTATCCTCCTCCTTGAAGCTTACCCTTAGGCAGAAAGCATTTCAAGAAGTCCTTTGGTTCCAACCAAAGTGAGTTACCTAAATTAAAGGTAACGATTTCTCTTAAATTATTTTCATTTATTTTGCTTCTCCAACCCCCAAACTCTTTTTATTTCCTTTCTTTTGTAACAACACCAGTATCCTCAATATACTAGGATGTTGTTATAAGAAGGATTCAAACTACACATACACACAACTCCATCTAATGGATGATGAACATAATGTTTTTGTGGATGGCAAACTAACGCCTCACGAAACGATGATTGTTCAAATACATCTTACCGCCTCTCATGGTGGCCATTATGATGGAACTGTAATTAAATATGATATTAATGATATATATTTTATATATAAGCTTCTGTAATTCCATTTTATTTCATACAATTATTCGTTTCATGTTGTATATACATACGATAATTTCATTTGAGGAAGTGCGGACTACCGCCCCCTTAAAATGATATGACTCGTTCATACCACACATGGAACGTATAAAGGATGGTGTTAATGAACTTAAGTAACATATATAAAATATTATATTATATTGGAATATTAATATACCTATGTATCATTTGGATTCGATTCTTTTAAAATAAAAATTAAATGGAAGTAGCGTTCGTGCGTACGTACGGACTACCGTCTCCACGAACGCGATGAGATTCATTCTCCATCTTATCCATTCAAGTATAATTATCATTTAATGATTTAAAAATGATGTTTAAGGACTTGATATCATTCTGGATATGAATAAGATACAACAAACATGACTTATGTAACAAAACATATAAAAGAAAATGAGTAAGTTAACACACGAAACGACGATAATACTAAGATATTATCAATTCAATATTAAAAGATCATATATGATATCATATTAATGTATATGATTCTTTTATAATTTAATAACAATTATTTCACCATTATACAGGAGGTTAACCTACCCCAACCAAGGAAAAGTACAAGGTAAGGGTTATTTCACAATCTCTTCATTATCCGAGGTTGTATTATACGTAATAATCTACTAGGACCTCTTTATCATCCACATCCATGTTTCTTCAAAATGTATTTCAAAACATTTTTACTATTTACAAGAATATGGGTTAAAGTCATTTATACCCTTGTTTGACTTTTTATAAGAGGTTTATAAAGTACTCTTTCCGTCGTTTTCAAAACAAGGTCCTTTTTAACCTTTTCGACAGAATTGAGGTAAGAATGTTTTTTTTAACTTATACGGTGGGTGCGGTTATTTTCCGCCGTTATAAAATCGTCGAAGCATTCCATACAAGCTTATAAGAATATTTTCAAAGAAAATGTTTTATTTTATATGGATCTTAAATTATTTCAAAATAAAAGGAGATACTTCTTTAAAAAGAATTTTGATTTCATCTATGTCAACATCCTTTGATGGATTTTAAGATTATTTGAAGTTGATTTATTATGATACAAAACTTCTATATTGTATTGAAGGTTTTGTGATATGTTTGACTGTGGATGTGCTATTTTTATACCATTCATAGTTTATGGTGAAATTATTGACATTTCGTATGCTAGTTTTAATACGAATGTTTATGTTATGTTTAAACCTTTTAATATGGGAATGCATTGGACTTAATAAGTGACGGGTGGAGCCCGCTATAGCTCCTCGATGCATCGGTAGGTCTCATGAGACAAACTAGTGTCTTGGCACAAGGCCTTGACAAAATATTATTTGTAGTCTTGGCACGAGGCCTTGACTATGTGGTTATGATAGTCTGGCATTATGCATTCCAACATTATGAAAGTGGTTATTGATTTTTGCATGTGATTATTCGATTAGTAGAATATCCATGTGAGTAAGTAAATGGAATTATTTCATTTTATTTATTCCATACCATGTTGAATGTTCACGTTTGAAAGGATTTTGTTTTAGTTATACATTGCCTTAAAAGTTTATTCTTATTTATGAAAGTTTCCGCTATATTGTTATCCTTACTGGGCATTTGAGGTCACCCCTTTTCTATGTTTTATTTTTCCCAGGAAGGGAAGAAGTAAGTTATGAATGACCTGCAGGGATATTATGTGGGGATATGAGTGTAGATTATGGAGACAATATGTTGTTGTAGTAGTTTTTCGTTTAATGATGTAATGTAAAACTTATGAATATATCTAGTGTTTCCAAGGCTACTAAACCAATCGGTCTTTCGAGATTTGATCTTTCTTGTGATCATGCCAATGTTACGAAGTAATGCACCGACTCTGGGTAGCTGGGGTCGGGGCGTTACAGTTGGTATCAGAGGAAGTTTAATACAAACCTTGGAAACTAGATTTAGATAAACTCTGATTAGAGCACGTAGACCTAAGATGAACTTTGAGGATTAGTATAGAAGAACTTCCTAGAATTTTGGTATTGTAGAGATTTTGTGAGTTTTCCGAGCAATACATCCCTGTCTGGATACGAGCAGGTAGAGGCGGCTCTGGCACATATGTACCTAGGGGTAAAACCCGAAAACACCGCTTTGAGCTAGACTCGAACGGGAACTGGTGCACGACAACGGGCCTTGCTGCACTCTTGGTTACGACACTCCCGGGGGATATGCTTAGGATAACTCTCATTTTCTTTACAAATCATTATGAAGGGTTTATGAGTATATACTTCTTCAAAGAAAACATTTTTATGATTATGGATTATATCCATAAATAGTTCAATTTATGTTAAGTGTTTTATAACTATAGGATTATGTATTTTGATTCATAAACTGATCTAGTGTATTCCATTGTTTAGAAATGGCGCCCAGTAGAAGGAATGAGACCTCCAGAAATGCACATGATCCAAAGAGAAGGAAGGATCATATCTTTCCTGGTCTTAAGCTAGAATTTATAAGAGAAATAGTATCCCATGTATTATCATCATATGAAGAAATAATATCATGTGTTTATAAGATAAGTAAAGAGTTTACTGAGTCCTATGGCTTTGAAGGGAAGCAAGAGAAGAAAAGGATGGAAGAGAGAAAGATGGATAAAGGGAAAAGGGAAAAGAAGAATTTTCCCATATGTGGTAACTGTGGAAAGAAACACCCTGGAACTTGCCTGAAAGGAATGGGAGTTTGTTATAAGTGTGGAGGAAAAGGGCACAAAGTACGTGACTGCAAGGGTAAGAAAATGGTTTTAAATGTACAATGCTTCATTTGCAAGGAGTTTGGACACTACGCGAACCTATGTCCCAGTCATCAGACTATGCCGAAAATGATGTTATTGGATAATAATCAAGTTATGATACTACCACAGATGAAGAGGAATGATTAGAGTTCTTATGTTGATTATGTTAATTGAGTGTTGTATCAACAATGTACTTGTTATAATAATTATGGAGTATATAAGGATTGTACTGCAGTACTATTTCATTAAGGACTTGAGATTGTGTGGAACAAAGAAAAGTGACTCAATAGCAGGATAATTTTTGGAAAATATATGGGTGAGAGAATGATAAACCATAATATAGTTCTGATACTGAGGTAGTAATTTTGGAATAATACATGATTTTTTTGGAGAAATTATATTGGATATTCTTGAATACCCTGGAACTGATTAATGATTTGTATATTCCATCATTGTTGGGGTTTAAAACATTTTTGGATTAATGAAGTATATCCAGCTTTCTATATGGAATAAGGGAGCATGAATGTAATCAATAAGGAATATGGTAATTCAGGATGTTTCGGTGTATTAAAAGAATACATGATGAAGGTATTCATATGATATACAGGGTAAAAAGGTTCAACATTATGTTTACCTTACTTATAAATGTTGGACTGTGAGTTTGGATAGAAATATTTTGGATAGTTCTAGTTTGGATTATTTTGGATTGCCATAAAAGGACAATCCTGAGGTCGGGCGGCAACCCGTCGCGTCCGGCAAGGCTGTGAGACTTGAACCCGCAACCGAAGGGCGACAAGGGTGTATCACCTACCACTGGCCCACGAGATGTCCTGGATTAAATAATGTAGTTTTTATTAAAAGATCTTGTAGATGAATTATAAATTCGTTTATTTTGGAACCCTATACGAATAGTGTAAATAGAATTTTTTTTACATTCTATTATCTTTTAGAGTGAAAGATGAGTTTGTGGTAGAAACTTATTAATGGATAAAACTCTAATTATAAAGTAAGTATATCTCCTTATGATCTTAGCCAATCTCATAAATAAATTTCTCAACATTAATAAAAGGAACTTAGAACAAAAATGTTTTCCTAGATGGTACCTTAAATCATCACTAATTTATGGCTTTGGGATTGTTGGCCTTTTCATAGCCATGTTCTCTACCACTCTCCATCAGATAATTGATGGTTAGATTTCTCCTCCATATCCATATTTTCCTACATGGAACCCTAGTATGTGTTATTTTCGGTAATCTTCATACTTTCCACTCTTTATTTTAAATAGAGGCATCATTAATTCATTTTTCGATGTGGGATTTCAACTAAGATATTTTGAAACGTCAAAAATGTTTTATCCCAATAACCTATATTTTGTTGAACTGATGGTACTTCAAATCATCATATATTGATGAGTTTAAGGACCTAAATTTTATACTTGTTTGTGATTGATGACCTTAATCACTACCTATAAATATTTACGTTTTTCCTTCAATTATATGTCTATAATTGCAACCATTGTTCTCCTAATAGAGATCATAATTTGGTGGTGATCCTTTCATTTCTCTTTTCCTCATATTAAGACTAAATTTTAGTAACCCAACTTCCGATGTGGGTTTTCCCACAAAGATATTTTCTATTTTCAACCTTTTATTTTCGAAGAACAATTTCAAATTGCGAGGACGCAATTTATTGAAGGAGGGGAGAATGTAACACCCCAAGATTTCATAGTGTGTTATTTCTTCAAAATAATTCAATAACTTGCACTACACGCAACACTGAGTTCAAGTGCACCATGACTTACCAAACAAGCCGTTCAAAATAGGTTATAAATAGTATTAACTAAATTTTAAACTTTATATAATCCTATTATGAGTTTCTTAGACATAATGTAAGAACAAATTCATTTTCAGTATTTCACTTTTACCAAATTTTAATAGTGAACCCTTTTTAGATACTATATTTTAAACTTTTTGACTAAATGGGGACATCAAAAATTTAAAATGAAACATCCCAAGCTTCCACGGTACGCTAACGTGTGTTGTACGCAACACCGAGTTCTAACACACCGTAACCAATCAAACTAGCCGCTATGAATAGTAATACCTACTTTTTGAAATTATATATATTTTATATTTGAAAATGGACTTCATTTTTGGATTCGGAATATCAAATTTATCCTAAGGTGAAATTTTGGTACATTTCGGATAACTTTCATATTTTGATGAATAGTGAAAATTACTAAATTTTAATTAAAAACAACTTTTTTAATAAAAATAATTAATAGTGATAAATTGTGAATTTGAGTGGTTTTAAAGTATATTTAGAATATATTTTTACCATTTAATATAATGTTGGTCATTGGACATAATTTTACAATTAAACCGAACATAAACAAGTGTCAATCTTTTGATAGTTATTACCTCTTAAAAACACGCTTTTTGTTTTGACAACGGGAATTAATTTTAAATTAATTTCTGCCACTTCTGTGTTTTGAATTTAGGAAAATGGATTCCATATTTGGAATCAGGATGTCCAAATTATGTAAATAGGTAACTTTTATTTTTACACATTTTGAATAATTACTGCGGTAAATATTTTATTTACCATGGTTAAAGGGTAAATCCGGTAAATAAGGGTTAAAAAAATAATATTATAATAATAATAAATTACCCTAAAACGTGTCTTAACCCTATTGGTTGATACATGGTCGACCATGGGCATCTTTGGGTCTGTTTTGGGACCCCATGGATCCACTTGTAAGTGATAATGACACATTATATTAATAAAGTTAAAATAAAAATAAAAATGGCATAAGCTTACATCTTTTAGAAGAACAATTTTTACATAGGGTTATACATGTTGGATTTTCGATTATAAGTATTCATTAGAAAGATAAAAAGATTTCATACATAAGGATATTTTATTTATAATTTTTAGACATCAAATAATTTAAATTATTAATGACACAATAATGATGCAATGTTTACCTCATTAATAAATCATTTAAATAAATACGATTATAATGATTAAAATATTTCTAAAACCTGCCCAATTCTTATTGGTTGATGTTATTTAGAATATGAGTCATCTTATCTTCGACCTCAATGATTTTTGGACCATTATAAACCGAATACAAATATATTATAAAGTAATACTTTCACACTTTCCTAAAGAGCCCCTCCTCTCCCTTATAAAAGGAGACCACTTCTACTCATTCCTCACACCTCTCAAGCCACTTGGCTCGTCCAAAATCTGCCCAAATAAGCTCCCCACATCCCTCTCCTCCTCCTTGAAGCTTACCCTTAGGCAGAAAGCATTTCAAGAAGTCCTTTGGTTCCAACCAAAGTGAGTTACCTAAATTAAAGGTAACGATTTCTCTTAAATTATTTTCATTTATTTTGCTTCTCCAACCCCCAAACTCTTTTTATTT
Source organism: Viscum album (assembly GCA_963277665.1). Lineage (NCBI taxonomy): Eukaryota > Viridiplantae > Streptophyta > Magnoliopsida > Santalales > Viscaceae > Viscum > Viscum album. The sequence continues at coordinate 1,326,158,785 of OY728161.1, read as the reverse complement.
CCTTTCTTTTGTAACAACACCAGTATCCTCAATATACTAGGATGTTGTTATAAGAAGGATTCAAACTACACATACACACAACTCCATCTAATGGATGATGAACATAATGTTTCTGTGGATGGCAAACTAACGCCTCACGAAACGATGATTGTTCAAATACATCTTACCGCCTCTCATGGTGGCCATTATGATGGAACTGTAATTAAATATGATATTAATGATATATATTTTATATATAATCTTCTTTAATTCCATTTTATTTCATACCATTATTCGTTTCATGTTGTATATACATACGATAATTTCATTTGAGGAAGTGCGGACTACCGCCCCCTAAAAATGATATGACTCGTTCATACCACACATGGAACGTATAAAGGATGGTGTTAATGAACTTAAGTAACATATATAAAATATTATATTATACTGGAATAGTAATATACCTATGTATCATTTGGATTTGATTCTTTTAAAATAAAAATTAAATGGAAGTAGCGTTCGTGCGTACGTACGGACTACCGTCTCCACGAACGCGATGAGATTCATTCTCCATCGTATCCATTCAAGTATAATTATCATTTAATGATTTAAAAATGATGTTTAAGGACTTGATATCATTCTGGATATGAATAAAATACAACAAACATGACTTATGTAACAAAACATATAAAAGAAAACGAGTAAGTTAACACACGAAACGACGATAATACTAAGATATTATCAATTCAATATTAAAAGATCATATATGATATCATATTAATGTATATGATTCTTTTATAATTTAATAACAATTATTTCACCATTATACAGGAGGTTAACCTACCCCAACCAAGGAAAAGTACAAGGTAAGGGTTATTTCACAATCTCTTCATTATCCGAGGTTGTATTATACGTAATAATCTACTGGGACCTCTTTTTCATCCACATCCATGTTTCTTCGAAATGTATTTCAAAACATTTTTACTATTTACAAGAATATGGGTTAAAGTCATTTATACCCTTGTTTGAATTTTTATAAGAGGTTTATAAAGGAATCTTTCCGTCGTTTTCAAAACAAGGTCCTTTTTAACCTTTTCGACAGAATTGAGGTAAGAATGTTTTTTTAACTTATACGGCGGATGCGGTTATTTTCCACCGTTATAAAATCGTCGAAGCTTTCCATACAAGCATATAAGAATATTTTCAAAGAAAATGTTTTATTTTATATGGATCTTAAATGATTTCAAAATAAAAGGAGATACTTCTTTAAAAAGAATTTTGATTTCATCTATGTCAACATCCTTTGATGGATTTTAAGATTATTTGAAGTTGATTTATTATGATACAAAACTTCTATATTGTATTGAAGGTTTTGTGATATGTTTGACTGTGGATGTGCTATTTTTATACCATTCATAGTTTATGGTGAAATTATTGACATTTCGTATGCTAGTTTTAATACGAATGTTTATGTTATGTTTAAACCTTTTCATATGGGAATGCATTGGACTTAATAAGTGACGGGTGGAGCCCGCTATAGCTCCTCGATGCATCGTTAGGTCTCATGAGACAAACTAGTGTCTTGGCACAAGGCCTTGACAAAATATTATTTGTAGTCTTGGCACGAGGCCTTGACTATGTGGTTATGATAGTCTGGCATTATGCATTCCAACATTATGAAAGTGGTTATTGATTTTTTCATGTGATTATTCGATTAGTAGAATATCCATGTGAGTATGTAAATGGCATTATTTCATTTTATTTATGCCATACCATGTTGAAAGTTCATGTTTGAAAGGATTTTGTTTTAGTTATACATTGCCTTAAAAGTTTATTCTTATTTATGAAAGTTTCCCCTATATTGTTATCCTTACTGGGCATTTGAGCTCACCCCTTTTCTATGTTTTATTTTTCCCAGGAAGTGAAGAAGTAAGTTATGAATGACCTGCGGGGATATTATGTGGGGATATGAGTGTGGATTATGGAGACAATATGTTGTTGTAGTAGTTTTTCGTTTAATGATGTAATGTAAAACTTATGAATATATCTAGTGTTTCTAAGGCTACTAAACCAATCGGTCTTTCGAGATTTGATCTTTCTTGTGATCATGCCAATGTTACGAAGTAATGCACCGACTCTGGGTAGCTGGGGTCGGGGCGTTACATTTGAACCTAAATCCAACCTGGCCCCTAGGACGGAAATGCCAAAAACTCACAGTCCAAGCGTCCGATTGATGCGCCACCTATTGCGTTGAGCCCCCTATGATGTGGTGGACCTTTGAGATAATTATTAGTAGAACATCGTGACAGTTAGATTATTTCCCAAGAGCTCATGGAGGGGATACCACTAGTCATGATCAGAAAGAGTGCGAAGACCTAGTAGCTGGCAGACCTGATGACTGCTTTACCGATTTGATTCCGAGTGATTCGACTAGCCCAGTGGGGAGATCCTGGTAGTTGGAGGCAGACCCATGGAGGAGGAGGGACAATTAGTTGGCAGTAGACCTCCGATGCTCGACAGGAGGAGTACCTTTGCAGGCTATAAGTGGGAGCACCTAGTAGATGGCGGCAGACCCACAACAGAGGAGCGCCTGGTAGTTGGTAGCAGACCCACAGTACTCGCCAGTTTGAGTACCTCAGCATTCCATGGTTAGTGAGAAGCACCTTGGTGATGTGACAGGACCACTATTCTTGATAGAGGAGGAGTTCTCCAGCAGTCATGGTTTCCATAATTAAAATCATGGTTTGAGCTGAGTCAATGAATTTTGTGTTTTCCTCATGATTGAGATGGGTTACTAGATAACTTAGGTATATATATGTGAATATACCTAAGTAGTGCTTATCTGTTAATTTCATACTTTGTGGTTTATCCTTGTTGGATTTTGTGAGACCCTGAGGGTCTCGGGATATCTACTGAGTATCGTTATACTCACCCTTGCACGGGCTATGCCCGCACCTCGTGGTATTGGTTGCAGATGACAGACAATGCTGACTGAGGCATAAAGTAGCAGGAATGGATGGTACCCAGAGGTGGACCACTCGGCGTGACGATACATAGAGCAGATGGATGGACGTGGAGTGCTGAGGAGGCCATCTGTATCTACCCTTCATTTAGGAATCCCGGAGGATGGCCCAGTAGATTCTTTACTTTTCTTCATTATTACTTTCTTTCAGTTGTACTTGCTTTCAGTTGTACTTGTAATTTCATGTTGGGATGTTATTTCTGGCCCCTTTTACTTTCTATCACATCTTTTAGTATACAGTTTTACTTAGTGATTTTCTTCCAGTTGTGTACTCTGATGTGTTTTTTTACTATTATAAAGGTAATGCCTTCCCAATTTTATGATTTACGCCTTTGGTGCTAGTCTCCAACCCCTGGCCTATGGATGGCGGGCTTGGGGTAGACACGATGCGAACCCTGGGGGGGGGGGACGGGTCATGACATTTCATTACTCTTGGACCGTTAGTCCTTGTTTTTTTATTTGACCAATGGGCCTCTAGGCCTCCATTTTCATTAGCGTTTGATCCTTTGGGACTTGATGTCATCTTTTTTGAGATGATATTATTTTAATAAGGAAAATATGTACGAATCAGTGGGATAAGTTGGCATTGTGAGCATTAGATGTCAGGAGGGTGGCCTCAATTCGAGGGATAAGTGTGTTGGTGCTTTTCATTCCACCCTTTTCCCCCTTGGATTACTATGATGGAAGGAGGGTTCCCTAACATTTTTTTTCACTCCTAAATCAAACCCAAGGTAGTGATGCATCAGGCATGTCTTGCATGTGATGGTCATGCTTGGATCACCGAGTGGGAGGCTCAAAAAAGAGATGATTGTGTTGACACATATCATTCATCACTCCTCATATACTATGGATTTATGGGGGCCCACCACAATGAGTTATTCATGATGCAACATTTTTTTATATGGAGGGGGGGGGGGTGAGAAGTCTTCTTATTTGGGTTTATGATGTGATTTTCGTTTCAGGGGGGACTTTTTTTTCTAGTGTCGTTGCAAGATTCACTCTATTCTATCTTCGCATTGGGGTCTTGCATTGAATTTTGGGTCGATGGGCCTTTGGGACGTTTTTCATGGGGCTTTTTTGACCACTATACATTTAGGTTGTGTTTGGGTTACTTCTAATCCTAGTTTCACAGATGATTTTATCTTTTTATTTATAAAATGGTCCACAAATCCAACTTGTTTGAAAAACTAATTATTTTTAACTTAAATATTAATTATATTATTAATTACATTACAAACAATATTACTAATAGAAAATATTAATTACATAAAAAATTAGATCATAAATTACTTTTTAAATTATAACACTAAATATAATATTTTTTATTTATTGTTAACTAAAAAATCAAACATAGTAATTTTTAACAACATTAATAATTATATTATTTATTTCATTACTAATTATTATTTATATTAGTGAAAATATACATTATTATTTATTATTATCAATAATATTAATTATTGGTTTTTTAAATTTTATATTCATCTTGTGATTTGGCATATGATGTGGTGTCCGAATTTTGAAAGCCTTGGGGTGATTTCGAGACCATTTATGGGTGCTGACACAGATGATGACGTAGATAGGGTTGCAAACCCAGGTAAACTCTGGCACAACATGACCTGTGGGTAGGGAGTATTTTGGCTAGAATTAAATGACCTTTTGACTATCAAGTTGTGTGTTTTTGTCTCAAAGACATGTAAATCTATGATTTTAGAGATCTAAAAAACACTCATGATATTCTAAAAAAATAAAATTTAAATAATCATATATATGAACAAAACTTCATTATTAGACAAACCTATTTATCTTCCCCTTTCATTTTGAATGGTGATCAATGATATCTCACTCCATCATTATGCACGGTCTATCCGATATGGTACGTTATGCCCATATCATCCCCCTGTAACTCTGATGTGGGGTTCAGTGTTGTAGGTGATGAGATGGACATGGTGTATAGGAGAGGTAATGCTAGGTGAAGGAGTGGGATATCACTGATCATCCCATAAAATAACAAGATAAGCTAAAATTAAAGGCACATGATAAGTAATCAGAAAACAATTCCGCTCAATTCATAAGAAAAACCCAATACCACTCAATTGAGTGTTAGTCTTATTTCAAATCCTCAATTCTTCCCACCTCCACAACCCAATGTCGCTCAATTGATAAAAACAAAGACATATGATAAGGAATAATAAAACAATTGATCAATAATATGTTTGATCCATTTGAATAGGATTGGGATGACCCATGAGTTACTGTATATTATAGATCACATGCACATAGGCAACACATGAGGTATGTTCTCTGTAAACCCACCACCCATGATGTGATATATCCCCTTCAAATCTCCTTTCTTTATCACTTCAACATTCTTTTCCCAAAAAACCATGAATTCATGTCATCAAAATACATATAATAATTAAATTGTATATTTGAGGACTCACCTCTTTTACATATATTACATTTGGAACCATAAAAGATTCTCCACATGTAAGAGTTTCTCTCAGTATTTGATCCTTGAGAAACATCCCACATTGTGCCAAAATCCAATAAAATTAGTATTTAGTTTGTGTTTGACTAGGATTATTAATAAAATTCAATAATCGAATTGATAATAAGTAATTAGTGTCAAGGGACATTTTGGAACCACTTAATGATTCTAGAAATTGTTGATTATTGTTAGAGGTTATGTTGAGTTGAGTCTCACATTTGATTTTAGATATCAAGTCATCTTTATCATTCACTATAAATAAACACCAAGACCACCCTTAAGAGGTATCTATCTTGGGTATTGGATTTAATATCCTCCATTATAATACATATAATGAATAGTTTTAAAAAACAATCAGTTTCACTATTTCCAAATAAATAATTCAACATAAATTTCATTAGAACTCTACTTCATTAACAAGAAAATATTTTTTCAATAAGAAACCAAAAAACACTTGAGTGTTATAAAAAAATTTCCTAGTGTGTTGTTAATGGAGACTAAGTGATTTTTCTATGTGTTTTTAAATTTTTTATCAAAATAATATTTTTTTATTACATCTTTTTAAATAGTTCTCTTAAGAAATTTAACTGAAAGTGATTTTTAGAAACAAAAAGAACAATTAATTTTTAAATATTACTCTTCACAAGTGACGATTGTTACAAAAATTTTCAATATGTGTACCCTTAAAAGACCTTAAAAAAGTTATAATTTTCCACATGTGTTTCCAAACCACTAGGCCAATGAGAAATCATAAATTTGATAGGCCTATGCAAGTAAAAAAAGAAACGGTATAATTTCCTCCACAAAATTTTGTTTTCACATCAAATACCCATAAAACTATCAATTCAATGATTTAATAGTAATAATACTTTATTTATTACTTCTACACATTGACCAACCTAGAACCATGATATGAACTATATAATTAAAAAATTGTTTCATATAATTGTTTCAATTAATAATGTATGTAAGAATTAGTAACTTTAAATTATTGAAGTCAAAAACATACATGCAAAAATGACTATTGTACTAAGAGCCATTTGGTTTCATCTTGAAAATAAGTAATTTTATAAAAAAAGTTATTTTATGAATATATTATATATTTAAAAAATACTGATTAATTTAGATCAAAGAACCACATTTAAAAAATATAATCAGAATAAAATTTGGAAGGTAGATGAAATGTGATTTATTTTAATAATGTGACTTTGAAAAACATTTGAACAAACAATCTAAATTATAATTAAGTGACTATTATTCTTATTATTATTTTCAAAAAATTGATTTTACCCCAAAATAATATTAAACATATAGTTCCTAAAATAAATATCAAAATAGAATTGTATAACCCATAAATTATTCCAAAATAACATTCAGAATGTATCATTCAGGTAGAAATTAATAATGTATTACATAGAAGAGCTATGGAAAAACAACACAATAGAAAATTTCCTAATAATACATAAAGTTAACAGAATTGTAGAAACATCACAATAGGCTTAATAAAATAATTCCTAATTTTGATGATTCGAAACATAGTAAAAATCTTAGATATAAATATTAATAGAATATTAGAATAGTAGAATGAATTGAAATAACTATACTGCAATTGTTATTATTCAAAAATTTATATTTAATTTATTTAAGAAGGAATGGAAGAAAGTAAAAATCAAAGAAACAATTACAGTGTAAGGAACTATAAATATTAAGAATAAATTTCCACAAACCATTTATGCATATGGAATTATCACAAAATAATGAATTTACTACATCCCACAAATCATTTTCAAATTTTATAAAACAATTATCATAGAATAGTGGAGAAAACTGATATCTTAGACTACTGTAATGATCTAGAATAGTTTTGAATTAAGGTTTTAACACTGATATGGTGCGTTGTCACTGAAAACTCATAGACTTGTTAATTATATTTGGTGAACTAAATCTTCAATGATGGTGTTATCATGTAATGTAAAATTTGTTACAAAGCACTGAAATGCGGGTTTTCAAATGATTCAAGAAATACAGTGGAAGCATAAAAGATTATTAAGTTTTTTGGAAAAGTTCTGATCTACTGGATAGTGTAATATACTAAGAAATTAACTTTTTAAATGTGTATTTTGGATGACTTATACGAAATATAATTCAGCTATATATTTATTAGTGTACTGGTAGATCTTATAGTTAGATCTGTATGGATCCATGGTGTTGAAAATATGTTTCTAAATAAGAGATTAGTGTGCTATAGGGGAAGCTTCATTTTTTTAATACAAACTAACACATTCTCTCTCATTATAGGTGATAACAATTGTTGGAAAATGTGTGTAAAAATTTATCAAAAAAAGTTGAACCCAATTATTAGTCTATATATTACTAAAAAGATCCTAGGAATAATGATTTTTGTAATTGGATAAAATTAATATGGAATACCTAGAAAACTATAATTTATTTTAATACATCCAATATATGTTCATATCAATAATTGAACAATTAAATATCATATTACACACTAACAACTGATTGATGAAGAGGACTTCTGAATTATATTTTGTCGATAAATCATACCTCAACAGCCTCCCACTATCTCCAAAAAAATTGGTCTTTTTAAAAGAGTGTTTTTTCTATTAATACCATGAAGAAACTTATTTAGATTAAATTAAATTTTCAATATGAAATCCCAATATATATTTTGTAAATGTATGAGAATATGTCTCTCTATCTCCCGCATACTTCCATTGTCATCCTACTATGATTATTCTCATAGAAAAGTGGATCTATTTGGGGAGAAGGGAAGAGGATCAAAAATGTCTTTTAAGGTGTTCTAAATGTATAAACCATTTCAATTAAATTTTTTTTCTTCTTGATATGATGGTATTAGTAATTTTTTGGGGGGTGTAGGACCACAATATCATGGCCCATAATTTTGATCGATGGTAGATTGACACATCCTTCACTACAGCTAAAAAGGTTAAAGATTATATAGATATATTAGAATACACTTATAGGACCTGGGTAAGAGAGATGAATGGGTTATTCCAAGTATATAATGGTATGAATGTTATAGGGATCTTTAATCAACATTAGGCACTATAAAATGGAAGTTGTAAGAGTTTGATAAATCTATCACATTGAGCTGTAGAAATAAATCTTATAACACAACAATATCCAGGCATGGAAACTTTGTTCATTCTATGGAAAATGAAATTTCATAGGTTGAATTAGTAAGGGAATATTTTAAATATAATTAAAATCAACCTCTAAAATGGGTGGATTTAGATGAAGAAGTTTATGTTTATTTTGAAAAATTTATCATCAGATCTACTAAGACCATGTCATCATTTAACCATTAATTAGTTTTGGAAGAACCAATATATGGGAAATTATGCCAGTGTTAAATATTGCACTATATTTGGAAATAGTTGTATGAATATCATGGGTGGTTTGAAAGAAACTGCTAATAACAATGATGAATGTTTGGTTATTGAGCTAGAGACTGAAGAAATTAGAGGGACTAGTGATGATGTGAACCCTCAAAGTAGAAATTTCTATTCCAAAATGACATAGGCCTCTCCCAATTATAGTTATTTAGAGATTTTATTCCTAGAAATGATCAATAGTAGAATACATTTAGGTCATGTGAAGAGAAAACAATTTAACCAAAATAAATAGGTTTTAATCTGACATATTGGCAATGTTATCATTTGCATGTTTAAAGTGCACTTCAAAGAAACTATTTCAATCCAAGTTGATTATGATATCATATATAAGTACCTCAATACGAAAAAAACAAATAACGTAAAATAAAATTGAAAATAAATAAATTAGTATAAGTATTTTATGTGTCTTTCACAAGTTATTGCAAGAAGTGAGAATAAAAATCAGTGATCAAGTCATTTGAATCTTTCAGAAAGTAATAAACTCATTTCTGTTCATCTTTATCTTCCCTTACTAAAATATAAAATAATTTAAATAAGGAATTTAGGACACAAGAGGAAGAATAAAACCTTAATGTATAAGGTACAAAATCTTGTAATGTGAAACTATGGAAATGTTATATGTCCATTACACTAACAAGATCCATAGAAAACCCAAAATGTTAAGGCCACTACCATGACATGAGAATCCAAATTAAGATCCATTTTATAAAACTTTATTAAGGTAGTTTTTTAAATAAATATGCATATATTGATATGAAGACATAAAATGTAAATTAAATTATAAGTCAAAGGGATCAAAATCCAAAAGTGATAGGGCACTAATATTAAGGATTGGTTTTACAAGTAATAATAAGTATATAAAAGAAAAAAAGGTCACATAGTTTTTTTCTATTTAATCATTTATGGTCAATTGTTATAGATGTCACATGACAAAGTTATTCTTACTCACCTTCACCGGTGTTTTATGTGATTCATGATTCTCTGAAATCTATTGTATTCAGAGGATTTTTTTCGTGATTTCCAACCACATTTATTCAACCATAATGAACTCCTCCTACTAATGTCACGAATTATTTCTCCATGGGGTAAAAAATAATCCAATTTTTTTGGATATTACAATTTGTAGAATATTTTTTTGGCTACCAAGGTAAAGGATAAGCCCCTTTATCCATGATCAATTGGTTTAGTTGGTTATAATAAATCAATATCTAGAATTTTTATCTCCAATTATTATATAGTGGTAGATACCATCATCATCCTTTTGTGTTAATAATTTTAATTTTTATACTTTTTCCCCTAATTTTCTCAAAATTGTAATTCAAAATCAATGAAAACCATGATTTTTTGAACGTTATCTTCAAAAGAGCACAATAATTTTATAGATAAAACACAACATTGTATGACCATAACAAAATGATTGATGTGTCCTCAAAAATCAGTATAGATCCTCTATCCTTTATTTATTTAACACACAACCAAAAACATATTCTAGAGAATCATGTTTATTAGTTTTGATATGATAATTTGTTTTTCGGGACACAAACAATATTCCCTAATACAATATTGGACAAAAAACTAGGAGATGATCGAATATATCATCTATTGTCCTATAGTTGGGAACGTGATTAAAAAAACTATTGTATAATTGAATGGATACCTTGTAGATTGACAATTCAATAACATTGAACAGAGTTTTAATCTTTTTTAGCTAGAGGATGTGAAAAATTCAGCCATATGCAAAGGGATTTGCCAACCCAAACTATTTTATGATGTTCGAACCTCAATGAAATGAACGCAATGTTAAATCATGTGGAGTCTGATGAGATGTTCAACATTTATTCCGAATCAAATTAACACCTTCCTACATTTACTCCATTAATATACGAAAGAAGAGTCAGTAACATGACATTGATCAGTAATTAATAATTATGTAATTTAATATTAATAATGATAGTTTCTTTCAAATAAAATAAATGGTAATTGATTTTTAATAATAAAATAAACTATTATTCTTAACATGAAACACTCTTAGTTTATAATCAAATAACTATATCATTTTTATGTTCATAATATTACTGAAATTCAACATATATGTGAACTATTGTACATTTTCTAACTAATTAATAATTTAATTAAATTAATGAATTATAAAATAATTATATAAATAATATCACTTTCAATAGTGCACTGAATGTTTAATGTAATAGAAAGAATATGTTGCATTTAAAAATCACAAGGAATGGAACTCGTATATTAATTAAGAAATGAAACAATATTGATGCATTCAATAAACAAAAACATAAAAGAAATTGTGGCCATAAAAAATGGGAAAACATTATTCAAAATAGGAAAAATGAATCCATCTTATAATAAGACGATTTTAGGTGTATTCATATAATAATCATTCAATATCCACTAATTTAAGGTGTAAAATTTCCATATTGGTTGTATGTTTTATGATGACGTGTAAAATGAAAAAATAATACATCATTTGAAATGACATTGTCCTCTATAATAAGACATGAAAAAGAGATTATTGAATCCTGATTTCAATAAAGCACTTGTTCACCATCATCAGTCCCTTACTCCAATTCATTATCAAAGGCGTGAAATGAGTAATTTTCAAGTGTAAGATGTTATCTTTTTTTTTCAATGTTACAAACAAATTTGCATTATATAGATAAATATTCTCTCTATAGTATAAAATATTTAGAAGGGGCTCATCACTTTTATGATGAAGAACATGATATTTTTATCTGTGGGTGAGGAATTGTAGCAGATTCATTAACTCAACATCTAGGTCCCAGAATTTAGAAATCATGATAGAATTTTAACATCTTTTCACTTCTAACATGTTCCTCATAGCCTAATTTTTTTATTTCACACAATAATTATACTATTTTACTAACTTCATGAGATTATGTGGACATTATAATTGATAATAAAGTTCCATTACAACAAACTCATAGGGTTATTGTTCCCATCCAACCACAGAAATATTTATTAGAGAGAAAAATCCAAAAGTTAACCAAAATGTTTACCTATTTTTTTGCTTCATTGAATAATCAATATGACTTCTGGGTATATCATCACCACCAAAAAATGGTACAATATAATTATCATGTTTAACATCAGTTCCTCCATAATTATGGAATATAATAGCGTACCCTACATTAGATTGACATAGATCAAAATTTCATCATTTCCATGATTCACAGGACAAACAAAAACCACTCTTCTCGAATTCATTACGGGAGTTTTATAAGGAATAAAATTTCAAGAAATCTTCTTGTACGGTGGAAGCATCTTCTTATAGAATGGGATTACGCATTGAGATCAAACTCTTTTCCATGTGATGGGAGAAACAAAGAAATAAAAGTGTCAAATGAATCCAACAATGTATCTACTTCAACTACGAGTGGATAAGATGAAGACATATGCAAAAATAATTGATGGGTACAAGTGTGGATTATTAAATGAAATAATAGGAGTTCCTCCAGAGAAGTATGAAATTAGCATCATAAATCACAAATAAACATAAACAAGAACAAAACACAAAATCAAATTTCAACTAGATTTCACTAAAACATAGACTGATATTCAATTTGAACACTAGATCCTAGTAAATCCATGTACTTAAAACATCAAGTGAAGAAATAAATACAGAATTAGTGGCACAATCTTCCACAGGTTGAATATGAAACATGTTTATCTCCATTTTCCACATACACCACATCAGTATGGTTTATTTTTTTTTATATTGGGAGGATTTAATATTAAACATTATTTTTAGACTTTTGAATTTATATTTTATCCATTCTATTTTTATGACGGTGTTTAAAATCCTACTTAAAGAATATATTTTATCCACCAAAAATAATTAAAATTTATTATTAATTTAGTTTATTGTAAAATATATATTGGATTAATATTTCAATATTATCAAATTATTTATTAACATTTTATTATTAATCATAATATTATTTAGTTCATAAATTTCTAAATGATATTAATAAATAAATTTTGTTTTTTAGTGCTTTGTTTTAAGGGAATAAACAATGGAAACATGTATGTTGAAAAAATGTCTGTAACAATAATTGATAATAATTGATTCATTTTTAGGTAAAACAATAATCGATATTAATATTATAACATAAAAAATTTAATTTTGGATAAAATATTTATTTCTAATAAATATTTAATGACAAAAAATATACCATTCATTAAATATAATGTTTGGTACTTAAACTCAATACTAACAAAACTTAATATATGTGTAAATGTTCATTTTACCACAATAACATTATATATCATTGGATTTCTATTGGTACAAGTTATAGTTTTTACAATGGTTGGGGGTGGTCACTCATTACATAGGAATATTAAGTAAATTAATGGAATGTGAAAAAACCTATTTCAATATAAATACATGGAAATAAAGAGGTATAATAAAAATAATGTACTTGAATAAAGATAATGGTGAGAGGATCCCTTGCATGAGAGGTTGCTTTTAAAAGACCGAGAAGAGATTCATAAGTGATTTGGAACACCATATGAGGGTTATAGAGAGGTACATGGAGAGAAAGATAATTTTCAATAGGTTTTGAGTGGAAAAAATGGAGGTTGGGTGGGTATTTATAAAAATGGAGGTTGGGTTGGAGGATGCATTATTGTTTTGTAAAGTTCGTCAAATAATATCAATGTGCATTATTTTAAATGGGTAACATATTTGTATCCATGAATGTATATTATTTTATTTATTACATCACTCTTGGGTTATTATTATGTCATAATCTACATTGTGTATTTATAAATATATAAATTTAAAATTATATAGGAAAATATTTAATTTTTGATAAATACAAAATTTTACGATGTAAACAACATTATGAACCTTATAAAAATTACATTAGACTTATTTACAATATATTATAGTTTATATTGAAATATATATTTTTAATGAGACTATTTCATAAAACTAAAATTTATTTCATCTATTTATTTATTTATCTAAAATAGAGCATTAATTGAAACTATATATTTCAAAAAAATAAAATTTTTATTTCACTGCATCAGAATGTATTCTTTATCAAAATTATTATATAATCATGTGTATGTATAAATAAATAAATAAATTTAATAATTATATTATTGAAATGAAGTATAAAAAATTTCATACTACTAATTTCTAGATATACGACCCCTTATTACAGCATCATAATCCCTTTGAGTATGTTTTTCAATTTTCGTGCTTTCTTGTGTCGGTTCGACAAACATGGTTAGGGAAATGATATCTATAGGCGTTAACTTATCCAATAAGAGGATTTTTAATGATTGAATATTTGAATCCTGAATTGGTCGTAGTTATGGTAAAATCATAGTGATCTCATGTCCCTCATAATATCTAATAAATGGTATTCATAGAGTAAGATCAAACCAGTCATGGTAATCACTTCTTCCTTATGTGTAAAATATATCTTATTATTACATATAAATTATATTAATAATATTGATCACTATAGAAAAACTATATTATCAATAGTTATGATGATTAATAGTCTTTTTAACCCATTATATAATTATTGCTATATTTTATAAGGACAAAAACTAAAAAATTAAATATAGTGAATGTGTGCTGAAAAAATACACTACAAAATGCAGTATTTATTCATTAGGAAAGGGATTTTATTTATAAATTTTTGGGTTGTTACATGATAGTTCACATCATCTATCCATCTATTTGGGAATGAAATGTAATGATCATATATCATTGGGTCTTAAAAGAATCATGTAAGCCTCTCCATTTCTGCAACATGAATTGAAAATCAATGTTAGAGACAATCCCTAATGGGACATGATGATACATGATGACCTCCTACATTAACAGATGGCCCAAATTTTCAACTAATCATTTCTTGCTATTAGAATGAAAGTAATAATAAATGGTACGTTGATCAACAATCACTCATATATCACCATGGACACTCACTATTTAGGGAAGCTTCATAAAAAATTCCATCGATATGTCATCCACCATCTACAATAGGATATCAAGTGGTTGAGTCAAGCATACCAGAAATAACTATTTGGACTTCACATACTGATATGTGAGGGATTAAGAAAAAAAAGGGGAAATACTACACCTCATTTCAATCCATAAAAACTTCTTCTTAAGGTCTTTTTATATCATTGGTATTTCTTTATATAAAGGAAATGGGAGGTGTGGAACTCTCTATAAACCTTCTGATGCAATATGACAGAAACTATCACACATCTAAAGAAATGTAATACGTGATCCCCACCTTCAAAAACTCTATCTAGTGTATCTACTAAAGATATCATATCATAAAAAAACTATGCATTTGATGTCCCCTAAGTGACTTTCTCTTACATGATAATGAAGCCGTGGTGTCACTAAAACTGACTATAAATACACTACCCCTATATTCTCCATTTGGGTAACCAAAAAAGAGTCTAACTACTCAGAAACAAAATACAAATGTGATAATAAAATTTCATATTTATGGAATCAACACCCATGTTTCCATTTCCATGTATATAATATCTCAACATCATAGTCTGACATGAACTCCAGTGAATGTATTTGTCTTAGGTTGAGGTCTCTATAGGAAAACTTTAACCTGAGACCCCAGTGGTATGAGAAGATCCCAATGTTCCCTCCCAAATTATAATGACATCACATCATCAAGTTAAATACCACTATTACCAACTCCAAATCATGGGTTCTGTAGTTTTACTCATGGGTTGTCATTTTCCTTATTCTTAAGTGGTTATTTCTTATCTCTACATCATCACACTTACAAGATCAACTCTATATGAATTAATGAACAATACTTACTCAACACTCTTCTATAGTATTCTCATAATAGAATTAATGGTCAACCTTTGCCTTAGCTCCTTTATTTATCTCTAACACCACACTGCCTATGAAAATGACATCCCTTTTTATACAAAGATGTTAAAGGGGACATTATTCTAGAAAAACCATCCACAAATATCCAATTTAACCCATAAAAACTATGTAAATAACACAAATTTTAAATTATATTTGGTGGATCATAAGCTGAAAATGCACCTAACATTACCGTGTTTGTGACCACAAAATGAACTAAAATGACATGCCCCAAAAAGTGAACCTCTCTAAACCAGAACTGGCCCTTTAGATGAATAACATAAAATTGATGCTCTTGAAGTTATTCTAACACCAGCATCAAATACCCTTTATTCTTATCCTATGAAATAGAGTAAATATGAATATCATTGATAAAGGGAATGATGAACCAATAAAATAATGACTAGATTACTCAAGTCATATGTGTTATAATGATTGTGAAGGGATTCATCATTCTAATGCACATCTACGTAAACTAATAGTCCACATAGCATCATAAAATTACCGTCTTCATTATTTCCTCCTCTTGAATGTGAAATTGATGATTAACAGACCCAAGATCAAGGATTCGGACCAATATTTGTATTTTATGCTGGTTGAAGATGTCACCAATCCTAGAAAAGGGATACAAGTTCTTGATTGTCACATGATTTTGGAAGTGATAACCAATGTATAACTTTATGGTCTCATCCACCTTCTTGATAAACAAAAACAATGACACCTAGAGGGACACCCAATGTCTCATTAATCCTTTATCGCAATGGTATTACAGCTACCCTATCATCACATAAAGGCCAATAAGGGTCATTCGATTTGATACAAAATATATCATTGTGGTACTACAGTAAAACATGATTTAGAAGTCTATATATTGCCTCAGAGTAGTCCAGATAAATCTTCAAGGAAGAAAGAGATATTTATCTACCAATATTGGAAGATATACCATTGAATATTCCATTAAATGAATCAATAAAGTCATTAACTGATGTGGGATACATTGAATCTTCATAATCATGAGCATCATTCAATCCTCCTATTGGTCTATCTCCCTGTATGTGGTAAATGGTATCCCATCATCACAGAGGCATCTAACTATCTTATGATGATGGATTGTCCATGAATGAACTATATATATCATATCCATTCATAAAATTATATCATAGGGTTTCCTCACAGTAGTCATGAGGTCTGATGAGATACTCTTTACATTTAGAGATAACTCACACAACCAAAATATATGAAAAATAGTGAAATATCTCCCTAAAGGGACCTATAATTGTAAATTCTAGGAAAAAATTCAATGGATATCTCAATATCATAGATGATGGATAATTAAATAAAAGAATAAATCATGTCAGTGTCCATAAGAACTGCGGTTAAACTAGAGAAGATATGGATCATACCTCAAATAATATCATGTTCATCCTGTTCATATCCCTTTATTTTATAAAACTGAACACACTCTTAACTGCCATCTATCTGAGCTTTATGGGGTCAACTTGGTTGTAGTGGTAGTGGTATGACATATCTCTTTCCACCGCCTACATATCCTCATACTTGGAATCCCCCATACCCTTTTTCAATACCACCTCCCTCTAGGTTGTCTTAATCAATATTAAAAGATCCCTAATCATCACACTGGCTCTATTATAGAGGTACAACCACTAATTTATCACTATCTACAGCATGCTCGGTCTAGTAGTCACATGCCATGTGACTCTAACAATTCCAAGCATAAAATAATAAATATTTATGAATAATATACCCTATGCAAGATCCCTACATTGCAGATCCATTGATTTTCATCCCATAATATGTATGCCACCTGCATCAAAACCCTCACGATTGATGCATATTAAATTATGCAAAAGGATCATCCCAATGAGAACCATTACATCCTCCAGTTAGTTGACACTCAAATTCTATAATGAACTTTCTCGCCTAGGCCCCTGATTGGGAAAATATTTTCAATTAAATTTACTTTAAATTTCATTATTTTAAACACATAAAAGTGTTACATTAAAATGAATTGCTTCATTTTTATGATATTTGTGTTATTTTGAGTTGAACATTAAAAATGAACCATTTTGGATTTTTAACTGTTGTATATTATTTTTGTATTTTGGCCATAAATGTTTCCACACTAATTCAAATATAAAAAACATATTTTTCCAGATCCTTAACATATAAGGATTAATTTCATCATTTTGGCCAAAATCTGAATCGACCTTATGGAATCTCAAAAGAATCTCACAATGTGGACCAAGAAAACTATTTATAGATCTTCTGAATTTGGTTTGTGGTCCATAATACATTCATGGTGAGACCAAATACTATGAAGTTATGTAGGTGTACATTCAAGGAGTTTTGGAATTGATTTAATTAAAATGAGGTAATTTTAAATTTCTGTTAAGGGGGTCATTGAATCATCATAATCCGAAAAATCTTGATTTGGAGAGTCTTAATGTACATAATAAATGGTCAGAGTAAAACCGAAATAACTCTCGGAATACTTGTCCAAAGCCGTTGAAATTTTGATGGGAAACACCCAAGATAATTATGAACAATATTTAAGAAGGGTTCAACGAGTGAATATGTCATTTAATGGATCTACAATGCATTATATTTCAGGGGATAGATTCTAGATATAAAAGGATGGGATCTCCTTCCTCTCAAAGTATCTCCCATTCCATCCCATTCCTGCTGGGACAATAAGGAGGAGGACTTTTCAGCTATATCATTTATCTATTTTCATTTACTTAGTATTGTAATGCCTTTTTTCTTTCCCATTCATCTTGATTACCCTTACCATAGTGGGGTAAACATTTTGTGTGATTGGGGAATGGTTGGTTTTCTATTTTTTAAATCTTGAGTTCTTGATAAAAATTGAATGAAATTTATTTTTTCATCAAAGTTGTATTCAATTTCATATAGAAGATTTTATTATCATGTTTGATCTTTTTTTTAATTTTAATTCTATTATTGATTTTTTCTTTGGTAAAATAATCATTATCTCTCACCACTAATTTCTAGTTTATATACGATGGAATAGATTATGGATTAGTGGTGAACTACTCCATGATCGTCAGTATGTGTAAAAAGGTTAGTTAATGTTATTGATTGTTTTGTATAAACAAGATCCGATTGGGTACTGACTATATCAATTGAGTATAATAAACATAACTATTATACACATAGAAGGAGAGTTGACCTAACTATGATCATGGTAAGGTTTTATCTCCCATCATAATTTCACCAAGGATGGGATAAGAAACAATTGTGGAGACTCACTTTAATCAACTAAGAAAAGGTGGTTTGAATTAAATTGAACAATGATAGAATTACAATGGGGAAACTGGCAATGAGCTGATAACCCTTTTAAATCATAGTTATTAATCCTTTTAATTTAAAATTTCATTTTAATCATTTTATTATTAATTTCATCTAAAAACACACAATTTTTAACCCCGTTTAAAAGTGACAACCCGTTTTTGTGTGCACTCCTCTTCAAGAGACATCCTAGGGTTAATCACTTGACTACACTTATGAAATTTTTAAAATTGTTTTTCCACACCCTTCGATAGGTGTGCATAAAATTTGGAAACATTGCCAGGGAGGTAGTTCCATAATAAAATTGTATATATTCATCCCTTTTAATATTAAAATAATATAAAATAAAACACTTTCCATGTTGTTTTCTAATGAATATTTATTTATTTAATGGAATAATTACCCATAAATAAATGAACCAATTATTGACTCAACCTTTTCTATGGAGGATGCTGTTTAATTTACTGTTAAACATGTAAGGTTATTTTTGTAACTCCTCAAACCTAGTTACCCAGAGTCGATGCATTATTTTAATACATTGGAATGATTACAAGGAACCATGTCCCGAAGGACCCATCAATTTAGCAGTCTTGGAAAATATATTACATACATGAATGTTACATTGCAATTTATAACATACAAAACAACATAAATAATCCTTTATATACGCCATTATTCCTTTGCCTTAACCCTGTATATCAATCACAATACACTTCTTGGAATCCTGGGAAAAATAATACATAGAAAGTGGTGAGCTGAGATGCTCAGTAAGGATAACAATATAGAGGAAACATTCATAAATAAGCATAAACATTTAAGACAATGTATAACTAAAACAAAATCCTTTTAAACTTGAACTTGAGCATAATATGGAAGAAATAAAATTGAATAATGCCATTTACTTGTTCACATGGATATTCTACTAATCAAATAATCACATGCAATATCAATAACCACTTTCATAATGATGGAATTCAGAATGCCATACTATCATAACAACATATCCAAGGCCTCGTTCCAAGACTACAAATAAGATTTTGTCAAGGCCTTGTTCCAAGACACTAGTTTGTCTCATGAGACCTTCCGATGCATCGAGGATCTACAGTGGACTCCACTCGTCACTTATTAAGTACAATGAATTTCTCATATGAATAGGTTTAAACATAACACAAACATTCGTATTAAAACTACCATATGAATTGTCAATAATTTCTCCATAAACCATGAAAGGTATAAAAATAACACATCCACAGTCAAACATACCACAAAACCTTCAATAAAATATGGATGTTTTTTATCATAATAAATAAACTTCAAATAAGCTTAAAATCCATCAAAGGATGTTGACATAGATGAAATCAAAACTATTTGATAGAAATATCTATTTTTTGAAATCATTTAAAAGTCGCATAATTATAAAATAAAGATTTTAATTTGAAAATATTCTTATAATCTTGTAAGGGAAGCTTCAATGATTCTATAATGGTAGAAAATAGCCGCACCCTCCGTATAAGTAAAAAAAGACATTCTTACCTTAATTTTGTCGAAAAGGTTAAAAAGAACCTTGTTTGGAAAATGAAATAAATATTCCTTTATAAAATTATTATAAAAAATTAAACAAGGGTATAAATGACTTTAACCCATCGTCTGTAAAATAGTAAGAATTATTTGAAATACATTTTTAAGAAACATGGATGTGGATGATAAAGTGGTCCTAGTATATAATTATATATAAACAACCTCGGATAATGAAGAGATTGTGAAAGAAACCCTTACCTTGTACATTTCCTTAGTCGAGGGTAGGTTAACCTCCTGTATAATGGTGAAATAATAATTATTAAATTATACAAGAATCATATACATTAATATGATATCATATATGATCTTTTAACATTTCTTTGTTAATAATATCTTAGTATTATCGTCGTTTCGGGTGTTAACTTACTCATTTTCTTTTATATGTTTTGTTACATAAGCCATGTTTTTTATGGATAGGTTGTATCGTATTAATATCCAGAATGATATCAATTCCTTAAACATTATTTTTAATCATAAAATTAGAATTAGACTTGAATGGATATGATGAGGAATGAATATCATCACGTTTGTGGAGACGGTAGTCCGTACGTACGCATGAGCGACAATATTATTCTTTTGATATTAAAATAATTTATAATTGGATATTATATCATATATACAGAATCAATAACATGTTAAATTTATTATTTACATGAATTACACATCATTGTTATACGCATACAAATAATAATATTTTGAATAACAATTACTCCACGACGTGGAGACGGTAAGCCGTACGTACGCACGTATGGTGACATGTCATTAAAAGGATGGATATAATCCTGAATATGGTTGTACCATATGTATAATAACATCACAGTATATAGAATATACTGTAGTTATTATTTTTGAATGGGAAAAACAAAGATAGAAGAAGATGAAGAAGAAAGGAACTTGAAAATGGGTGGTGAAAACATTACATCTTCTTCGGGTTCTTCCTTTTGATTTGATCAAAATGGATACTTAGGTTGGATTTATGATAAAAAAAGTCATATAGGATGAATTGAGTAAATTTGGGAGAGTATTTGGGCTGGGTTATTCCGAAGAAAAAGTTTTTGATGGTGTGATGAATTTGATAGAAGTTGTGTCCCATTATAATGGGGAGGAGGGGCTCTTTAAAAAAACATAAAGGATTAATTTATAATAAATTAATATTCAGTTTTTAAATCACTCCAAAGTGTATTATTCAAAGTCTAAGGTCGGTATGGGTAGAAATAATTTCAACCAATATATTTTAGAAAGGTTGGGGTCATTATATTAACCTTATATTTTTGTTTTAACTCTTATTTAATTAGTTTGACACTTACCATGTCACTTGGTATTTTTATATTATATAGTTAATAAACATACAATATACATCCAAGAGACCCCCAAGTGGTACACTAATTAAACACCTATCATTATATAAGTCCTTTTCCCCAACCATATGTTTTTAGGAATAGAATATGAATTAATAATATAATATTTGTTTTAAAAACTCATTTATGTCAATTTTGACACTATTTAATAATTGATTTTTTCTAAAGTCATAAAAACATTATTAATTAGAATAAAATTCATTTAAGAAATAATAATATGTAATATTAACCAATAAAATTCATGTATGTCATCAAAACTTTCAAATATATTTATTTTAACATTTATAATACTAATTATTTGATTCTTGCATTAATAATGAAAATACTGTATCATTATTATGTCATAAATAAATATAATTATTCAACATATAAAAATTATAAATAAAATACCATTATGTAGGAAATATTTTTATCTTTCTAATTATTATTTAAAGTCGAAATTCCATCATATATAACTCTATGTAAAATTTTTTTTTCTAAAAGATATATGCTTGTGTCATTTTTGCATTTACTTTAACTTAATTAATATAAAGTGTCATTATCACTTACAAGGGGATCCATGGGATCCCAAAATCGACCCAAAGATGACCCTGGGTGGACATGTATCAACCAATAGGGTTAGGACACGATTTAGGGTAATTTATTATTATTATAATATTATTGTTTACCCTTATTTACCGGATTTACCCTTTAACCATGGTAAATAAAATATTTACCAAAGTAATTATTCAAAATGTCTAAAAATAAAAGTTACCTATTTACACAATTTGAACACTATGATTCTAAATATGGAATCCATTTTTCTCAATTCAAAACACATAAGTGGAAGAAATTAATTTAAAATTAATTCCCGTTGTCGAAACAAAAAAGCGTGTTTTTAACAAATAATAACTATAAATAAATTGGCACTTTCTTATGTCCATTTTAAATATGAAATTATGTAGAATGACCAAAATTGGATTAAATGGTAAAATTATAATCTAATTATAATTTAAAATCACTAAAATGTATAATTTATCGCTATCAATTATTTTTATTAAAAAAGTTGTTTTTAATTAAAATTTAGTAATTTTCACTATTCATCAAAATATGTAAGTTATCAGAAAAACACAAAAAATTTATTGAAACTAAATTATAATGTCCAAATTATAAATAACAAGCATATTTTGTCAAATTTAATATATAAAAGTTTCAAATATTGGATTTAAAAAGGCATTACCATTAAAAGGCGATAAAATTGCATTTATTGAAAAATACTACTTTTATTTGAAAAAATTGTATTTGTTCTTACATTATGTCTAAGAAACTCATAATATGCATTATAAAATTATAAGTATTATATATAGTTAAATATTCAGTTAATATTATTCATAACCGCTTATGAACGGCAAGTTTGGTAATCTTGTGGTGCGCTAGAACTCAGTATTGCGTTTAGTGCAAGTTATTGAATTACTTTGAAGAAATAACATACTATGAAATCATGGGTTGTTATATTATTCCCTCCTTTAATAAATTTCATCCTCACAATTTGAAATTATTTTTCTAAAATAAAATGTTGAAAATAGAAAATACCTTTGGGAAAACCCACATAGGAAATTAGGTTAATAAAATTTAGTCTTAATATGAGGAAAGGGAAATGAAAGGGTCACCAAAAAATTACGATCTCGATTAGGAGAACATTGGGGGAAATTAGAGACATATAATTGGAGGAATAAACTTAAATATTTATAGGTAGTGATTGAGGTCATTAATCACAAACAAGTGTAAAATTGAGGCCCTTAAATTCATCAATCTATGATGATTTAAAAAACCATCGGTTCAACAAAACATATGGTATTAGGATAACACATTTTTTGTTTTATAATCCCTTCACTAAATTATAAGAATTTATTTCTTCATTGAATAAGAGATGAATAAAAATATATATTTGACAAGTAGAGTCCCATCCTTTAACAAAGTTCTACCAAAAACCCATCTTTCACTCTAAAAGATAATAGAGCTTAAAAATAATATTCTATTTATCCTATTCTTATAGGGTTAAAATAAATGAATTTATAATTAATCTAGCAGAAAAATTAATAAAACTACATTATTCATTCCAGGACATCACGTGGGTCTGTGGTAGGTGATACACATTTGTCGCCATTCAGTTGTGGGTTCAAGTATCGCGGCCATGCTGGATGCGACGGTTGCCACCCAAACTCTGGGTTGTCCTTTCTATGGAAATCCAAAAATAAGCTCAAACTAGACTTATCAAAAATAATTCTATCCAAACTCACAGTCCAAAACTTATAAGGTAGGTAAACCCAATGAAGAACCTTTTTTCCACGTAATAGCATGTGAAAACCATCATCATGTATTCTTTTAAAATACTGCAACATCATGAAATACTATAAAACCTTATTGATAACATTCATGATCCATTATTCCTTATAGAATACTGGATATGCTCCTTCAATCCACAAATGTTTTAAACTCCAACAATGATGGAATATACAAATCATTAATCAGTTTAAAGGTAATCAAGAATATCCAACAAAATTTATTCAAATCAATCATGTATTATTCCAAAACCACTACCTTGGTATCAGAACCATATTATGGTTTATCTTTCTCTCACCCATATATTTTCCAAAAATTTAACCTTCTATTGAGTCTATTTTCTTGGCTCCACACAATCTGAAGTCTTTAATGAAATAGTACTGTAGTACAATACTTATATACTCCATAATTATTATAACCAGTACATTGTTGATACAACACAAAAATGACATAATTATCCAATAACAACATAAGAACTCTAATCATTCCTCCTCATCTGTGGAAGTATCATAACTTGATTATTATCCAATAGCATAATTTTGGGAATACTCTGATGATTTGAACATTGATTCGCGTAGTGTCCCCACTCCTTGTAGAAGAAGCGTTTAACCTTTGAAACCTTTTCCTTACCATCACAATCACGAACGTGGTGTCCTTTTTCTCCACACTTATAACGTACTACCATTCCCTTCAAGAATTTTCCAAGGTGATTCTTTCCACAGTTATCACATGTGGGAAAATCCTTCTTTACATTCTTCCCTTTATCCGTCTTTCTCTCTACCATCCTTTTCTTCTCTTGATTCCCTTCGAAGCAATATGACTTTCAAAATTATTTTCTTATCTTATTAACACATGATACAATTTCTTCATATGTTGAGAATATAGGGGAGACTATTTCTATTCTAAATGTTGGCTTAATATTGTGAAAGATATGATCCTTCTTACTCTTTGGATCATACGTATTCCTGGATTTCACATTCCTTCTATTGGGCGTCATTTCTATATAATAGCATAAACTAGGTCAATTTATGAATTGCAATCATTCAAAACATCTAAAATACCTAACATAAATTGAACGGTTTATAAATATAATACATAATCATAAAGATGTTTTCATTGAAGAAGTATATAATTATAAACCCTTCATAATTATTTGTATAGAAAATGATAATTATCCTAAGCATATCCCCCGGGAGTGTTGTAACCCAGAGTGCAGCTAGACCCGTTGTCGTGCACTAGTTCCCATTCGAGTCTAGATCAAAGCGGTGTTTTCAGGTTTTTCCCCTAGTTACATATGTGATAGAGCTGCCTCTACCTGCTCGTATCCAGACATGGATGTATTTCTCGGAATACTCACAAAATCTCTACAATACCAAAATTCTAGGAAGTTCTTCTATACTAATCCTCAAAGTCTATCTTAGGGATATGTGCTCTAATCATAGTTTATCTAAATCTAGCTTTAAAGGTTTGTACTAAACTTCCTATGATACCAACTGTAACGCCCTAACCCTAGTTACCCAGAGTCGGTGCATTATTTTAATACATTGGCATGATTACGAAGAATCAAGTCCCGAAGGACTGATCGGTTTAGTAGTCTTGGAAAATAGATTACATACATGAATGTTACATTACACTTTATAACATAAAAAAAACATAAATAATCCTTTATGAACACCATTATTCCCTTGGATTAACCCTTCATATCAATCACAAGACACTTCTTGGAATCCCGGAAAAAATAAAACATAGAAAGTGGTGAGCTCAGATGCTCAGTATGGATAACAATATATTAGAAACTTTCATAAATAAGAATAAACATTTAAGACAATTTATAACTAAAACAAAAGCCTTTTAAACTTGAACATCATCATAATATGGAAGAAATAAAATGAAATAATTCCATTTACTTATTCACATGGATATTCTACTAATCGAATAATCACATGCAATATCAATAACCACTTTAATAATGATGGAATGCATAATGCCAGACTATCATAACCACATAGCCAAGGCCTCGTGCCAAGACTACAAATAATATTTTTTCAAGGCCTTTTGACAAGACACTATTTTGTCTCATGAGACCTTCCGATACATCGAGGAGCTTTAGCGGGCTCCACCCGTCACTTATAAAGTCCAATGCATTCCTCATATGAACAGGTTTAAACATAACATAAACATTCATATTAAAACTAGCATACGAAATGTCAATACTTTATCCATAAACCATGAATGGTATAAAAATAACACATCAACAGTCAATAAAATCAAAAAACCTTCAATTCAATATGGAATTTTTGTATCATAATAAATAAACTTCAAATAATCTCAAAATCCATCAAGGGATGTTGACATAGATGAAATCAAAACTATTTGATAGAAATATCTCTTTTTTTGAAATCATTTAAAATTAATATTATTATAAAATAAAACTTTTACATTGAAAATATTCTTATAAGCTTGTAAGGGAAGCTTCAATGATTTTACAATGGCAGAAAATAGCCGCACCCGCCATATAAGTTAAAAAAAGACATTCTTACCTTAATTCTGTCGAAAAGGTTATAAAGAACCTTGTTTGGAAAAAGACAGAAAGATTCCTTTATAAAATTCTTATAAAAAAGACAAAAATGGTATAAATGATTTTAACCCATAGTCTATAAAATAGTATGAATTATTTTAAATACATTTTTAAGAATTATGGATGTGGATGATAAAGAGGTCTCAGTAGATAATTACGTATAAAAAATCTCGGATAATGAAGAGATTGTGAAATAAACCATTACCTTGTACTTTTCCTTAGTCGAGGGTAGGTTTAACTCTTGTATAATGGTGAAATAATTGTTATTAATTTATACAAGAATTATATACATTAATATGATATCATATATGATCTTTTAACAATGCTTTGTTAATAATATCTTAGTATTATCGTTGTTTCAGGTGTTAACTTACTCGTTTTATTTTATATGTTTTGTTACACAAGGCAAGTTTGTTATGGATAGTTTGTATCTTATTAATATCCAGAATGATATCAAGTCCTTAAAAATTATTTTTAATCATCAAATGAGAATTAGACTTGAATGGATATGATGGGGAATGAATCTCATCGCGTTCGTAGAGACGGTAGTCCATACGTACGCACGAGCGACAATATCATTCTTTTGATATTAAAATAATATATAATTGGATAGTATATCATATATAAATAATCAATATAATGTTATATTTATTATTTACATGAATTACACATCATTATTATACGCATCCAAATAATAATATTTTGAATAACAATTACACCCCAACGTGGAGACGGTAAACCGTACGTACGCACGTATGGTGACATGTCATTCAAAGGATTGATATAATATTTAATATCATTGTACCATATTTATAATAAAATCAAAGTATATATAAGATACTGGAGTAATTATTTTATAATGGGGAAAACAATGAAAGAAGATGTTGAAGAAGAAAGGAACATGAAATAGGGTGGTGAAAACATTACCTCTTCTTTGGGTTCTTCCTTTTGATTTGATAAAAAGGGATACATATGTTGGATTATTGATAAAAATAATTCCTCTAGGCTGAAGTTATGAATGTTTAGATAGTATTTGGGTAGGGTTTGGCCAATCAAAAAGGCTTTGAAGGTGTGAAGAATTGGTTAGAAGTTGTGTCCTTTTATAAGGGGGAGGAGGGGCTCTTTATTAAAAAATTAAAGTATTAATTTATAATAAATTCATATTCAGTTTCTAATGGCTCCAAAGTATATTATTCATTGTATAAGTTGGGAATGTGTCTAAATACTTCCAAAAAACATAATTTATACCGGTTTGGGTCATTATATTAACCTTATCTTTTAGTTTTAACTCTTGGTTAATTAGTTTGACACTTACCATGTCACTTTGTATTTTTATATTATATAGTTAATAAACTTACTATATACATCCAAGAGACACTAATATGGTACATTAATTATACAAATATCATTATATAAGTCCTTTGTCCGAACCATTTATCTTTAGGAATAGAATATGAATGAAT
The DNA here is from genome assembly GCA_963277665.1 of Viscum album. NCBI lineage: Eukaryota > Viridiplantae > Streptophyta > Magnoliopsida > Santalales > Viscaceae > Viscum > Viscum album. The sequence continues at coordinate 1,326,130,314 of OY728161.1, read as the reverse complement.
AATATAATATTTGTTTTAAAAACTCATTTATGTCAATTTTGACACTATTTAATAATTGATTTTTGTTAAAGTCATAAAAACCTTATTAATTCGAATAAAATTCATTTAGGAAATACTAATATGTAATATTAACCAATAAAATTCATTTATTTCCTCAAAATGTTCAAATTATATTTATTTTAACATTTATAATTCCATTTATTTGATTCTTGCATTAATAAAGAAAATAAATCATCATTATTGTGTCATAAATAAATTTAATTATTCAACATATAAAAATTATATATAGAAAACCATTATGTATTGAATATTTTTATCTTTATAATGAATATTTATAGTCGAATTTACAACATATATAACCCTATGTAAAAATTGTTTTGCGAAAAGATATATGCTTGTGTCATTTTTCCATTTACTTTAACTTAATTAATATAAAGTGTCATTATCAATTACAAGTAGATCCATGGGGTCCCAAAAAAGACCCAACAATTCCCATGGTCGGAAATGTATCAAAAAATAGGTTTAGGACACGTATTAGGGTAATTTAGTATTATTATAGTATTATATTTTACCCTTATTTACCGGATTTACATTTTAACCATGGTAAATAAAATATTTACCGAAGTAATTATTAAAAATGCCTAAAAATAAAAGTTACGTATTAACACAATTTTAACCTCATGATTCTAAATATAGAATCCATTTTTATAAATTCAAAACACACAAGTGTTAGAAATTAATTTAATATTATTTCCCGTTGTCGAAACAAAAAGCGTGTTTTTAACAAATAATAACTATCAAAAGATTGACACTTTCTTATGTCCAGTTTAAATATGAAATTATGTCCAATGACCAAAATTGTATTAAATGGTAAAATTATAATCTAATTATACTTTAAAATCACTCAAATTCATAATTTATCACTATTAATTATTTTTATTAAAAAAGTTGTTTTTAATTAAAATTTTGTAATTTTAACTATTCATCAAAATATGAAAGTTATCATACAAACACCAAATATTTTTCGAACCTAAATTATTATTTCCATATTCTAAAGAAGAATTATATTTTTTCAAATTAAATATCTTAATTTTTCAAATATTGGATTTAAAAAGGCTTCTCCATTAAAAGGCGGTAAAATTGCATTTTTTGAAAAATACTTCTTTTTTCTGAAAAAATGTATTTGTTCTTAAATTATCTTTAGGAAACTCATAATATGGATTCTAAAATTATAAGGATTAAATATAGATCAATATTCAGTTAATACTATTCATAACTGCTTTTGAATGGCTAGTTTGGTAATCTTGTGGTGCGCTTGAACTCGATGTTACTTGTACTGCAAGTTATGTATTTTTTTTTTGAAAAATAACATACTATGAAATCTTGGGTTGTTAAAATTTTGGGAGAAAAATAATGAGGGAAAAATATTCAATGAAATCATAGATGGACTAAGGGAGGACATGAAAAAATAAGTTTTTACGCGATTTCCTGAAAGCTAACTGAGTTCTCTTAATACTTTCCATAATTTTATGAAGTTTCCAAGGTCCAAGAAGACTCCCTAGACATCCCTTATTTTTTTATGGAGAATCAAGATATAGTGGATACTGTCTTCCTACCTCTACTTGCTACTACTCAACTCCAAGAGACACAATCCATTGAAGAAGATATTTGAGATAAATAAACTCAGGGAGATAATCTTTTCATGAACTCATTATCTTTTGAAGTTGTTGAAAATGAATTGAGTATTACCTCCCCTTGTTTTAATTTTTCATATTCAGAAAATACATGTATTTCCTTAATGTAAGATGATGAAAAAGAATATTCTTATGAAGAGGGACATATAGAGACCCCTTAAATTTATTAACATTTTTTAGATGGTATTCAAGAGGGGATCAAAGTGGCTCTGCCTAAGTAAAATGAGGCAAAAGTTGCAGATATCGAAAGGGAATAATTTTATATTGACACTTAATGATTTAATTTTGTTCAAATAGAATTAAATTCTGACATTACCTTTTATTTTTCCATTGAGTTAGAATACCTTTAACAACCACTAGAGAATAAATAAGATGTTCTTAAAGTGGAAACAAAGAAAGAGGAGTCATTCATTGTTGTAACACCACTGCACATGTTGTATCTCATTACAATGCTGGTGGACATGGGATTCTATATTCATGGATACCTCAAAAAATATGAACTTCTACATACTGTAATGAATAACTTGTGGTGGCTCATGTGCAATAAACTTCACCCACCATTAGATTGGGGATAACCGATTAGAACTACCCATATAAAGGCAGTGAAAACCCAGGTCCAACATGGAGGATTAAACCAAGATCTATCCCTCTATTCCCATCCAATTTCTACTTTTTTTCTTTTAAGAAATATCTTATGTTTTATTTTGTTCTTTTTTTTAGTTTTTCAAAGTGCAAAACTAAGGATCTTAACTCAATGTTGTACTGTGAATAACTCATGTTGAACCTCTCCATTTTTACTTACATTTTTGTTGTGAATCAATCAGAAATCTTATTAAATGTTAAATTCATTTGAATTCACTAAGGACGCTAGATCAATAAAATGTGGGGGAGGGAACCTTTGTTGTTTTGGATTTTCATTTGTTGTTTGGTTTATTGTTTTCAGAAAAAAATGATTTCTTTTTGTTTTTCAAATATTTGAGTGTTTGTTTTTAAAACGTGGTGTGTTTCAAAACTTTTGAAATAAAATGATTATCATATTAATTTTTTAAACCTATGTAAAAGAGTTAAATAATATATTCTATGAAATCGAGCTTAAATTAATATTGAAATGAATTTATTTCAAGTTCAAATCTTATGGAATATCATGAAAATTACTCTAATTTTAAAATCCCATAATATATCTTGGTGTCTTTATTTTTTAATTCACTTTCCTGGGAGGTTTATTTAACATTTTTGACATATTATTTACATTCACCTCATTTAATTAGAGAACCAGACCATGATTAGTTTAACTAAATATGTCCTTCACCCACATCGGGTGGAGAAGTAGAAATTTATCATGCCTATGGTGACTCTTGTGTGAGTTTGGATGAGAAAATCCTTTTTGAACATTTACATTTTTGAGATGAGAAAAAATTCATGTGAGTTAGGTGTTTTGTGAGCATGAGATAAAAAATGAAGTGGAAATATATTATATAATCTAAAATGGATAACTTTAAATAATTCATTTTGATGAGGCATGATATCGTTTTACTTCATAGAATGCATTTGGTATATATCATTGGTATGTGTTTTGGATTTTATTTGATTTAATTTTGATGTTTACTTATCTAGGAGTCCATGTTCTATGTGTGGGGGAATTGATAGAGAAAATATTTTCAATTAAATTTAAATTTAATTTCATTATTTAAATCCAAAAAAATTGTTACTTTATGATGAATTGCTGCATATTTATGATATTTGTGTTATTTTGATTTGAAGAGTAAAAATAGATCATTTCATATTTTTAACTATTTTAAATTATTTCTTTATTTTGGCCATAACATTTACTACACTAATTCAAATTGAAAAATTATTTCTTTTCCATATTATAAAAATTCAAGGCTTCATTTCAACATTTTGTAACAAAATCTGCATCGACCATATGGAATTTCAAAAGAACCTCACAAGTTGGACCAACAAAATTGTTTATAGGTATTCAGAGTTTTGGTGTTGGGTCCATCAGCCATTCATGGTGGGCCGAAATACGCTGAAATATTGTGGGTGGATGTGCAAGGAGTTTTAGAGAAGATTTCATTAAAATGATGGCCCATTAATTATCTGTTTAAGGGGTCATTAAATCAACTTAATATAGAGGTTATCGATTTGGAGAGTTTTACTGGAAAAAATAAATGGTCAGAGATAAATGGGAATAACTCTCATAATACATTTCCAAATCTGCTGAGATTTTGATGAAAAGCACCTATGATAATTATAGACAACATTTATGAAGGGTGAAATGCATGAAGATGTCATTTAATGGGGCTAAAATGCGTCAACATTGGGATAAAAATTTTGGCTATAAAGGGATGAGAGCTCCTTCCTCTCAAAGCATCTCTCATTCCACCCCATTCCTTCTGGGACACCTAGGAGGAGAACTTTTCAGCTTTATCATTTATTTATTTTCTTTTACAATGTTTTTTAATTCTTTATTCTTTCCCATTCATTTCTATTACCCTTTCCATGGCGTGGTAAACATTTTGAGAGATTTAGGAAGGGTTGGTTTTCTATTTTGTAATGCTTGACTTCTTGTAAATAATTGAATGAAATATCATTATTCTTCAATGTTTGTTTTCAATTTCATAAAGATGATTTTTTATCATATGTGACTGTTCAAGAATTTTAATTCAGTTATTGATTATTTCCTCGGTAAAGTAATTATTATCTCCCTCCTCTGATTTTGGGTTTATATATGATGAAAAAGTTCAGGGATTAGTGGTGAAGTACTAGACGATCGTTAGTATGTATCGTTAGGGAATGTTCTTGATTGTTTTGAATTAAAAAGACCCGATCAGGTATTTCCCATATCAATTGATTATATTAAATACAACTATTTTTTACATTGTAGGAGAGTTTACCAAACCAAGATCTGGGAAAGGATATCTCTCACAATCATAATTTCACCAAGGAAGTGAGGGGAAATTATTCTAGAACGTCACTTTAATCATCTAAGAATATGTGGTTTGAATTAAATTGAACAAGGATAGCATTAAAATTGGGAAATGACCCCGACCTAATCACCCTTTTAATATCATAATTTTTAATCATTTGAATTTCAAATATCCTTTAAATCATTTTCTAATTAATTTATTCTAAATACACACAAGTTTTACCCTCGTTTGAAAGTGACAAACTATTTTTGTCTACACAACACTTTAGGAGACTTCCTAGGGATAATCACTAGACTACACTTAGGAAATATAAAAATTGTTTTTCCACTCCCTTCGATAGGCGTGCATCGAAGTTGGAAACATTTCTAGGGAGTTAGTTCCACAATCAAATCATAAATACTTAAACTTTTACGAATTAAAATAAAATAAAATAAAACACTTTCAATGTTTTTTCCAATGAATATTTCATTAATTATTGGAACAATTACCCACAAATAAATGAACCAATTATTGACTCAACCTTTTCTGAAGAAGATTGTGTTTGTTCTATAGTTAGACATGTGAGGTTATTTTTGAAGACAAATTACGAGGGATAAACATTCATTTAATTTATAGATGGACTAAGGGAGGACATGAAAAAAGAATTTTTTAAGCAATATCCAGAAAGCTTAATGAGTTCTCCCTACAATTTTCAGAATTTTATAAAGTTTCCAATGTCCATGAGGACCCCTCTTTAGACATCCCTGATTTTTCTACGGATATCCATGATATAGTGAAGACTGACTATCAGCCTCTACCTGCTACAACTCAACTCCAAGAGGTGTTTTCCATTGAATCATATATTGAAGATGAACAAAAATAGTGGGATAATCATTTCATGAAATCATTATCTTTTGATTATGTTGAAACTGAATTGAGTATTACCTCCCATTGTTTTAATTTTTCAGATTCGGCCAATACATGCATTTACTTTGAGTAATTTGTTGAAAAAGAAGATTCATCTAAAGAGGACCATATGGGGATCCTCAAAATTTTTGAACATTTATTAGAGGGTATGCAAGAGGATATAAAAGGGTCTTTACCTGGGGAAAATGATGCAAAAGTTGCAGATATTGAAAGGGGGAATTTTATATTGACACTTCATGCTTTAGTTTAGTTCATGTTGAATTACATTTTTACTTTTGCTTTGATTTTTCCATTGATTTATCATACCTTCAACAACCAATAGAGAATAAAGAATATGTTGTGAAAGTTGAAAAAAAGGAAGAGGACTCATTAATTGTTCTAACACCACCATGCATGTTCTATCTCATACAATGGTGGTGGACATGGGATTTTATATTCATGGAGACCTCAACAAAAAGGAACATCAACATGCTATAAAGAAAAAATTGTGTTGGTTCACGAGAAAGAAAATTTACCTACCATCAGATTGGAGATAACCGATTAGAACTACCCATATAAAGGCAGTCAAAACCAAGGGCCATCTTGGAGGATTAAACCAAGATCTATACCTCTATTCTCACCCTATTTATACACATTTTACTTTTAATAAATATCTTGTGCTTTATTTGATTCTTTTTTTAGGGTTTTAGAGTGAAACCCTAAAGAGATTAACTCAATGTTGCACTGCAAATAAGTGATGCTGTACCTCTCCTTTATACTTACTTGTTTGTTGTGAATCAATCAAAAATATCCTTAAATGATAAATCCATTTGAATTCACTGAGGACACTGCATCAATTATGTGTGGGGAGGGAACATATGTTGTTTGGGATTTTTATTTGATGTTTTGTTTAATGTTTTCATAAAAAAATTATTTGTTATTGTTTTTCAAATATTTGAGTGTTTATTTTTTAAATTTAGTGTGTTTTCAAAACATATGAACTAAAATGATAATCATTTCAATTTTTAGGCCTATTTCAATGAGTAAACCAATATAATCCATGAAATTGTGCAAAAATGAATACTAAAATGAATTTCATTCAATTTAAAATATTTTGGAATTTCATAAAATGTAATCTGATATTTAAATCCTATACTATATCTCACTATCTTTATTTTTGAAATCACGTTCCTTTGAGTCTTCATTAACATTCTAGTCTTATTATTTACATTCCCCTAGTTTCTTGAGAGAACTAGGCCACGCTTTCTTTATCTACACATTTCCTTATATCACATCAGGTGGAGAAGTAGGAATTTATCAAGCCTATGTTGACTCTTTTGTTGAGTTTTTGTGACCAAATAATTATTGAACATTTACATTTGTGAGATTAGAAAAAAATTCATTTGAGGTAGGTGTTTTGCGTGCATGGGATATGGAATGAAATTGAAATATATTATATAATCTAAAATTGAGAACTTCAAATAATTGATTTTGATAAGGCATGATATGTTTTTGTTTCTTTGTACGGATTTGGTAGATCTCCTTGGTTTGTGTTTTGGATTGGATTGGATTTTATTTTTATGTATACTTATCCAGGGGTCCAAGTGCTAAGTGTGGGGGAATTGATAGAGAAAATATTTTCAATTAAATTTTCATTTAATTTAATTGTTTTAAAACCAAAAAATAATTACTTTAAGATGAATTTCATCACTTTTATGATATTGGTATTATTTTGAGATGAAGAGTAAAAATGGACCATTTCATATTTTTAACTATTTTAAATTATTTTTGTATTTTGAATGTAACATTTTTTACACTAATCCAATTTTATAAATTAGTTTTTTTCTAGATCCTACACATACATTTCTGCATATCATACCTTTGGAATAAAAGCTTAATCAACCATATTTAAGCTCAAATGAAGCTCACAAGTAGGACTAAGAAAACTATTTACAGATCTCCCGAGTCTTGATGTGGGGTTCATAAGTCATTCATGGTTGGCCCAACTACTCTGAAATTCGATGGGTGGATGCACAATGAGATTTGTAACAACTTTCATTTAAGAGAGGGTGTGTTAATTGGGTCATTAAATAATCATAATCTAGTGGTTTTCAATTTTGAGAGTCTGATGGGTCAGAATAAAAGGTAAGAGTAAAACGGGCATAACTCTAGGAATACTTGTCCATATCCTCTTAGATTTTTAGAGGAAATGACCACAATAATTATGAAAAACATTATTGAAGGGTGAAATCAGTTAATATTCCATTTAATGGGTCTAAAATGAATCACCTTTCAGTGGAAAATTATTTCTATAAAAGGAGGGGATGTCCTCCCTCTCAAAGCATCTCTAATTCAATCCCATTGCTCATGGGACACGAAGGAGAAGAACTTTTAATCTTTCACTTTTATTTACTTTTTTTACATAGTTGTGTACTACCTTATTCTTCCCCGTTCATCTCTATTACCATTACCATAGTGGGGTAAACATTTTGAGTGATTGGTGAAGAGCTGGTTTTCTATTTTGTAATTCTTGACTTCTTGGAAATAATTGAATGAAATTTATTTCATCTTCAAAGTTGTTTTCAATTTCATATTTCTTATTTAATTATCATGTGTGATTGTTCTTGAATTTTAATTCTGTTATTTATTTTTTCCTTCGTAAAATAATCATTACCTCACTCCACTGATTTTTGGTTTACATACGATTAAATAGACCATGGATTAGTTGTGATGTACTTTACGATCTTCAGTATGTGTAAAAGTGGAAGTTAATGGTCATGATTGTTTGGGATAAACAAGACTCAATTGGGTATTGCCCATATCAATTTAGGATATTCAATACAACTATTTTTTACATGGAAGGAGAGTTGACCATACCAATATCTTCTTAAGTTTTTCTCTCACCATCATAATTTAACCAAGGAAGTGAGAGGAAAAAATTATGGAAACTCACTTTAATCAACTAAGAGGAAGTGGTTTGAATTTAATTGAACAAGGATAGAATTACAATTGGGAAACTGACCTAGACCTAATCTCCCTTTTTATCATATTTTTTAATAATTTTAATTTCAAATTTACTTTCAATAAATTTCTTATTAATTTATTCTAAAAACACTCCATTTTTACCCTCATTTAAAAGTGAAAACCTTTATTTTTGGGTACTCGTCTTCAGAAGGATTCCTAGGTTTAATCACTAGACTAAACATAGGAAATATAAAAATTATTTATCCATGCCCTTTGATAGGTGTATATCAAACTTATCACAGTACCCAAGGAGGTTGTGCCACAATAAAATCATAAATATTCATCCTTTTTCAAATTAAAATATAATAAAATTAAACACTTACCATGTTGTTTTCAAATGAATATTTCTTTAATTCACGGAACAATTACCCCCCAATAAATGAACTAATTATTGGCTCAACCTTTTCCATGGAGGATGGTGTTTCTTCTTTTGTTAGATAAGTGAGGTAATTTTTGATAAACTATAATGAGGGAAAAACATTCAGTGAAATCATATATGGACTAAGGGAGGACCTGAACAAATATGTTTTTGAATCAATGGCCTGAATGCAAACTATGTTTTTTCAATACTTTCCCAAATTTTATAAGGTTTCCGAGATCCAAGAAGACCCCCCTTAGTTATCCATGATTTTTCTATGGAGATCCAAGATATAATGGAGACTGACTACCTACCTCTACATGCTACTACTAAACTCCAATATGTGTTTTCTAGTGAAGATGATATTGAATATGGGAAAAATCAGGGAGATAATATTTTCATGAACTCATTAGGTTTTGATTTTTTTTAAACTAAATGGATTATTACCTCCCCTTGTATTAATTTTTCAGATTCAGCCAATACAAGTATTTCCATGGAAGTAAGTGATGAAAAAGTAGATTCATATAAAGAGGACTATGTAGAGATCAACGAAATTGTTGAACATTTATTAGAGGGTATTCAAGGGGAGATAGAATTGGCCCTGACTGAGGAAAATTAGGAAAAAGTTGCAGATATTGAAAGGGAATATTTTTTCTAACACTTCCTGATTTAATTTTTTTCAAATAGAATTACATTCTGACTATCCCTTTTATTTTTCCATTATTATAGCAATCCTTCAATAACCACTAGAGAATAAATAATATGTTGTGCATGTGGAAATAATGAAATAGGACTCATTCATTATTCTAACACCACAACACATTTTTTATCTTACTACAATGGTGGTGGACATGGGATTCTCTATCCATGGAGACCTCAACAAAAAGGAACATCTACATGTTGTAAAGAATATCTTTTGGTGGTTCATGAGCAAGAAACATCACCCACCACAAAATTGGGGATAACTGGTTAGAACATCCCATCTGGAGGCTGTCAAAACCCAGGGACAACTTGGGGGATTGAACCAACATCTATCCTTATATTCTCATCCTATTTATACTTTTTCATTTAATAGATATCTTATTTGTTATTTTGTTCTTTTGTTTATAGGTTTTCAAAGTTCAAAACTTAGGAGCTTAACTCAATGTTTCACTGTGAATAAGTCATGTTGTACCTCTCATTTATACTTACTTGTTTGTAGTGAATCAGTAAAAAATCTCCTTAAATGTTAAATCCATTTGAATTGACCAAGGACACATCATAAACTATGTGTTGGGGATGGATCCTTTATATTATAAGATTTTCATTTCATATTTTGATTACTGCTTTCATAGAAAATGATTTCTTTTTTTTCAAACATTTGAGTGTTAATATTTAAAATTTAGCGTGTTTTCAAAATATTTGAACTAAAATTATTATTAGTTAAAATATTTAAAACTATTTCAATGAGTGAACCAATAAATTCCATGAAACGTAGCTAAAATGAATGCTGAAATCACGTTATTTCATGTTCAATTGTTTTTTCATTTCATGAAAAGTTCTCTGATTTTTAAATCCCATACATATTTCACTATTTTTATTTTTGAAATCACTTTCTTATGAGGCTTCATAACCATTATTGTCATACTATTTACATTCACATCATTAATTGAGAGAACCGGACCATGATTTCTTAAACTACAAATATCCTAGACTCACATCGGGTGGAGAAGTATAAATTTATCAAGCCTATTTTGACTCTTGTGTCAGTTTTAATGTGAAAATACTTGTTGAACATTTATATTTGTGAGATGAGAAGAAACTTAATGTGAGATAGGTGTTTTGTTTGCATGGGATAATAAATGAAGTGGAAATATATTATATAATCTAAAATGGAGAACATGAAATAATTATTTTTGATGAGGCATGATATCTTTTTTTCTTAGTATGGATTTGGTCTCATTGTTATGTGTTTTGGATTTGATTTCATTTGATTTTGATGTTTATTTGTCTAGGAGTCCAAGTGAAAAGTGTGGGGGAATTGATAGAGAAAATATTTTCAATTAAATTTACGTTGAATTTCATTATTTTGAACCCAAAAAATTGTTACTTTAAGATGAAATGCTGCATTTTTATGATATTTGTGAAATTTTGAGCTGAACAATAAAAATGACCAATTTCATATTTTATCAATTTTAAATTATTTCTGTATTTTGGCCATAACATTTTCTAAACTAATCCAAATTACCAAATTAATTCTTTTCCAAATCCTAAACATCTAGTGGTGCATTTAATCCTTTTGGACTAAAAGAGTAATCAACCATATGGAAGCTCAAAATAATCTCACATGTTGGACTAGGAACACTATTTATAGATCTGCAGAGTTTTGGTGTGGGGTCCATTATTCATTCATGGTGGGCCCAAGTACTTTGATATTCATTGGGTGGATGTGAAAGGATTTTTGGAAAGCATTTATTCAGTAGAGCGCACATTAATTTTCCATTTAAGGGTTCATTAAATCATCTTAATCTGGAGGTTTTTGATTTTGAGAGTATGACTGGACAGAATAAATGGTCAGAGTAAAATGTGCATAAGCCTTGCATTACTTGTCCAAATGCGCTGAGATTTTGAGGGGAAATGCCCAAGATAATAATAAACAACATTACGGAAAGGTGAAACCTGTGAAGATGTCATTTAATGGGTCTAAAACGCATCACCATTCTGGGGAAAGATATTGTATATAAAAGGAGGGGAGCCTCTCTCTCTCAAAGCATCTCTAATTCCATCCCATTTCATCTGGAACACCAAAGAGGAAAACATTTAAGATTTCTCTTTTATTTATTCTATTTTCCATAGATTTGTAATGCCTTTTTCTTCCCCATTAATATCTATTACCCTTACCATGGTGGGGTAAATTTTTTTGAGTGATTGGGGAAGGGTTGGTTTTCTATTTTGTAATGCTTGACTTCGTGGAAATAATTGATTGAAATCTCATTCTTCTTCAATGTAGTTTTCAATTTGATATAGCGAATTTTATTATCAAGTGCGATCGTTCTTTAATTTTAATTATGTTATTGATTTTTTCGTTGGTAAAATAATCATTATCTCTCTCCACTAATTTCTGGTTTATATACAATGGAATAGACCAGGGATTAGCAGTGATGTACTCATCGATCGTCACTATGTGTAAAATGGGCAGTGAATGATCTTGATTGTTTGGGATAAACAAGTCCCAATTAGTTATTGATAATAAAAATTAAGGATATTCAATACAACTATTTTTCATATGGAAGGAGAGTTGACCAATCCAAGATCTTGGTAAGGTTTTCTATCACCATCATAATTTTACCAATGTAGTGAGAATAAACAATTGTGGAAACTCACTTTAATCAGCTAAGAAGAAGTGGATTGAATTAAATTGAACAACGATAGAATTACAATTTGTAAACTGACCCCGACCTATTCTATCTTTTAATATTATAGTTTTTAATCCTTTTGAATTTCAAATTTCTTTTTAATCATTTTCTTATTAATTTATTCTTAAAACACACCATTTTCACCCTCATTTAAAAGTGACAAAACTTTTTTTTGTGTTCAATCCTTTTAAATAGATTTCCTAGGGTTAATCACTAGACAACATTTAGAAAATATAAATTTTTTTTGCCACGCCCTACGACAGGCATGCGTCATCCCCCTCTAGAACCTCGACATAGGTGTGAATATATTGAGAGACCATACTAGAACTGATACTCTTATAAAGGCCCAATATGAACTTCCATGTCATGATGTTTTCATGTAACACAATATCAAGATAGTATCACATGAGACCAATAAAACTTAATGTATAATTTCAACTTACATATCATCCTAATTGAGATTAATAATCTATAAAATCAACATGGAATAAAAGCTAAAAGAATAATAATAATCATAGAAAAAGTTTTGAAATTATTTACAAGATATTGTAAGATAATATTGGGTCATAATGTATATACCCCACTAGGGTCCTATAACTCCATGAAGAAGAATGGTTAGGACTAATATCACATAATAACAAGTAGTTCACATAAGTCTGAAAAATTATACAACCGACTCAAGAAAATCGTTTGTTGCCTATAGATTTGAGTAACTTAGAATCAGGGGCCATATGTATCGCCAAAACCCACACAACATGCTCATCTAGTGTGAATCATTATACAATACCAATAGAACTATCATATGGTTATCATGTAGTTAAATTCCATTCTATATTAGAATTTCCAAATCCATACCCGCTCCTTGGGAGGAAGCACTAATCCAAGCTATCCTGGATGAAACACCTCAAGGTTATGTCCCCATACGAAGACCTCATCGGTAAAATAGTATTCTTTATGCTCCAATCTTGGAATCATACCTATTACTTAGTGTGTATCAATTATAAAATTTAATATGAACAACCACAGTTATATGAACATACCTTATGAGCTAACTCAAGGATGAAATGGATCTCAAGACTCATTCTTATATGATGCATGTTCACTTGGTTTCTTTATAACTATTGTCTTAGTGTGAAATATTGAAAAGTAGTTTATGAATGTCTTGATGTATGGATACATTGGCCACCACAACATTACTAGGTTACCAAGACTATCTATTGAACATAATACCCCTAAAAATTATTTCCATATGTTCCTAATCAATTCATCAAAACACATCTATCATCAAACACCATCCCTAGGATATACATCTTTTGATTCCACTTTGTCAAGACCCAACCCACCGAGGTCATACATAGACTAGAATAAAGATGAGTGTGACACCCCAATCTCATCTATAATAGGGTATGTGTGGGGTGACTAGTGATGAGTAGGCATAACAATAAAATCAGAGGCCTTACTCTAATATACATATATACAACACATTATGAACATCCCTGAAACATAGTAGTGCAATAATAAAAAAGAACCTATAGAATGTAGAAAACCATAAAACGACCCCTATGAATAACACCATAGTACAAAATAATTATATTGGTCGTAAAAAGAGAAAAATACCTACATAACAATGTTTTTTACCAACCTCAAAACAAGAATAGTAGGATAGATCCTGTATTATGGTCTCTATGTATCACCAATGAACATGGTCACTATTGAGAACTTTTATTCTCCTCCAATACTAGGTCTACTTCAGCCTTCGCCAATCAATAATTATATTGTGTAAGACTTGAAACTTATTTTAATATCTCTTGTTTTGGAGTTTATAACATTCATAGTAAGAATCCCTTAAAACATAAAGCAACGAAAAAGTTAATGGTCTTCCCAGCCCATGAAGAATAGGAGAGGTAGAAACAAAACTATAGGCATATGATTATAATGAAACCCCAATCGAATAGAGACAGAACTCGATATTCAAAACCCATAAAAATTAATTATTCTACAAAAAATCATGAGTTAGTGTCATCTTGAATTCATAATCCCAATTTAAATACCACATAATTGTAATGGAGGTCTCATTCCACATTAGTAGATTCCTAAACCATGTGAGTTCAAACTCTAGTAGGGAATTGATCCCCAACATATACCTATGACAGGGAGTACTAACTTCATAAATAGAATAACCACCCACATATGTGAATAGGATATACCAAAAATACTTGGGATTCCCATTCTCTATGAGAACCATCGTCAATGGATTACTGATCCTAGAAAAAAATTTGATAATTATAAACGAACCATTTTGCCAACCTAAATAAACTTCTAGAAATGAATATTTGATCATTATGTCTCACAAATTCTTAATGTAGGACCAATATATTACATCATTGATCTACATAGTTATACACATTTGATAGGTAATGGTTACTATTTGAAAGTGGAATTCCCTCCATAAATTATCCCCAATTGAGTTTCAACTTAAAACATTCATTCAAATTTATAATTAACTACAAGATAAATATGAGAATTTTTTTATAAATATTCATGGAATCATATTAATTTTCAGATGGTGAATTTTACATTTATAACCCAGAGTCTCCATTATTATTAAATTCATCCAATACTCCATTTATTATTTTTATTGTATACCTTTCTAAATTTTTTAATTTAATACACCCCTTTCTAAGAAACCCAATTTATGTGTACAATCCTCGAAAAAATGATCTAAAGTAACCTATATCACCCAATCTTCATCATATATGAATTTTGTATTCACGAACCATAAGTATCACCAAATGATGACCATAACGTACCGCTATATTCCGTAAGATAATCATCGGTCTTGGAAACCCTTTTTTATAGGTTTTATCCCAAAATATTCATATCGGTAGTTCATATCCAGAGGTATGATTATGCTAAAACTGATCCTGAAATAGTCAAATCACCAACCACAAATGTTGATAATGAGTGAAAAGAATATGTGGATAAATCCCTAAGACAATAAAGTGAATGGAACTGACAACCAATAGTTTTTGTCCATATATCATAGGGTTGGAAATACAAAAAAATGGTGATTTTTGAGAAATAAAAAATCCCAATGATAAAAATAATATTTTCACAAGGCTGTGAAAACACATGTTCTATGTTTTCTAAAAAATATAGTCTATATATTCTTGAAAAAATAAAATTAGGTAAGAATCCAAAAATATCAAAGCCCCACCATGTCATTGGATTGATCACTAAAAAAATAAACTATGATACCATTGGTGATATTATAGAATTTCATCATTGTTGATGAGCGCAAAAAAATCATATTTTTAAAAAATTATATAAGGATTCTAAGGATCAAAGTGATAAACATAGGTTTGGATGATCCCCGAAACAGATCGAGGATATTCTTATAGTTCAAGAGGAATATAGGATGAATTATGAAATCTAGAGGGCTTCTATAGTTATATATATGTTGGTCATTGTCCATATCATAACTCGAATCCATTGATCTACCATGAACAACATGAATTGTACATCTATCGAAAAAATAATTAATAGTTCCACAATAATTGGAATGAAATAATGTAATAAAACATTTATCCATCTTACCAATTCTTCAATATGAGGACCTCCTAAAACCATTCATCAAAATTTCATGCCACAAAATATGTATTCAATCCATGAATTTCCACATTCATCTTAATAAATCACATTATAATCTTTATAAACCTCAATCTCAATATAAAATCTCATGGTACCAAAAACACACCATAAAATGGACTGGGAATGGATAGAGATGATACAATAGAAAAGTGGTATCATCAAGAAAATTTATAAATATCCATCCATTAGAAACCGAAGTTGTTACATTCCATACCGCAGATGAGATTATTAGGGGTCTAATATCACTTCATAGAAGCAAAAAAAATTAAAATTCCATTACCATTATCCTCCTCCATAGAAATATAATGACATAAAAACATGAAATTATAAACCTCTAAAACATGCAAAAAATAAAATTTAGAGAAGCTACATCATAGTCATATCATCCAATGGGATGATGATGATCACCAAAGGATTCATAGTGACATTATTTATTAGTGATGTATCCATGGGATGGATGGAATTGAATTTCAAAAAAGGATAATCCAATAAATTGCTATAATAAGAAAGAAAATATATCTTTACATATAGGAGATGAAGATATCATTAGTGGTAGGATATATGAGCCGATAAAAGGGTCTAAAAACATAACATCTCATAGAAGTACCCTTATGTAATATTCAAAGACACTCCTCGGTGGTGTTGTGTTCACTTATTCATTATGACACGTGAGTAATTTTTTTAATTTATTAATGAATTTATTTAATTAAGATGATCCATATCATTTACATATTATTATTTTATTTATTAATGATAACACTTTGTAAATATTAATTCAAATGATAATTTTTATTATTCAAGCTATACTATCAAAATCCCATTATATATTTAGAGAAATGAAATATAAAGGTAGGAATCACTTTTATATTAAATTAATATTTTTGAAACAGACTTTTAATTATATTTTATGAATATGTTGGAAGGAACGTATTCTAATGCTATGTTTTTGGATTCATTAGTGGCTATATAAATTTAGGCTTATGTATTAGGGTGTATAATCTCTTTCAAATAAGTGATTGGTTTCAAATTTACTTAATAATATAGTCATTCGATTATCTGCAATCTATGGGTGAATGGGTTTATATGGAATAAAAAACCACATTATCATCAAATTTTTCTCCTCTTGATCATTTTCTTGGGATCTATAATGCCCCTTGTTTTTATAAATCATATTCTTTTCATAAATTATAAGTTTATAGTACTAAAATTTTAGGTTCAATTTATGTAATACAATTTAAATAGATGATGTAAAAATACATATAATATAGGTTAAAAAATAAAAAAAATACAGTCGTAGAAAAACATTACAACCAAATCTCATGAAGCTGGTTATTACACATCATTGAAGAATTTATCCAATAAAATGGGAAAAAATAAAAGGGGATTGTAAAATGAAAATAATAATATCTTTTTAACTGATAGAACTCGGAGACCACTATCACCATTAATAATCACTATTAGTATTACTAAACATACAATGGAAATGAATGAAATTAAAGGAAAAAATAATGTTGTGAGATTAAAATGATAACTATTGAAATTGGAATTGTGAATAAAATAAGTTAGGTAGGGTCATATATATATATATTAATGAAACCTGGATGTTGCAAATATGGTCATTGAAAACATCTTCATTGAAAATATTATCATTTTAGATATGGTATTTGGACATATATTCAGTAGATAAACAAAATTCATATATCATTAAGAAATAATTTTTAAATAATATAACTCACAATGATACAAAAATATAATATTAATATATATATATATGCATTGTGTAAAAATATAATTATTATTTTTATTATTGAAATATGATATGATGTATATATGAAATTAAAATAAATATTTTAACTCAACGTAAGTATTAATATGAATTTTTTTAAAATATATAATTAATTTTAACTATATTTGTTAAAGCATCAAAGTAGAAAAGTAACATTTATTTTTTTCATTTTTTTTGGTTATGTATTATATCTTCTGTCTTAATAGATTAAATTGGGTAATTTTGAAAAATTATTATATGTGAACTTATATATTAACATCATTTAAATTATAAATTTTTATAAAATAACAATAAGAAAACATAATGATTAAATACCACATTTTTTTTCAATAAAATTAGTTTATCCTTATATTTTTATTTTATTTCTAATGATGAATATATAATTTAAATAAATTTAATTATATTTAATAAAAATATAACTTTATTTTTGAATTTCAAAATTTTCTAAGGGTGATATTTTCGGTATTTTCTAAAACATTTTATATTTAGATGAATATTACAATATACCATTATTACTAATAATGCGAGTTTTATTATATTATTTTTATTAAAATATGTAATATAAATTATTGAATCATTTTTCATGATGTAATATAGAATTTATGATTGAAATTATAAATTTAAATTATTTATTATGGTTTAAAACTTAGGATTGGTATTTTATAACTAAAGTAATATATTTTGAAAAAAAATGTTTTAATACATTATACATCTACAATATTAATAATAAATTTTAACACTAATATAAATTTAATCATAAAAAAAATTATTTATAATTAATAATTTTTAGTCCCAAATTATCTAATTAGAACCAATTCATTTTTAGGCATAGAGATTATGTTACCTTACGTTAAAACTAGTTAATGTGGTAATAGCTAAAATGGTAAATTTATTTATTCATGGGTGTTATTGGATTAAAATATGTCTAAAACGTGTATGAATTTTTTTCACAATATCATTTCATTATACCTTCAACTCCACATTATTTATATAATTTTAGATCTAATTTCATTAATCGTTTCTTTCCATTATTTAAATGTTTATTTATTTACATATTTGTCATCCCTTTACACTTATAAAAGTGGTCATCCTATCTGCATATACAATCACACCACAACTCCATATGATTAGAACAAACTCTACACAACTCATTTGTGAAAATAAATATCCACCTTAAATACATTTTAATCTTTTTATAAGTTCATCCCTCAAAGGCCTAACACCATTCACAATAGTGATAATCCTTGATGTGAGAAATAAGTTCCAAACCTCCCTTTATCACTTTTATTCCCTTTTATGAACTCATTCTTCTTTGAATTTAATTAAAATATATCAAAATTATGGAATAATTATCCTTATTATACTGATATGTTATTATAATGATTCTAAAAACCATTAGAAACCTTTTCAATTTTCCATTAAGAAAAAATAAAACATGAAACACATGTGTCTTCGGAGTACCACCTGCATGATGTAACATATACATTTTTACGTAACGCCATTATTGGATGGGTATATGAATTGTATTAATGGATAAGTATTGTAAAGACCCAGAAATTTCAAGGAAATTTCTTTCTTAATTTCTTTGAGATTTTACAAGAACGCAATTTCTGACAGCGCCGGATTCCGAAGCCCGGTGTGCCCGGAATCAATTTCCGAAGTTTAGCTCGGGTATGTTCAGTGAACGAACGAGCGGGTTTTTTTCTAACTTTTAAACCGGTGCTCGGAATTTAAATCTTAGGGCACCGATGAACTCACAACGCCGATATTTTCTTAAGAAGAACTTTTCCGAAGGTGCTTTTTCTCGGGAGGAGTTGTTTAAAATTTGAGGTGTAAGTGAAGAATAAATAAAATTTTTAATCCAATTTTATTTTTCTTCTAAGTAGTTTTCTCCTTTGTGTGTAAGTTGGGTTGGTAACTACCCTTGGGAGAATAAATGAGAGGTTGTCCCCACACGAGCCCCCACCTTTTCACATTCCCCATAACCCCTTGAAACTCCCCTTTAATGTGAGACCCCACACCTCCCACTCTCTCCTCATTATTCATGCCAACTCACTTTATTATTTAAGTTGTTTGAGTTTTGAATTTTTGAGTCTTTGTTGTGTGAATAAAAATAATAGCATGGGCTATTATTTTATTTTGGGAGCTTTTGGAGTGTAGTGAACAACTTTGGAGGAGATAGAGTTCATCTTCTTCGTTGGAGAACGTGAAGAACGCCGACGTCTACCCTGACTTCCTCTCTTCCGACGATTGAAAAAGCTTTCCATTTCTTTGACGCACACCAATGCCGTCATCGAAACCACCCAGTGATTCTGCTTTCCGCGATGCTCTTCGATCGTCAACACATTATCGAGGTATGAGGATTATTTTGAGAATGGTATTATTCCCTTGGTTGTTCCTTCTATAACAATGAACCCGGATAACCTCATCATTAAGTTGATCCGTGAATGTTTTATTTTTTGTGGGTTGGAAATATTGGTATGATTATTTTTATTTAAGAGGTTGTAGGGGAATCTATTTGGTATTCTCATTATCTTTGAGAAAAGAATGACGAGCGCGGACCAACCATTTCCAGGTTGATCTGCGGATCGTTCGTTCATGCGAGTTAATGTTGGGGTTAATTGTTTTCTTTGCCGTACGTCGACTTCTATTTGTTGGCCGATTAATATCATTATAACGGGAGGAGTTCATACCACACAAACACGGCCGACCCTCCTCCACCTTGTTGTTGATTATGTTACAGCTTGAACAAAGGCGCCGTGGGGAAATCACACCGCGTGGAAACATGGGGAAATACGGCAAGGATGCGCGGCACCGTCGCGCAATGCCGTTGAAGGCGAACGAAACCGCAGCCAGAGTCGGGGCCGCAGAGGCAATTTGAAGACTCCGCTGGTTGATTTGTGTGCGCGTATTGATGGGCGATGACGAACAGTTCCACAAAGTCATTTTGAAGCCTCCGTAGTGAAGGTCGGGTCCAGGGAGGACCGTTGGCGAAGGCGGCGAGCAAAACGGACCACTGGAGCGCGTCCGGTGGTCCGCGGAAAGCGGCGGCGATGGCGCACCGTGGGAGAATGCCGCCGCGGCAGGGCTTGAACTAGGACGGTTTCCCGTTCCCGAATAAAGGGGGGCATGACATTTAAGCCGCGCCGGTTCACCGTGATCCGAGGGGGGGGGGGCAGCGCCCCTCTGCTCTTCGCTGGCCACACAGGTGACACGCTAGCGCCAGGCCGGGCCGGGCCGCACCCTGTTGGGCCGAACCTAGACCCGGGTCTGGTCGACAGGGTTTGGGCCGACCCAGGGGGTCTCGGGCCGGGTCGGACTGGGCCAGAACCCCCTATTTTCGGGTTGTTTCCGTTCAAACGCCCCTATCATGGGCTACAGACCTCCGATCGACACATCGTCAGTTGCATAGCGATCCTTGGATCAAGGCGGTCATTTCGGTATATTACAATCAAGGTTTCAGATAACATTGAGTATCACCTGGTTGGTTCGGATACGAAACCAACTGGGCCCTCGGAGCAGAAACGCTTATATCTTGAGATCCGGATGTCCGATTGATGTGACCTTGAATTTTTTGGATTCCTCTTGATGAGATGGAACATTTCGCATACTTCGCCCGAGGTTTGTATGTAGTTGGAGTATGGCCGGGTTGGATTGTACCCAAAATCCAACCGGGCAACTAGAACGGAAAAGCTGATATCTTTCAGATCGGACGTCCGTTTGACGAATCGTCAGCAGCATTTGTGATAAAGTTGAGAAACGGTCCCTATGAGTATACCCTATGAGATTTCAGCGTACAGTTGATATATGGCCGGGTTGGTTCGCACACAAAACCAACCGGGCCCCTGGGACGGAATGGCTAATAACTCACAGACCGGGCGTCTGATTGACGCGCCGTCTGTTGTGTTGACACCCCTATGACGAGGCAGTCCTTTGAGATACTTCTTCGTGGGACTTTGTGTTACTTGGAGTATTGACCAGTAGCTCATGAATCAGACCCTCTCGGAGACGAGCGTGCGGAGTACAGAGATAGTGTAGCCGACTGATATTTGACGACGACTGATCGATCGACTCGGTGAGTTTCGGATAGCCCAGTGGGGAGCGCTTGGTTGTAGCGGCAGACCAGCTGTACTCAGAAGGAGTACATATGGAGGCTATGTGGGGGAGCGCTTGGTTGTAGTGGCAGACCCATGGTGGGAAGTGCTGGGTTGTAGCGGCAGACCCACGGCGGAGGAGCGCTTGGTTGTAGCGGCAGACCCGCGGTACTCAACAGGAGGAGTACCTCTGGAGGCTATGAGGGGGAGCGCTTGGTTATAGCGGAAAAACCATGGTGGGAAGCGCATGGTTGTAGCAGCAGGCCCACATTACTCGACAGATGGAGTACCTCAACAGTCTTAGGTTAGTGAGCAGTACCTCGGAGTCGTGATAGGACCACTGTACACTCTAGAGACGAGTCTCTTCAGCAGTTATGGTTTCGATAATGAAAATCCTGGTTTGATCTATGTCTATGATCTTTGTGTTTACCTCATGATTGAGATGGGTCACTTGATTACTTAGGTATATGTATTGGAATATACCTGGGTAATGGTTATCCGTTGATTTCATAATCATTGTGTTTCCTCATGATTGAGATGGGTTACTTGATAACTTGGGAATATGTATGGGCATATACCTAAGTAGAGGTTATCTATTGAGATCTTATTTGTGCTTAACCTTTTTGGATTTAGTGAGACCTTGGGGGTCTCAGGGTCCCTACTGAGTATCGTTATACTCACCCCTGCACGGGCTATGCCCGCACCTCGTTGTGTTGGCTGCAGACGACGGGCAGCGCAGACAGAGGCCGAGTGTTCGAGGAATAGACGGTACCCGGTGGTGAACTTCACGACGAGGAGACACTCAGAGGAGGTTGACGGGCGAGAGCATTGTAGAGGATATCTGTACCTACCCTTCAGGTAGGATCCATGGTGGATGATCCAGGAGCTGCGCTATCTGTACCTACCCTTCAAGTAGGATCCGAGGAGGACGACCCCGGAGCTGCTTCCTTTCTTCCAGCTATTTGTCTTTTTTGTTGTACTTTTGTTCAGTTGTAGCTGTACATTCGATTGGGTTTGTATTTTAGCTCATTTACTTTGCAGCACTTCGTTTTTTTACTTAGTGTTTTACTTCCTCTTGTGCTATGTGGTGTTTTGTTTACTTTTATATAGGCAATACCTTCCCGGTTATCGGGATTTATGCCTTTGGTGCTAGTCGCCATCCACTAGCCTATGGAAGGCGGGCTTGGGGTAGTCACAACACGGGCCCCGAGGACAGGTTGTGACAAATTTATATCAGAGGAGTTCGGTTCTACCGCAGAACATAGGACTCTGATATTTTCTTTTAGTGAAGAAATAGTGTTAAGGGTACCGAGTGTGGTCTTCAGTTATGGGAGTCCAGTGTTGGTGCGGCGACCGATGTATCCAAACACCAGGACCCTGACTACTAATTTCCGACTTTGTACACAAAAACCCTGATTCCGTGTGTGTTTCCAAATATTTAAGTCATCTCAAACCAGGTCAGCTCATCAGGTATAAATTGATGACTGTGTCAAATCTGTTTAGGAGGTCTCCACGCAGACAATTAGTTGGAGTTCCGAGAGAGTACTCGATGACGGAAAACCGAGCGGAGAGGCTCCGGTGCAGATCCCTTTTTACTATGTTGGCACCCTCGGGTGGTGTACAAGAAGAACCACCACCTATTGGGCAGCAGATTCCACCATCCTTACTAGCGAACTGTGCATGCTGGCAGAGCGTGCTGCACGAGTTCCAGCAGCAACGGCCTCCGAGGTTACGAGGTGAGACAGATTCCCAGACAGTAGAGCACTGGCTGGAGGTGATTTCTAGAGTTTTCCCCCCAGGTGAGACATCAGTGGAGTGTATGGTGGACTTGGCTACTAGTGTTTTCCAGTGAATGACAATGAGGATGGTCCGCATAGTGATGAGGCTTCGGTATGTGGACTGATGCCTGATATAGTGCCTTCGGGTAGTGTGTCAACAATACATCACTACCTGTTGGTCAACAGCTACAACTGGCGGTACCGGTAGGTGACACATGTAGGCATAATGCCTTATACGTGTTCCAACATCAGATACCCTCAAGTTTCGAGGCGAGCCCGATGCGCATGTAGCTGAGAACTGGTTTGAGGAGGTGGTTGAGAGTTTTTCTAGAGCTTATACAGCTTCGGCAGGATGATGTTTCAATAGCTGAGTAATCATCGAGGTGTACCGATCGTTCTTGGTACTCGATGAATATGATTCGATCAGTGATATTGAGCTCGGACCTCAGAGCAAGGTGTTTTTAATGGATATCTGAGTAATCACTCTTTCCTCTATGGATTCCTACATATGTTAGGGTGCTAGAGAGAACCTTTATGTTTGAATGTCTTTGGATGATCAGTTTTAGCCAGTGAATGTTTATAGTGGGAATATGCGAATTGGCGTCAATATCAGAGACTTGGACGTGTAAAATGTTTCAAGAAGAAGAAGTGTCATGGAAAGATGAATCTGCAGAGCAACAGACGTGGAAGCAGAGCTAGGAGAGCAGCATGTTGTGGTGTACTTTTTGACATGTTACAATCACCCGCCTCTGTAGTCCCTGCTAGGCTCAGGGAGCTGGAGGGCAGGGTAAGAGAATAGCTGCATGTGGTCAAGGAGAGTGACCCAATGGATCTTAGAATGATTTGAGGGACAGTCTGTGTCCACTACAAGCTTCCGTAGTAACAGACGTTGATACGAATCATTCCTTCCTTCCACGAATCTTGTCCCAGACCTAGAGTTTCTGGTAAGCAGTAGACTTGACCCTCACATCTAGAGATACCTTTGAAGGGGACTCGATAATCACACTTACGCCGACAATGTTATCTGACCCAAGAGGCAAGAGTTTCGGTTGGAATCTCTTGGTGGCAGTGTCGAGGCCTTATGATGTTGGTCTGAGTATGGATTGGATCCACAGTTCATTCACGGATTGACTGTATTATCTAAAAAAGGTTGTGGTTTATCTACAACATTGGTATGGGGTTTCTCTTGGTCGGTGAAAAGGAAAACCCATGCAGCACATGATGGAATCATGCATAAGAGGGTTCATTCGATCACTCAGGAGATGGCCAAACTTACTTTTGAGCCAAAATTCTCCAGAGTTGCAGCACCTCTTCCAACAGAGCTTTCAAGAGTTGGGTTGATCAGTGCGCCCAACTTGTGGGTGTTGGTTACATAGTTCACTACGACGCATTAAGGATCAGACTCGGGTGTGTCTTGATGTAGGAGTGGGCAGTGATCCCCTTTGTATCACGGCAGATGAGACTACACAGAGCTGACAGGAAGCCTCTAGAGTTAATGGATGACAACCACATCCTTATATGGGTCTCACCTCGATGAGTTTTACGGAGATGTCTCCAAGGAGGAAAGTAATCTCCGAGGTTCAGCGGACCTTTCCAGGTCCTCATCTAGGTAGGCGAGGTGGTTTACCACTTGACCCATCCACCTCAGTTGCACTTGGTGCACGATGACTTCCACGTATCTCAACTGAGGAGATACGTGCTTGACCCGAAACATTTCATCGACCATGGGGATCATGACTTTGGCGATGGGATGACTTTTTCGGGCTCCAGTAGAGGTTGAGGATCGACATGAGTGGGTCCTACAAGGATGGTCAATTCCACTTGTGCATTTTCATTGGCAGCGAGGGAACCCCCAGGGGAGCACTTGGGGGCAGAAGGCTCAAATGCATGCTCAGTACCACTTTCGTATCCCTAGTTTGTGTTAAATCTTTATAGGGACGTAAATCCCTGAGGTGGGAGTAATGTAAGGACCCATAAATTTCAAGGAAATTTTTTTCGTAATTTATTTGGGATTTTACAAGAATGCAGTTTCTTACGGTGCCTGATTCCGAGGCCTGGTGTGCCCGGAATCAATTTCCGAAGATTAGCTCGGGTACGTTCAGTGAACGAACGAGCGGGGTTTTTTTTAACATTTAAACCAGTGCTAGGAATTTAAATCCGAGGGCACCGATGAACTCGCAGTGCCGATATTTTCTTAAGAAGACCTTTTCCAAAGGTTCTTTTTCTCGGGAGGAGTTGTTTAAAATTTCAGGTGTAAGTGAAGAATAACTAAAAATTGTAATCCAATTTTATTTTTCTTCTAAGTAGTTTTGTCTTTTGTGTGTAAGTTGGGTTGGTAACTACCCTTGGGAGAATAAATGAGAGGTGGGGCCCACATGATCCCCCACCTTTTCACATTCCCCATAACCCCTTGAAAGTCCCTTTTAATGTGAGACCACTCACCTCCCCCTCTCTCCTCATTATTCATGCCAACTCACTTTACTATTTAAGTAGATTGAGTTTTGAATTTTTGATTCATTGTTGTGTGAATAAAAATAATAGCATGGGCTATTATTTTATTTTTGGAGCTTTTGGAGTGTTGGGAAAAACTTTGGAGGAGATAGAGTTCATCTTCTTAGTTGGAGAACGCGAAGAACATCGACGTCTAACCCGGCTTCCTCTCTTCCGATGATTGACGAAGCATTCCCTTTCTTTGACGC
The DNA here is from genome assembly GCA_963277665.1 of Viscum album. Classification (NCBI taxonomy): domain Eukaryota; kingdom Viridiplantae; phylum Streptophyta; class Magnoliopsida; order Santalales; family Viscaceae; genus Viscum; species Viscum album. The sequence continues at coordinate 1,326,104,020 of OY728161.1, read as the reverse complement.
ACGCCAACGCCATTATCGAAACCACCCCGCGATGCCGCTTTCCGCGACGCTCTTCGATCGTCAAATCAATATCGAGGTAGGGGGATTGTTTTGAGAATGGTATTATTCCCTTGGTTGTTCCTTTTAAAACAAAGAACCCGGATCAACTCATCATTATGTTGATCCACGAATGTTTTATTTTTTGCGGGTTGGAAATATTGGTATGGTTCTTTTTATTTAAGATGTTGTAGGGGAATCTCTTTGGTATTCTCTTTATCTTTGAGAAAAGAATGACGAGCATGGACCAACCATTTCCAGGTTGATCTGTGGATCATTCATTCATGCGGGTTGATGTTGGGGTTAATTTTTTTCTTTGCCGTACGTCGACATCTATTTGTTGGCCGCTTGCTATCATTATAATGGAAGGAGGTCGGACCGCACAAACACAGCCGGTCCTCCTCCCCATTGTTGTTGATTTTGTTGTGGATCGAACGAAGGCGGCGCGGTGCAACGGCACCGCGGAAACATGGGGAACTACAGAAAGGATGCGCGAAGCCGTCGCACCATGCCGTTGAAGCCAAACGAAACCATGGCCGGAGTCAAGGTCGCGAAGGCAATTCGAAGACTTCGCTGGCTGATCATTGTGCGCGGATTGATGGGCAATGACAAACTAGGCCACAAATTCATTTTGAAGTCTCCATAGTGAAGGTCGGGTCCCGGGAGGACCTTTGGCGAAGGCGGCGAGCAAAACGGACAACTGGAGCGTGTCTGGTGGTCCGTAGAAAGCAGCGGTGGCTCGCCACACCGTCGCTGCGGCGCCCGCGACCGGCGGCGGCAGCGCGCTGCCGGAGAAGGCCGTCGCGGTAGAGTCGCGGCAGTAGGGCTTTAACCAGAACACTTTCTCATTCCGTAATAAAGGGGGGTGGGAAATTTATGCCGCACCGGTTCACCGTCATCCGAGGGGGGGCAGCGCCCCTTCACTCTTCGCTGGTCGCGCGGGCACCGCGCCAGCGCCAGGCCGGACCGGGCCGCGCCCAGGCTGGGCCATGCCGCGCCCAGGCTGGGCCGTGCCGCGCCCCCCGGGCTAGGCCGCACCCTGTTGGGATGGAACCGGACCCGGGTCGGGTCGACCGAGTTTGGGCCGACCCAGGGGGTCTCAGGCCGGGTCGGACCGGGCCCGAACCCCCTCTTTTCGGGCAATTTCCTTTCAAACAGCCATATCATGGGCTATTGTCCTCCGATCGACACACCATCAGTTGCGTAGAGATACTTGGATTGAGTCGGTCATTTCGGTATATTACACTCAAGGTTTCGGAGAACTTTGAGTACGACCGGGTTGGTTCAGATACCAAACCAACCAGGCCCTCGGAGCAGAAACTCTTATATCTTGATCTCCGAACGTCTGATTGACATGCCGTAGACTTTGTTGGATTCCTCTTGATGAGATGGAAGTTTTGGCATACTTCTCCTGAGGATTGGACGCAGTTGGAGTTTGGCCGGTTTGGATTGTACCCGAAATCCAACCGGGCCCCTCAAACAGAAAAGATGATATCTTTCAGACCAGACGTCCGTTTGACGAACCGTCAGCGTCGTTGGTGATCACATTGAGAAATGGTCCCTATGAGTATAACCTATGAAAGTTCATGGTATAGTTGAGATACGGCCGGGTTGGTTCGCACACAAAACCAACCGGGCCCTTGGGACGGAAAGGCTAATAACTCACAGACCTGGCGTCCGATTGGCGCGTCGTCTGTTGTGTTGAGACCCCTATGACGAGGTGGTCCTTTTAGATAATACTTAGTGAGAATTTTTGATACTTGGAGTATTGACTAGTAGCTCATGGAGAGGACCCTCCCGGAGACGAGTATGCGGAGTACGGAGACTGTTTAGCCGACTGAGATTTGACGACAGTTGATCGATCGACTCAGTGAGTTTCAGATAGCCTAGTGGGGAGCGCTTGGTTGTAGCGGCAGACCCACGGAGGAGGAGTGCTTGGTTGTAGCGGCAGACCCACGGTACTCAACAGAAGGAGTACCTCTGGAGGCTGTGAGTGGGAGCACTTGGTTGTGGAGTCATACCCATGGTGGGAAGTGCATGGTTTTAGCGGCAGACCCACGGAGGAGGAGCGCTTGGTTGTAGCGGCAGATCCGCGGTACTCAACAGAAGGAGTACCTCTTGAGGATATGAGGGGGAGCGCTTGGTTGTAGCGGTAGAACCATGGTGGGAAGCACTTGGTTTTAGAAGCAGGCCCATAGTACTCGACAAATGGAGTACCTCAGCAGTATTAGGTTAGTGAGTAGTACCTCGAAGTCGTGACAGGACCACCGTACACTCTAGAGACGAGGCTCTTCAGCAGTTACAGTTTTGATAATGAAAATCCCGGTTTCAGCTGAGTCTATGATCTTTGTGTTTACCTCATGATTGATATGGGTCACTTGATAACTTATGTATATGTATGGGCATATACATGGGTAGTTGTTATCCGTTGATTTCATAATATTTGTGTTTCCTCATGATTGAGATGGGTTACTTGATAACTTGGGTAAATGTATGGGCATATACCTAAGTAGAGGTAATCTGTTGAGATATTCTTTGTGGTTAACCTTTTTGGATTTAGTGAGACCTTGAGGGTATCGGGGTCCCTACTGAGTATTGTTATACTCACCCCTGCACGGGCTATGCCCGCACCTCGTTGTGTTGGTTGCAGACGACGGGCAGTGCAGACAGAGGCCGAGTGTTTGAGGACTGGACGGTACCCTGTGGTGGACTTCATGACGAGGTGACACTAGGAGAAGGTTGATGGGCGAGAGCCTTATAGAGGCTATATGTACCTACACTTCAGGTAGGATCTGTGGTGGACGATCCAGGAGCTACACTATCTGTACCTACCCTTCAGGTAGGATCCGAGGAGGACGACCCAGGATCTGCTTCCTTTCTTCCAGCTGTTTGTCTTTTCTATTGTACTTTTGTTCAGTTGTAGCTGTACTTTCGATTGGGTTTGTATTCTGGCCCATTTACTTTTCAGTACTTCCTTTTGTACTTAGTTTTTTACTTCCGCTTGTACTCGATGGTGTTTTGATTACTTTTATATAGGAAATTCCTTCCCACTTATCGGGATTTATGCCTTTGGTGCTAGTCACCATCCCCTGGCCTATGGAAGGCGGGCTTGGGGTAGTCACGACACGGGCCCCAAGGATTGGTTGTGAAAAGTATAATGTTTTTTATATGAATTTATTTTTATAATATAAATTTAATATCCTCATAATGTTATAAGAGATAAAAATTATTATAAAATTAATCATCGTAAACAAGCGAACAAAGAGGAAAAAATTATTCATACTTTTTAATTTTTTATTATCAATAAAGTCATCTCTTACATATTTATATTTATAATATATCATATAAATACACAATACATTCTATCATTATGTTATTGTAATAATTATATTGTAAGTAAATTAGATAATAACTATTCACTAATCATTGTATGTTCAGGTTTGCATTAGTTTGACCACATAATTTAACAATTCTATGAAATTATATAATGGATGATTATGAAATAATAATTATATTTGTGATATTATAAGTATATAAATAATAATATTTTTTCTTAAATATTATCAAAATATGTAATTCATTAACTCTGAAAACATGCTTTGTGGGTTATAAATCACAAAAATATGATTATTGTTGACTTCATATATAATGAAAAAACCAAATCACTCAAAAAATTAATTTTAGAAACCATATATATTAATAAATAATACTTTTATTAAAATTATTTCTTTGGTATGGATGATCATTTTAGGAAGAACACATTTGGACACAACCCCTACGAAACTAGTATAAATGGTCAAAGATATATAAAAAGTGATAACTAATATAAATGTAGAGAATACTTATAAATTTAATTTATAAATAGAAATAAGTTCTCATAAAGTTCTAAAATATGTAATTTTTATTTTTATCTTTTAGATACTGGAGGTTAATGAAATTTTAAGAAAGTGAACAATCATTATAATGGAAATTGGTAACTCAATTCTCTTTCTTTCAGTTATATGGTTACTTTGAAAAATTGGCCTTCAATATTAACATCACTAATTGACACCCCGTTTTATAAAATGTATCTATTATATCATTCATTAAAAAATATCCAATTTATTTCAAAGCATCTTGCTTGATTATTATCTCACCTAAATTTATAATGTAATCACGAATCAACTTCCAGCTATTAATTAGATTTTGTTTCTAGTCCATGATTCCAAATAAAAAAATTTTATACATTCATGTGTTGAAATAAAAGTATATATAAATATATCTTATCAACATACATTAATTTTAATCTTCTTAAATATAAGTTTTATTATCTCATTTTCAATGTCGGGCTTTCAACAGTGGTATTTAACAGTATTAAAATGTTATTCCATTCAAAATCATATTTTTTAACATTATCATCCATTTTTATCCTTATATCAAGGGATCTATATTCTATGAAGTTATGCTTTATGAAGCACCATAAATATAATTTTTAGGAATTTACTCTTCAATGTGAAAGAATTTGGTATCAAATGATATAGTTTATGTTTTTATTCATTTCATATCATTTTAATGGTAATGTAAAGACCATTCATATTTTTTGGGTTTTATTAATGGGATGATTTTATGTTTTTTAGAACACATTTATATTGTTACTATTTAACTGAAGGGGGGCCCATATCTCCCTTTAATACATTGGGTAATTCTTTAAATCTCATTTGATTATTTTTGAAACTATTAGTGATACTTGATCAGAACTAGGAAATTGGTTTTGATGCTCGATACATTGTGGGAAATAGGTTGTTATTCCGAGTACATTATGAGATAATGGTTATGATCCCTAATTCACTATGAGAAATAGATAGTGATGACTAATCCACACTATAGTGTATCAATAATTATTTTTGTGCCACAAAATTTAGAAATGTTACTATTCAATGCCCATGGATCATGAATTATGTCTCATGTTTTCTCTTTCAATATTACATGTCATATTTTTAATCATATAGGATCACTTGTTCTTTTATAATGAATTATGAATAGTTATTATTTATAAAATTTCATTTAATACTAGATTTATCTCATGTTTATGTTATTTCATATTCTTAAGTATTCACCCTAGGTTACAATTTAATTCATTTTTATTATATTATTTAGAAATTGAGATCCCTCTTTCTTATGTATAAATTTTATACATCATGAGTATGAGTTTAACATTTAAGATTTCATAGATAATATCTAGTATGATAAAATTATACAAAAATGTTCACATGAATTGTAAAATAACTCACTTATCTAGCTAGTATCAAAAGGGTCTAAACTTCTATATTCTCAAGATATTGATTTTATTATGGCATATTGTGTTTAAATTGTGTAAAAGATGTAAAATAAAAGAATTTTTATCTTGGTTTACCTATATTGGTTATCAGAGAAACTTTATAGTATTTTTTAAGATTATCCTAGTCCCCTTTAGTGTCAGGGTTGGAGAACCCTAGTGAAAAACATTATGATAAGTATTTCTATATAATTATATCCTGAAATATTAATAAATTCTCTACTAGGTTGTATTAATAGAAAAATATCCATATATGGATATTTCAATATATGTGTATTTGGAATATATATTCCTATTTCTAATCACCCTATAAATGTTTCGTTGAGCATTGAATTTATCATCACTCAGATGAATGGTGAGTGATCCACAAAATATACACACAACTAGACACTCTCAAGGGATACAATTTGGTTGATCAATTTTTCTTCAAAAACTACAATGAATGATTGATTAACTAGTTAAGTTTATGGATCAGGTTTGGATGTTTTCAATAACTAAACATAATATAACCCAGGTTATACTAATATTGATATTGGTTAAAATAAATTAATTAAGTGATAATGTAATGATGTCAAAGTGTAATTTTTTTAGGGTTAAATTGCTTTTATGTTATTTATTTGGATAATATCTTATGATGTTAAATTATTATCACTCATTTTATCCCTTTTGGATTTACAAATTGAATGAGTTTAAAAGAACCAAGTTAATAAATGAAATAAGAGGCAATGAAGTAATTTTCCAAATTGGAAACCAAATTAGATAAAAGGTGGAGTTGAAAATATAGTGTTTATGCTCACAAAAGTATCGTAATTTATTATTAACAAATAAAGTCCTAATAAACCCCTAACCCCACTAAATAAATGAAGGATAATGTTTTATAGAAGATCAATTGATTAAGAATATGAGTGAAATTAGAATCAATTTCAGTCATATCATAAATGATAGAGGAGACACCAAGGGTAAGGTCAAAAAAAATTGAAGATGATTTATTTATTTTTAAATAATGGCATTGATCTTTAATCTCATAAAGAAAATGGAAGAGATTAGTTAACATGTTGGAGAAACATAATGTACATCTTATGGATCCATAACCAATTTGGTGTTTTAGATGTGAAGAATTTGGAAACTATGTAATCCAGAACATTAATCTATGGGATTTAGATTAAACTATGGGAACTTCTTCTTAAAACATTGGGTCAATGAAAATACATTGCAATAACTACTATTAATGTGCATAGTGATAATTAATTTGTTCTAGGTATATTTATTAATCACTAAATATTTAAAGATGTTTTATATATTGTATGTTTTCTCACATGATTATATGAAAAGATATATAAAACAATGTGTTTCAAAAATTATATCCATGGAATATCAATATTCTTTTATGGTTTGTGGATTATGATTCAATAAAATTAATATTATCATTTAGCTATATTCATTTAAGTTTCATTTGTTCTCTCTAAAAAAATTAAATACTTAATAATGTAAGGAAATAAAATTCTATTTTATCTGATGATATAATATCAATGGAATAATGATAACAGATACCTTGTAAGAAAATTTTTTATGATGTGGGTGTAGATACCAAATAATGGTAGACTCATTTGAAAAATATTTTGGGAAAATTCAATGTTAGGTATAATCTTATTATAAGGGAAGATATATGTTTCCTATGTTTGTAATGTTGACATATCTTTTGAAATTTAATTCTCTTATGTCTATATAATTAATTCTACCTTAATTATTTCTATTGTAATGTGTTAATTAAAATTGTGATGATGTAATGTTAAGAACTCCTAAAACCTTCCTAAAAAATTCATGCCACAAATTATATATTCACTCCATGATTTTCCACATGCTGATGAATAAAGCTCAACATGATCTTTCTACACATCAAACTCACTCCAAGAGCCCCTAGCACCATACACACCCCATAAAATGGGGTGTGAAGGGATCAGGATGTCACAATATAAAAATGGCATCATTTAGAAAATATCCAAATATCCATAAATCAAAACCAAAGTCGTTACATCTCATACCCCTAATTAGATTATTAGGGGTTTAATAACACTTTATAGAAGCAAAAAAAATTAAAATTACATTCCAGTGATCCACATGCTTAGAAATGTGATGAAATATAATCATGAAATTATAACCCTCTAAAACAGGCATATAATACAATTTAGAGAATCTACATCATGTTCGTACCATCCAATGGGTTAATGATGATCATCATGTGATTCCTAGTGACATCATTTATTAGTGATGTGTCCATGGGACAAACTGAATTGAATTTCACATATGGATGATCCAATAACTAGCAATAACATGAAATACCCACTATCTTTAAAGGTATGAGATGAAGAGAGCATCAGTGGTAGGAAGTATCGATAGAGAAAAGGGTATCACACACCTATCATCTCATAGAAGTACCTTTCTCTGTTACTTGAGGTCACTACTCGGTGGTGTCATGTTCACATATTAATTATGACACATGTATAAAATATTTTAATTCATTAACTATTGTATTTAAGTAGTATGATCCATATCATTTAAATATTTTTAAATTGCCTTTTAATGATAACACTTTTTTGTAGATTTATTCACATGATAATGTTTATTATTCAACTTCTACTGTAGAAATCCCATGATTTATTTAGATAAATTAAATATGAAGGTATGAATCACATTTATATTAAAATATTATTTTTGAAAGATAACCTAAATAATTTTTTATGAATATGTTAGCATCAAAATACTAGGAGGATATGTTTATGGATTCATTAGTGGCTATGTAGATTTAGGATTATGTTTTAGGGTGTATAATCTTCTTCAAATAAGTGTTTTTTTGAATATACATAATTATATAGTCATGGGATCATCCAAAATCCAATGGTGGATGAGTTTTATGGGGTATAAACCACCACATTACTAATGATAATTTTCTTAAGGTTTGTAATGGCCTATGTTTTTAGGAATCATATTCATTCTATAAACAATATGTTTATAATTCTAAAATTTACGTTTATATATGTTTGATAGAATTTAAATATATTATGTAACACTCCATATGATATAGAGACTAAAATAAAAACACTTTATACATTCAAAGTAAAAAACAGAACAAAATCTCATGATGCTAGTTATTACACATCATTAAAGATATAATCCATGAAAATGGAAAAAAATAAAGGGGATGGTAAACTAAAATGAATAATATCATTTGGACTAACATCACCCATAGACAACTACGACCTTTAAAAATCACCATTAGTATAACAAAGCATAAAATGAATATGAATATAGTTAATGGAAAAAAGAATGTTCTATGATCTAAAATGATAACTATGAAAATGAGGATTCTGAAGGAAATAAGATAGGTAAGGTCATGTATATATAAAAGATATCGAGCTGTTGCAAATATGGTCATTTCAATCACGTTCATTGAAAATATTATCATTTTAGATATGGTATTTAGACATATATTCAATAGATATTTAAATGGAATGTTTTTTAAGTAATAATTTTATAAAAATATAACTCACAATGAAACCAAAATATATTATAAAAAAATTGTAAATATATATATATATATATATAAATTATTTATAAATATAAATGTTATATTTATTTTTGAAATACGATATGATGTATATAAAAAATCAAAATAAATATTTTTATATATTGGAAGTTTTAAATGAATTTTTTTAAAATAAATAATTAATTTTAATGGCATTTGTTAATGAATATTAATAGAAAAGTGACATTTCATTTTTAAGTTAGTTTTTTGTTATGTATTTTATATTTTATCCTAATAGATTAAATTGAGTAACTCGAAAATATTAGTATATGTGAAAAAATATATTAATATCATTTATATTATAAATTGTTATGAAATAACAATAAGAACACATAATGTTTTAAAAAACCATTTTTCAATAAAGGCAGTTTATCCTTATATTTTATTTATTTCTAATGATGGATATATAATATATTTAGTTTATTTATATAATATAAAAATATTAAAATTATTTTTAATTTAAAAATTATAATAGGGTGAAATTGTGGGTATTTCCTAAAACATTTTATTTTTAGTTGAATAGTGAAATATACTGTTTTTACTATTAATGCAACTTATATTCCATTATTAGTATTTAAGTATGATATGTAAATTAATAAATCCTTTTTCATAATGAAATATTTATTTTATGATTGAAATTACACATATTAAAATATTGATTTTAGTTTACAAACAGATGATTGGAATTTAAGAACTAAAGTAATATATTTTTAAAAACTTATTTTAATACATTATACATCTACAATATTAAAATTAATTTTCACACTTTTATAAATTGAATCAGAAAAAAATTATTTACAATTTATAATATATAGGTCCAAATTATCTAATATGTACCTCATCATTTTTAGGTATATATATTACGTCTCCTTAGGTAAAAAACTTGTTAATGTGGTAAATTCTAAAATGGTAAATGTATTAATTCAAGGGTGTTATGGGATTAAAATATGTCTAAAACATGTTTGAATTTTGTTTGAGGATTTATTTTCCTTATATCATAAACTCCCTCTTATTTCTAAAATATTAGAATAAATTTTCTTAATAGTGTCTTTACACTATTGAAATGTTTTGGTATTTACATATATGTCATCACTATACAATTATAAAAGGGGTCCTCCTCTCTGCACTTACTATTACACCAAAACTCCCTAAAATCAGAAAAAACACTTCCCAAAACACTCATAAAAATAAGAAACCATATTAAATACCTTTTAATCTTCCAAAAATTCCATCCCTAATATTCATAACCCCCTTCACAATAGTGATAATTATATATACGAGGTATAAGTTCTTAACCTCTATTTCTTACATTGATTTCCTTTTATAAACTCATTATCCTAAAAATTTCAGTAAACTATATAAAAATGTTCATATAATTATCCTATATTTACTGATATATTATTATAATGATTGTACAATCATTACACACCTTTTCTATTTTCAATTAAGAAAAAATAAAACATGAAAAACATGTGTGTGTGGACTACCACCCCCAGAAAATAACTTGAATGTTTTTAAGTAGCTCCATTTTTGGATGGGTATATGAATATAATTAAAGGATAAATAAAATTATTTTATATGAACTATATTTTTTTAATACAAAATTAATATCTTCATAATGTTATGGGTGATATCCGACCATTATAAAATTAATTGTCTTAAACCAGCGAACAAAGAGAGAGAAAATTATTCATACAATGTAATTTTTTATTATCTATAAAATCGTCTATTAAATATTTCTAATTATAATATATCATATAAATAAATACTAAATGATGTCATTATGATATTGGAATAATGATATTGTAAATAAATCACCTAATAATTATTCATTAATCATTGTATGTTCATGTTTGTGTCAGATTGACCACCTAATTTAACAATGATATGAAATTATATCACATGTGATTATGAGATAATAATTATATGTGTAATATTATAAATATTTAAATAATGAGTTTTTATTGTCTATGAAATTTTTGACAAAATAAGTAATTCATTAACTATGAAAACAAACTTCGTGGGTTAAAAATGACAAAAAAAATATTCTTTTTATCGACATCATATTTAATGATAAAACTAATGAACTCAAAAAATGAAATTTAAACACTATGAATATTAATAAATAATAAAATTTATTAAAATTATTTATTAGGGAAGGATGTTTATTTCATGAAGAACAAATTCTAATGCAACCCCTACAAAATAAGTATAAATGGTCAAAATATGGTAAAAAGATAACTAAAATAAATGTAGAGAATAATTATAAATAAAGTGTATAAATTTAAATATGTTTTAGTTCATTTATAAAATATTTTTTTATGATCTTTTTCTTTATGATATTAGAGTTTAATGATCTTTTTAGAAATTCAATAGTTATAGTAATAAACATTGATAACTCAATTTTCTTTCTTTGATTTATCTTTTGTTTCTAGTCCATGTTTCCACATACCACTAATTTTCTACTTTTATGTATTAAAATAAAATTCTACATAAATATATCTTATAAACATACATTACTTTTAATCTTTTAAAATATAGGTTTTATTATTTCATTTTTAAATGTTGGTTTTTCAACAATGGTATTTCACAATGCCGAAAATTATTTTCCTTTAAAAGTCAATTGATTTAACATTTTCATCCATTTTTATACATATCTCAAGGGATATATTTTCTATGAAGTTATTATTTATGAAGCACAATAGAGATTATTTTTATGAATTTACTCTACCAAGTTATTTAATTTTTCATCAAATGATATTGTTTATGTTGTAATTCATGTCATATGTTTTTAAGGGTAATGTGATGACCATTATTATTTTATAGGTTTTATTAATGGGATGATTTGATGTTTTTTGTGGAAGAAATGTATATTGATAATATTTATGTGATGGGAGGACCAATACATCCCTCAAATACATTGGGTAAAAATTTAAATCTCATTAGATTATTTGTGAAACTAGTAATTATTGTTGATATAAACACGGAAATAGGTTTTGATGCCCGGTCCGCTATGAAAAATAGGTTTTTATTCATAATCGATAATGAGAAACTAGTTATGATCCCTGGTACACTATGAGAAATAGATAGTGATGCGTAATCCACATTGTAGTGTGTCTATAATTATGTTTTTCCCCAATAATTATATATGATACTATTCAATTCCTTTGGAATATAAATTATATTTCATGTTTTCACTTTCATAATGCCATGTAATATTTTTCATCATATAGGATCACATGATCATAAATTCTGAAATGTGAATGTTTTTTATTTTTCAAATTCCTTTTAATCATATATTTCAATCATTTTTATGTTATTTCATATTCATAAGTATTAACCATATGTAATTTTTAAATCATTTATAATTAGAATACTATAAATTTGAGATCCTCATTTCATATCTATCAATTTTAGAGGCCATGAGGATGAGTTTTTCATGTAAGATGGCTTAGATATGATCTTGTTGGATGAAATAATACGGAAATGTTCACATGAATTGTAAAATAATTCAATTATCTATCTAGTCTCCAAAGGTTCTAGACCTCTATATTCTCAAGATATTGATTTTATTATGCAATATAGTGTTTTAATTATGGGAATGATGTAAAATAAAGGAATTTTTATCATGTTTCACATATATTTGGGATCATAGAAATGCTATACTTATTTTTTTAGAATGTCATAATTATATATAGTTTCATGGTTGGATATCCATATTGAAAACCGTTATGATAAGTCTATCTATATGATGATATCCAAAAATATTAATAATTTTTTTATGTTGGTGATTTTAATAGAAAAATATCCATATATGGATAATGGAATATGGATGCAGCTGTGGAACAGATCCACTTAGGTCTAATCACAACATAAAGGATTATATGAAAATTGAGTCGATCATCACTCTAATGAATGATGAGTGATTGTAAGACCACACAATCAACTAGACACTCCCAAGGGATACAGTTTCGTTGATAATATTTTCATTAAAAACTACAATGAATGATTGATTAATTAGTTTCGTTTAGGGATCAGGTTGAAAAGTTTAATATAACTAAAAATAAGGTAACCTAGGTTAAACTAATATTGATATTGGTTAAATTAAATTAATTACATTATAATGTAATGAGGTTAATGTGTAAATTGTTTTATGGTTAAATCCATTTTATGTTATTTATTTGGGTAATCTCTTATGTTGTTAAATGTCTATCACATGTGTTAACCCTTTTGGATTTTAAAATATAAAGAGTTAGAAGGAACCAAGTTAGTAATGGAAATGATAGATAATGAAGAAATTTTAGGAATAAGAAACCAAATAAGATAAAATATGGTGTTAAAAAACTTGTGATTATGCTCTCTCAACTATCTCAATTTCTGATTAACAACTCATGTTTTTTGAATCCACGATCCCACCAAATAAATGAAGGATAAGGTTTCATAGAAAGTAATGTGATGAAGAAGATGATTCGAATAAGATTCGGTTTCCTTCATATCACAAATTTTGGAAGAGACACCAAGGGTAATGGAATAAAAGAATTGGAAGATGATTTATATTTTTCTAAGAGAGGATATTGATATTTAAGCTACTAACTAAAATTGAAGAGTTTTGTAAACATGATGGAGAAGCGTAATATACTTATGATTGATCCATAAGCAATTTGATGTGAATAACTTGGGTAATATATAACCTAGTGCGTTAATCCATTTGAATGAGATGAATAACTTTGGAAACAACCTCTTATTCAATTGGGTCAAGAAAAATACATTGCAATGACTACTATTAAAGTGAATAGTGATAATTAATTTGGAGTAGGTATACTTATTCATCACTGTATATTTGAAGATGTTTTATATAGAGTATACTTTCAAAAAACAATTTCTTCTAAAATAAATAAAAATTGGTTGTTCCATTATTAAATACATGTTGTATCAATATTAATCATGGTTTGTGGCATACGAATTACGAAAATCATATTATCCTTTCATTAAATTATTTTAAATAGAATTTATTCTCTATACTTATATGAAATAATTAACGATTTAAGGAAAAAAAATTCATTTAAAACAATGATATTTTATTAATGAAATAATTATAATAAATACCCTCTAGAAAATGATTATATTGTTTAGGTTTTGATACAAAATAATGGTAGAATCTTGGCACAAATAGTTTAGAAAACCACAATAGTAGGTATAATCCTATTCTAGGGGAATATATATGTTTCATAAGATTGTAAAGATGGAATCTATATAGAAATTATATTTTATTTTATCTCTATAATTTATTCATCTTTATTTATTTCTACTAGAATGTGGTAATTTAAATTATGATGATGAAATTTAATTTTGGAGGGAGTTTGTAATGCCCTGAGTTTTTAGAAAGAATATTATTTTAATAAACTAATTTTTATAATTATTATTTTATTTTACATCTAACAAAAGGAATATAAATATACTAGGTAACATGTCGATGAGTTAAGTATTAAACTAACAAAAATTTAATCTTTTTCAGTAAAACATCACAACAAAAGATCTTGAAACTAGTTATTACACATCACGGATGATTACACCCATAAAAATGAATAAATAAAAAGAGTAAAATAAATTAAAAATATTAATTTATTTTAAACTTACATCTCCCCAAGACAAATATCATGTTTTAGAATAACCAATAGTATAAATAAACTAAAAATGAGAAAGAATGCCATAAAATCAGATATCATGTTGTGAGAATTAAAATTTAATCTTGTGAAATGGGATGTGTGAGTAGAAGAAATTATTAAGCATATATATTGAGAAATAAATGTTTCGAATTTCAAATATGTTTATTTCAATAATGGTATTTGAAAATATTGTAGTAATTTTCAATGTCGTCGGACATAATTACTATTGATCTGACCATTAAAATCACTTAAAAAGGTTTTTATTAAATTAAACAAATGTTGATAAAGACACATTTTATCAGAACTTTTTTCAATGCTGATAAAAAATATGAATAAAATTATTATTATTGGAACTACAACAACCTCCTTTCATGGTGCCCATGGCCCCCTTTCCCATAACCAAAGGGGTTTAATGTATTTGAAAACATGAATAAATAAAAACCTTTTCATAGTAGGTCCACATCATCTCCAAAAAAATTCTTCATGAATATATCCCTTGTTGTATATATCATACATAAAACCATCCTTCATAACATGGGGAATGAAAAAAAAACATAGATAGATTAGATGGACAGTAAGTGTAAAAAAGGAAGATATCAAAGATCACTTCAGTATAAAATGTGTATAAGGGTGTGGGACCTTGAGATTAACATTTAAAGGGAACACCCATCATATAATTTGGCCTAATTTTTATTCATGGAAAAATTCAAAATAGTCAATAAAACATTAATCATAAAGGAATCTGTGAACTGATCTATGAGAGAATAACATTTTCATTGTACTTAAATTTGTGCTAAACATAAAAGCAATGAAAATAATTTATATAGTAAAGTTTAACTACCTAAACTATCCATGTGTATTGGGTTCACATCACATTCCATCACAATCTTAGTAATGTTTCACTCATAGTACTATCATAGTGGACAAACACCATTATTAAACTGGGTTCACTCACTATTCCAATCCTTATTATCTCATGAGATATACATCATTATGAAATTCATAGTAGGGTTATATAATTCCTAGATCACACATTACATAATGAAAATAATACATATATGTTCCAAAAGATGATAAATCATTTATCGTAGGATAATACGTGAAAATAATACATGATTCATAAACATTTCATCATTTCATCATTATATAACCTATGAAAAAGTAACAGGTTTCAAAAATATTTCTTCATAACATAAATTACCCAAGGGAAAAATGGGTTTCATAGTGATACCCTTAAATACTAATCATCATAAGCCATAAAAATAATTAACGTTGATGGTATCTATTGATCATATCCTCATAAAATTATAAGTAGCATTAAAATATGTTATCATAAATGATAAATTAATTTAAAAGATCACCAGAACATTTCTTGAAGAAAATACCCTTTTGACATTGAAATTAATTATTTAAAATAAAAAAATGTTCCCAAAATTAAACAAATAATTTTCATTAAAAACCACCACTGTAAAATGAATGGAACATTTAAAATCATTGATTTTCTATGATGATGGTAAATTTCATTCATGATATATACATTAAAACAATGTTTCGTTTCAGAATTTTGGTAAAAAGGTAAAATTACATCTTTCAGAATTTTAAAAGAATATTTTTAACTTAAATTCATTATGAAATATAAATAATTGCAAAAAAACATTAAAAAGTTATAAGATTGTAAAAAAATACAATATGTCAAACATTTTTTATAGAAAAAATGTACATTAAAGAAATAGAATTTCCAATTGACAAGAGAAATAATATCATTTTTTATTAAAAGCATTCCTATAGTATCTAGAGTTCATAAAGAGAGAAAAATTATATAAAAAATGTAATCTAAAAAAAAATGGATTAGAAAATTCCCCAGATTATGTACAGATACGTCTTAAATTTTCATCATCACAAACATAATTATAAACAATATCGACAAATAATGAGATTGTGACATAAATATACTACCTCTAGTCTGAATTTCTTTGAATGTCCTCTATCCTTAGATATTAAAAATATAAAAAAATTATAATTATAAAAAATATTAATTTATAAACTTATAATATCACATATAATCTACTTATAAAATTTCAACACTCACTTATTAAAAAGTACCTATTGAAATCATCATTTATGGGTGTTATCTATTTCATCTTCCATAATAATTTAAATTAGGTAGTTATTATCTATTTAATTTTATCATGAATCCATGATGTATATAATTTTAATAATGAAATAAATATCATATATATCCATTATATACATCTTTTTATTCATTGTTAAAATGCAGATATTGAAAAATGAATTATTTATTTCACGGAAATGGTAAGCCATTTGAACACATGATTGTTGTTTTAACATTTCAATGGATGGATTGAATGAAATAAAAATAATAATTAAACCTTAATTAATCATTATTATATCATATATATCACCTATATTTTCAATTCTATATTTATAATCACAATTAGTGGTTCAAAAATCAAAATTACATTTAATAATATTTTGGTAACGTATTTAATTAATTTATTATTAATACCATATAATCACATGAGGTATAAGAATAAATAAATTTAAAGAGGCTCAGTAGTATGATTACCTCTTCTACGGTTTTTCTCCTTTAGATCCATTCATAAGGGCCCTTTGAATAGAATTTTATGAAGAAAAAAATATATTAATTGATATAGAAGTTATGAATATTATTAGGTAATATTTATTCAATATATATGGTTCAATTTGTTCTAACGTATAGAAATGATGGATGTTCATTTATAAGTGGGGGAGTTTACACACTTGGATTTTTATCAAATATTAAAATATAATAATGTCATAATGAAAAAAATCTATTCAAAATGGATAGTTATTCAATAGTGGTATATTATAATGATGAAATATGTTCCTAAAATATTATTTAGACAAGTATAATTTTAAAACATACACATTAAGCCTTGTTTTAATTCATACACAAACCTCTTTTAACCTTAAAAATATAATTATTTTTTAGTATTTTTTCTATTCATTATGAACAATAATTATGTTTACATTATTATATAATATTAATTATGATTTTAAAAAATATTGAATCCATTTTATAAAATTAAACTTTCAAAGGTTTTATAATTTAATTAAAAATTAAACCTGGAAAACTAAAGGAAAATCAGTTTTCTAAAAAAAATTTATTTAAATATAAAATTTATTTATACCAAAATTCCATAAAAAATTATATAAATAAAATTAATTTAATTATTCTTATTATAATTTAACCAATCATATTTTTCAAAAAATGTTAAAAAAATAGTTATTTTTAAATTCAATAAATGAAAATAGAATTTTTTAATAAAAATCAGTACTTCACACTATTCATAAATAAATCAATGTTTTTAGAAAGTAATCAAAAATTAACTAAAATATAATTTTTAAATGATGATTTTGAAAACGAATTTAAAATTTTATAGTAAATTTTCTAAAAATAGAAGAAATTAACTATATTATTTTCTCACAGAATTCAATAAAAACAAATTTTAAGGAAATATATATTTTTAATGAATATAATAACATTACTAGAAATTGATTACTTATTAATAAATATATTTAATTTACATAAAATCATTAAAAATAATCTTTCAAACTATATCATTTCTCATTTTGACACATGAATACCTATATTGTAAGTTATTGAAAAATTAAATATATTTGAATAGCAACACATCATAAAATCGCAGGGTGTTACATTATACCCCCTTAAAATGAATTTCTCCCTCAAACTTTCATCACTCTAATACAAAAAATGAGGATATAAATTTTTAGTAGCATACATATGTACCCATGTAGATTCATTGAAATTTTTATTCTTCCATTTAACATAAAACAATGTGAGTATTTTTGTTTTGTATTACTTCATCTCTACGATCCATGATTTGTATTAGATATTATTTATAAGAAGGATCATGCTCTTATGGTACATCATATGAGTTTAATACATGTGAAGGATAAGGTATATACTTTCTCAGGAGAGATACATGGAATATATCTTGAACTTGAGATAAAATCTATGGACGTTCCAAAATATAAGCTTCAATCCCTACTCAATTAAGAATCTTGAAGTGGCCAATATACCTAGGGATCATAATTCCATTATTAATGAGTCTCAGAATCATATTAAATGGAGAAATACACTTGAATACCTTTCACCAACTTCAAATTACATATTTCACGGATGATTTTTAGCATGATATTATTTCAACTCTGTGCATCATTCGTGCGCTATTGAATGTATATTGTATTCTCTTCCATTTCCCCATACAAATTAGGACCCAATAGCGTTATTATCTTACTAAATCCATGAAATTTTTTATACTACACTTATTTCCATTGATAGATTCATAATGATACATGTAAATACCTGAGTGAGGGATATATTTATAAGAGAATGTAATAAGTTGAACGTGTTGATCACAAACATGTTATAAATCCCTAGAAAAATACATCAGTATATCTTTTAGATATTGAATGGTTTTCTTATAATTTCCATCTATCTTAGGATAATAAATATTTTTGAAACACAATTCTAAATCCAGATCTTATAGAAGGTTTGTCAAAATTTTTGAGTTTAACCTCATATCTCAGTCAGATATAGTTGAATATGGTACTCCATGTAACCTTACCAATTACATAATGTATATTCTAGAAATATTATTGAGAAAGATATATTATTTGATTATAATGAATGGTTCCCAAATTGTAAGGTGATCAACTATAACTAAAATAGTATTATACCCATTAGAAGTTCTAGGGAGTCTACCTACAAAATCCATGGGGATGTTTTACTATTTCTATTCTATCATGGGTAACAGTTGTAACACCCCATTATAATTCATTATATTATCTTTAAGATACTTACATATCATCCATTGAGATACACACTTTTTAATATATCTTTTCATGTTTTCCCACCGTAAATACAATTAAATATATCTATATACCCTCAAACATCCTGGAAGAATTGGGAATGATGAACTATGATATTCATCCAGTAGATGATTATAGTCATTTATGGATGAGACTCATATAATTTTCTTTAACCTTATCATTACAACATTATAATGTTTGATCTCAAGAACATCTCATACCATCTTCTACAACTCAATATATTTATTCTACAATGCATTAATTTTTTCTTAGATAGATTGTTGAACACTAATTTAAACCAGATAAGATTTCTCCCCCTATATAAATATCATAAGATCCATCCATTTCAAATCATTAAATTTTTATCTTTTGTGATCCCCATCATATATAATCTAGAGAGATCATTTCAGATCAATGCTTCGGCCACCTTGTTCACATTCGCCATGTGGTAATGTATCGATCAATCATAATTATTAATCAATTCCAACCATCTTTTATGGTTCATATTCAACTCTTTATATGTGAATATATTCTTTAAACTTATACGATTATTATAAATATCAATCCATTCATTATATATATAATCCTTCTATATCATTAATGAAACAAAATCATAGCTCAATGCAAACCGTGAGTAGGGTAAATATTTACATTAACCATTAATTATCATGAGTCATAAGCTTCCATTATATCATTATTCATGACTAACCATCCTGGACCCGTCTCCACTATAAGAGAGTGTTAGAAATTTTTTTATAATTAACCAAATCTCCAGTTTCCATAATTTCCTTTATCATTCATCAGTTTAAAGAACATGGGTTCTATTCAGGTTAACATGGTGAGTGAATTTGAAACTTGTGAGAAAATATCAATAATTATTCTATAATATCTATCCAAACCAATAAAATTATTTATCTTAGTCATATCATTTATCTTGTTCATTGTTCAATGACTTCCTTCACTGATGGATCCACCAATATACCTGAGAATGAAATAATGTGATCTCTAAATGACACTTTTTAAATCCAAAACCCACAATTGGATGATTCTGAATAAAACTTCTTCTTTATTAGGGTATTCAGGACTATTATTAAGTTATCTATAACCACTTTCATATTCATGGAATATATAATAATTTCTTGTATAAATACAAAAAAACTGATTAATGTAATCTCTAAAGACTCCATCCATCAAATCCATGAAGTTAGAGGGGGAATTAGTAAGGCCTAATAAAACCACTATAAATGTATAGAGTCCATTCCTCATACGAAAGGACATAATGGTTATGTTTTTTATTTTTATCCTACATATAGTATCCATATGAATGATAAATATTTGATAAATATTAATATCCTTGTATTTGATTGAAAATATCATCAATACATGGCATATGATACTTATTATTTATTACGATCCAATTATGTTCAAGATAATAAATGCAGAAATGTAGTGATCCATATTTATCTATAAAAAAAATATGTATACCCTATACTGATGAATGTAGACAAATTAATCCCTTATCATTATTATCGTTGAGTTTCTTCTTCAATTATTACAACTTAATATGGTCTATTCTATATTTATTCTTTGAAATAGGTGTAGAAATGGGTATGAGTTCTATTGAAAACTGAAAATTACACTTTGTAGTAAGAAAAGAAAACTCCTCTGGAAAAAACTTAAAAAACTCTCATACAACATGAATAAATTCAATGGATATTTTATCCCGAACCACATGAGATTATAAACCATTTTGGATTGGAATCAATACCCATAAAGTGGATGAAATTTCCATCGGATGTTCTTATTTATCATCTCAATAAAATATGATCATATATTGATTTGGAAAATAACACATGACTTCACTTAATCATCAATTGATGTGGGAATTATTTAATGAATGTGAATCCATTCCTAATAGAACATCAAATTAAACTTGATGGAGAATAATGAGGTTTATAGTAAGGATATTACCACAAACATCAATCAGGGAAGAAGCATAGGCATGACATTTGATCATTGTAACATTAGGTGTTTTAACTACTAATTCGACATATAATCATTGATATGGTATTGTGATACCCTAAGAAAATTATTCAAGTACAATTGAGTGGGTAAAACTAAAATAAATTAAGACACTCCTACTTATATTGGGGATGGTAGGTATACATTTCACTACATCATTATTATACCCTGCATCAACTATAGTGATCACATGAGATTTCCCTTTACCTATGTGATTAAGGGGTTGCTAATGTTGATCATCATAATTAACCATTGGGTTTGAGCATTGGTTAGAATAATTACCATACTCCTTGCATTTGAAACACTAGATTATGGGTGGTTCATTCTATGATACTTTCTCTCCATCATTATCTAAATTATTCTACCCATAGCATCATAATTTAATTTTATAATGAAATTAATTTCCATAGTAAAATCATTTAACAATCCCCTAAAAAAACTTCCTCCATGTTTCCTTCCACACATAGTGAATAATGAATATCTCTTCTTTTTCAATCCATGGTTTTTAATATTTGAATATTTTTTGAATTTTGTCTTTCTTATCTTATAAAACAATGTTGCTGGTAGGTAAATCCAATTTCCAATTACACCTTCATAGAAAATAAATTTTTTTATTCATTCATACTAATGTCTCTTATAACTATGGCCCTTTAGAGGCTTGTATTTAAGAAAGTGAAGAATTGAAAAATCTTACATTAAATTTGGATGATAATAATTCAAGAACACCTCTCAAGTCATGTAATTTTTTCGTAGGTACAAATATATTTACTATCCGATTTGGCTCAATGAATTCCTTACCCAATTTCATACAAAGAATAAAAGGAATGTACTTATTGAAAAAATAATATCCTAAACTCACCCCACTCCATCGAGACAATTTATTCCCAATTACATTAATTTTTGATAGGAGTTCACCATTGAAAAACTTCTCCTTCCAACCAATAAACATAAGAAATGATATTTTTTATATTTCAAACACTAGATAATGTAATGTATCACTATAGTGGTACTGATTTATTTATCAAAAAAAATTTGGTGAAAATACCCAAGAATATTTTTGGATATTTCTCATAAAGGTCTCAATAAATAATTGTTCTCTCAATTACATGTTTATAAGCTCAACACTATTCTTAAAGTTAAGATATTGGTTAATAATTGTAATTATATTTTTCATTGAAGCCCCATAACATTTGGTTTCATGGGAGGAAAATAATTTCATTATCTGTTATACTCATCATTAACATAGTTTTATTAGGTTACAACTATTAAAAAAACGAAAAATCTTATTGTATCAAAAAGTGATCCTATTGGAAACCAAATAATAACAAAAAATCATCTATATTATTTCTAAATAATGAAACCTTATTTTCAATCTATTGCTACTTTTATTTATACTAGGTCACTAATGGTATTAATCTATACAGATCCTTCATAATAGTTTATAAATAAATTTTATTTGACCTAAGAGTATCCCTTAGTAGCATCAAAGAAATTTCATAGTAATTGCAGACACACTATGTACTATAATGATGGCCATGATATACTCTATCAAATATTTTTTAGATTATTAAAACTTAATGAATCTATTACAAAACAGTATCCAATTGTAGTATTTGTCCAAGGATGTATTGATAGAAAACCCCTATAATATATTCCTTTCCAAAACATTACGATGTTATCTTATAAAATTTTCTATCTGTAGGGTTTTCACCAATGTTCTATAATAATAATATTCAATGATTGAGTATACCTACCCATGATAAAACCTATAGAAATAAATATTTTTCATACATAAATATTACATATTATTAGATGAATATTCAGTAAATAACAGTACATTTCATGTGAAAGTAATATAGATATAGTTTCTTTCAAAAATTGAATGCATAAAAAACTTATTCAAAATTGATATCTATTATTTCCCACTATGTTATTCATAACTATCAACCATTCTAGACATTTCATACATAATTTATTTCTTCATAACCCGGGTAAGGGAAACATAAGAAAGGGTGTGTTCAGATTCTGAGTATGGGTAATTAAAGTATATATCATTGATCACTTAAGCATGACATGAGAATTGGGGCAAGTAAACAAGTGAAAAAAATTTAAAACCATACCCATAATATAATAGATTATAATCTGGAGTCATGATATAATTCATGACAGTTCAAGAGATATGAATCAAAAAAATATATTAAAGAGCATGATCCAGGTGAGTAGAACATTGGAATATGATATTAGTTTGTGGCATATAAATATGAATAAAACTCCTTTCCATAGTCAAGGATCACTATATTGATAATTCTAGTTGTCTGGGTTCACTTCCCATTCTATCATATCCTTAGTCAATGATCACTCCCCAAAAAATCCTAGTGGATATAGTCTTCTACTGAACTAGTTTCACTCCCCATAAAAGTGTTTCTTATCTCACGATATTTCCATATTTACTAAATACACTATATGGTTATAAAATTTCAATCCAACCCATAACCTAATGAAAATTATACATATGTGTACCAAAAGATCATAAAATAATCATCATTATATAATATATTAAAAAGAAATGGGTTTCATAAAAATCTTATCACATCATCATAGCATTACCCATGGAAAAGGAATGAGTGTCATAAAGGTTTCATCATAACATAATTAACCCAAGAGAAATAATTAAGTTTCATATAATTATTTTTAAAAAATCACTATCAGAAAATATAACAAAATGAAAGTGATGGTATAATTAGATCATATCCCCAGTTAATTATAATTAACATAGAAGGATTCCATTATAGACAAAAAAATTTAAATATCATTAGAACATTTATTGAGGAAAATAGACTTTGATCATTGATATCACTTAATTAAAATCTAAAATTTTCTAAAACATTAAGGAAATAAATTTCTTCCAATAGAACCTCAGAAACATGTAGAGGAAGATTCAATTCATTTAGTGGTCATAGTGGTAAGAAATTCAATTCATTCTATGTACACTAAAAAAAAATCCTTTTACATTTTCTGTAAAATGTCCAAAAAAACAATAAGAATATTACTCAAAATGTTTTGATTTTCAAAGAGGTATGAATTATTATATTTTCTATTCAAACATATAGTTTTATCTAATTATAAATTTATAGTGTGGTCATGAGGGGTTTAGGGTAATCCATGTATTTTTTGAAGCATGATGCTCTGGTTTCTGGAGAAATAGGCACAGAAGCATGGTTGGCCGACAATTATTCGTTACAATGAAACTCAACCAAGCAGCTCAATAAATAGAACAATGAGTTTAAAACCCATGTAAGGATGGTCTCCTAAACATGTGAAATAGTGAAGATGTTCATATAAGATTAAATTCATGATTATCACATAGATTTTCTAATTATACATCTAACTATGTAAGGGGATTGTGGTTTTGGATAGTGAGCACGCACATGCTAAGCTAGTTTGTCATATTGTATGTCTAGTTGTGTAAGGAGTATACCAACTTATATAGTATATATAGATTATTAGTGCACAGTTAGAATAAATGTGTAACCAAGCCTTTTACGTCTTTTAAGAGTTCGAAATGACCATTTCCCCTCCTTTTTCATTAAGCGATTCCCATCCCTTTCTCCTACCATTTTTCAAAGCTTCACCACCACATTTGAATCTCTCCGTATTATCCTCCAAGGTATTTTTATTAAAAACAAAATTCATTATTGGATTCAATTGTCATATGTCATGTTATATCCATAGAAGTAATCTATTCAATCCTTTTCTTCTATTCTATAGTTATTTCTCCTTATGGAATGCAAAATCCGTGCAAGTTAATATTCCCTATTTTTAGGTTATTCATAGTTTTGTTCAATTTTTCCCTTTAGAACCCAATTTAAGGACTAATAATATATGAGGAGTCTACTAACAATATAAGGTAGGCGGTTTATACCTTTTTTTAATGCATATATGTTTATATTTCAAGTCATAGTTTCAGACGCCAAACCTTCTAGCTGTTTCTTCTAAAATGGGTAATAACATAAATAAAATGTTTAAAACATTTTTGATGGTATATTTCTTATTTTACATGAGTAGAGGTCACTAAAATCAACCTAAAACACCCATTAATGTGGGTTCATTTGAATTCCTATGATTAGTAATCCCCTTTGGATATGTTATTTTTCCCACCCACGAGTGGAAGTTGTGTATGAATTAAAATGAAACATTAAATATTAAATACCTCTATTGGAACCTTTTCATTTATAAATTAAAGTGATGATGAAATGTATTAATTAGGAATTATGAAATTATATGGATAATATATTGGGTTATTCATTTACTATAAATGGCTGGTGATGTGTCTTGGATATTAACATGGCCCTCCTTTTATCACTTAGAAGTGAATTGATTAATGAAATGAATGTGCTGATTAAAATTGATAAAAATTTCTGGACACTAACATATCCCCTTGATCTAGTTTAAATTTTTTTCCAATGATAGATACTTTGGTATATAACCAACCACACATAATAAAATCAATATTGAGGTATGGTAGAAAATACAAACTTACATTGGATTCCTTAAATTACTACCTTGTATATGGATTATTTTGGAACACCTCATTCTTGTTCCTTAGGCTACACCAATGACTTTACTAAGATTTCTATTGATGATCTTTGAGGACTTTAAGGGGACACATTTAGCATGGGACTTGAGATTCTAGACCATTTCAGTCTACATTACACTCAGTTTTCAATGGGTGAGATTAGTGGAATCAAAGATGACACCTTGGTCAATATACATGAGACATATGCCTCATAGTTTTTATACTTGATACATCGAGCATATGTCATGACTAATTCATTACCTTAGTATTAAGTTATAATTTTTCATCATTTATAGACTTATTAGCACAACATGTTATTTAGATTGAGTTGAATTGTATTATCATTTACAGCTATATTACAGTTATACATGCACATTCCTCACCTTATATACATAGAATATATTTGATATAGACATTGTTGGTGGTGACCTACTAAGTATATATCTCACCCGGTTTGGGTTTTCGATTAGTATCTAAACTAACATAATGGATGCATGCAGGGGAAAGAGAAAATATATTGATATGGATGCCTAATTTTCTAATCTAGGATACAACATGGGAGTAGAGTACCGAGCTTGTTTTCATGATGATATTAGAAATAGCTTTTGGATCTTTTGTTATTTTTTTATAAAATGGAAAGGTCATCAATTTTAATTTAATTCTATATACCGTTGATTGTTAGTATTAATCTAATTGATTGATATCCAATTTTGGTTATCTATTATGCTTCTGATATTAATTGTTATTTCAATATTATTGTTATACACTCTGATCATGATGGTACAGTTTCCCCACCACAACTCCATAGATCCTCACTAATAGTTAGAAACCTCTTATATATAGAGTGATGCACTTGATTCCTTGTGGACAATCGGGGTTGGTTACATATGAGTGAACCGTGTTCAAGAAATCACAACGTATTATTAAATATTTCGTTTTCTTTTTTGACTTAAAATTTATGGTTTTTAGATTGGAGACTTGAAATGTGTTGGGGTTTGGTATTTAAAACATGCCTTGGAGTAGAAAACCCTCGTGTAGGAAAAATCTCAATTTCCTAGGAAGAGACTTGTTGTTCTAGTTTCTCCTTATACAATTTTATTGATTTCACCATCGGGTGACACATATGATTTGTGGTGTTTATTATTAATAATTTTTTCGAATCTTTATGTACATATATTTCACTAATATTTTTTATAACTTTTTAATTTACTTTTAGTTAATTTTATATCTTCTTCTTGTGTTTATAGGTTCATTTTATAGTTTTTTAATATTTTAGTTATTATAATGATTTAGGCTAATTTTGAATTAAAATTACCATTTTTTTGATTTAATGAATTTTAACATTATTAATCCTTAATATATTATTAATTTTATTGGATTAATTAATATTATGATTTTAGTTAATTTATTGATTAATTATATTAATTTAACTTGTAAATATAATATATATTTATATAATTTTACTTATTATTATTTTATAATTACCAATATTATTATTTAATTATATTAATATCAATATTAATATATTTTGTCTTTTAGATAATTATATTATCATAATTTTGAATTTTGAATTTTTTTTTTGATTTATGTTTTTTTTAATTTGAATTTTTTTCTCCCCTATATAATTTCCCCCCTTGACCTGCTCCCCCATTCCCCCCTATCCTACACCTGCTCCCCGTTTTCTCTTACCCAACCGCCTACCCCGTCCCTCTCCCCAGATGCTCCCTCTCCCCTACCTCTCCCCATGTTCCCCCATCCTACCTCGATCAACCATCCACCAACACCACCCCTACCTAAACCCTTCCCCACCTCCCCCAACACCTTGCCCCGTACCCCTTCCCCCTATTAGACCGCCACCCACTCCCTCTCCCCCAGCCCCCGCCAGAACCACATCCCACTATACCAATAGGCCCCACCCCACTCCCCCTCCCCATGCACCAGCTAGACCCGCCTCCCCCTGACCTGCTAGATGCCCCCACCTCTACTACACACATCTAGGTCTATGACCCTCTATCGGCTACATGACCCACACCAACTAGCACCACCATCAACAATGCAGGTAGTATTTCCTTCACTCAATCATCAAAAACCCAATGTGGATATCCATCATTGCACACTCTCTTTCCCTCACTGTAGTAACCTGGGTTATGTTCACTGATTCCCCATTACATCACCAATACTTTCTACACACTGCATATTTTATTGAGGTGGGTGCATGATTGGTGATTTTCATTATTTTCACTATAATTCCACACATGTGGAGGGATCACATTAATTTTTAGATAGATCACATGATCGTTTATTCACGTGACAAGAGTGTAGTGTAATATAACCATTTTTTCAATAACACAAATTTTATTTTCAGGATTTATTTTTTATCACCTTGTTTATTTTTTCAGGCATGTTATCTGGGTAAATTTCCTTCTATTAGGGTGTTAAATGTGTAAATAAATTTACTTCACATGCCATGTGATGCTTTTATACTATGGTTAATTGTCAATTGAATATATATTCATTTGAATTTTTATGTTCTTGATTTTAGCTGGCCCTAATTAAATTTATGAAAATTAAAACTACACTTTTTGTGATTCATAGTTGATTCGAAAATACTGAGAATGTTTACCATATTGACTGACTATAGTGAAAATAGGTGGTAGAGATTTTTGATAAAGAAGATGCATTATTTAATCATTTGGATCTGTGATTTATTGTTCTCCTAGTTTATTTATAACTCTTGAAAATGATACATTAAATAAATTATAAGATTATAAAAATAAACCTCAAAAAAGGATTTATAAATTCTGAATGGGAGATAATTAGGCAGAATAAATATTTAATCAGATTAATATTTTTCATGGTTTCTTAGTAGTTTGATTTTGAAATCATAACCCTTAACACAATTTGTTTATTTATAGTTCATCATCATTTTTATTTGCAATTTTTATTATTTCTTTCACCTTCACAATTTTAGTTTTATTAAAAAATATTTTCTAAAAAATATGAATTCCAACAATGGTGCAACTATCTATACATATTCAAAAGAAATTTTTTTAGTGAATTAGATTCCATGTTCTCTATGGTTTGACCTTTATCTCCACTTTTATAGAAGCCATTTGATTATAAATATTTGAAAATTGGTTGTGCAACAAAGCACCTTCCAAATTTCTGGTATAATTTTTGGGGATCACGCAGATGTCTAGATTTATGAAAATTATCATGTAGACCTTTATTTTGTCTTTTTTTCATCTATATGAAGAACACATGAAATTCATATCTATTAAAAAAATTCCACCACTTGATCAAGAACAAGAATATCAAATAAATGAGAAATATAACATTGGTTGCTCTTCTAAAAATCAAATGGATAAGTGGGAAGAAATCATTGAGACTCACATTCCAATGCTTCCCAGTGGACAAGTCCACCCCCTCTTCCAAAACCACACTAATAATCAAAGGCATCAAAATACTGTGAGACAATAATTAAGACCCAACACAGTTAGAGTCAGCTCAGACATTTCAAGATCAAGAATTCAAGAAACAATTTTTGAATTGAATAAATCTATGATAAACCTAATCTAACAACATGATTTTTTTGGCTTGAGCAGTGAAGACCCTTATATGCATGTAAATAGATTTATCAAATTATATGACCCATTTAAATATAATGGGGTCTCCGATGTTGTGTTGATCCTATGACTATTTCCATTTTGGTTGTAATGTAATACTAATTACTTGGTGGAAAGTCTTGACCCAGATACAGTCTTCATCTGGGAAGTGCTAAGAAGAAATATTTTTGATCTGTATTATACAACTACACAATATTATTGAAATAAGAGATAGGTCAACACATTTTTCCAAATTGAAAAAAATAATTATTATGAGAATATTGGGAAAGTTTCAAGTCCATGTTAAATCATTTTATTCATCAAATAATGAAGTTGGAAAACCAGGTGCAAGCTTTTTACAATGAACATCAACCAAAGAGTAAGTTAAAAATGAAAATAGTTACGAGCAATGCGTTCATGGAAATAGATCATGATGATTTTCACATGATAATTCAAAATAATGAAGAATAGAGATTCCACTAGCCAAAAAAATTATCATGAAGAAATTATGGAGTGCATCAATTTGGTTCTCACTAATTCATATCTAAAAAATATAATTCTCCCAATAAGAGGATTTAAATTTTGTAATTGAGTTTACCTAATTCGGTTTCAATACCTATTGTTGAAGATGAAAATTTTCCCCACTATAGTGGTCTTCATGATTATCACATGTGTCCATAAAACACCATTGATAACATTATTCATGAAGCTAATTTTTTTAGTTACAAAAGAGAAAATTATGGAAACAATTAGAACACAAACTGGAAAAGAAATAACCAAAATCATGGTTAGAAGGAACTACTGGGTACACATCCAATGAACCACAACATGGGTGCACATGGGTTCACTACCCAACCTACATTAAAATGAACCATGAAATTAGAAGATAAAGGATCATAGTAGAAATAATTACCACCATTCCTTCATCAACTTCAATACAAGGAGAAAAAATAATAGGCTATTCACCAGCTGTAATTCAAGGTGAAAATGTTTGGGGGAGAAACTACAGAATTTTTTTGATGTATAATAAATAAAGGTTTCAATCACAAGAGATGGAAACAAAAAACTTATAGGGAACCATGTAAAACATTTAAAATCAAGTTGGTCAGTTAGTAACACAAATAAAAAAACATAGGAGAACTCTACAACGTAACAAAAGTTTTATCCTAAGAGAAGAGAAAAAATATATCACATTGCGAATTGGCACACAATTTTCAGAGTTATAATTGCCTTATGAATTACCAACAAATGATATTTCTATACATTCCACTAAAAATAGTAACCAAATTGACAAATCAATTCAAGATGATGATAAAGAGGAGAAAGATAAAAAACATTCCAAAATTGAAAATCAAGAAATGAAAAAGAAACTGTGGATCTCAACTAAAGAGTGAAATCTTACACACCTCATCCACCATTTCAACAATTATTGATGGAAATAATGTTGCCTGATATATTTTTGAAATTTATGGAAATTTTTAAGAAGACTCAAATAAATATTCCTTTTTCAGAAGCCATTACATAAACTCCTTGCTATGAAAAGATTCTCAAGGAGATTCTGTCAAAAAGAAAAAAACTTGATTATTTGGAAATAATCGTAATGCACTAGGAATTTTCATCAGTTATACCCATATTCATACCTCAAAAACTAAGAGATGATATATGTTTCAATATTCCTTGAAATATTATAGGATTTCAATATGAAAGTGATTTTTGTGACCTCATATCTAGTGTAAAATTCTTTCCATCTTGAGTCCTTGAATAACTAGGTATCCTAGAACTATATCCAACAAGGTTCTCCTTACAAATGACAAGCCAGTCAGTGAAGCATCCTTCTAGAATTATAGAAGAATTACTCTTCAAGGGTGATAAAATAATGAAATTTTTTGTCCCAAATACTATTAAGAAATCTTCTATAATTGACTATCACTTATTGAATACGATTGAATAATGGGATGAGTTAGAAATGGATGCACAAAATATCAAGGATTTACACAATGAATAAGAGGAGTTAGCTGAATCAATCCAGAAAGTAGAGTTCATTAGAAACATATTTGATTTTTTGGATAGATAATAATTCACAACATTTAGTACATCACTTGAAAACCCTCTATCACTTTATCTTAATCCTCTTTCACAAAATACGAGATATAGATACTTGGGAGATTTAAAAACCATTCTGATCATCAAAATTTATATTCATTCAATAGAAAAAGATGAATGTCGATCAATGAACTATCACAAAGAAATCATGTAATTGGTTGGATTATTTCATATTTAGAAGGTATAAGTCCTTCCAACTAAACTAATGGAATAGACATGGAAGACAATTTAAAACCTTGTGGCACACCACAATAATGCTTAACACCTCCAATAAAAAAAGCAGTCAAGAAATAAGTCATTAAAATTCGTGATCCTGGTTTAATATTTAATATCCCTAGTAGTTAGTGGGTTACCCCATTGCATGTGGTACCTAAAAATGGTGAGACCATAGTAGTTGGGAATGAAAGGAATTGAAGTTAACACAGCCATGATCAGAACAATCTCTGAGCGAACCATGCCTACTTCAGTTAGTTCAATTTGAGGATTTTAGGGGTATATTTGATTCTACAAATGTTTCATAAAGGATTTATCAGTTATTTCCTACCCCTTACCACCAAATTGAGAAAAGATGTTACATTCCATTCTTATACTGAATGTTATGAAGCTTTTAAATTACTAAGGTGATGTTTGGTGAAAGAATTAGTAATGATATCATTAGAATTAGAGCATGAATTTATGTTGATGTGTGATTCTAGGAACTGAGATATAGGTACTAATTTGGGAAAAAGGAAATTATGGATATTTATAGTAATATAGTTTTGGATTCATGTTGAATGAGGCTCAACATTATTACAAAACAACCAAAAATAGTTGTTAGTCTCTGTCTTTGATTTCGATAAATTTTTATCTAATCTGATATTCTCTTAACTCATTATCTATATGTATCACTCTTCCATTTGGAATCAGAAAACCAAAGAAAGACGTGAATCCTAGAATCATTCGATGGATGTTGTTAGTTCAGGAATTTGACATTGAATTCATTGATATAAAGGATACTAAGAATTTCAATGTTGATCATTTATCATTACTAGACCATCAAATAAGTGAAATCAATGTGGAATTAATCAATGAAACATTTCCTAATGAGAAAATCTATTCCACTAAAACATTCATAGCTTGGTATTCTGATTTCATAAACTACTTAGCTTCATGCATGGTACACCCAAATTTATCAAAGTAGAGGATAAAATGTTTTTTGAATGAATAACTATATTATTACTAGGATTATCCATTACTTTTCATTGACTATGCCAATGTAATGATATGAATATGCATTCTAGAAGAAGAAGTTGACAGTGTTTTGAACTTGTGTTGTGCTAGAGAAATTGGAGTACAATATTCAATTAATTGAAAAATTATCAATGTGTTATAATGTGTGTTGTGTTGTCCTACCATGAATCATTATATTCATGAGTTTTTTATGAATTTTGAGGAATGGAAAATAACTGGGGGTATAATATGGAAGAATGAAATTCCACATCATTCAATCATTGGCCTAACCTTTTTTGACATATGGTGAATCAACTTCGTGCGTCCATTTCATTAATATTTTATAAAGTATAAATCCCTGTCTATGTGGAATATGTGTCTATGTTGGTGGAATATGAAGCATTTTTGGAAAATAGTTCATGAGTTTTCCTTAAATTTTCAAAGAAATACATTATTACCTGGTTCATAATTCAAAGGCTCGTCATCAGTGACCATGGTACCCACTTCAATAATGCACTGTATAAAAGGATAATGTCTCAGAATGGATTTAACCACTAAATGATCACCCTATACCATCTACAGACAAATAGACAAGGTGAGATTTCAATAAGAGAAATTAATGAAATTTTTGAGAAAACTGGGTGTGCATCATGAACAGATTGGGCTGCCAAACCTGACGAAGAACCTTCAGATTTCAGGAATATGTACAATACACCTATTGAAATGTCCTCATATTTCTTTTTATTTATAAAAACATGACACCTCCCTATATAACTAGAACACAAATATTATAGGGCTATAAAAAAGTTGAATTTTTATTTCAAAACATCCATAGAGAAGTAATTTTTTTATAGATGAATGAATTAGGAGAGATGATGAGTGAAGAATATGAGAATGATTTCATATATAAAGATAAGAGTATTATATTATATGATAAATTCATCCAATAAAAAAAATTCATGAGTATAAAATGTATTACTATTCAACTAAAGACATCATATACTCGAAGAAAAGGTCAAATCAAAGTGGTAAGGTCCTTGCACTATCACAATTGTTTATCCACATTGTGCTCTTGGTATATCAGATGGGAAAATGCATCCAAATTAGTTTAATGGTCAATGAGTCAAAATATATCACACTTCTGATACAATATGAATAAATGAATAATTCTAATTATAATGAGAGGTTATATATCTAGCTAAATATGTAAAACTCAGTGCTAATCAGGAGGCAACCTGAATACTTATACATTCTATGGTCTCTGTTTCCTTACACTCTCTATATCTCTCTCTATGGGAAAAATTAAAATAAATATTTCTTACTCTATTTCCTCTTATATGGTTATTGATTACCAATTCCATCACTATTTCACCTTGTAAAATGATTGACTCAACATCTGACTGATGTCAAGTTCCTACGTGAAGAGATTTCATAAGAGATCATGCTCAGCAACTGTCACCATGATTATGAGAACATATTATATTTCTTTCAAATAAATTCCTGATTAGTATTCTCCTAAGGTGGTTAATCTTGTTAAGAATCCACATTACCTCGATGGAACAACCATAAATTCTTCCAAGAGGGTGCATAATTATAAGCCAATAGACCAACCTGATTGACCATTGTCTATCATTCTTGCTAAGGATGTAAAATTAATTATTCTAGGGTAGAAAACTAGTTTTTTATATTTTCTTTAGTTCTAATTTATTAGTTCTTTTTCTTTTTAGAACGTAAATGAAAAATGAATATAAAATTTTGATCTACTCCTGAAATGTTTGTAAACTTATTTTTTTGCCCGCATATTTTATTTCATTTGTACAATCTTTGGTGTTATCTATATGATATAATACACATTTTTGTTATCCATGTGTAGATTTTATAGGTGTTTCGTTTTTGTATCTTCATCAGATGTAATATTCATTTCCATTTATATCTTATCTTACTTAGGGAAATGTTTTATTTTCTATCATATTTTACAATTCAAAAAAATCACCATGTAAAATAAACAACTCATTTATTTTTGAGACACCAATTCGCATGCATGAAAATATGTGTTGTCCAAAATTTTATCTCCAGACCCATGAGGTTTCTGATTTTTTTCATCATCTCCAGTTTCTCTTTTTCTTGAGGGAATCTCGACCATGTTATTTATTATATAACTTTTCATGTTATTCATCAAAGCGATAGGAATTTTGAAAGTTTCACTGAAATGACTGAGACATTTGTTTGATACTCAGCCCCTTTGACCCTTAGAGACACCCATGAATTTTCTCTATTGTGCATCCCTTATATGATTTGAAGAATCATTTTTAGGATGAGACTAGAGAAAATATATTTTTCTTCCTATTTCTTGAATATTTTCATGATGATTTTCTATTAATATTTGGGGGAGAAATTTATTCATGGGAGGGTAATTTGAGGGATAGTGAGTCATGCGATGCGCATGGATTCAAATTATCTCATCCAAATCATATGTGTTATAATTCACAGTATCCAAATTCATTATCTGTATTTTGAGATGGGAATATAGAATCTTTTTGGTTCCAATAATGAGTAAAGTTTTGGTCATTAAGCGTTAAACCTCACTTTTTGGGATACCTATAACAGTGATGACCCATTACTTTGGCAGATAGAATGTTTTCTATATCCCAGAATTTCACTGAGATTCTAAAGAATACACACTACTTGTGTAACTTTGATGAGGTATTTTCAAACATTTATTTCATGGGGTTTTGTAGTTGATAGTCATCAGTTTTTATGCCCATAATATTTGAGTGATATGTGTCCCTAAAAACATTGTACTTTAATATGAATCAATTCAATAACTATTTAAGTGTGGAGGAGAAATAATCTTGGGGATACATTTGGATTGATATTTATCATGAATTTATTTCAAGATTCAAACCTCATTTTTTCAAAAAATTGTCACAATTTTGTTTATGTCCTTCCAGTAGCTTCAAAGATAATTAAACTAAATGTGAATTCATCACGACTAATGTATTTTTTTTATTTCCACTAGTGGAGAGGTGAAATTAATTTAATTCCTTTGTTTAGTACACATGTGTATGTTAATTAAATATAACTATGTCAATTTTTTCAGCAATGAGAGTGATAGCGGGATATGTCACATGATACATGGATGTACATACTTGTTTTGGAAAGAATGCAAGTAGAAGGAAAATGGTTTTCTATAATTGTAATTTCGAAATAAATGGTGATATTTTATGGGTAAAATATATTAAAAAATTTTGATCTTTTAATTTTGATGTTTTGATTTTTCTATGGGTCCACATGTGTATTCATTCTAATTATTTTGTCCTAAAGTGAAAAATGTATGTTTTTGGGGATTTTATGTACATGGATTTTTCTAAATTTTTTTTATCAATTTTTTATTTATTTTTAATTAAATTTATAATTTATTCTTGTGTTATTAGGATCTTTTTTTATTTTTTTAATATTTATGTTATTTTTATAGTTTTATAGTTTTTTTATGTTAATATGAGTAATTTATTTTTATTTTTTTTTTAATTAATTTTTAGTTTATTAACGGTTAAAATTATATTATTTTTAGTAATTTAATTAATATTTTTTTAGTTTATTTTATCAATTAAATATATTAATTTAACTTGTAAATATAATATATATTTATATAATTATACTTATTAATATTTTTATTATTACAAGTTTAATTTTTTATTTCTATTATTATTGTAATTTTTTAACTTTTAGATATTTAGATAAATTTAATTTTTGAATTTTGAATTTTCGTTTTGAATTTTGATTTTTTGGAATTTGACATTTTTTTGGTTTTAAGTTTTCCATCTGTTGTATCTAACTAACCTCAAAGTTTGGTGTACTCCCCCTTCCCCTAAATCATCCACCCACATCCACTTTTCCCTCATCCGTCCACCTACCCCCACCCCTCTCCCCAATCGCTCCCCTCCCCCACCTCTTCCCCTAATACACCCTTTCATGCCTCACCCCCTTCCACCTTCCCCTACCTTCCCCTCCCCATGCAGTCTCCCCTACCTCCCCCATTTCGCATTTCCCACCCCTACCCCCATTGGACCCCTGCCCTGCACCCTCCCCCCTACCCCATCGTACCTACCTGCCCTTTCCCCTCCAAACCCCTACCTCGCTCCCCCTCCTCCTACATCGCTAGACCTACCCACCTCCACTACACCCATCCAAACCAGTAACCCCCTCTCAGCTACACGACCCACAATAGACAATGAATCCATCAATAATGCAGGAAATATCCCCTTCACATGATCGATAATAACTCAATATGCACCTCATTCTATGTTCACTCTCCATCCCTCACAGTAGCAACCCTGGGCATGTCTCTTGATTCCCTATTACTATTCCACATATTTTCTACACACTATAGATAATATCAATGTGGGTGTACAATTGGTGATTTCCATTGTTCGCACTTGATGTCGGCACCTATGGAGGGATCACTTTCATTCATTGATGGGTGACTTGTAAATTTCTACACCTGACAAGAGTGAAGTGTTATAGGACCATTTTTCATGTAATATGGTTATGATTCTCAGGTTTCATTATTTTATTTCAATCTTTATATTTTCAGTTGTTATGTGGGGGTAAATTTCTATGTGTCAAGGTGTTTACTGAGTAATTAAATTTGTTGTGCATGCCATGTGATATTTTTATCTTATGGTTAATTGTATATAGAATTTATTTTCCTTTAAATTTTTATCTTCTTCAATTATATTGAAACATAATTAATTTAAAAAAATTAAAACCGTCCTGTTTGATTTGTAGTAAATTCGGGGATAATTAAAAGGAGATCCATTTTGACTGGTTTTAGTGAAAATAGGTGGCACAACTATATGAGAAATATGCCACATAATTTCACTACTTAGTTCAGTGCACGGACATGCCTAATTGATTATTTATAACACAAATGAATATGACTTTAAATAAAATAGTATATTAACAAAATAAAACCAAAAATTATTTATAAATATATAACTAGAAATAATTATGATGAATAAATATTTAATTACATAAAATAAAATTTATCATGGCGGCATAGTAGTTTTTTATGATGTTAGCATCATGGGTACAATTTGATGTTTCCAAGTTCAATATTATTTTTAATTTCAATTTACTTACTTTTTTTCACATTATCAATTTTAGTTTTATTAAAAAAATTTAAAAAAGTATGAATTCCCTCAATGGTGTACATGTTTGAACATTGTCAAGAGTGAATTTTTTTGTGAACTACAATTTTTACTCTCAATTGTTAAACCCCGGTCTCCACTTTTTCAATATCCATTTGGTCATAAAAATTTAGAAATTGGGCATGCTATGACAAACTTATCAAGTCTCTCTTAGCCTTGGACCAATATGGAAATGAGGTATTATCAAATGTATCATTTTATGAATGTATAGATTAATATTCCTTTCCACACACACAAACAGACACACACACACACACACACACATATATATATTACTGTGTGCATTTAATGATGCATATTTTTGGTTATCGAACTATTATATTTTGAAATGTGCTAACATTTCATACAGAGAAAAAATAATTGGATAAATTAAATTTTTGACATATAGATAAATTTGTGTTTTCCTATATACATTAATGGAGACACATTAATTAACCAAGTATAGAATTCTTATGCCCTGGTACATTACTCATATAGGCTGAAATGATAGTGGTTATAATATAATAGATTCCAATTACAATTTATAAAGTGTGTGGACCTCTATAAAATGTGAATAATGGTTCATATAATTTAACCTTTGTGAGATGCTAGTTTCGGTTACATGTAGTACCAATTAATAGTTATAAAGAGTTAGAAAATATAATTTTGGAATATATGATGCTTTTAAATGGTCATTGATACACAAACAAAGACATATATACCTATAGAATACATGATTTTAATCCTAGAATAAAATCGATGTCATTGAATGGGTGTTACAATTGAAACATAAATGACATTCTACTATATAACTTGAAAATGACACTCCATATACTGAAGATTCTTTTATGAGGTATGATACATGAACCCTTCACCTTAATGTAGTATTGGAAAGTTGGGAGTGTCTCTTTTGGTCTTTCATAACTACTTATATCTCCTAGACCATGATTTAGGACCATTCATATGAGTGTGACTCTTGGATAGGAAGGTTTTGTACCTGTTATACTCCTTTAACTATGATATATTCTATTATCAAATCTCATTATGAGGAATGTTCTTGTAATTTTTAGGCTAACTCCACTCTTTAGGCCTCAATTCGTACATCCGGAGGGTGGAAACAACCATGCTTCAGAGGTGGTTTGCCCCGAGCCACTTGTATTTCCTCCTTTAGTTCAATATGAAACACATATAATAATACATATCCTAAGAAATGACCCCTAGTTTGGAGAGAATTTCTTATGACTTGAGTAATATATCTAGGTAGCTCCATGACCCACCACTTTTATGAAGTAGTTGATGATAGAGTTCCAGTAGCAACTACATATTTGTTTTTCAAGTGAAGGTGGTCCCCGGAACACTGATTCATGGTTAGAGCCCATGCTATATATCTTTGACCATAATGATAAAACTATAGAGATGAGGGTCAATGTTTTTGTGTACAGGATTATAGGGTCACAAAATAAATGGTGGCATGTGTTTACCTAGGCTAATAGAAATTTGGTTTATTGAGAAACATGCAGTGGCACATGGTTTTCAATTTGTTAGTAATAACCATTTGACTAAAATTGTGTGTCCTTGTAAAGAGGATCTCCATTTAGAAAACTGTGTGAGGGAGGACACATGTCTAGGAAAAATGGTGCAGGTGTTTTATATAGTTGAAACACATGGTTAGTGCATGGTTTGTATAATCGTGCACCAAACTGTGTGAGGGGATGGATGTTTTAGAATAGGAGAAACCATGGGATCCATATTGTTTATCTAACTATGATCATAGCCATTTGAGGGGTGTGCTATATTGTATAGTATTGGTGCATGGACAGTGAACAGTTAGATGAAATGTGGACTAAATATTCACCTATATAATGAGGAGGAAATTACATTTATTACCCTCATTTTCTTTAGGTATTTATTACCCCATTCCTATAAAATTTTAAACTGCCTCTCCCCCATGCGTGACTCTCTCCCTATTCTCCTCCTAGGTATTTCTATAACTCCCTCATTCAAACTCATATTCTTGTTCTTTTTATCATGTTTAATGTATATTGGTAATCACTTCAATCACATTTCTTCATTTCATTAGTTATTTCTCTATATGGAAGGCTTAATCAGTTCTAGATAATTTGACATATTTTCATGTTATTTAGATTTATCTCGTATTAATTATATTATAGCCAGATTTAAGGGATGATAAAAGAAGACAAGTCTACTACCCATCTAAGGTAGGTAGTCTATAACTTTTCTCATCAAGTCATGATATATATATCTCATTCTCTAATGCCACATGTTGATCATTTTGGTATTTTCCTGTAAAATGATTAATACTGTAAATTACATGTTTTAAATAATTTTTTGATATTTTATTTCTTCATTAAAAAGGTTGGAGGTCACCGACCTCAACCTGAACTGCCCCTTGAGGTGGGTTTATTTCAATTCCCATGACTATGTTTCCCCTTTGGGTGTGTTGATATTTCCACCCATGAGTGGATTCCATGTAAGAATTAAAATGGAACATTAATGGCTAGACACATCTTATGGAATCCTGTAATTTATAAATGGAAGGTATGATGAAATGGATTAATTAGGAATTATGAAATGATTGGTAATCTACTGGCCTTTTCATTTGATGTAAATGGTTGGTAATGTGAAATGGACATTATCATGCCCATCCTTTTACCACATCTAATCAAATTGATTAATGAAATAAAGGTTATGATTTAAATTGAAAAAAGGCATGGAAAATAACATTCACCCCTGATACTTTATGAAAATGTTCTTATGATGGATACATCAGTTTTTAACCAACATCATGGTATGAAACTAACATTGTGATATGAGACCAATGACATACATAAGTTAGATGACTTATATTATTACCTTGGATTTGGATTTATTGGACCTCCTTGTACTTTCACTTTGGGTCCCAACAAATTCTTTATCATGTTTTCTATGGATGAGATCTATGAAATCAAAGGTATATCACTTAAATGGAACATGGGTTCTTGACCCATGTAGGTATACATTAGACCGAGTATTATATGGATTTGAAACATGGAATCAAAGTGGATGCATTGGTCAGTTGGTATATTCCATATATGATGCTTTAATTTGGTATAGATTTATAGTTCTTCACAATTTAGAAAGTTCATGAAACAACATTTACTATAGATTTGGTTGCATTACATTATAATTTACAATAATATTATTGTTATTACATCACAGTACTATATCTTACATGAACTCACTGTATTTTTTATATACATCGTTGGTGGTGGCCCTATAATTATAAATCACACCATGTTCATGTAACCGATTTTTACATGAATATACTTCATGGATGGAGATAGGGCTAAAGGAAAAAATCTTTTTTGGGATTCTTTATTACCTATATTATGATGGATTATGTGAGAAATGAACTAAATTAGAGCATGATGATATTTGATAATATTTTTTTGTATTTTTTAATTTATTTTTTACAGAATGACACGATCATCATTTTTATATAGTTATTTATATATTTATAGTTAGTATTTATCTGGATGATTTATTCTTAATGTTGGTGATATATTATTCTTTCTCTATTAATTATTATTATTATATCATAGTGAAAATATATACTCATGAGGGTATAGTCTCCCTAATATATCTCCACAGACCCTTGCTGCTAATTTTAACACTTTGGAAAACTGGGAGGCACTCTTGGGGCCATGTGGCCTACCATGATGGGTTGTGTAAGAGTGAATTGGGTCCATGATTCCACAATTATTTTTTTATAAAAATTAAATCATGTGTAAAAATGAACGAAAAAAATTCATTGTATAATATAAAAAATATCCATGCAAATATTTTTAGAAAACAATGATATGGAATAAAATTTATTTTCAATCAAAGACAGAAATAAATTTTTCTTTCTATAAAAAAATTATTTTGGGTCTCTTGAGTTCTTAAAGAGTAGAAAATGACATGAAAAACAAGTGACCTACAAAATTAACTATAGAAAAAGAAAATTTGTTGGATTATTGAGATTTATTTCATAAAATTTCATTATGAGAAACTTAATCATAAAAAATTTCGATAAATAATAATATATTAACATAAATCCATTACCTTATGTCTGAATTTCGTAAAAACAACTATAAACTACATTATATTAAAATTAAATTTATGATAATTATATAAAAAATTCTAGTAAATACTTAGAATATCATATATGATCAACTTATACCATTTCACAACCATTTATTAATAATTAATTATTAAAATCACCACTTTAAGGTATTAAATATTTTGTTTTTCCTATGAATTTCGGTTAGGTATTCTTGGTTCATTTACTTTTATCATTTATTAATCATCTATATATTGGTAATAATGAAATAAATATAATATAAATTTAGTATAAATAAATATATATATTTATATCCATCCATAAAAGGTATAGATGTAAAAATGAATTACACCATTCATGGAGATGTTAAGTCCTACGTGCGGATGAACGTTATTTTCAATTTTTGACTTATAAAATGAAATAATTGTAAATAATAAATCCCCAAAAAAAAATATCATATCATATATATCATATAAATATTTATTAAATTTATACTGATTAACATCCATTTAATGATTAAATGAAAAAAACCCAACACTTTGTGGAGGTGGTAGTCCATATGTATGTATAACAATGATATCATTTTCTAACAGAAAAGAAGATAAGAAGATATATATCATATTATAATTTTAAATGAATAATTATATTATAGATATCATATATAAACATTTAACTCATCATAATAATCAGTAGTGAAATATATTGATGGAAATGAAATTGTATCGCTACATGGATGTGGTAGTCCATACATACAGATTAACATTACTTTTACTTACAATTAAATAGAAAATAATGGAATAATGATGCCTGTATAATAATAAAATAAACCTATATTGAATATATTGAAGGTATTATTTTAAGATTATTACCATATAATTATGGGAGGTAAAAGAAGAAATATATTGAAAGTTCCTGGGTAGGATGAATACATATTCTTCGGTAAACCTATTTTAGATCCTTTCTCAATGACCCTTGGAAATGAATTTTAAGAATAACATAACATTTATTTTAAGGAAAGGGATGTTGAGAATAATATTGGTTAGTTTTTTGCCAATATAGATGGCCAAATGTTCTGTAAATAATAGGAAGGTGGGGTGTGCTTTTATAAGTGTGGTGGGGAGGGGGGGGAGTTGGAATTTCATATAAGATTAAAATATAATAATGTAATTTTAATGAAACATGATTAAAAATGGACTTATATTAAATTTAATAGTATGATTTGGATTAAATATTGTCAAAATAGTATTTATATTTTCTTAATTGGAACTAATACACATATGTCTTGGATTAAACCCCTAGTGAACCCATTTTAACATTAACCATGATAATGAATATTTATTCTTTTCAATATTAATTATGAAAAATATATGTTGATCATATTATATAATATTAATTATGATTGTTATAAATATATATTTTATTTTATCAAATTCAGATTGCTTAATTATATTAATTTAATTAAAATGTAAACCCTTAAATTATGACGAATATAAACTTTACAGAAAAATGTTTTCCAATGAATGATATTCGTATACAAAAGTCCCACAATAAATGGATTAATATTAATTTAATTGGATATGTAATAATATAAATCACTTGATGTTGCTTTCAATTCCATTTTAAATCTAATTTGATCCTGTTAAATTCTCCAAATGAATGGGCAATTTTCAATTAAAAATATTATTTTCACTACTCGGTGAAGTGTCAATCATTTTAGATAAGTGTAAAAAAATAACTCTAAGACAAAATTGAAATACTTATTTAAAAAATATATTTCATTTTTTGAATAGTTTTTTTTAAAATTATAATTAATTAATTATATTATTTTCTATAAAAAATAACTAGATTACATATTTGAGGAAAACTCTATTTTTTAAATATATAATTACTTTACTAAAATTTGAGAATTATTTATCAATATATTTTATTTATTAAAATATATCAAAAATATTATTTTCAAGGTATGTTAAATTTAATATAGACATCGGTTTGGGTGTATCAAATTATGTCAAGAAATTTAATTTATTTTAAGAGGAATATATCTTAAATTTTTGGGTTGTAATAGTTTATAAACATATTATTGATATTTTATAACATAAGTAAAAAATGAAATTTTTATTAATAAATCATACATTTATTATATTAAAAATAAATTAAAACACTTTTATAAATTGACTAATAGAAAATTGAATTAAAATATTGAATCATATATTCCAAATAATAAAAATGTAACTTTATTTTTCAGAATAATGATTATATAACTATAGTTAAAAACTAGTTACTATGGTTAAATATAAAATGGTTAATATAATATTTCAAGAGCTAAAATGACTAAAACATGTCTACTACAAGTGTGGAATTTTTTTTAAAGCTGGATCTAATATATTTCTTTCCCACCTCATTATTTTCCAATTTTTTCCCACTTTCCATGAGAGTGAATACCCATTATTGGAAGTTATTGGGTATTTAGAAAAATGGAATCCATGTTCACTTAGAAAAGGGTACCTTCTATCCATAAATTCCTTCACATCACAGAACCATAAGTTATAATTAAAATATAAAAAAACCTCTCTAAAAAATCTTATAATCCATAATTATGTTTTATTTTTCTCAAAATACCATATCTAAAAGGATTAATCCCCTTCACAAATGATATAATCTCTGAAGTGAGTTATAAATTCCAAAACTC
The DNA here is from genome assembly GCA_963277665.1 of Viscum album. Classification (NCBI taxonomy): domain Eukaryota; kingdom Viridiplantae; phylum Streptophyta; class Magnoliopsida; order Santalales; family Viscaceae; genus Viscum; species Viscum album. The sequence goes on along the minus strand of OY728161.1, from coordinate 1,326,059,030 downwards.
TAATTCCCATTTATATTAATTTTTTGTGTGATCATTATTCTTAATGAATAATTAAATCATATATGAATTTTATAATAAGTTTCCATACTATTAAAATATGTTATTATATTGATGATAAAATAAATAACTACCTTTCCCTTCAGTATTATGAAAAATGAAATCTTGAAACACATGTGATTGCGGACTACCATCTTCATGAAGTATCATGTTCATTTTTTTAATACATCCTTAAATAGAAAGATATATATGAGATGTTTTAGGGGATAATTTTTTTTATAATATTAATAATGTTATTTTACTTATCATTTCATAACATCTTAATATTATAAGAGACACACAATTATTATACAATTAACTTTTTAAAACAAATGATCTAAGAGGAAGAATGATTTATTCATGCCTTGTAATTGTTTCTTATCTATCAAATATTATCTTATTTATTTATCATTAATATATATCTCAATAATATAAACTATATGATAATATTATGTTGTTTTTATAAAGTCAATACAAATAAATCACCTCATACATATATATTAATCATGTTATGTTCATTTTGGGGTTAGTTTGACCAGCTTCCTGAAAAATGAAATGAAATTTTATCAAGAATAATTATTAAATAAATATTTTTTAATACTAGGAAATATTATAATAAATAATTTTCATGTATTATTAATTTCATTTTATATAGTTATAAAAATCTTTGGTAATTTTTTAGTCAAATTGAATATTCTTTATTTCTAAAAAAATTGTATTGTCAAGAATTACATAATTTAAAAAAAAAGATTTCTTTTGAAATTATATAATTTTAATATGGAAAAAGTAAATTAAATTTTAAATTCATCATTTCAAAACTATCCGAAGGTTTATTCTTTTTATTATTCTGAAAAGATTGATTTTTCAATGAATATTGAATATTGAAAACAGTATTTTAATTTCAAAAATTCCTAATGTCCTATTAAAAAATGGTTTAAAAGAAAATTTTATTCAATTATATTTTTTAATATATAATTATTTTATTCTTAATGAATTTTCTAAGTGTATTTGTTATAAACCATTTTAATACTTAATAAGATATTTTTTTGAAAACCAATTTTTGATTCATTTTTTGGGTTTAATTTTAAATTAAATTCCAAAAATTCTATATAATTAATTTGAAAAAATTCATCAAATATTTGAAATCATAATAGTTACTATTAGGTAATATGTTTATCTTATTTTTTGGTCATAATAAATAATAAAAATAGTAAAAATATGTTACCACAATTAATGTTAAAACTAGTTTACTAGAGGGTTAAAATAATGATATAAGGGCTAAAATTACCTTAAAACTGCGTAATTTCATTTTTTGAAACTACTTATAACCTATATAATATAAAATTGAAAATTAGTTCACTTGGGATCTATTTTTCTGGATTAATACATTAATATATTTTAATCTTTTAAAAAATTCTAAGTGTGACTTCTCCCCCATTTTTTGAAAGGAAACCCCTCTCATCTCTTCTCCATAATTAAATAGCCTTTTGATTAATCAAATAACTAACCAAATACCTTACTTATATAACTTCCCATTTCTTATATTCATTTTATTTATCATAAACCACCAAAGGAAGGCTTTATGTATATACCTAATGAGTATGTTTGAACAAGTGGAATGGTTCTTAACCATGAATTTTTTTTAATTTATTCTTACACCTCCTTAAAATATTATTAAAACACTACTATAAAAAAATATTCCTAAATACTTATATTTTATTATTTTAATGGAATGACCTATATCTATCTCTTCTTTCATCAAATAGGAGATGAAACCATCATTCATCTGTAAGACACAGAACCACCATACAAAATGACATAATTTAGTGTTGACAACTACCTCTAGAGATTACTTATAATGATGGATTTAATATAAATATATATATTTATTTATAATATGAATTAAATTTTGTATTATTACGGAAATATAATTTGTCATATATTTTATGCATTTCTATTCATTCAAAAATGGTAACGTCGTTCATGCGTATATATGGACTACTGCCTCCACAAAATAATGAGATTTATTTTTAACCACTAAATCACATGGATTGTTTAAATAAGTTTATTTAAAAAAATAATTTTGAATTTATGATTAAATTATTATTCTTGAATGATAAAATAATACTTACATTCCTTAGATCATGATCATTGAAAAATGGAATCATTACTCATGCGTTTGTACGGGAATCCATCTCCATGATTGTATCATAGTTCATTTTTCATATCCATATATATTGATTGTTTATAAAAATATAATAAAAGTATATAATTTATATTTAGTTCTGGATTATTATAGAGATTATGGAATAAATACATATTTTACTAGAGACAATATACCGAAGTCAGTTTAGACATATGAACCAAATAGAATCAAAACGCCTAATGTGAACTCAATTGATTAAGTTATTAAAATATAGAATGGAAATAAATAATAACAATAATAATAATGATAATGGTTGTTAATAATATAAATAATTAATATAATTTTATTATTCATGCAGATAAGGATCATACATGATGGTCTAGACTTGAGGTAAAGGCTTTATTAAACAAATTTCCATTCATTGGATATATTTCTACATAGTTGAGAATGTTATATCAAGATTATGAATTAAATTAAAATTGATTTTTATGTCTTATACAATAAATATCATGTGTGCATTTACATTTTTCACACATAATATCTTAATTTATTAATTATCAATTCAATGATACGATCTTTGTAAGGGAGTTCATCTTAATTTTCAATCAATTGAGACATATTTGGTATTATGAACCTATTTAATTTTATGTGGTGTATATGATTACCATTTGAGATATTTAACATGAATATAAATTTATTAATTATTTTTTAGTTTTAATTAATGATTACCCTGTCAAGGGGATGCAATTTTAATGTTACCAAGGAGGTAAGAGTCTATTCTAAAATCTCATTTTTTATTGAAATTTTTTCATTGAGAGAATTTTATCATATATCATTCTTAAAATAAATATATTTTATTTTCCTATACATATTTATGGAAATTCAATATTTTCTTCAAAATATTATTTTCATTATAAATTGAATATAGAAAATAAAATTTTAAAATGAAATTTAATCTTATTTCCATTTTTGATCGGCTATATTTTTCTCCCTTGTGAAATTTTTTCAAAATTGTTTTGAAAATTTGATTTCATTTTCTCAAATAATTTATCAATGAAATTTTAATTTATCCTTTCATTTTTACATGGTTTAAAAGAAATCATTTTAATGTTTTACATAAAATGGTCAAATTCTATATTCTTAAAAAAATTCAAAATGGAAGTTTATTTTTAATGTATTAGGTGTTAAAGGACGCTCCCTAAAATGAAATCTTTTTATGATATTCTGATTCTTCTAAAAGTTTTAAACAATATTAAAAAGTAAATTATTTATTGAACGATAATTTTAAATGTTTCTATTTATTTTTCATCTATTTTTGAGTCATGCACAACTACATTTTAGTAATTGGTTTTTACACTGAATGTTTTATTATCTCGAATTGATGTCCCAAACTAGACCATTATATCAACCACCCTCTATAAAAATGAAATTTTCATCCTGACTATTGACAATTGCTTATTTTTCGATAATACCCACTAAATAATCTTAACCATTGTCCCAATAACCCATAACAACATCCACTTAAGGCTCATCTAAGCTTCCCCCCTCAGGAGATAAAATATTATCCTTCCATAAAATTTATCACTACCACTCTCTCATGATTATATCACTTATGATATATTTCATGGTGTTACATTCATCACCATTATCTTTATCATTCAAAAAATATTTAGGTGACTGAATATATAACATTGAAAACTAGAAAGTGATTTCATGTCTTTGAATATTCTTTTTCCTTACTTGATGTTAGAGGAATGAAAGGCAATCCTGCCATCAACCTCTTCATCATATGGATTTACATTCATAGAGAGTTTATCAATTCATTTAATTGAACATCATTTTATTTTTAGTTTTATTTGGAATCATTATCATAATTTTTATTTCATTAGTGATATGTTTATTATGAATTATATCCTATAAAACATCTAGTAGATATTTGTATTCATTTATAAAAACAATAGAATTAAATCATGGTGGTGGTTTCATCAATATTTGTTTCATGATCAGGGTTCCATCAAAATTTTCTCCATGTCCTCAAATGTTGTAAACAAGGCCATCCAGATGATCAAAAATGCGTCAATTATTTTGGATAGACATATCCTTATATATTTATATATATTTTATATTAGTTATAGCTTTTCATCTTGAACTTTGGAATCAGCATAAAAAATGATCAATATTTGTTCCTATGTGGAATGATATGTTTTATAGGATGTTGACATACAATATATAGGGAAAGACAAGTATCCCCTCAAATCATTGTACATTTTTTCATTAAAATTAAATTATGTGGTGTCTCTTTATGATAAGGATCCAATTTACATGTTCCCTGTAATTGTATGAATAGTTTTTGTGTATCCATTCCAAAAAATATGAAATAGACTTGCATCAGGTTCTCCCAAAACTAGAAATTATTACCTTTGAATATTTTTTTACCTATATTATTCAACAATGTTATTACTACCATGATCTAGGACATAGAATGTCACTTAAAAACCTTATATTTGATTCAACTTGTTGGTATCATATCATGGGAACTTATCTGAGAGGGGGTGAGTCTGGGTCTACCATATCATAACTCTATAATCAATTTTCTATTATAATGATCCTCAAATTTAAGGAATGTTCCATTTATCTCCATTACATTATCTATAAATATGATGAAAGAAATAAATTAACCACATATAATTAGTCTTTTTCACCCTAATTGAACTATTTAATGGATTATGTGAGAGAATTTGTGTATTTCAACCAAGACAATAGATAGCACATATTTATTTGTTCTGATGAATAGATTTGTATTAGTGTTCTTCCAAACACAATATTCATAGATGATATGGAAAATTTCTACCTCTTAATAATGATATGAACTCACTATTCCCATTGTTTAATCCTTGATCTTCATCATAATATTAATATGTGGACAATGCACATAACACGGTGTGACTATTTTAGACCCTATAATGATGTTCTACTAAGATGAATTCCTTGTAATTTCATTCTTCTTCATTGGTCTCAATATTCTAGAAAAAACCATTAGATCTCCTCAAAATATATCTTTGTTCTTTAGATCCTATCCTCAATATTATTTTTAATCCAATGGTAAGGAATGAATATCATTGATCTCATACAGTTCTAAGTATCCCTTTTTAATAATGGGATCATAGTAGACAAATAAATTAGAATAAGACCCCTATATATCCAAGAATCAACCCCCTCTTTCACTTTCTACCTGAAACTTATAGATGACTGAAGTTACCAAGATTTATCGTGGACTATTTTTCCATTTCATAATACTCTCTTTATGCATAAAGTACCATGTGGTTACCTTCACTATAGCGAGTCCTTTATTTCTATTGATATAAATACATCATGGTCTAACATACTATGACATGGGTGTTAGTGGTTAACTAGATCCAATAAACTCATGCACCAACTCTTCCATTACAGCCTATTTTCTGCATATTTGTCTTTTTTTAAATCGTTGAATCATTTTTTCTAAATCTATAAAGGTGTACCCCCTATAAGATAACAAAAAGAAACATATCTATTCTTTTATAAGTAACTCCTCCATGTAAAAATTCTACATATTTGGAATGTATTCCTATAAGAATCAAATATCCTTGATTCTATTAAATATATTCCCTAATATATACAAGGTGTATCTCTAAAGAGAGAATATAATCATTCAAAAAAAAGATACAAATCCATATATACATTTCATGGAAACAATGATTTTTCCAGTGGAACCAATACCCATTGAAAAATCCTTTGAAATTCCATTATTTCATGGTTCATTTAACTATGGAATGGAAGAAAACTCTCATACCCACCTCATAAATTTATTTTTAAGTCTATATATATAATAAACCATATTCATAAGAGAAACATTCAATTTAGACTGGAATCAATACATTCCTACTACCTCTTATAGTACCCCACATTCAAGAGGCTATGAAAAAAACTCACACAACTTCATCTGCATCACGGTCTACCTTCACATGAACCTATGTCTCCACTAATGGGTACTCACATGAACAGTCCCAATGGAATCCAACTTGGATTCGTGGTACCTGAGCTCATCCACAAGCTTTTTTATAGGTTGGTTTGGTTCTGGTATTGATTGGTTGTGGACATATTTTTTGGATACAACTAACCATTATTATGATGTATTCATTTATTCTAGGACACGTGTAATGAAAGAAAAATTTTCACAGAGTGGGTTTTTTCCTATTAATCCCTAATATCAACTAGTTACTCTTGAAATGTGGCTACAACATTTATTTCAAGCTTACCCTAGTTGATAATGTCTTGCGATTCGTGCATGTTTCTCCAGAAATATGATATCTAGAAGGATTCATGAACTCAGTCTAACTGTGAGTGTAAATCCAAGAGGAATGAAACCCCACCATCCTATTTTAGTATTTGGAACAACCCAGAAAACCTCAGTGATATCTTTCTACCCCAAAAAAACATTTCAATATTATCGTTGGGATACATTTTGAATGGATTGGTCTCCTTGTACTAACTCCAAGGGCCTATTTCATGTGTCTTTGTAAGATATCTATTGAATATAATAAATTTCAATATGTTCATAGATTACCAAAACCTTCTCCATCTTCACCTACTTTAGATCCTCTCCAATAAGAGATGTATCATAACTCTATTTCAAATGGATATGTATGTTGGGTGGTATCCCATAAAGATCCTCTAATAGTGAAACATATATTGTAGAGTTATAGATATTGTAATAAGATATCTATATTAAAGTAAAATGATACTCCTATCAATTACCAAAGTAAAACACACCGGATCATAGTATATCTTGCAGTTCATAATGAATATAAACACTTATTTATTATAGAATTAATTTCATGATTAATTATATTAAGGTAACATAACACAATACAAAATTATTGAACATCCCAATGTATTTGGATAATTATATATAAATAACAATAACTTGAATTAGGGATATAATTACATTATTTTAAAACTCAGTTGCATGGACTTAAATTCCATTGAATTTATAATAATGCATAGATATACCCATGGATATATGTATGAAAGGGGTGTGATATGGATACCTATAAGGGAATAATAAAATAATAGTATAAATTAAAGTAGTACATGTGACTCAAGAGACGGAATATAAAGGTTTGATTTATAATAATGAATATATAATCACAGTTTAATATAATAACATCAAGGAATCATAGGAATGTTGTAGCAACATAAAATATGACAACATATGATTAAGCATATGTTAAATTTTAAGACATCATAAAATAATGTTGTCAAGAAAACCACATAATCACCATACAATATAACCTATGAGATATACAAATCACCAAATTCATTGGAGAGATATATAATTTTACACACATATATTACATTAATCTCATGTACATGAATTTGTGTGACACATATATCATACAAAATATGAATCCCATTAATAAAATTTAATCCAATTATTAATGTGAGTGGATTATATACACTGATTTTTTCAATGAATAATGGAAATCTATAACTCGGCGAATACCCTTGTTTAGAAATGGGGATGAGAATTAAAGATATATTTCAATCCCAAAACATAGAGTAATTTAAGGATCATAAATGTATAATTAATGGGTCATAAAAGGGATTATTGAGAGTGATGGGTTGACTCTAAATAATTTGGAATAATAAAAATGTCAATTAAATGTGTAAAAACATATGTCAACATGAATAGTTGGAAATAAAATGTCTTAATATAAAGGTATCACCTGAATAAAGAGGAAGAGGAAAAAATACATAATATAATGGGCTTCTTAAAAAACTATAGTAGGATCTTCTTAAGATCTTGGGAACACCATATGAGGTATTTAATGAGGATAAGAGGGAGGAACCTCATTCTCAATGCAATCGTACTAATTAGAAAATAAATCATGGTTGGGTATTTATAGTAGAAGAGAGAGGAATTATTTATTTATTTCTAAACTATATTTTCCCCCCAATGTTTTAAAAGAATCAATCCCAAAATCCTTACCATAGTATTTTTCCATTGTTTACAAAAAATAGGACATGTTTATTATATTTTATAGGTTAATAAATAACCTCACTAAAATAATACCATTCGTGAAGTGGATGTGAGAAATTATTTTATTGAATTGTTTTTGAATCATTAAAATATAATATAAATATTTGAGTAATCATTATCAGTTTGTAAATTTCATAAAACAACATTAAAAACATTATTTTGAAGGGTTTATGTATTTATGATAATTTATTAACTTTTTATTTTTATTTATATCAATTTCATTATATTATGGTACCATAATACAAATAGTTTTTACACCATATTTATTTTTGACCAAAGTATTTGTATAAATTAGAGGATTTTGAAAAATTCATCATTGGTAAATTTCAATCTACTAATTTCAAAAATCATATTTTATTTAAAAAATTAATTTTTCTAATTATAACAATATTAACACTTAGATTTAAATCTATATTTATTGAAGAATATTTGTTTTTATTAAAAAAACCAAATTCTGGCCCTAATGAAAATTACATGGGAATTTATCAAATTATTTTAACTTTTATATTTAAATATATATTATTTAATAATAGAAATCATTAAATGAAATTTATTTATAAAATTAACGAGTTTATAAAAAAATTCAATCAATTGAATCTATATATTTGAGAAAAAGTCAATTTTGATTTCCATATTTCAAAATATATTTTTTTTATCGAACTCATTATATAATCAGGAGTATATATATAGTAATAATTAAAATATAATCATTATTTCATTAAAAAAAATAAAAATTCATAGCACTAGGGTCTAGATACATAGCCCCTTATTTTTCACTATAGGTAATGTGTGTGATAGTGGTACATTCATTTGGTGGTTTTGAAAATATTGTTTGGGTTTTGATATCTATGAACTTAAACATCACTCATAAATGGGTTTCTCACATTATTTAGTTATTTTATATCATCTTGGGATTGATTATCCGAAAATACCAATTATTATATCTTCATTATACGTTTTGATATATTACCTTTATAGGGTTGATCCTATTGGTCAACTATATCCCTTCTTCCTTTTATGTCTTGGATATTATGAAAACCCTTAATATATACTAATCTTAACAGACATAATGTAAAAAACTATACTATTAGTACTTATAATGATTAATGGTTTTCTAAACTGGTTATACAGTTATGGATATACTTTATAGTGATTTAAATAAAAAATGAAATAGGAACATGTGATTTATATAACTACATTACTTAATTAAGAATTTATATATTACAAAGGTAATGTTATTTGCAAATGTTTGGGTTGTTATATTAATCCAAAATTCATAAAATTTTCTCCTTAAATTTAATTTCATACACGAAAAATGATGAGGATACTTATGTTTTATCACCTTTTTTGGTTCCCATGTTGCCTCCTCAATCGCGTGGTTCCACCACAATACTTTTACCAGGTGAGTTGTCTGGGTTCGTAGATTTTTGTATCTATGATCTAAAATAATCAAAAAATACTCATCATATTAATGATCATTTTAAAAATGTACAATATCTAGATTTATTACTTGTGAGGGTTCTGGTATGTACATCATTAAGAGAGACACATTGTTCGCATCCTGTATTTGAGATAGGTTAGGTGGGAGTGTGATTCAATAGGAAAAACTGTAATTTAATCAAGGATATAAAAGGGTATTATTGGTCTAGGACTAATAATTCACTTCTTCCAAAACCTTATTATTTTATTTCCTAGTTTTATATAAAGGAACTGCTTATCTCTAACCTCAAATAGTAGGTCTCGTCAATGATTTTCTATGCATTCCCTCTATATAACTTATGTGTATTTTATATGACTGTGAATGGTTTTGAAAATTTCTATAATCACATTGATGTAATCATATCCCATCAAATTTATCTTTTAAACATCATACTGACATGATGGAGTCTTACAAATCATCCCATAAAGAGCCTCATATGGTGTCATTTGAATTCAAGAATGGAAACTATTTTTATTTGAGAACTCAAATAGGTGAAGGTTTTGAATCCAACATCCTTAAAATTATATACATATAGATATCAACATATTATATAATGTTTGAATCGTTCTATCATATTGACCATATGCATAATGGTGATAAGAAGTAAAAAAAGACAACATTGTATCTATTGAATACTGAAGGTATCTCCAAAAACATAAAATACATATCATATATCAAGAAGATTCAATGGATAGTGGTACATCATGAATTTTTACCCCATATATTATATATATCATGGAAGGGTGATCGAGAGATAAATCATCAATGATATAAATGAAATTATCTTAATTTTTAACAAGATAAATTACCACACAAATGGAGTTACTTCTTTAGATGTACTATGGAGTAATTTGAAACAACATATTGTTATGATTTCCCATTTCATACAAGTTTGGGAAATCGTTTAATCAAATCCTTAGACTTTTATAATTTATAATTAAATTTTTATCACACCCTGCTTTAATATTAAAATTATGTAATCAATCTGATCAGGATATACTTCTATATGTTTTTCATCATATATTAATACATTATAGGGTTTCTTGGATGAATAGTAAAGGATGATTTATGAACATCATTCAAAAGTTTCCATTTTTATTGAATTTTTAATAGGACGTATCTAGGTTCCAATACATATAATAATATCATTAGAAAATTTGAAATCCATTATATTTTCTACTTTTTTTCACTCATAGACATATTTTTTGGACTCCATGAACCTCTAATGAATGGTTGGTTTAGAATACATTTGTTAAATGTAAGAAGAAGTTCATTTTATGATTATCATGTCAATAATTTGAATAACAAAAAATATTTGATCCCATCCAATCATCATAACTGATAGGTTTATTGGATCCTTTCTCCTTAGAGCATATGACACTTTCTTCACAAACCTTGGATTGTAATGGAATAAATACTGCTAATAATTGATTAGTTATAACCAACATCATTTGATAATATTTATCTTCTTTTAGGTGAATATATACATGAAGAACTTGTGAGAGATATATATCCCAATATTCTATTTAGTGATAATGTTACAAAAAAACTAAAGGATCACTTTATCCAATTATAGATCATATTTTAGGTAGTTCTTGTCTTGGTTATTTTATTTGTGGGACTCATATACCACCACATTTTTATTTTTCATGAGTACACAAACCAAACCATTTTTTGGATGAATCATTGTAGATCAAAAAAATCCTTCCCCACTAGTGTGTGATGCGAGAACATGTACATTCATTATCATCTACATTAACTATTTAAATCCCAGCTGACATTCATCAATCTAGATAAAATATAATTTTTTAAGTTATCTTAGTTGTTGGGTTTGAAAATCCTGACATGTTTCTCACAAATCATTAATATTACTAAGCTAGTACAAGGAAACTACAGATATCAAACACTAATATTGATTCAAAGATTCCTTCAATTATCTCTACCATAAAAGGATTCAAATATATCACATTTTTTATGATAAATGTGCTATTAATTTTACTATCTCTATCAAAATATCACATTTATTAGACATTATATATTTTTTGTTTGAATTGTATTTAGAAGATCGTGAAAATTATCGTAATGTTCCTACTTTATTCTGTAGTATAAAACAATAGAATCTATTAGTGATGCAAAAATGTTTTCAAGGATATCACTAATGTATCAATACATTATATCAATGATTATATCTAGATCTGTAGTCAGTCTAATTGAATCATAATGAACCCATAATGACCTTACCCTCTCTGAAAAGTACTCTTTGGGATATAATACTTTGTTAAAATTTCATGATAATATCCTGACTAATTATCCACGGTTGAGAAATAATATGATCTATTTATCTTATTAAACAATTAATTATTAAATGGATGATTTTAATTATTCGTTATCATGGTCTTGGTGATATCAGGATAACCTATGGGAAGGATCATTGAACAATATTTATTCTTGATGAAAGAGATCATTTCACCCCTGGTGAATCACATGTTCATATAATTCCATTATCCAAATTATTCTCTAGTTGATTGTTCAAATTTTCAAGTTCATCAATATAAATTCTATATGGAGTTTTCAATATTGGAAAATCTAAATGTATAATTTTGATTGATAGCTCAACCCCTCATTTATGAGGAAGAATAGGAAAATCATTGGGGAAACATCAATACAATCACATATAATGGTATTTCCATCAAATATTATATAATCCATATTCTTAATAATATGATCTAAATATGATTTCTAATAAGGTATGATTTTCTATTCTGGAGATGACGATTCCATGGGAGATCCATTGAAATTATTACACTTGAATATATTATCAAAGGGTGATTCAAATATGGTGGGGTATTTCCTTCTCATAGAAATTTATATTTTATTTATAAAATGAAATAATATCTATACAAAGAAATGAATTCATTTACACTAAATATCTTATCAAGAGGTTTACTGGGAATTGTATCATGAAGATATTTTTAGGGAAAATTTATATAACATGGATAAATAATTTTCCCATTTTTCATTTTCATTGATTTATCAATGTGACAGTGTTGAGGTGGTGTTTGAATAATTTTACTTAACATTCATGATATACAATAATGAATTGAAATAGAATCTAATAGTCTATTCACAATTATTAAATTAATAACTAGTATACCTATGTACACTTCGTTATTATGATCAATATCCGTAGTTGTGATGGAATATGTATTCCATTTCTCTCTAGGACATATAGTTTTTAATCATTAATTATCATTAAAAATAATTTTCATTGTTCATCCTTTATAATTCTTTCCACATTCATTACAATTGATACATTGGATAATAGGATCTTTGAATACAAAAGCATTTCATTTTTCTAAATATTTGGTTTGTTTCTACAGTAAAAAATCACTAGATTTTTTCCTGTCTTTTCAACACACACTGAATTTGCTTCAACTATTATAAGTAATCTCAAGGATACTTATTTCCATCCATTTTACAAGTGGGATGTGGGAAATTATTTCCACTAAGTGATTTCTCTATAACTACCCCAATATTAAACACTATTCTCTAATTCCTATCTCTAGTTCCATGTGACCCTTGAGTTTTAAGGAAATCCATTTCCAGAATAAGGGAACATTATATTATTTCACAATAGTTTTAATTGTATCAAATTGGTAAATATTTTTGTAGATTCTTCTTTATCCCACTAAATAGGTGGAAATCTTTATATTCGTTGTCATTGGAAAACATAGAGGTGTATCATGCAAGTGTTGTGATAATTTCCTCATATTCCCTCGTAGATTTGTCTATAATTTTCATGATGTGTAAGAAATCTCCAACCATTTTATGTGATAGAGTGTGAGGAAAATATTTAATTGAATAAAATTATAAGAAGACTTTCCAATCCATCACATAAATATCTTCCACTATATTCATATTCATGATAAAAAATAAAATTTATCAAACTTACTATTTAGGTGATAAATAGGAAACATTACCTTCTATTTCCCAGAGCATTAAAGTCGAGAGAATATATTTTCAATCGAGCTGATCCATTGATCCACATTTAATGGATTAAAATATATATTGATTGTTTTAGCCCTTTGTTACAAATTTTTTTCAATTACATCTTTCTCTTTCTAGGGTGGATGTGGGTATTCCTCCTGATTAAGATTTCTATTAAAAATATTATTTAATTAAGTTATAATAGTCATGATGGTCTCATATAATACTCAAATTTTGTTGGACACCTCATTTGGGTATTCTTAATATTTCTCATTTCATTGTTTGTTGGAGTGGTTCCAACTATTTCTAGAAATTGACTAAATTAAATAGAAATTAAAGGATGATAATTTTCAAAATTTTAAATATATAAAAGGGAAATAGTTAACATAAAGGGTTAATACATCATTGAATTTTTTTCTTACCTTATGAGTTTATATGTTTTCATCAATTTTACCAATACTCTATTTCATAACATTAATTTTCATAGGTATTTTTCCCTTTATAATATTTCATAATGTGATTTTGAATTTACCTAATCATATCCCTAGGAAGTTTCATACTTGGTGTGATGTAGGGCCTCATCTATCATTTTAATTTCATAGAGATTCCTCTAATATCACATTACATTTCATTTAATTATGGTGTCAACAAAAAATATTAATTATAATATTTAATGTCTTTGTGAAGTCCTATGTTTCCTTATGTTTTCCTTTATCTTGTCTATTATGAGGGTAGAGACAATGTGAGTCTTTGGCATGTGTTCTTTTCTCTAGTATTTTCATACCATGATAAATATAATTAAATCCTTGGAATACCTTATTTCATCTTATTTAAATCATTATTATGATAACATACCACATTCCTAAGACCTTGAAGATTCATTTTCCCTAGTTTTAGGTGGGTTACCCCTCTCTCCTCGAATAATCATAAATTTTTGTGATAGAAATAGTTTGAGGCCAAGCTAGTTTGATTATAAGGGAATTTTTTCATTTAATAATTTTAAATATATTTTATTTTATACACAGAAGGTTGATTTGGTTAATAAAATATAATTTTATTGTTTATATCCTTGGACTATTCTATAAAAAACGTACCCAATGTTTAATTTTTTTTTATAGATTTAATTATATGGTACTCACATTGAATATCTTGTCTTTCATTTGACCCAAAAATATTAATGTTCAATCCACTATGTTTTAAATTCATATTAAAGAATGTGAAATTTTTTAATATTTTTGGTTCAAAATGAAATTTAATGTTTAATTAATATTTTCATTCGATGAATATATTGACAACTACTAAATTTAAATTATGGTTTAATAAAACGTGGTAAAGTATTAGTATTTTTCAACAATCCAGTTTATGAAATTCGATATGCACACGAAACCATAACTATAATTTCCCCTTTAATTCATCAAATTGGCAGGTGATGTAATATTTCACTGACTTTTATACATTGTTTTTTTCCCCAAAGGCATGTAAATTTCACACTAAATATATTATATGTGTTCATTATAGATTTTGGTCTAGGTATTAAGTGTGTAAAATAAGTTATATATCTAAAATTTATTAGAGGTGTTTATTATTATTTCTTCTTATATTTTATTTCTTTGATATAAAAGGTTGAATTATTTTTTCTTCTTACACTTTATCATATTATTATTGTTTCATGTAACTATGTTATTAACTATAAGTAGTTTTGGGTGGTTATTTCCTACTTGGTATGATATAATCACACTCTATATGTTTCCCTTTTGGATATATGAAGATTATATTTTATATGGTATGGGTAATGCTATATAATAGGTTGTTGCATTCATGTGTGAATTCCATAAATTTCACAGTAATACATTCCTATGGACCATAATGGTTTATTTTTTAGAGACTATATAAATAATAATATTATTTATTAAATGATATTTAACTTCTCCCATAATGATCTTCTAATATAGCACACTTCTAATACATACTCTTGTTAAAACCATTCTGTATAACCTTAGGAAAGGAAATATAATAATGGGTTGGAATAGATTGTCTATAAGTGTAAAAAATAGTGATATAAATAAATGATCATAAGTGAGCATAAAATAAACATAGATGTATGAGAACATGATCATACTTAAAAAAATCATAACCAATTAGTTAAAGATCTTTAATAATGAATCATGAAAAAACATTTTTCTAATCAATATAATTAATCCATAATAGTTCATAGTAATAAAAATTAATTCATAATCCAAGCATACATATCCTAAAAATAAGACAGAGGTTTGTGGCATACACATAAGCATAGAAAATCACATAGTTAAATTAAAAATCGAAGACAATCATTGTGGATAATGTCTAATAATGGAAACTCCTACCTAGTCATGTTAAATCAACACTATGTATATATTTTTTTAATCTATAACGAGTATGATTCAAAATTATCTGATCTAATAAAATTTATACATGTTTTGGTAATGTTTTAACCCCTATGTCTTAGTTTTAACTCCCTGTTAACCCTTTGACCTTTACCTTAACATCAATGTTTTTTACTCTTCAGGGGTTAATAAACAGAATATAAAATTACAAGTGACCCATAAGTAGACAATGCTTGATAGTTTCTACTATATTCTATTAAGTATGTCTTTGTGATCGATTTAAATAAAATCAAATAGAATATCATTCAATTGTTTCGAAAACTAATTTTGATGTAATTGAAGGGGAAAATTTCCTTGCCTTTTTTATCTCTAAAAAATACTATCTTAAATTTTAATTTATACATAGATTTCATTTTTTGGGGGGTAGACTGGATAAGAAAATAACCTTAAGAACCTATCATTTTTTGGGGAAATATTTAGTATCGTGTTCTAGAAAGAAAAACACCTTTTTTCATTATCTACTGTATAAGATGAATATATTAAAACTAGAAGTTGTTGTGTATAGGTGTTTTAGATGAAACATGAACTGATGGATTTTGGATTTAATTTTGATTATATACCAAATAAATTTTAAAAAAATTACATTCAATATTTTGAAAATTCCAATAAATCATTCAAGAACAAATCACCTAAATTTAAGGCATCACTTCTTTGGAGATCAAGCCCAAAAATGGGATATCTGTTATGAATTTGTGAGTATAGAGAATTAATTATCATATTTTTTACCAACACACTACCTACTAAATGATTTTGTTTTATTAAATCTAAAATATGATTGTTTTATTTCAATTAATATCATTTTTTATATGTTTCATATTTTTTTCAAGAAAATATTTTTTTTCTTATGTTTTTTTCTTATCATAAATTGATTTTCCAATTTTGGTTCCCAAAATCTAACAAAGTGACACATTTCTTATTTTTTCTATGATTAACTTTCACATCACTCTATGTGATCCTTCATCTACCTTAAAAGAGAAGGGTTAAATTGGTCTTGTGTGGTAAAACATAAAACCCTTCTGATATTTTCATTATTATCTCTCAAGACCTACTTTCACAAAATCCATAAACCCAACATATCTTATGCCCTTGGATTATTGGAAATAAAAATCATGTCGATAGTGTTGATTCCAATAGTTCTTTGAGACAGAGGTCATTGAGAATGGTGTTTAGTGAAAAATTAATTTATTTTATCTAGATAAATAGGATAACATGATGTTGATGAAATTTATCATTCTTCGAGATTGAAAGTGTGTTTTGGATGAAAAGAAAATATAATTTATATATTAAAATGATGTTTGTAAATTGTATTCATATGAAATATTAAATTTTAAAGACAATTAAGACCTCATCACAATGAAAATGAATCAAAAAGAATTTTAAATGTATTTAGTGGTAATGGTCAGTGTTTTTCGATGTCCTCATGAGGGAAGTTTTAACATAAATACCTCAAAATATATCATCAATGGAGTTTGCCATCCGGAGAGTAAAAAATCTATTTTTTTAATTCTTTATTTTGAGAAAACTTCATTAAAAGATCTACATCTTGATAAGAAAATTATTTTTGATTTTATTCAGACAACTATCGATCAGTACATAGGTATGTTCAATTTTTATTCAAGATAATAAATTGATATAATTTTTCAGATAAATAATCCTGTCAATTTGGCATGATATATCAGGATATATATGTGTTACATTCATAATAAATCTATAAAATTATGTCTATTTTGAAGGATTTTGATGACTATCTTTTTTGGATGTTTGTGTTCATCTAAACGAGGCCATGTATATTCAATGTCATGAGTCGACCAGTATTACTGTTGGAATGTTAAAAAGAAGTGGTTACATCTAGTGTTTCTCTACCAAGAAACTACTATAGGTTAGAGATAAAGATGATATTAAAGTGGACCTGATTTGAATTGAGGGGGATAAATCCTGAGCTATGGATTTTTCTAGAATCACTGAAAGTGATGATATTAATGTGGTTCTGGAAGACCCATTGGATTATTTTACTCTCACTAATTTCCGGAGAGTTGAAGAGGTAATATTATAAGAACATCAATATGAATATATTGATAGAATTGAGGAATCAGTTCGAGAAGTGGAATTTGTGGTGCATGAGGCTATTTTTAAATCTCCTACAATTGACATTTTTTGAGCCCAAGTTGTACCATTTTCTACAACCTGTGAATTATTAGCTACTAATATCACTAGACATGTCAGTATTAGTCCGGATATGACCATTTCTACTATTGTTATTATAAGGCCCCGACCTTAAACCTTACTTAATATTGAATTAAATGAATAATTCACGTTGAGGATCTTTTCAGGTTTACAGTTTTAGATAATTAGGACATAACTATTACATCTCAAAAGATTATAAAGTTGACACTTATACTATGTTTCCATAGAATAAAAACTCTTAAAAAGAAACATGCCTAGTTCCATGTTCTATATAGCATGACTTTCCCTTGATCCCATCCTTGACCCTATTCCACATTACGTCCTATGAAAAACATTTCAAAAAACATGAAGTGAGCATAAAAATCTCAGTAAGGGATACACAAAGAATGAAAACTGTTATTTTATCAAAACAACAAGTAAACCATTTATACTTTATCAAAGTAATACATTTCACCTTTATGAAGTAGTAAAAACTCTTCACTGATTAAAAGATCATTACTTACCATTTTGTAACCAAGATATTTCCATAAAACCCATATAAAGATAACATAACATAAAAAGGTAACTTGGGACATAAACATACTTAAATGGAATAACCATACGGTCGACTTCCACACATATCACTTAATGGAATAGACATACGGCCGACTTCCATACCCAATGAATTGGAGGTTATAATGTAACCACCCATCCTGGTATTCACGGCACCACCCGTCATATGGTTTATCACGTAACCAGCCTTCAAATGTCCAAGTACCATTATAAAATCATAATACATAAAACAAATATAATGGAAAGAAAACATTTCCACACTTTGATCACAATATATCACTTAAATATATTGACATAACAAATCCATTTAAAAAAAACCCTTTTCAATACCAAAATACATAAAACAGTATATGGTATTTATTTCATTTTAAAAACATTACGGCTTGTTGAGGAAGCCAAAGACCAAATAATACTCGCGTCGGCGAAAAAGGTCATTATCACCGCGTACGTTAAAAGAAACATTCCTTTTTGTCATTTTGTAAAACGCTTTGTATAAAAAGATTCCTTTTGTATAAAATTAAAAGTCAAAGGGCTTTATACACTGTATAAAATAAAGTTGTGTATAAAACAAAATATGCCTCAACGAATTGAGATTTAGATGAAGTCCCTTACCTCGGGTCTGACTAGACTCGATCGTTCTTTAACGTCCTGAATAATAAACTTGAGTTAATTTATACTTGCTTAAGAACCATTTTCAAGTTCATTAATACTTTTATATCACTTATTACCATGTTATAAACATTATGTAATCATTTAAGTTAATAATGTTTGTTTTGTCGATATTTGGTTCTTAAGTCAAAAGTGGACTCCTTACAATTACATGTTGTTCATGTGGTCAAAGGTTAATTATATCCAGAATGATATTAATGATTTGGATATCATATATAATATATATATATCCAGAATATTCATGTATTTATAATATTACATAATCATTTAGAGGTAAGAAATGAAATGCACTGTTCATGGAGACGGTAAGCCGTACGTACGCATGAATGCTACTTTCATTTCTATGTCATATTAATGGAATTAAAACTAAATGAGAGGTATGTATATTTTAATTCCAAAATTATATTCATCATTTATATGTAAAATACATCATATATAATAACTTTAAATCCATCCTTTATACTTCCCACATATGGCATTAACGAATCAAATCACTTTGAGGGGGCGGTAGTCCGCACTTCCTAAAATGAAGATATCACGTATACCCATAATGGAATCCATAAAGGTCTGCCATAAATGAAAAATACATAAGCTTAAGGAGACATAAACATCTGATATATCATATATAAATATAGTTACATCTTAATTTCCACCTTTGAAGGTGTTGGAAGAATATTGACAAATCATCGTTTCGCGAGGCAGAAATTCACCATCCACAGAAACAGTATGTTTTTTAACCAGTAGATGTAAGTGTGTGTAAGTGTAGCTAGAATGATTCTTATAAAAACATCCTAGTATATTTAAGATACAGGATTTGTTACAAAAGAAAAGAATAAAAGGAATTTAGGGGGTTGGAGAAGCAAAAAAAAAACAAAAGAACACAAGTGAAGACATTACCTTAAAATTGGGTAACTCTTTTTGATTTGAGCTCAATGGATTCCTTGGGAAGACTTATGACCAATGAGAGGATTCGGGGAATAAGATAGGGATGTGGAAAGACAAAATGGGCATGTTTTGGCCGTGACAAAGGCTTTGGAAATGTGGGTAAGTCGGTAGAGGTGGGGGCCTTTTATAAGAGGAGAGGAGGGGCACTCTTGGAAGTAAAGAAATGTTACTTTATTTTAAAATGAGTTTCGGATTTAAAAGGACCCACATTGATATAATTTGAGGATAAGGTGATAAGGGTTCGAAATATACTCATACTATAGGTCTTTTACAAGTGTAAGTTATAGTTTTAACATTATCTTTTCATTTTATTTAAATTGTTTATTAATGAGGTAATCGCTGCATCATCATGATGTCATAAATAATTTAATTTATTTAATGTCTAAAAATTATAAAAAAATATCATGATATAGGAAATCTATTTATATTTACAATTAATATTTATAGTCAAACATATGACTTGTATAACCCCACTTAAAAATCGTTTTAGTAAAACAACTCATGTTTGTGTCATTTTAAATTTTACTTTAAATAAAAGTCAATAATGTATTTATCATTCCCAAGTGGATCCATGGGGTCCCAAAAATCGACCCATGGGTTGTCTTGGTCGGAAATGACACATCCAATAAGGGTAGGACATGTTTCTAGGTATTTTCATTTTACTATAATATCATTTTTTCCTTAAATTGCACTAATTACCTCTAATCGTGATTAAAAACCTAAAAGTTACTATTCACCAAAAAAATTATTTTAACCTCATTGAACCAAATTTTACATCTTAATGACAACCATTTATGTTGGATTTTTGAAAATCAAAACACAGAAGTGGCAAAGTTTCATTTAAACGAAAAATCAGTTTCTTTAACTACCACTTATTGGTTTCACTATTCATCAAAAATTGAAGTTTTTTAGAAAAATACCAAAACTTAACCCTAAGCTATATTTGATATTCCAAATTGAAAAATGATGTCTATCTTACAAAATTAAAATAATATAATTTAAATTAATTAAATTAATAATTAATTTCCGCTGTCAGAGCAAATAGCGTGTTTTCATGAAACAATAAGTATCAAAAGATTGACACTAGTTTAAGTCCAATTTCAAAGTGAAATTAATTTCAACGACCACAATTGGATTAAATGGTAAAAATATATTCTAATTGAACTTTAAAACTAATTCAAAAGATAATATAATCATATAAATAAATTATATTAAAAAGCGGTTTTGAATTAAAATACAACATTTTTCACTATTCATTAAAAAATGGACTTTATCGAAAAAATACCAAAAATTCACACAAAGTAAATTTTGATGTCCCAATTATAAAAAAGAATTTTATTTGGTCTAATAGAATGTATAAGAGTGAGAAAATCTATACATAATTATGGTTCACCATTAAAAGGTGATAAGTGGACCTTTAGTGAAAATTAGAGTATATATGCCTAAAATTTAATTATTTTTGTATTTTAAGCCATTATCCTTTATTGGATAAATGTAAAAACATTTAAAAAAAAATATATAATCATATTTTAGTTATTTCTATCCATTTCCGCCAAAACAACGACTATGTGTTAACAACCATTTAAAATAATATTATTATATTACTAGTTTGCAACGTAAGATTTCAAAGAAACTCATTGTTGCGTATCGGGTATGCAATCGAACATAGAAAACCCTTTAAAGTAAAATTAATATTTAAATTATAAATATTAATAAAAATGAAAATTCTTTATTCTTTATTTACCTGGGGTGTTACATCCTTCCGCCCTTTTGGGAATTGCGTCCTCGCAATTTGATTCACTTATCAAAACAAGTGGGGGTATTTATCCCTCATAGCATTATCAGATTCCCATGTTGCCTCTTCAATCATGTGGTTTTTCCACAAAACCTTTACCTAATGAATCACCTTATTCTGTAACACTTTCTCCCCATGGTCAAGAATCTAGACCAGTTGTTCCTCATAAGATAGGTTCTCTTCCAGTTGAACTACCTCTGGACTCAAAACATGAGATGGATCTGGTATATACATTCTCAACATCGAAACATGAAAAACATTGTGTACCTGAGATAAACTCGGAGGTAAATCCACTCGGTAAGAAACTGATCCAACTCTCTCTAGAATTTCATATGGTCCAATGAACCTTGGAATCAGCTTTCCTTTCTTACCAAATTGCATCACACTTTTCCAGGGTGAGACTTTGAGAAAAAACATGGTCACCTACCTCAAAAGAGAGATCCTTCCTCCTGTTGTCCGCATAACTCTTCGGCCTGCTCTGAGCTGTTCTCATGTGTTTGTAAATCAACTGAACTTTTTCTGCCATATCTTCTACCAATTCTGGTCCCATCATCTTCCTTTCACCCACTTCATCCCAAAAAGCTGTTGTTCGACACCGCTTCCCATATAATTCCTCAAATGGTGCCATCTGTATAATGGAATGAAAACTGTTATTATAAGAGAACTCAACCAAAGAAAGATGTTGGTCCCAACATCCCTTATAATCCATAGAGCAGGCTCATAGAATATCCTCCAAGGTCTGAATTTTTCATTCTGACTGCCCATCTGATTGCGGATGAAAAGATGTACTAAAATTTAATTCAGTACCCAACGACTTCTGAAGGCCTTTCCAAAACTTAGAAGTAAACCTGGGATCACAGTTAGATTCAATGGAGAGGGGAACTCCATGTAGCCTAACTATCTCTTTAAGATACAATCGAGAAAGTTGATCTAGAGAGAAATTATCTCGAATAGGAAGGAAATGAGCAGATTTAGTCAAGCGATCAATAATAACCCAGATTGTTTTAGTACCTCGAGATGTCTTTGGTAATCCCACAACAAAGTCCATGGATATGTTTTCCCATTTCCACTCTAGAACTGGTAATGGCTGAAGCATCCCTTTCGGTAACTGCCACTCTGCACTAACCTGCTGACAAGTCAAACACTTCACAGTAAAATTAGCAATATCTCTTTTCATTCCATCCCACCAGTAATACTCCCGCATATCTTTGTACATCATAGTACTTCCAGGATGAACTGAAAACGGGGAACTATGAGCCTCACATAACAACTCATTCTTCAACTGTGAATCACCAGGCACACATAATCTCTTCCCAAACCTCAAAACACAATCATTATCAATGTTGAATTCAGGCAACTTACCCTTCTGAACCAGCTCTACCTTTTTATGCAACTCACTGTCTTCCCTCTGTGCTTGCTTAATTCCGTCTGATGGGGATGATCTCACTGATACCTGAAACAAAACAGAAGAACATCCTACACCAACAACTTCTATGCAAATTTTCATCAAATCAAAAACCAAAGGATATCATTCCAAATGTAGCATGGTTAATGAAGCATTACTTTTTCGACTCAAAGCATCAGCCACTTTATTTGCTTTTCCCGTATGGTAATGAATTGTACAATCATAATCCTTGATTAACTCTAGCCATCTCCTTTGTCTCATGTTCAATTCTTTCTGTGTGAATATATACTTTAAACTTTTGTGATCAGTATATATTTCACACTTTACTCCATACAAATGATGCCTCCAAATTTTTAAAGAAAAAACAACAACATCTAATTCCAAATCATGTGTAGGGTAATTTACCTCATGAATTTTCAACTGGTGTGAAACATAAGCAAGTACCTAATCATTCTGCATAAGGACACAACCAAGTCCTTTCAATGAAGCATCACTGTAGATAAAAAACTCACCATTCCTGGAAGGAAGTTCCAAAACTGGAGCATTCACCAATCTTCTTTTAAACTCTTGAGTCAACTGAGCCATCACTGTAACAAACTGTTTAGTTCTGATTCTAACCATCCAAGGATACTGATTTGAATGTTCGTTTCCCACACTATGACTTCCTAGAAAATCCGTTCTATTTCCTCTATGAAAAACCATTCTTAACACAGAAATATCTTAGGTGATGCAACATAGTAATCTTCAAATGCTATATCATTTCAATCATACCATAAAAAAATATTTTTGGATAATCATTTAATAGAATTATAACTCCTAAAGTTATCTAAACCGACCACTGATACCAACTATAAGGCCCCGGCCTTAAACCTTACATAATATTGAATTAAATGAATAATTCATGTTGAGGATATTTTCAGGTTTAGAGTTTTAGAGAATTAGGACATAACTATTACATCACAAAAGATTACAAAGTAGACACTTCTACTAAGTTTCCATAAAATAAAAACTCTTAAAAAGAAACATGTCTAGTTCCATGTTCTATATAGCATGAATTTCCCTTGATCCCATCCTAGACCCTATTCCACATTAAGTCCTGTGAAAAACATTTCAAAAAACTTGGGGTGAGAATAAAAAGCTCAGTAAGGGATACACAAAGAATGAAAACTATTATTTTATCAAAACAACAGGTAAACCATGTATACTTTATTAAAGTAATACTTTTCACCTTTATGAAGTAGTAAAAACTCTTCACTAAATAAAAGATCATTACATCCCCTTTTGTAACCAAAAGATTACCATAAACCCCATATAAAGATCACATAACATATAAAGGTAACTTGGGACATAAACACACTTAAATGGAATAACCATACTGTCGACTTCCACACATATCACTTAATGGAATAGTCATATGGCCGACTTCCATACCCAATGAATTGGAGGTTATAACGTAACCACCCGTCCTGGTATTCATGTCACCACTCGTCATATGGTTTATCACGTAACCACCCATCAAATGTCCAAGTACCATTATAAAATCATAATACATAAAACAAATATAATGGAAAGAAAACATTTCCACACTTTGATCACAATATATCACTTAAATATATTGACATAACAAATCCATTATAAAAAACCCCTTTTCAATACCAAAATACATAAAACAGTATATGGTATTTATTTCATTTTAAAAATATTACGGCTTGTTGAGTATGCCAAATACCAAATAATACTCATGGCGGCGGAAAAGGTCGTTGTCACCGCGTACGTTAAAAGAAACATTCCTTTTTGTCGTTTTGTAAAACGCTTCATAGAAAAGGATTCCTTTTGTATAAAAGTAAAATAAAAGGGGATTATACACCATATAAAATAAAGTTGTGTATAAAACGAAATATTCCTCAATGAAAGGAGATTGAGACGAAGTCCCTTACCTCGGGTCCGACTTGACTCGATCGTTCTTTAACGTCCTGATTAATAAACTTGAGTTAATTTCTACTTGCATAAGAACCCTTTTCAAGTTAATTATTACTTTTATATCACTTATTACCATGTTATAAACATTATGTAATCATTTAAGTTAATAATGTTTGTTTTGTCGATATTTGGTTCTTAAGATGAAAGTAGACTCCTTACAATTACATGTTGTTTGTGTGGTCAAAGGTTCATTATATCCAGAATGATATTCATGATTTTGAAATCATATATATCATATATATCTAGCATATACATGTATTTATAATATTACATAATCATTTATAGGTAAGAAATGAAATTCACCGTTCATGGAGACGGTAAGCCGTACGTACGCATGAACACTACTTTCATTTCTATGTCATATTAATGGAATTAAAACTAAATGAGAGGTATATATATTTTAAATCCATAATTATATCCATTATTTAGATGTAACATACATCATATATAATAACTTTAAATCCATCCTTTATACGTCATACATATGGCATTAACGAATCAAATCACTTTGAGGGGGCGGTAGTCCGCACTTCCTAAAATGAAGATATTGCGTATACTCATAATGGAATCTATAAAGGTGTGCCATAAATGAAAAATACAGAAGCATAAGAAAGAAATAAACGTCTTATATATCATATATAAATATAGTGACAACTTAATGGACACCTTTGAAGGTGTTGGAAGAATATTGAACAATCATCGTTTCATGAGGCAGAAATTCGCCATCCACAGAAATAGTATGTTCTTTAACCATTAGATGTATGTGTGTGAAAGTGTAGTCCAAATTATTCTTATAATAACATCCTAGTATATTGAAGATACTGTAGTTTTTACAAAATAAAATACTAAAAAGATTTTATGGGGTTGGAGAAGCAAAATAAAACAAAAGAACACAAGTGAAGGCATTACCTTAAAATCGGGTAACTCCTTTTGATTTGAGCTCAATGGATTCCTTGGGAAGACTTCTGCCCAAATTGAGGCTTCAAGGAGTAATATAGGGATGTGGAGAGACAAAATTGGCAGGGTTTGGCTGAGCCAAAGGCTTTGGATGTGTGGGTAAGGTGGTAGAGGTGGGGGCCTTTTATAAGAGGAGAGGAGGGGCACTCTTGGAAAGTAAAGAAATGTTACTTTATTTTAAAATGATTTTCGGATTTAAAAGGACCCACATTGATATAATTAGAGGATATGGTGATAATGGTTCTAAATATACTCATAAAAAAGGTCTTTGACAGGTGTAAGTTATAGTTTTCACATTTTCTTTTCATTTTATTTAAATTCTTTATTAATGAGGTAATCGCTGCATCATCATGATGTCATAAATAATTTAATTTATTTAATGTATAAAAATTATAAAAAATATATCATGATTTAGGAAATCTTTTTATATTTCCAATGAATTTTTATAGTCAAATATATGACTTTTATAACCCCATTTAAAAATCGTTTTAGTAAAACAACTCGTGTTTGTGTCATTTTTACTTTTACTTTAAATAAAAGGCATTAATGTCTTTATCTTTCCCAAGTGGCTCCATGGGGTCCCCAAAAATCAACCCATGGGTTGTCTTGGTCGGCCTTGACACATCCCATAAGGGTAAGACATGTGTCTAGGTATTTTCATTTTATTATAATATCATTTTTGCCTTAAATTGCACTAATTACCTCTAATCGTGATTAAAAACTTAAAAGTTACTATTCACCAAAAAATTATTTTAATCTCATTGAACCAAATTTTACTTCTTAATGAAAACCATGTATGTTGGATTTTTGAAAATCAAAACACAGAAGTGGAAAAGTTTCATTTAAATGAAAAATCAGTTTTTTTAACTACCACTTAGTGGTTTCACTATTCATCAAAAATTGAAGTTTTTCAGAAAAATACCAAAACTTCACCCTAAGATATATTTGATATTCTGAATTCAAAAAAGATTTCTATTTTAAAAAATTAAAAACATATAAGTTATATTAATTAATTTAATAATTAATTCCCGCTGTCGGAGCAAATAGTGTGTTTTCATGAAACAATAAGTATCAAAAGATTGACACTAGTTTAAGTCTAATTTCAAAGTCAAATTAATTCCAACGACCACAATTGGATTAAATGGTTAAAATATATTCTAATTTATCTTTAAAAACAATTAAAAAGATAATCTAATCATATAAATAAATTAGATTGAAAATATGTTTTGAATTAAAATACAACATTTTTCACTATTCATTAAAAAATGAACTTTATCGGAAAAATACCAAAAATTCACACAAAGTAAATTTTGATTCCCGATTCTAAAGAAGAATTTTATTTGGTCCAAAATAATGTATAATATGGACCAAATCTATACTTAATGATGGTTCTCCAGCAAAAGGCGATAAGTGGACCTTTAGTGAAAATTAGAGTATATATGCCTAAAATTGAATTCTTTTCGTATTTTAAGCCTTTATCCTTTTTTGGATAAGTGTAAAAACATTTAAAAAACATATATAATCATATTTTAGTTATTTCTATCCATTCCCTCCAATACAACGGCTATGTGTTAACTACCATTTAAAATAATATTATTATATTACTAGTGTGCAACGTAAGATTTCAAAAAAACTCATTGTTGCGTATCGGGTATGCTATCAAACATAGCAACCCCTTTAAAGTAAAATTAATATTTAACTCATAAATATTAATAAAAATGAAAATTATTTATTCTTTATTTACCTTGGGTGTTACAGTTGTGGTGGTTCCATTGTTCAAAGTGTCTCCACATGTGGAGGCTAAATGGAGAGTAAAGTGAGAAATAATATGGTTTTTTATGAATGATATTCGTGTTTTTGAATAAGAAAAAGAAATTGTAGCAGAATAATTTGTTCCATTAGTATATATAAGAAGAAATATTCAATTGAGAAGTATCATATTGAAGTGAATAAAGTTATGGAAGAGAGACCATTAGTTAAATAAAATCATAAATGGCTAAGAACATAGAGTTTCATTATCCTTCATATTATGTAGTCAATAGTATTGGAATTGAGGTTCACACTAACGATGTAGTAAATTGTCATGAGATAATTTTATATCAGTTCTATGAGTTTTTTGAAAACTGTGTTGATAAAGTCTCAAGATTATGTTTAAATTCATGAAGATAATTTAGTATCTAATAATTTTTTCAATGTTTTCAAGAACATGTTGTAATAATTATATGAGTTTAGAAAAAAAAAATTACATATACTCAATAGGATCATGTATTAATGAAAGAGTTTGATATTTTAAAGATCATGATACAATCTATTTTGGATGCCAATTAAAAATAACGTGGTGTTTGGACCAGTCAAGAAGGATCTACATATCATGTTTCTGTGGGAGCTAATATGGATGTAGTCTCCAGTGAGCGTGACACATTAAGAGAGAGGACATATCAATATTGTGTGAGTTTCCTTCACCAGACATTATATAATCCATCAAGAGGGATTTGTTTAAAAAAATTGTAGTATAACCATCATTCCTAAATTCATTATCCAATTATAGGATCAATTTCTAATTTTGTTGGATAATATATTTCAAGATAATGTTCCTTTGATCAATGAGACATCAGCGACGGCTCAAATATATTCCATTTTCATTATAACAAGCCTTGGGAATATAGTCGATTCATTTTAAAATAACATTTATTATCTGGGGGATAAGATTAAAGAACATTACCAATTGGTTCTATCATCTGAGTCAACTAACTCTTCATTAGAAGAAGATGGCGATGATTTTTTGGAACCATTCGAGAGGAATTCTGTTAATAAGGGAAAGAAATTCATTGTTTCTATATATCATTTATTTTTAGATTTTACATTTTTTCAATAGGATGTTTTCAAGTGGTTGATCAGTAATTGTCCAAGGAAGTAAGAATTTCATAACTATATCGTAACTTTTGGATAATATACATGGAAATGTTTTAATATTCTTAATGATTTTTCTATAAAGGAAATTATTTTGTGGATAGTTTTTACATAGATGCACTCTTTTTATTGCATGGCTGAAAACCAATTAGACCATCAATTCTATATCTTCAACCTACTCCCTCTTAGATCATGATGTAAATCATTGATCTTGCTATAATTTATGCTAATGAAAATCAGAAGATACTTCTGGAATCATCAAAAACATATATTACTACCACATCAAAGAATTTATTCAAGACTGTGGATAGATTTGATTTATCTAGATCTTAAGAATCATCATCCAGACTCCGGGGTAGTACCTTTGGAATATTTCCTTATGAAAGAGATGGAATTTGAGGTCAGTTTGGATCAAATTCCCCCTTGGATGATATCTATGGTGAACATGTTTATTCCCCTTTACCAATATCATCTTTTTCACATGGTCATAAATAATCCTTTAAGAATCCACCACCTAAATATCACCCCTCTAATTTTATTCCATGAGATTGATTACTATTTTATGTGTCGTTTACTAGATGATTTCATCATAACATTGTAATTCTTTAATGATCATCTATTTGGATGTTTATTACTCATTCATTGAATGTGTTCCATCAATTTAATTATATGTTTATCAATTTTTTTTATTTGGATGTTTATTTATCAAGTCTATTCCAATATGTGTTCATTTTAATTATTAACACCCAGATAATTTATACATTCTAATGTGTTAAAATGAATTTTTTTCACTATTCTATCACTGTCAGTTTTGATATCAAAACAGGGGGAGTATTTTATGGGTATTTTTTGAATAATTATAGAATTAAATTTATGAGTATTTAATAAAATATCATATGATATAACACATCAATTTAGAAAATTAACTACTTGTATGATATTTTTGTTTATTTATTTTCAAGGTGTTTGTGGTCATAAAAAAGAGGATATTATTGGACTCACTAATGTTGTTCCAATATAACTTAGTATTTAATATGTTTTATGCTCACAATATACTTATCTATCTTACTAATCAATTTATCTTCAGTTTTTTAGGATCATATTTTATTCTTGACTAATTTTAGTTCCATTATTTTCCATTAAGAAATATACCTAAGGTATTTATTTTATGTTCCTATGAATTATCTTTCACACAAAATAATTATCTTACAAGAAGTAAAAAATATGATTTTTCACTAAAGGTTTTTATCTTATGAAATATTGATATAAAAGTAATATCTTATCACATAAGTAAATTATATTATGTAGATAATACTAGATCATAATTCTATGTTATATGGATAATAAGAAAAGTCTTTAATCTAACTCTAATCGAGCTATCTTTTAGTGAATCCATATTTCACTCTTAGAGATAGAATATCATTTTCATATTTTATTTAACATTCACCTATCTTTTGAAAATTAAACTTATGATTTTATGTTCATTAGGAAAGAAGTTGTATAAATGAGGAATGTTATATTTTTATAGAGTTTTATTTAAATAAAAAATAGAAAAATATGTTGAAGGAAAAATCTATTACACCATACCATCTCTATTCAGAGTTATATGAAAATGAAAGGAAAACGCTAATTAAGTTCCATTCAATTCATATTTTGAAATTTTTATTCCTTAACCCATTGGTATTGTGTATAGTGCTTAATTAAAATTAAAAACATGAGATATAAAATAAAAAGTTTATAGTTACATAAAATAGAGGGTGATACATTGAAATATATGGATATATATGAAGATATAAAAAAATAGATACAAAATATAGAGTATACACATTTTTTTCGTGATCATTTCATAACCATATCTATTGGTTTGATTTCAAGATTATCCATTTCAATTATATAGTATCCAGAGCTCATCTTTGATGATATTAATCTTCTCTAGACGTGTCTTGTTAATATATCATTTTTTTCATTCAAATGTTCATTGAACCCATATCAATATTTATTTTAATATTTTTAGGTATATGCACTTATTTTGATCGAGTGATATAAGATCACGGCCATGTATTGTAAAGGTATATCCTTATAAAAATATTTGGGATCTTTTGTAAAATTCACTTGTACTCAATTGGGTAGCCCCAAGGAAAAGGGATTGTATATTAAAAATAACCAAACTTAAGTAGTAGAGTGTTTGTGGAGTGGACTAAGGGATATTTTCACCCCAAACCACTATAACTTCTCTGTGATTCACATTTATCAAACTATTTCTTATTTTATTTCTTAATTATGATAAGAGAATATAAAAATTATCTAGCATCATGAACCATCCAGAATTCCTTGGTACATGATCAGGTGGACTGATCCTAATATTTTTCGAAGGGATTTCTCTATAACCACAGGTTGACAACTAGAACATGGCATCATAAAAAGTCATCGGGAGTGATTTTTTCCATAATAATGATAGAATAGAAAAATATAAACCAATATACAATAAATATATCAAGCACTTCACAAGGATAATATTATCACAAGAAGATATAAAAAGAAATATGCAAAATGATACATCATTAAAGAAAGAACATTTACCATGAAAAAGTCTTAGAAAACCCATGTTGCAATTGGGTAAAATATCCACTTGTCCCATCCATTGCATGAAATTACCAATATCAAGAACACTATCCACCTTCAAGTGGTGTTTTAACTTTACAGGAACCATGAAAACATAATCTAAAAATGATGAATGCATAGGCAGGGTGTGAGAAAACATCCTTCCAGGATACCACCAAATGATGCCATAAGCAATACTATAACAATAAATGAATTATTCTGTAAATTTAAATAAAACCCATCATTTTAATTGATTTAAATATTTATAAAAACATGCATTCAAATATATAAAATGGCAGTTATATAAAAACTAGTGTAAATGAACCTTTTATATAAATAATTTATGTAAAATAACTATCATGACTAATATAGTTCTATAATCAGTGCCTTGCATATCAAGTTAAAATTAAACACCATACCCTATTCATATGATCTATGGTACATTAGTTTCTGGGTAATTGATCCCTGTAATACTCATTCAGTAACACTAAAAAATGTGTGAATGGTACCTTAACATAGGCCAACAGAACTAAACTCCCCATTGGGGGAAATCATGTAGAAAAATTTTAATATTAGTGTTGTTATTGTCAATACATTACTAGAGGTTCATATCCCAACATTATTATCCTTGTCACCTATTCACTACTCATGATCTCATATTCTTCAATAAATCAGTTAATCAATTAATGTAAATCAATCATTTTGAATAAAATCCCCATTATCAGTTACAATCCTAATTTTTTTCAATATTCCCTTTATAATTCCAAAACAAAATCATAGGTTTTCATCAATTCATGTTATTTTAAAAAAATCATTCAATTAAAAAAAATTCAAGGGTAAAATTCAAAATCATTTAATCAAATAATATTTCAATCCAATAAGTCGTTTTTCTCAAAGTTCACCCCACAATTTCAAGTCCATTGAAATTGGGGGATTCTCATAATTTCCATGCGCCTCTACAAAAAACCTCATATAACCTCAAATACTAGTTTTAAAATAAATTTAAAAATAATTTCAAAAAAATTATGAAATTTAGGGTTTCAAATGTTGGGTAAGGCCTTATGAAACATCTAAGATTTAATCACATGATCAAATTGACACCCACAATGGGAAACAAAACTGAAGAAATAAGGTGAAGCTGATCAAGGAAACAACCCTAGAACTAAGATAAAAAAACTAAAAGATCTAATCTATCAACAAAATGAGGATTCACTACTATCAAAAGTGAAATAAATAATGGAGATATAAAAATCAAATCATAGTATAAATAACATACCAGTGAGGGATTGATCTTCCATCAACACTTAAATTCACAAGATAATGGGTTGGAGCAGTCAAAAAATCCACTAGAGAGCCTCCAAATGACAAGTAATTCAATTAGGGTCGAATGGGTGTGATTATAGGTTAAACTGGGGGTCCATGGATTTTAAATTAAAACTAAAGGAGATTAAAAACCCACATGGTTGGTTTCTTGGTTGGGCCACACAGTTATAAGTAATGGTGTGCCAAACTATTCTCTATCTATAGGGTTCTAGAAAGGCTTCACCATATTGTTGTGCAATTAAACTAATAGTGGACCAATCGTACAAAACTCTATTTTCATGGAAAAACAGTTTAGAGGAGGTAGTTTCATGGTTTTTACTAATCATGTTCCCCCTCTATTGGAACAACATAGGCCACATATTTTCTTGGGAAAACCACACACCTTTCCCTAATTGTTCATCAACAGTGAACATCCACAAAAATCACCAAAACGGATTCAAATGTCACAAAAAAACCCAAGACAAGACCCACTCAATGTACGATCAATAAAATATATTTTAAAATTATCATGAATCATGTAAGAAGATGTTATAACCTCCCCATAATAAGAACTTTTTGTCCTCAGAAGTCCTATTGAGAATATCCCATATCAAAAAGATAATCACACTTCTCTCTCATTAATTCCTCAAACTCCCACGTCTCATGTGAATCAGAATCATTATTCCATATTTCATGTACCAATGGTATAATATTCTAATGAAGAACCATTATATCAGAATCAAAAATACTGACTATATGCTCTGTCATATATAAATTACATTCAACATCATGGTCATTTCAACTCAAAACATGGGACAGATCAAAAAGAAACATTATGAGATATAATACATGAAACACATTATGGATCAATGTTACATGATATGGATAATCTAAATGGTAATCCACTCTCCCAATCAACTCACCAATTTTAATAGGACCCCAAAATCTTAGTGAATGCTTCTCTTAATTTTCAAACCATTGGTGACCCCATCGAGGTGAAAATATAATGAAAAAAGGTCACTAACTAGAAAATTCAAAGGACTATGTCATCGATCAACCTAATATTTACACCAACACTATTTCATTATCATTCTATGACGATTCAACTTAATGTTCATTGTAGTCTCTTGGACCTAATATGGTCCAACCAAAAAAGTTTCACCAGTTTCTAACTAATAAAATAGAGATCTAAAAGGCCTAAAAATGATTCAGTCTAATTATTGTCTACTAACTGTTGTTATAAGATAACTCAACTAGATGTAAATAGTCATCCAAAGCTCTACCATATTTACTAGTTCAAGAACATAGCATGTATAGTGAAACTAACCTTTCACACATATTAATACATGATATTAAGCATAATTAGAATTCAAATATAAGAAAAGGATCATAAAATATAGTGTCTTTAGATAATTAGGTGCATAAAACTAAAAAAATGGACCAAAAATAAAACACATCATTTATTTTATCTTTATAATGAGATCCTAACCTACTTTGGGCACTTACATGTACATATGATAATCTGGGGAATAAATGGACAATGTCATGAACTAAAAATCCCAGTAAGGGAATAAGAATATGAATAAATCATATCACATCATTTAGAAGACATAACATGATGAAATAAAATGGTAGGAATAAACATAAAAAATCATAACATATATAATAAGAGATCATGAAATCATAGATATATCGAAACACCATATAACACGACCTCATCACGAGTCAAGGCTAAACACCAAGAACATTGTAGAAGGTGGAGCATGAGTCATGTCTAAACACCAAGAACATCTCACATAGTAGAGAATGATTCAAGACTAACCACCAATGATAATTTCATGTAAAGGAACATGAGTCAAGGTTAACCACCAAGACAATTTCACATCGAGGATCATGAGTGAAGGAAAACGTCCAAGAACATTGCACATGATGTCTCATGAGACAATACATTACTAAATGAATTAGAGTGCTATCTGAGAGAACCTATCATAACATGTTCATGAATATGTTTGACACTAGAATAATCACGCATAAGGTATAAGCATAAGGGGTATCCATGGAATGAAATGGGTGTCATAATCATGTCATAATGCATAAACAATGGTAATATCAGAAAGATTTCCATGAAAGAATGAGATTAAATAATAAATTTAAATTAATGAGGGAAAATATACATAGATCATGATAATTTATTTCCAAATGAATTTAAAACAAGTTAAAATATTTTTTTTATGAAATTACACAAATGAAACACTTTAGTGTGGTTATGGGAAAATTTCAAAGATTCATTAAAATTAAAAATGAATAATTTCTTGTATAAAAACAAAAATGAACCAAGATAGTTTTTCAATATAATTTTAGTGATTTTTGAAAAATAAATATGGATTAAAATAGATTATGTAGCACACATGAAAATGGGTGAGAAATCAGGAAATTCATTTTAATTGGGAATTCTTATCACGGGGATATATAAGAATTGTATAAAAATATAGGATAATTACATTGTGGTAAAGAGAGAGAAGACATAAACTGATGAAAAAATGGATGTTCAGAAAGAATCTCTTACTTTATGTCTGAAACTATTCAGAACATGATCTTAACGTCATAGATATTCAAATTAAATCTATTAATTAATTAATTAATATCCTTTAATAATTGTTTTTTAATTTTTATAATTTTATTATGTTCATTTAGGGCCTTTTCATGAGTTATATGATAGAAATTTCATCATTCATGAGTGATTGTATCCTTGGTTTTCATGGTTGGTTCAATTTTATACTAGTATGAAAGATCATGTAAAATTAAAATCATTGTCCATAATTGAAATTAAATTTCATAAATAAAATTATGTAATATTAAATGTTCTTATATATCATTTTATTTACATATTTGAGGATGATTCATTAGATTAAACGTTAATTATAACTATTGAGATTATTTTGGCATTTTTTCGATCATCATGAGCTAGTTTTATTTCATTAATTAATATTATGTATATATACTAGTTACAAAATATTAAATAAGTTGTAATACATATATTTTATTCTTTTTGAACCATAATAACAGTTATATGACCATACATGAAGGCAGTAATGGAAATTAAAAACTCATCGTCCATGAATGCGATAAATCAAGACACCACAAAGGATGTTTTCATTATTAGAATAAAAGGGGAAGGGAAAAGATATGATTAATGTTTATTATATTATCAAAATAAAATTATAGTACAAAAAAGATACTAGAGTTTTCATTTCACTTGTATAAGGGTGGGTGAGGAGAGGAAAATAAAATAAAGAAAATTTAAAAATAAATTTCAAGAAAATAATGAGGTTTTACCTCTTTCATTCAGTTTATTGAGAACCTAATGGAGGCACATGATTTTTGTCTTTTATTAAGAAAAAAGTCTCTAATATTTAGTGGGGATAATTGGTACGAATATTGGGTAGAATTGAGATAAGCATCAAGTCTTTTGAGGTGCGAGGAGAAGAGGAGTTGAGGGGTTGTATTTGTAGTGGATGAGGTTGATGTTTTTTGATTATTTTATTCATTAGATTATTATTTTGGCACAAGACTATAAATAGTATGGATTTTTGTGACTAAATATAGTATGTAGTTTATGTGATTTCTTACCAAATGTTTTGACATCAAACATACAACATCCATTAATCAATAATTCATGTATTTAATTTATACCATATATTACCACAATTTACTATTCACCAATAGTTCAAATATTTTATAAAAATAAAAAATCACTAAACCATTTTTTGGTGTGTAGAATTAATAATTTTACTCTATTTTATGAAATTAATTTTTTTATATGAGAAATTTAATTTTTGATTAAAATCAACATTTAATATAAAAATATTAATTTTTAAATTATAAATGATTATATACAACTTTAAAAAATCAATTAAGGTCTCATAAAATCATTTTATAATTATTAGAAAACTAAATATTAATTTATGAATTTATTTTCTGAAAATCTATTTTCTTCTAAATCATTGTATTAATTATAAAATTATAATTAAATATTTATTAGTTTCAAAAACAAAAAAACATATATTATCATTTTTAAAACATTTATCTAATTGTACCATGATATAAACATATCATATTTTTATTTATAAGATACCTATATTGTGTTTATAATTTCCTAGGGGAGGTTAATATTCAATTGACTGCATTACTGTTCATAATTGTCACTCTATTATTCTAAAGGTCATGTTTCAATTCCATTACTTTAGGTTCCATAATTTATAAAAAATATTCTTATTTAATTCATTCTTCATTTGTAATGTTTTTATTATGTCATATAAGTAATTTTATGTGATTTATATTATATGAAATATTTATAAGAAGGATAATTTCATAGATATAATTCTTGGTAGTTACATTTGTTGGAACCAAAGCTGCTCGATGCTAATAATGGAGGTTGGTTTGTGTTTGTTTTCAATATGGAAATGGATGATTAGGAAGTTTGCAATGAATATGGTCATACGTTTGAGGCTGAAAGTAGTATTGAAGGTGGAAGAGTTTCCCAGTGTTTGACAAATTTTTTAGCATAAAAAATCGAATGTTTGAAAATGGTACACACTGATGGGCCGTGGTACGTGGTTAAGGAGTGCATTATTCAGTGAAGGCGAGCAGTATGTGGTGAAGGCGTGTGGTATGTTGAAAAGGCGTGGAGTATGCAGTGAATGCATGCAGTGCGTGGAACAATGTGAAAAACTGAACATAGTTCATAGAAACGTTACATGGTGAAGGCGTGCGGACACGGAATGCTACCGAAAACGATTCACACCAACGATACATGGTGAAGAGATGCAGTACGCAGACTGACAGACATACGGTATGTGGAAGGTTAATTGTACGTAATAAAATTTCGTAGTTCATAATATTTCAGTACACAGTAGAGGCTAACAATACACATATGGAGTTCAGTTTATAGTCATGTTTGTCCCATATTAAAAATTTGGGTAAATCAGATTACCAAAATTTGTTGGGTTATGTGCCAATCAAAGGAATATTAATCCCCTTTGTTAAGTAATGATATTGTAGATTAAAATTTCAAGATGAAATTTATTGATATCCGAAGTGGTATGCAGAGGAGAGATGGTACATGGAGAGAAGCACCTGTGTAATGAAAACAGTTCACGGAAGAGAGCATAGTTCGGGCAGGAAGCTCTCGCAGCATGCGGCCGAGAAATGAATTACATGGAGCATGACAGTACGTGGAGGAGTGGAGCGGTATGCAATGTAGGGTAGTACATGGAGAAGGAATGTTTGCGAAGGAGTTGGAAACTATAGAGAAACAACTGGACGGTACACAGAAATATCTTGAAAGTACACAGAAACAACATCGGTACAAGAAAAAAATAGCGGTATGCAGAAATAGTAGGAGTACGCAGAACACCCAAGGAAGCTAGAAAATTCACCAAATCAGTTTGAGAAATTAATTTCCATAACATATCAATGTATGAGAAAATAAATTTCATTTTTATGTGATTATGGGATGTCAATAGTGAATCCATTTGCAGTTTAGGATGTATGATATAATGCTAATCCATTAATGCAACCTCCATGTCATTATACTATGTAAAGATTCTGGGAACATAGTGATCCCGGGGGAGTCAGTAGAAGTGATCAGTGGGATACAGTGTGCTGTACCTGAAACCTTGTAAAGGCAGTAGGCCTGGAACAGACTGACTATTTTAAAACATGTAAACCAAAACTTGTGAAGATTATATATTTTTGGTACGACCGACACACTATAGGAGTATACTCTCTGGAAGTATCCCTTAGTGGAGAACCAATTAAATTTTTTTGTCATTTATTGCATGTTTTAGTGTTTATTTTCATCACGTCCTCTTCAGATAGGTTTAATAGGTTTCTATCAACATGGGAACAAGATTCATCTGTTTCAAAGAAAATTTAGACACCCTAACTCACCCCTCCCCTCTCAGGGTGTTCCAGTGTCTTTCAAGTGGTATCAGAGCATAACGGTTGCTGGTGTTGAATATTTATATCATCGAGAATCCAGTCAACGTTAGGGGAGTTCACATCTTAAAATGAATTAATTGTAAAATACGGTAAAATAGAATGACATATCACCTACGATCTCTTGGAATGGAAGTATTATTTTCTATAGAAAAGGGAATAAAAGTCACCGATCTTACAGGACTATCGATGACAGACACAGATAGAACATTTCATGATGCTGATGAAAAACCACACAATTCTCTCTCTATAGCCTTATCTGGTATGATTTATCTAATGTTAATGAGTATCACATCTTCCAAGTCAAAGTTAGATAAACTATAGAATATTTATGAAGGATATAGCACAATGAAGGAGGAAAATATTACTGTTCTACAAAATAGGCTTGATGATCTGAAGATTCACCCTAATGAGAATTTAGACTCCTTTTTCAATCGAATTATCAATGTTGTAGGAGAAATCCTAGGTATGGTAGAAGAAATCACAGACATTGACATAGTGAATAATATCATGAGAATACAAACACTTCTTCAAAATGAAAAGGTGTCCACCCTTGATGAAATATATCTCTCTAAACTCTTAGTAGATGATCTTCTGATCAATCTATCAACATATGAAATGATAATCAAGCCAGAAGAAGCTACGCCTCACTTGAGAAAGGAATTGGAATTAAAATCCATGGAAAAACAAAATTTATATGGAGGTAGAGATGATGAAGACGATTAGGAAATCTAATCTCTTTCTCCCATTTCCAATAATCTCAAGAAGGTAATAGGGAAATTTGAAGGGAAGATAACTCTGGATTGTTTTCTCTATAGAAGTGTTGCGCACATTTCCTCTCAGTGCTCAAGAAAATTTGATGATGAAGAGAGAGAAGTTGAAAACATGGGGAAGCCTGGGAAAAGATTCTTCAAAAGGGGAAACATAAAATTTGAAAAGAAAGTATTAAAGAAGTATTTTTTTTGAGGGGGATGATGATGATAATGAATTCTAGGAGGAACAAGAACCATGATTTAAGACTGGAAACCATGCCTCCATGATGGATACCATTGAAAAGTCAGAACCATTGACAGATAAAGCAAGATTTAACCAGTTGACAACTAATGATGATATCAAGATGAAAATTAAGGATGATTTTTTTAATCTTGATATTAAATGAAATAGATACAATAAGTTTAAAGAAATGGTGGAGGAATCATTAGAATATATTGATTAGTTGGAAGCGGAAATTGAATGACTGGAAGAACTTGTGAAAGTACTATCATCAATCCTTGAAATCACTAATGATGTTATTGAACTAAAAATCACAATTGAAGAACAAGAAAAGGCCATCAATGACCTTACCTCGACATTAGAGGAGAAGTCCAAGACTGGTGAGGGACTTGAAGAAGAAGTTGTTACTCTGAGAATTAAAATTCAATGTGAATCAATTTCAAAATAAGCAAAGAAGAATATAAAATTTGGAAGGATCTCGAATACTGAGATGCTAGAGGGAGAAAAACATGGTTCTAATTGAGTGGAAAAGATCCTGAGTGATGAAAGTCCCACATACATGGTAAATAGTGTATTTTTTTGTAATTCTGAAACATCAAATGATATAAATAATGTGAGCCAAAATAAAGGCAATATGAAAGTTGATCATTTTGAAAAGACACCTGAAGTGATGAAAAAGGAACTTTTAAATCATTTTGAAAGTAGAAATGAAGATTATCATAGAAATTCCTGATATTATAGGATTCTAAACAATTTTCCTAAGGAAGAAGGCATGAGGAGAAATTTAAGTGAGAAAACATTTCATTTCATGAAGTGTCAGTATTTTGGTTATCTGAGCCATACCATGTCATACTGTGAAGATGGAAGGAGATATATAAATGGGGAAGAGTAATGTGGTCAAAAAAGGAGAAAATATTCATATCCTACTTATTATTGAAGAAATAATTTCTTTTTATATTGTTTTAAATATTCTAACATTGGCCATAAAGCTGTGTATTGTAGGAAAAAGTATGACAGGAGAAATTCATTCAATGCTTAAAGATGCTTCAATAATTGTCTACCAGACAATGTTGTTATTAAAAATAATTTTTCTAATCTGGAATTTGAATTTGAATATGAAGAACCCATGTACGTGGAAGTGATAATTGAAAGACCCTCACTATCATATGCTCAATCCAATATCTCATGGAAATAAAAAAGGAAAATTGAAAAGTTCATTTTAGAAAAAGTAGCCGTCAAAGCTACAAAGAACAAAAAAACATGGATTCTTGATAGTGGATTTTCACCCCACATGATAGGTAATACAGACCTATTAACGAATGTCAAGAAAAATGTCAATCGAACAGTGAGGTTCGGTAATGATGGAGCTTTGAAGATAAAACGCAGTGGAAGTATTGAGCTAGCTAATGGAGAGATGAAGAAAACTGAAGTCCTGTATGTGGATTTTCTACATCACAATCTTCTTAGTGTGATTAATCTCTATGACTTAGGACTTATTGTGACATTAAATCAAAATTGATGTACTATAAGAGGAATTTCAAGGAATTATCTCATGAAAGGCTATATAATAGAAGGTAATTTATATCAGGTTGTTAGCAAAGATAACATTTTCTAAATAACAGTTGGAGAGGAAACCAACATATGGAATCGAAGATTGGGGAACATCAATCAGAATGACATGGAAAATATATATAATCCAAAGATAGAAATGGATATCCTTAATCTGAAGCATGAATGAGAAAATACGTGTGATGCATGCATGCGAGGAAAACTAGTCTGCAGTTCCTACCGGCCAAAGACGAAAATTGAATCAAATCTCATTGACCTCATCCATACAGATGTATGTGGCCCGATAAATGTTGTTGGAACACATGTAGAGAGGTAAATTGTTATTTTCATGGATGATTACAGTATAATGGAATGTGTTATTATTATATATATGAAGCATCATGTTCTTGATTGCATGAAAACCTATCGAAAAATTTACAATAATTACACTGGATGGAATATCAAAGTCCTACAGTCTGAAAATGGAGGGTAATACATGTCCATTGAATTTGAAAATTACCTAGAGAAGCAAAGGATACAGCATGAGGTGGAATCTGTGATAACTCCCTAGAAAAATGGAGTTGTTGAACGCATGAATCAATAGGTAAACAATATGCCTAGATCTATGCGGATTGATATTTTTTATTCCTAAACATTACAGGAAAGAGGTATTACAAGCTACTATGTATATTCAAAACCGAACAGGGCTATATATAGGTGAATCAATGATACCATATGAATTGTGGCATGGGAGGAATCCCACTTTGAAATATTTTCATGTTTTCGGAATAAAATGGTTTATCCTAAACCAAGAAGGAAATAAGGGTAGTATGGAGACAATGTAGAAGAAGGAATATTTCTTGGATACTCAATAGATAGTAAATTCTATAAGTGTTTTAATAAGCACTTGAGTATAATTGTGGAAAGCAGTGATGTAAAGATCATTGAGGAGAAAAACATGAATGTTTCAAGGAATTCTTATGATGATGTGATAGAAGATTGTGATGAATGTGAACGTGGAAGAAATTTTAATATAAAGGTAGATGAAGGTGTGAAAAACTTTCAGGAGTCACTTCAGGATGTTTACTCTGAAGAATAATCTAAAGAGAAAGCCATAGTTGAATAGAATTTAGTCGAACCCCAATGGAGAAATCGACGTGCAGAGATAGATCAGTCCATCATTATCGGGGATCAGAATGCACCTAAAAAAATGTGAATGAGGAATAATGCACAATCTATATTTCAATTAGTTTTGGAACCATCCTCATTTTAATAGGTTGCAATGGACGAGTCGTGGGTGAAAGCACTAAATGAAGAGTTAGATCAAATTGAAAAAAATTAGACATGGGATCTTGTTAAAAGACCTAATGATCATTATGGGATTGTTACAAACTATATTATCAACAAAAAATTTTATGAACAAGGAAATGTGTTTAGAACTAAGATGCACTTGGTCTGTAAAGGATAATCACAAATATAAGGTGTTGTTGTTGAGGATAAATTTTCTACTGTGGAGAGACTGGAGTCAATCGGGCTATTGTTTTCAATAGCAATACAAAAAGGTTATAAAGTGCATCAAATGGATGTCAAGACAAAAATCTTAAATAGAGTATTGGAAGAATAAGTCTACATTGAACAACCCATAGGGTTCTTTCTTGGAAATGATGAAATGAAGGATTTTAAATTAAAGAAAGCTATTTATAGCCTGAAACAAGCACTGTGGGCGTGGTACTCTTAGTTGGACTCTTATATGAGAAATCCTGATTTTATAAGATGATGAGTGGATCACAATCTGTATGTGAAGAACTCAAAATAAGACCAGTTCACTGTTTTGGTATACTCTGATGATATTATGTTTTTGATGAAGTAGACATGGATCAGTGGATGATTTTTTTAATCACATGAAATAATAATTTGAAATGTCCATGATTGGTGAACTCACATACTTCTTAGGGTTATAGGTTATTTATAAGAAGGATTACACTTTCATTTCTCAAGAAAATTATTCAAGGGGGATACTGATGAAATTCAATATGCATGATTCTTAACAAATTTCTACATAGATTGTAGTTGGTCAATGCTCAAAAAGCATGATAATGGGACTTTTGTGGATCAACCCATGTACCAAAGAATAATTGGAGTCCTACTGTACCTGATGGTGACATGACCCGATATTGTCTATTGAACTTTCCTTGTGGCCTTCTTTCAGAGTAATCCAAAGG
The DNA here is from genome assembly GCA_963277665.1 of Viscum album. Lineage (NCBI taxonomy): Eukaryota > Viridiplantae > Streptophyta > Magnoliopsida > Santalales > Viscaceae > Viscum > Viscum album. The sequence continues at coordinate 1,326,014,816 of OY728161.1, read as the reverse complement.
AAGAAGATATGGAGACAGTGAAAAGAATCATGAGATACATTCAAGGAACACATAATTATGGGTTATACTTTACTATGGGAAGAGATAGTAAACTATCCATATTTTCTGATTATTAATTAGATGGAGATGTAGTGGAAAGAAAGTTAAAAATTGGGGGAGAATTATATATGGGGAAGAAATGTGTGGTCCAGTTAAGAAAGAAACAGGAAAGTACTTCAATTAGTACTATATAAGTTGAATATATATATGATACCAAGGTTTGTACTCAGTTACATTGGATGAAGCATCAACTATGTGACATAGGTGATGAGGTTAAACAACCAATGGTGATTTAATGTGATAATAAGAGCCAATTGATCTTAGGAAGAATCTCTTCCATCATTCTCGTACGAAAAATATTGATACAGGATATCACGTAATTAAAGAAAATGTTGAAGAAGGCATGATCAAAATGGACCATGTGGGAACTGATGAGCAAGTGGTTCGAATTATGACCAAGACACTGTTAGTGGTTGTGTTTTAGAAACATTAGTTGAACCTCGGTGATCAGCCACCTCCCAATGCATAGGAGGTTACAAGATGCCCCTCTCCTGAGTTGTTTTAAGTGTTTTAATCAGTTTTTTGTAAAGATGTAGGTTTATTTGGGGAGATATGATCTAGGGGGAACTTGTTTATATAACTGTACATGTCTCAATTCGATTCATTAGTTTTATATCCAATGGGGGAGAATGGATTAATTCAATGGAAATTTTTTTATTTCTGTCTAGTTACAGGAAATATGGAGAATAGAAAAATCCAAAAATGAAACTATGGCGGAGAAAAGAAAAGGATGTGAACACAATTAAAGTACTCTCTCTTGTTTTTCACACTGACAACTACTCATGTATACATAGAGTGATGGATGAGTTTTTTACTAAAGGTTCATGTTTTGGACGTGGATGACACATTAGTGAATTTATCTAGAGATTGCCAACAAACCCAAAGGGTTGAAGGTGTTCAATATGTGGAAAATGCATGAAGTATGTAGTGAAGGAATGTGGTACATTGAACTATGTGTAGACATGAAAACAGTTTGCAGTAATGGTAAATAGTGAAGTTGTGCGGTATGTCGAATGCTACCGAAAATAGTTTTCATCAATGGTACGCAGTGAAGAGATTTAATACGTGGACCGACAGACATACAATATGAGGAAGGTTAACAGTATGCGATAAAGGTTAACAATTTTGATGATTTCAGTACATTGTGGAGACCAATAGTACGCATATGGAGTGATGTTTACCATTAATTTTGTCCCACATTGAAAATTTGGGTAAATTAGATTACTTAAATTTGTGGATTTATATACCAATTTATGGAGATGTAATCAACTTTTTTAAGTGACAATATTGGAGATTAAAATTTCATGATGAAATTAGTTGATGTTTGATATGGAACACAGAGGATAAGAGGTGTGAAGAGAGAATCATCTCTGTAAGGAAAATAGTTTGTGGAAGAGAGCATGGTTCATGCATGAAGCTCTCGTAGTACGCTGGTGAGAAAGGAAGTATGTGGAGCAGGAAGGTATGCAGAGGAGTGGAGCAGTATGCAAAATAGTGAAGTACACGGAGAAGGACAGTTCACAGAAGAGTTTGATGGTACATGTAAACAAATGGATTATACATGGAAATATCTAGATGGTACGTAGAAATAGCATCCATATATGAAAATAGTGGTGGTATGCGGAAACAACAAAATTATGCAGAACACCCAAGAATGCTTGAAAATTTACCCAACCAGTTTACAAAATTAATTTCCATAACATATTTTTGTTCAAAAAAATAAATTACATATGTGTTTGATTACAAGATTTCAATAGAGCATCCATTTACAGTTTAGTATGCATCATATAATGAAAAACTAATAAATAAACCTCCATGTTGTTGAACTGTGTGAAGATTATTCCAACAATGTGAGCAAGGGGGTCTGTGCAGAAGTGATCTGAGGGATGCAATGTGATATCCCTAAAACCTTGTAATGGTAGTGAGACTGGCACAGAGTGACCATGATAAACACTTATGACACACAACTTGTAAAGATCAGTGGTTTTTGGTACGGCCGACACACTATCAGTGTATGCTCCTTGGATGTATCCATTATTGGTGAACCATGTCAAATTTTTGTGTCATTGATTTGAAAGTGATTTTTTATTTTTTTCACTTCTTCTTTAGACATCTTTAATTTGTTCCTAAAAATGTAGTAACATGATCCATCAGTTTCAAATTAAAATTTGACATCTGGATTCACCCCTCCCCTCTTGGGGTGTTCTGGGGTCCTTCCACATTCTCCCCCCTTATGAAATTTATCCCTTGAAATTTCGTTATAAAAACAAAGGGGAAAATTGGTGAGGGTTCGTCTCTTTAATTACATCCATTAATTCCCATGTTTCTATTCATACATATGGTTACAATATAGTAATTTTACCAGGTGATTATTCTTGTTTCATAACACTCTAACTCTATGATCTAAGATATTCATTGGGTTTTCATTGTAAGAGAGATCATTTTCCAATTATACCACCTCTAAATTTAGTATGTATGAAGGATATGGTATGTAATTTAGGAAGAGGGATACATGGAATACATCTCTTACTTGAGTCACGGTTGGTGGAAGTTCTAGTCGATATGCCACAACTCTGACACAATCGAGAATCTCGACGGACCAATGTACATGGGAGATAGATTTATTTTCTTTCCAAATATAATGATCATCTTCCATTGAAATATAAGGATGAATGCCATGTCTCCAAACGTAAACTCTATTTCACATCAGTGATTGTCTGTATATCTCTTCTGTTGTCTTTGGGAGGCCTAAATATTTTGTGGAATGGGTTTCACTCTTTCTACAATTTCTTCATCCATTTAAGGTCCTAGAATCTTACATTAATCGATTTCATCCAATTATGTTGGCGTTCTATATCATTTCCCATAAAGGTATTCATATAGATCTATTTGGATGCTCAAGTGGAAACAATTGTTTTTTGAGAACTTGACTTGAGGTAGATGTTGGTCCCATCCTCCCTTGCAGTCCATATGAAATTCTGTTAACATTTATTCCAATTTCAAAATAGTATAATCAGATTGGAAATCACAATGAGGATGATATTATGTACTATTGTTAAAAATAGTGTTCACAACATGTTAGATAATATTCTAGAACTTGGAGATGAATCTTGGATCTCAATCAGATACAATTGATAGTGGAACTTCATGAAACCTCTCCAATTTTTTGATTTATATCCATGTAATTTGGACTAGTGAAATGTCCTCCCAAATTGAGATAAAGTTATGTGTCTTTATAATAATATCCACAAAAACTCATATAAATTATTCCTTATGTATATCTTTGGACGTCTGGTGACAAAGTCCATGATGATGTTCTCCCATTTCTATGTTGGTATAGGTAATGGTTGCAACATCACCTTATAATTTTTTCTTTTGGACATCAATAGAATACATACCATGAATATTAAAATAATATTCAACAATCTACTTCTTTTTATTTTCCCACAAATAGTCGTCCAAGGGATCGTGATGCCTCTTTGTTCTCCCTTGGTGAATATAGATGGTTGAGCTATGTGCGACATTCAGAATCTATTTCTTTATCTCTGTATTGGATGGAACACATAGTCATGACCCAAATCTCACAACTCATTCCTCATCGGTTTTGATCTTTAAGGATTTACCATTTCTGATAGGTTATACCTTTTTCTATATTTCCCCATCATTTCATTGAGCATCATTTATTTTCCCAATAAGTGATTATTCATAAATAATTTGAGAAAGGATTTATGATGTTTCTTTCATGATGATTCCCATGTCCATTTTATAAAAATCTATGAATATTGGATCCTTATAAATTATCATAATCAAAAAAGTTGCAAGAACCTTTCTACTTAATGAAGATGCCACTTTAGTTTCCATACCATAATGGTTGTGGATTGTAATGACCTGAATCTAGAGCCACTCAAGTGGTGCCCCGTACCCGGTTCTCCACACTATCTCAAGAACATTTCCCAAAACGCCAGAGGCTGCCAACTAGCAGTGAGGGCCTTGGTGTGTCATTGGGGAAACTATGCCCTCATTTGGTAAAGTATACAAGGGAAAGGAAATAACAGTCAGTCGCGGAAGAAGTAAACAACATATAATAACTAAAACTAAATAGTGGAAGCAATGAATATATATAGTAATGATGATAATGTTGCAACAGGTACACGTATATAAGGAATGAAGCAAACACAACAACATTCTGAAATACTACTGAGAAACAAAGTACTAAAAGTAAATATCAACTCCAGCAGCATCGCAAGCCTAAGTTCGGTCCAATTCTCTGCATCTCCAACTAGAAATCATGTAGCTAAAGTAGAAGGGCCACAATCCCAATCCACACTTGAAACCATATAAGCTATTTGGGCTGAAAAGCAGGACCCAAACCGGGTCTGAGACTAATCCCAGTAGGCAACCACCATAAGATATGTGCCCTACTGTCAGTGAGTAATATAGAATAAGTAATGGAAGTAAATGTATTAATGAAATAGGAGTACAAAAGTAAACAATCCTACCAATTGCCATTCATATTAATTTAAAGATTAATTCATTCATTTATTTAAACAACCAAGGAATCTAGAAAAGCTCTATATTCCAAGGTAAACAGATAACACAATAGGCATCAAAAGACTACCTAAACAAACAAGAAGGCCAATAGATCCATGTTTGTCCATTGGGTTGGTAGACTCATCTAAACCAACCATAAAATACACATTCACACTGACTCTCTGGGTGGCTCAAACTAGTAGACACCTATAGTCAAGTAAACATACAAAGGAACAGACACTCTGGGACGCATTCACATCGATTCCCCTGTGGTCTTGCAACGATTTCTATAGACTCTCTAAGGAAGCTCTTACATCCATTTACTCCTGTGGTCTTGATACTTGCGTAAAATAATGACACTCTTAGGAAGAACAAAGTACAATACCCATAGGTCCTGCATACGAAACTAATCCCAACAGACCCCCTAGGGAAGCACTTATCGACTATTCCCTCTTTGGTCTCCCGCACCAGGTTCTCACAACCCTTAGTGGTCCAGTTGTGCGTAATCGAATGTCAGCAACCCTAAGTTAGTTCAGAATCAACTTGGTTAGAAGCTAAAATTAATTAAAATCATTAAAATAGTAGACAACACATGCAATCGGTTATAACGAGTAAACTAGCAATTGAAATAGGGTTTTCCTTGCTGGAAATCTGTGCCCAACGACGATAAACAGACTAATAGGGATAACCCCCATGGGGTGACCCTAAAACATGCAAAAAATTATATATTGTTATCAATTAACTTTAAGCTAACAAGAAGTCTAAGGAAATTAAAAAATAGGACCAAAATCCCTAACCCGGGATACCCGAAACCTAGGAATCTGACACTTTTTCAGAAAAACTAAAAGACATTCAACGTAGGGCAACAAACCACCTACCTTGATCCTAGGAGATCGATATATTGAACCTCGACCCTTGAATCATCATAGAATACAGTAGATCTAAAAAAACATCCAAAAATTTCAGCCTATGTTAACTCTCATAAGAGAAGGAATCAGGAAACGTGGCCAAAGAAGAACAAAGAACTCAATGATGCGATTCTATTGCAACTGACGAAATTCAATTCAGATAACTGGTGAAAAATCGGTGCCTTAGAAAATATTTTACCTCCTCAGATGCTGTAGATAGAATTGGGAGAATAAGAAGATGGAAATAAGGATTAGACGTGACCCCAGACCGTTTAACGAAATAAAAAGAATGTACATGGCGTGTACTAATAGAGTACATGGCGTGTACATTCCTTTTCTGAACTCTGATTTAGGAGGCCTCCATGTCACCCTTACACAGCAGTGTGTGTGGCCATGACACGACCATCACAGGGATTCCAGTGGCATCGAAGTACACGGTGTGTACTCTTAAAGTACACGGCGTGTACTCTGAAAATTTCCAGATTTTCCTCTTTTTCCCAAAAATGAGCAGAAAGAAAAAGAATACCTGAAAAGAAGATCCAGGTTCATACAAACACCCCCCCTAATGACATTTTTCCCCAAATTTCCGTAACAAGGTGGCGAAGAAGAAACCATGAACAACTCTGGCCACTGTGACTGCATATCGGCCTCCCTCTCTTAAGTCCTGTCCTATACACGGCCGTGCTGCCATAGCACCTATACTAGAGGAACAGACCAGCCATGGAGTATCTTTGCACTAAAATCAAAAATCTTGATAGGATGCTCCCCGAATGATGCATCCTGCTCCAGCTCAACCTCCTCTGGTTGAAAAACATGAGATGGTTTTGAGAAATAGCGTCGAAGCTGAGAAACATGGAAGCCATCATGCATAACCTATTACCTCTAAGTTAGTGGAAACCTATAAGAAACCATCCCGACTCTCTCCAGAACCTCAAACGGCCCGACGTATCTTGATGAAAGCTTACCCTGTCTCCTGATCCTCTTGTGTCCCAACCTTGGTGTAACACATCGGAAAACCTGATCTCCGACCTTGGACTCCAAGGGTCGTCTCCGCTAATCATCATAAGATTTCAATCAAGACTGTGTAGTATCCATCCTCTTCTGAATCAACTCCACCTATTCTTTGGTCTCTGAAACAAGATGACGTCCCAACATAGCTGCCTCTCCTACCTCTAGCCAACACAAGGGTGATCGGCATGTCCTACCGTACAAGTCCTCATAAGGTTCCGTCTGAATAGTTTCTTGAAAACTATTATTGTAGGAAAACTCCACAAGAGGTATATGTCTCTCCCAAGAACCTCCAAAATCATGGATGCATGCTCGTAGCATGTCCTATAGCACCTGACTGGCCATCTGAATATCCATCAGACTGGCCATCTGTCTGGGGATGATAAGCTATACTCAGAAGTACCTATGTATCAAAAGCCCTATGTATCGATTCCCAAAAATGTGACGTGAAGAGAGATTCCCTATCTAAAATGATAGTACTATGAACCCCATGCAAACGTACAATCTCATGGATGAACAACCGTCCAAGCTCATCATCACTGAAGGTCTCCTTAATCCTCAAGAATTGAGTATCCTTCAAGAAACTATCATTCAAAACCCATACCGTGTCATTACCTCGAGGAGATCTCGGTAACCCTATCACGAAGTCCATCGCGACATCATTACACTTCCACTTGGGAATGGGTATCTTTTGTAAAAGCCCTGCTGGTCACTGGTGCTCCGCCTTCACCTACCAACAGGGGGACCAACTCATAACAAACCAGAAACATCTCTCTTCATACCTGGCCACCAATACTAGAGGTGTAGATCATGATAAATCTTGGTGACACCAGGATGAACTGCCTAAACTAAGGAATGAACGTCTCTCATCATCTCCTCGCATATATCTGTTGGCACCCATACGCGTCCCTAGAAACGCAAGAACCCACCCACGCCTACGGTCCATCCGGGAAGAGGTTCCTCTCCTGCCACACTTTCCCATAGGACTAGGCCTTCATAATCTGATAGCTACCTCATTAGAAATCAGTCAATAAGGGTAGAGGTAATATCTATTGAGGAAAGAAAAGTCTGCCCCTGTCTATTGTGCATCTCCAAATTTATTTCATAGAACAGAGCCATAAGCTGCCACTCGATGCTGGCCTCCTAAACTACCTATATCTGTGTCCTCCTGCTCAGTGCATCTGCCACAACATTTTCTTTCCTAGGTGTATAAGCAAGCATGAAATTGAATGAATGTAGGTACTCAACCCACCTCCACTGTCTCAGATTCATGTCATGCTGTGTGAAGGTATATTTGAGGCTCTTATGGTCAGTATATACCACAACATGCTCTCCCATAAGATAATGTCTCCAATAATGAAAAGCATGAACAAATGAAGCCAACTCTAGGTCATGTGTAGGATAGTTCCTCTCATGTGGCCACAACTGGCGAGATCCATATGCGACAAGACTATCCTCTTACATAAGCACTGCTCCAAGCCTGATGCCAGATGCATCATAGAAAATGTATAACTCTTGCCCAGCTCCGACAAAACTAGAATTTGTGCGGAAGTCAATGTCCCCTTTAGCTCTTGAAAGGCTGAATCACAGGCTTATGACCAAACACACTTCACCCCCTTCTTATTAAATCCCATCAACGATGCTGCTAAGCATGATAAGTCCTATATAAACCGTAGGTAGTAACCAGTCAGCCCGAAGAAACTTTGTACCTTGAAGAAATTCTTTGGATGCTCCTAGGTAACTAATGCTATCATCATCTCTTGGTTTACTGACACTCCTATCATTGATATGACATAACCCAGGAAGTCAATCTCATCCATCGAAAAGTGCCACCTTGAGAGCTTTGCATATAAATGATGCCACCTTAGTGAAGTCAAAAAAATCTCATGATGGGTAGCATGGTCATGTCGAGTGCGAGAGTGCTCCAAGATATCATCCATGAAAACCACCATGAAAGAGTAAATGTATGGATGGAACACTCAGTTCATCAATTCTATGAAAACTACTGGTGCGTTTGTGAGACCAGATGACATAACCAAATACACATACAGACCATACCTGCTCTGCAAGGCTGTAAGAGGTATATCACATGGTCTGACATGAAACTAATGATAGACGGATCTCAAGTCGATCATTGAGAACACTCTTGCTCCTCCAATCTGATCAAAGAGAGCATCTATCCATGGAAATGGATATCAGTTCTTGACCGTCAACTCGTTTAGATTCCAATAATCTACATAAAGCTATATGGTACCATCCGCCTTCTTTGCAAACAAAATGGGTGAACCCCAAGGAGCAGTACATGTTTGGATAAAAGACTTTTCCTGAAACTCCTCAAACTGCTTCTTGAGCTCCTGAAACACATGTGTAGCCATCCTCTAAGGAGGTATGGATACCGGTGCTGAAGTCAACCTCTCGCTCTGGAGGCAAACCTGAAAAGTCTTCTGGAAAGAAGTCTGGAAAGCGATCAACCACTGGAGGAAAATCAATATGAGAAGTCTCCTAGTCATCTAGATATAATCTATCAATGAGGGATGTAACACCGCCCAACCCATGATGCTCTGGTCCAGCACTTCTTGCCTGGACATCCCATTCGCCCTTGTGAAAAAAAGATCCACCCTCTGGTGATGTGAAACTCACCCTACAGAGATAGCAATATAAAAAGGCCTAGAAGGGAACTAACTAGTCCATAATAAGAATGAAATCATAGCTTGTAATCTCTAGGACATAGATATTCTATGAAAAACAACACCCACCAACCTCAAGGGGATAGTCTAAGCACTAACGCTTGCTAGCAGTTCGAATTCCCAAGGGAGTGTCGAGCATCATCATATCCTCAGAAGTATAAACAGTATGTCTAAGGATTTCCACAATAGGCATAGAAATAAGGATATGAGAATCTCCTATATCTAAAAGTGCACAGGATAAAATGGAGGCTACTAAAATTGTACCTCGAACTGTAGAAGGTCCAGGATCCTGCTCCCGATGAATCTGATCTAACGAAAAAGTATGGCCTGCACCCCGGCCCAGTGTAGCAGCCCGAGATACCAAAGTTGGCCCTCCCTGAGCCTGACCACTACATCCATAGCCTCTACCCTAGCCTGAACGACCTGAAGAACTCCATCCCCCAGTCTGCTATGGAACTGGTAATCCTTCTCCTGTATGTGAAGTCAAAACTGGTCCTCCTTCACTAGCAGATGGAAGGAAAACCATACAGAAACGCTGTAGATGACCCATATTGCTGCAAGATCGGCACCCCAATGGGTCTCCTAGGAACTTAGGATTATTATGACCACTTTTTCAACAATGATAGAACAACACTTGGGTTCCATAAGGATGATCTCATCTACCCTAAGGAATACCTCGCTTCCTCGAGTCACCTCGTGTAGACTCCAGGTGGCGCTTCCTACTGTCTATCTGAAATGAATCATCCCCGGATGTTGAACTACCCTGGTCCACAGCTCCAATATCCCTCAGATTTCTCTCTATTATAAGAGTTTGGTTGAGTATCAGAGTAATAGAAGTCAACTGAAAGATGTTCACCTATAATCTGATGTCCGGTCTGAGGCCTTCCTCAAACTTTCTTGCTAAAAACAACCTCGTCATTCCCCAGAACGGAACTGAAACGCTGTGACTCTGTGAAGCAAGAGGAATACTTCATAACTGGAAGAGTACCCTATTGTAGGTTCATGATCTCTCTGGCTCTGTCATCCCTCAGTGTCACTGGGTAGAAGTAGTCATAGAACGTACGCTAAAACTCGTCCCAAGCCATATCCTGTTGGCGCCTTTCCCGCGAAACCACAATCCACCATCTCTTGGAGGAATCTCGTAGCATATAAGTCATGAGATTCACCCTCCTCTACAGAGGAATCTCCAGGTGATCAAATATGGATAGTATTGATTCCAACCATGACTTTGTAGCATGTGGTCCTCCTTTCCCTGTGAACGTGGGAGGATGTTGCTGTTGAAAAACCCATGTCAGCTCTTCCATAGATGGGGAAAGATACTGATCTCCATAGAACGTCTACATGAATCTCATGAAACCCTATCTGAAATTAGAATTGGCACCCGTTTCAGGAATCACTATAGGATCCATGTTCTGAATGTTAGGGGGAACTACATGTAGTCCCTGATCTGCCGTAGTAGGTATACAGTCACTACCTTGCAACTGACGGAAAACCAGAGGACGTCTCGGTGCCATAGCTCTAAAAGGTCAAAATCACACCTCAGATTAAGGATTAAAAAATATAGAAAAAAAATAAGGCATAAGAAGTAATAGGGAAATGAAGGCATTCACGTTATGCAAAACAGGACTACACTTCACGTTCTTTCCATACACAGAGGGTTCTCTTAGGTCATTCACATGGGCGTGTACTTATACCTAAAATGGGCGTGTAACACCCCAAATACATGACATGTTGTACTAACACATGGTGTGTACTTGAATCATCTTCCCTTATCGAGTCCTTATACATGGTTAAGCTACAATAATCCTCTAATAGAAAACTACACGGCGTGTTCAAGGGAGAAATGGTGTGTACTAGACATGCCTTACCAGGCCCGTGTTGTTAGTGACATGGCCTGACACACGGCCGACACTACACGGCATGTTCAAAACAGACATGGTGTGCATGAGGAAGGGTAACACTGAACTGTGTTGTTTGTGACACGGTCGGGTACCTAGATCAGACTACACGGCGTGTATGATTCAGACACAACGTGTATGCGAAAATATAACATGACCCGTGTTGTTCGTGACACGACCGAGGTACCTATTTCATACAACAGAGCATGCTAAACTATTACATTGCATGTTCCTAAAAGATTTTTTCAGAACCCTGTGTTTCTAATCACACAGTCAGTGACACAGTTTAAAAACTACACGTCTAGGTCACACGGGCTGTCCTAGTAGGAAACTACACGACATGTTTTTCCACTACACGACGTGTCCGTAAGAATTTTCCCTTCTCCATGTCATTAGTCACACGGAATGGTACATAGACCACTACTACACGACATGTCAACCTGGTACATGGCGTGTTGTCATGCGGATTTCCCAACCCATGTATTCATCTACAAGTCTAGGTAACATGGAAGGCAGGTACATGGTGTGTACATGAAAGTACATGGCGTGTAACCATGAAAAGTAGTTCTTCCCGAACAGAAGAACAGATTGTGTGTGTTCATAAGACCACATTCCGTGTTGTCTGGGTTTATGGGCAGTAACAAATAGGAACCCCCAAAACCACTGGAAAAACTCTAAAACAAGAACCTATGTGCCAAATTCTGATCTTTGGGGGCCCATACTCCTTGCGAATCAATGTTTGGAATCATAACAATGCATATAACAAGTAAATAGTATAACAAACTCACGATTCACCAAATTCCGATCCTCAAGGGCTCATAAAAACTTGAAGACTAAAGTTTAGCATCCATGATAAACAAGCTCTAAACAAACGATACCCTATCAACATAGCAGGTATTCTTTCACAACAGCTATGACAACAGAATGAATAATCTATCAAGAATTCTATCACAACGGCATGAAATTTCTAATGAAATTTAGATGGCATGGAAAAATGAAAGAAATTTTATTTTCTAACAAGTGCCTATAGGATGCATGAGATGACATACCCTCATCTAATCGATTTGCGACAAAATAGAAGCAAAATCGTATAAACTGTAACAGCACAACACAAGTGCACCACCCGATGGTAAAATAAATTAAACTGTAAGATTTTAAAAACTCAAAAATTTCAATATTGAAGGTAATCTGGATTTTTCCCTATACATGGGTTCTAAACCTCCTAGGAAAAGCTATTTACCATTTACCTATTCCGTCATATCCCAATCTAATGTCGCTAAATAGTAAGTCAATAGAAAAGAATAGAATCTATTTGATACCACTTTGAAAAGACCCAAATCCAGAGCGACTCAACTAGTGCCCCATACCCGGTTCACCACATGACCTCAAGTGAATTTACCCAAATTCCAGAGGCTTTCGACAAGCAACGAGGGCCTTGGCGAGTCATTGGGGAAACTATTCCCTCATTTAGTAAATTATAAAAGGAAAAGGAAATAACTTTCAATAGCAGAAGTAGTAAACATCATTAAATAACTAAAACTAAACAGTGGAAGAAATGAATATATATTGTAATGATGATAATGATGCAGTAGGTACAAGTATATAAGGAAAGAAGAAAACACAACAACGTGCTGAAATACAACTGAGAAACAAAGTACTAAAAGCAAATAGCAAGTCCAGCAGCATCACAAGCCTAATCTCGGTCCTATGCTCTCCAGCTCCAACCAGCAATCATGTACCTGAAGTAGAAAGGCCACAATCCGTATCCACACCTGTAACCATATAACCTGTCCGGGCTTAAAAGCAGGACCCAAACAGGGTGTGAGACTAATCCCAGTAGGCAACCACCACAATATCAGTGCCCTACTATCAGTGAGTAATATAGCAGAAGTAATGAAAGTAAATGTAGTAATGAACTAGGAGTACACAAGTAAATAATCCTACCAATTACTATTCATATTCATTTAACGATTAAATAATTCATTTAATTTTACAACCAAAGAATCTAGAAAATATCTCTTTTCCAAGGTAAACTGGTAACACGGCAGGCATCAAAAGACTACCTAAAAAAGAAGCTTGCCAATATATCCATGCTGGTGATTTTTCTTGGTAGACTCATCTAAAGCAACCAAAAAATATGCATTCACACTTACTCTTTGGGTGGCTCAAACTAGCAGACCCCTATAGTCATGTAAACATATAAAGGCACATACACTTTGGGAAGCACTCACATCAATTCCCCTGTTGTCTTGCAACGATAGCTATAGAATCTTTGGGGGAGATCTTACATCTAATTCCACCCATGGTCTCGATACATGAGTAATCTAAGGAAACTATTAGGAAGCAAGAATTCCAAATCCTGTAGGTCCTACGTACGAAACTAATTCCCATAGACCCCCTAGGGAAGCACTTATCGTCTATTCCCTCTTTGGTCTCCCGCACTAGGTTCTCACATCCCTGAGCAGTCCATTCGTGCATAATCGAATGTTAGCAGCCCAATGTATGTTTAGCAACTACTTGGGTAAAATATATAATGCATCAAAATCATTAAAACAACAGGTAACACATGCTGTCAATTATAACAAGAAAACTAGCAATTGCAATAGGGTTCTCCTTGCATTAAAAATATGCCAAATGGAGATAAACATCTAAATAGGGATAACACCCATGGGGTGACCATAAAACATGAAAACAAGTATATATTATTATCAATTAACCTTATTCTAACAAGAAATCTATGACAACTAAACTATATGACCAAAATTCCAAACCCGGGATACCCGAAACATGGGAATCTAGCACTTTTGCACAAAAACTCAAATACATTCAATGTAAGGAAACAAACCATCTACCTTGATAATAGGAGATCAATATACTTGAAACTTGGCCAGTGAATCGTCCTAGAACAGAGTAGATCTGCAAAAATGTCTAAAAAGGTCAACCTACGATAACTCTCAAAAGAGAAGGAATCAGGAAACGTGGAAAAAGAAGAACCAAGAACTCACCGTTGCGATTCTATTGCAACCGACGACGTTTGATTCGGATAACCGGTGATAGATAAGTGGATCAGAGAATATTCGGCCTCCTCGGATGCTCTGGACATAATTAGGCGATGAAGAAGATGAAAATAATGATTATATGTGACCTCAGACCATTTAACAAAATAAAAAGAAAGTACACAACGTGTACTTCTAGAGTACATTTCATGTTATTACCCTTTATGTACTCCGCTTTAGGTGGCCTCCAAGTCACCCTTACATGGTCATGTGTGTGGCCATGACACGGCCAGTACACGGCTTCTAGTGGCATCAAAGTACACTGTGAGTACTCATAAAGTACATGGTGGGTAACCAAAAATTTTAAGATTTTCCTCTTTTTCCCAAAAATGACCAGAAAGGAAAAACATACCTGAAAAGAAGATCCAGGTTCTTACATCGATTGAGCAGTAATAATCCATGAAGATATTTAACTATATTTGACGGATCATATTAACATCCTTCTGTTGGAATATATATTTGGGGCTGTTATGATCGGTATATATTACACACTTCTCTACATAGAGATAATTCCGCCATATTTTCAATGAGAAGATCATAGATTCTAACTCTAGATAATACATAGGATATTTTTACTCGTGAATTTTCAACTTCCTTGAGGCATATGATATGATTTTATTATTTTGAATCCGTACATATCATAATCCATTCATTGGAGCATCGCTATATAACACAAAATGATCCCCACTTGTTGGATGTGTGAGTATTGGAATAGAGATATGCCACATTTTCATCTCTTTGAAGAAATTTTAACATTAACTGTCCCAAATAAATTTCACCTGCTTACGAGTTAGCTGGGATAGTGGGTTAGAATATCATGATAATTTCTTCACAAATCATCGGTAATATGCAGCTATATTGAGGATACTATAGATCTCTATTAAAAATGATAGCATGGGCCACTCCACAAATGCCTTTGTATTGGAAGGGTCCACAGATATCCATTCCCTTGTGATAAAATTCCCCAATAATGATAATTCCTCCATATAGAACTCAAAATTAATGTACATTGAATATAGTTTCTCTCTTTGCAGTGCCTCTAGAACTGTACTCATATGCTTCTCATGTTCCACCTTGATCATGTATTATATTAGAATATCATCAATAAATACTACCACATAACTTTTTAAGATATCTCTAAAGACTCTATTCATTATATCTATAAAATTTCTAGAGCCATAATGAGTTCGAAGGGAATCACTATGAACTCATAGTTTCCATACCTTCCATGAAACGTAGTCTTGGGAATGTATTCATTCTTCACCTTTAACTGGTGATATCCCAACGAAGGTCCACCTTAGAGAAATACTTGTCCCCAAGTAGTTAACTAAACAAGTATTCTATATGTTGAATGGGATACATGTTATTTATCATGATTTTATTGAGATAATGATAATAAATGTAGAGGTGCATTGATCCATCCTTCTGCATGACAAATTGGACTTGTGCACCCATACATCCAACGACATGAAGGCCTTCGATTTTTTATTATAATAAAAGATAACATAAGACACATTTGATGAGAATATGGGGGGGGGCTGGACATCATGGATATAGGACATCACACGACCCGAGGGTCAAAGAGAGAAAAAAACCTGAAGACAACATTAATCAGCCCCACCCCAGCATATAATCATGATGAAACCCTCTGCCATTCCATGATAATTCAGCAAGAAAGTAACATGTGTCAAAGCACAGTCCTAATCCGATGCTGATTCCATACCCTCTCAAACAACCAAATCCAAATATCCATGTGAAGATGAAACCCCAACATTGAAACCACCTTTCGGACTAATCCATGTTGTCAATCTAGCTATATCACCACAAATCGCGAGACCATGTCACCACTATCAACGTCTATCCTGGTCGAATCTCATTTCACTCCACAAGACACCTCACCACCACCACCATAGAGGCCCAGAAGACATTCCAATGGACAAAAATTCAACTCATCATCTCCTAGGACTGGTTGGCCCAACATCATGCCAAGGGAAAACCATCGATGATAGGATATTGGTCATTCTGAACAAGAAGCGCCGCTCTGGGAATGTATCGCCTTAATTCAAACCACAAAAGAACCCTTATTAGTTCTGAAGCAGGACATACATAGTGGCGAGAAAATGAGTGTGGAAATGAAGAGAAGAACCAGTGACATTAAAGAAGGAACCCAAAAAAATCAAGAATCACATCCAATCTAACGGATCTGAATCATCAAAGCCAAAACACTGAAAAAAGAATCAATAGAAACACAATGTCACCCCCTCTGATGAACTGCGGATCAATGCAGTGTCCCCCTAGAAACTCCCCAGAACCGTTTGAGGATTCGCCAGATTATGCCAGAAACACCATGTCGGAGGCATCCTAAGTGCTGAATGGACCAGTCTATCAGAACCACACTGAGATGTCACAGACAGAAGGGATGCTAGTCTGAACACCACCTCATGTTGATACTTTGATAAAGAAGTCATCAAAGAAAGATGTCGAGCGACTCTCTAGAGCACCACCAACCCATCGACACTGGGATCATGAGCTGTAGAAACAAACCCCAAATTCCAGATGCACCACATCGAATCGAGATCATGCCCACACCGAACCAAGACCAGAAGAAGCTGTGAAAATCCAGGTCAGAGGGGGAACGAGGTGTAAGAATATGTGAAATCCTAGTCTCTACAGGAGAGGGGGAAGACACCCCTCAGACGCACCGATGCACCCCACAAGGATGTACTATGGTGTATAAAAACAATTTTCATATACTCCTATAATTTCGTTTTCAATTCTTCTAGATCAATAATGTTTATTATATACGGTTTCCTGGATATAAGAACTGATACAAGAATATGTTCAATTGAATACTCAACTTCTCGGTTAGGAGGGATACCTAGAAACTCTTCGGGGAACACATTATTGAAGTCCCTCACAATGAGAATTTCTTTGAGCACGATCCTTTATGTTTTATCTATAATTTTAGCTAGATATGCTTGATCATAAGGAAGTAATATCCACAATTTAGATAACAATTTTAATGGATATTCATCCTCATCCATACACTTGTACATAATTGGATGATACCTCAAGATGCGATGAGTGATCTCCCTTTTCAGATAGTTACTGCTGGATCTATATAAAGAAGTCTAATCCCTAAAAAAGACAACATAAATATCATTTAAAGGATGTGTGAGAATATTTTTTTTGAGGTTTAGTCCACAAAAATTAACTAGGGATGATTTATAAACTTTGGTTGTAAAAATTTCCCCATTTTCTATTCACAATGATAACTCATCCTCCATATTTTTTAGGTGGTATTTGAATAGTTCTACTAAACATTAATGATATGAAAGAATTCACAGAATTAGAATCAAATAGTACATTTTATATTATTTAATGAATAAATTTTGTGCCTATCACCACATCATTTTTGGGATCCACCTCTATAGTAGTGATATAATATACCCTACCTTGTTAACTTTTAATGTGTTGTTGTTGATTGCCTC
Source organism: Viscum album (assembly GCA_963277665.1). NCBI lineage: Eukaryota > Viridiplantae > Streptophyta > Magnoliopsida > Santalales > Viscaceae > Viscum > Viscum album. Next base: position 1,325,997,139 of record OY728161.1, on the reverse strand, counting down.
AAAAAATCCATGGCATAGGAAAATGGTTATCATAATTTCTGTTTCCTTTCAGTTGATACATCATACTATAGGTTGTGTTTTGATATGAACCTTGCTTTCTTCTTTCACATCTGTGGGATTCTTCATATCCCTTTAGCTATTATTAGCCTGTTGTGCCAGTCTTCAAAATATAAATCTTTTTCTGGTTCCCATTAGACAATTCGTAGGATTATTCATCCAAAAATTTTTAAATGTGTCATGCTAGTTTTTCATTACATCATGGGATTTATCTACTGATCCTACCATATTAAAATATATCATCCACTTTTTATCTTCAGAACCATGAGACCACTAAGAGTGTCTGATATCCATTTCAACAATAATGGCACTACAGACAATATCATCACACCTATAAAAGTATTGAATCAAAAACACTTTTGGTGGACGAGGATTTAGAATATTAAAGAAGGCATCCACCTTTATTTTTGTGTTCATGACTAATATGGAGACATATCATGAAATCCTTGTGATGTTTTCCTCATACACCCCAATAGAATCATCTTCCTTTTGCTTTAGTGCTGGTAACTCTGCTCCCATATTGAGATGGAGGGTTCAAAGAAAATATTTATTAAAAATTATTTTTGTGAATTCGTCCCAATCCATGGAATCAATTTCAACCATAGAATCTATTTTCTTGATCAGCATCCACCAATAATATGCTTCCCCATCAAAACGATAGACCACCGACACAACTTTGTCATCTTATGAGAACTGGAGGACAACGAATATAATCTCATGGGAGTTAATCCATTGTTCTGAAAGGAATGGTTCATAATATCCACTAAATATGGGCGTCCTTTTTCATAGGAAGTATTCAACCGAAACATGTTATTTTTTAGGATAATTAATGTTTTCTATGTGATTCAAGTTAGTATTGATAACTGGATCCAGTTGAGAAAGAACTATTATAAATTTTTTATGATATATTTCCTTTCATATTTTTCATTTCATTGGGGAAATCATTACATATCGTATCACATTGATTGTCGACATGGTTTCTCCAATTTCCAGTCATTAACTATGAAAAAGAATGTACAATATGGGGGCCTGAATACTTAGATAATATTTATATGAAGAGGAAACATTGAACATAGAAGGATAAACATATAAATAAAAATTACAACCTAACTTATGATTCCATAAGTTATAATATAGGTTATCCACAATGATATAATTACCTCTATGTTTCATACTAAAGTTTAATAGTCATAATCTCCAAAAAATAAGTAGATCAAGCTAGAATACCAACGATAAGAACCCAAACCTTTTACACATATAATTAATTTTTTTAAGCATAATTAGCTATCAAATAAAAACCACAGATCATAAATTATAGTTTCTTTGGAAGATTATGTACATAAAACAGAAAACAGGGAACAAAAAAAACAAATTTTATTTAGCCTTGATAATGATGTCCTACATTAATTGATTCGTTACATCTACATTATATAACCTTGGGATTAGGTGAACAAAGTGATGATATAAAAATACCAGTAAAGAAATAAGAATATGAATAAATCATAAAACATGGGTTAGAAGGTGTAACATGATGTCCTAAAAAGGAATGAATAAACATATGAAAGCATAACATATAGAACATGGGATCATGAAATCATAAGAATGTGTCAAAAACATACAACATGACATTAGCATGAGTCAAGGGTAACTTCCAAGACCATTGCACATAGAGGAGCACGATTCAAGGATAACCATCAAGATCATTCCATAGGGATGAACATGAGTTCATACTAACAACCAATACTATTTCACATGGAGGAGTATGAGTCAAAGATAACCACCAAGACCATTTCCCATGGAGGAGGATGAGTCAAAGAAAAATACCAAGACCATTTTACATGACGTCTCAGGAGTCTAAAAATTTCCCAATGAATTGGAGATATATCTGGAATCACCCATCATATAAAATTAATGTATGTGTGTGCACCATGAATAAACATGTATAAGGTATAAGCATAAGGGATACCAATTGAACAAAATGGGTATTGTAATCATGTCATAAAGCATACGTAGTGGGTGTATCCTAAAGTTGTCCAAGTAAGAATGGATTTGAATAAGAAATGGATATTAATAAGGGTAAATATACATATATCATTATAAATTATTTCCAATTCAATTGAAATCATGTTAATATTTTGTTTGATAATCTTTTGAAATGATCCACTTTAGTGCAGTTTATGGGAAACACTTAATGATTATTTTAAATGGAAAAGGCTTGATTGTTTGTATAATGCCAAAAAAGAACCAAGTTACTATTTCATGATAATATTAGTGATTTTAAAATAATAAAATTGGATTAAAAAATATTGTGAATTGAACATTAAAAATGGAAAGAAATCAAGAAGTTCCCTTTAATCGGGCTTGATTATTGGGATGAATTGGGAGGACAACATTTTTAAAACATGAATTTCCCGAGAAAAGAAGGATGAAATGATCTGGATTTATGATTTTCAATAACATATATATAATATATATTAATTATATAAAATTTTATAATAATTAAATTTGGATAACGATATAGAAATCATAACCCGAAAGAAAAAAATGGAGGTTCGGAAAGAATCCCTTACCTGATGTTTGAAACTGTTTTGCAGCGGTTCTTAATGTCTTGGATAATCGAATTAAATCCATTAATTAATTAATTAAAAACATTTAATAAATTTTTTGAGTTATTATAATTTTATTAAGTTCATTTTTGTTCTATTTATGAGTTATAAGATTCAATTTCATCGTTCGAGAGTGTTTGTTTCCATGGTTTTCATGATTATTTCACTTGTATACATGTGTAAAATATCATGAAAAATGAGAGTAGTTGTCCAGAATTGTAATTATATGTTATAGATGAATTTAAATTATATTAAATGTTCTTATATATAATTTTAAATTGTGAGGATGATTTATTAGATAAAAAATTAATGATAATCGTTATGATTATTTTGGCATTTTTTCGATCATCATAGACTAGTTTTGTTTTATTAATTAATATAATGTATATATAATAATTTCAAAACATTAAATTAGTTTTAATACAAATATAATAATTTTATTTAATCATAAATCTTTTTATGACCATAATTTAAGAGTATAATGGAAATTGAAAACTCTTCATCCTTGAATGAGATAGATCCACACATCACGGATGATGTTTTATTTTTTTTAGAATAAAAGTGGAGGGGAAAAGATATGATTATGATTTATTTCATTTAAGAAATAAAATTCAAATATATAAAATATTATAGATTTATCATGTCGCTTGGATAAAGGGATGTCAGGAGGGGAAAAAATAAATGCAATTTGAAATGAAATTAAAAGAAAAAGGAAGGGGTTTTTACATCTTGAATTCATCTCCTTGAGAACATCATTGAGGCACTTGAGTTTGGACTTTTATTGAGACTAAAGGCTTTTAGACATGGGGGGGGGGGGGAATTTGGAGAGGAATTGGTAGAATTTTTTCAAGATTCTAGTCTATTTAGGTGTGAGGAAAAGAGGTTGTGAGGTGTAGTATTTATAGTGGAAGACAAGGGTGTTTTTTGATTATTTTATTCTTTTGTTTATAATTTTGGCCGAAGACTAAGAATACCGTTGATTATTTTGACTAAATACAGTAACTAGTGCATGTTATTTATATCCAAAGCTTCTTACTTCATCTATAAAAAATCCATTACAATCTAATTCATGTATTTATATTATATCGTATATTACCGTATTTCACTATTCACAAAAAATTCAATTTTTTTAGAAAAATACAAAAAAAAATATCCTACCCATTTATCAATGTGGAGAGTTAAAGATGACCTCCATTTTATGAAAATAATATTCTATAAATGAGAAATTTAGTTTTTAATTAAAATCATCATTTACTCAAAACATAACAATTTTAAAATTACACAGATTTTTTAACTCTTTGAAAAATCAATTAAGGTCTCATAAAATTATCTTATAATAATAATAAAAAAAATAATAACTTATGAATCTATTTTATGATAATATATTTTATTTTAAATCATTATATTAATAATAAAATTTTAATTAAATATTATTGACATAAAAAAATACAAACACGTATTTGATCATTTCTAAAACCTTTATTTACCTATACCATGATATAAATATATCATATTTGTATTTATAAGATGTGTAATTTTTATTAATAATTTCATATGTTAGGTTACTATTCTATTGACCAAGTTAATAATTTTAATGTTCATAGTACTATTCAAAAGTTCATGTTACTATTCTATTAGTTTAGGTTTCTTAATTTATAAAAAATCCAATTATGTAATTCATTATTAATTTATAATGTCTCTATTGTGTTCTATATGTGATTTTATTTGATTTATACTATACAAAATAATTATAAGAAGGGTAATTTCATTTATAGAAATATTTTTCATTACAATACATTCTCAATAATTTGTGTAGCTCACTCTGTTTATCCATACATCTGTAGATGATATGTTAGGCTCAAAAAATCATGGGATCCCGAGAGGACTATCTAAAATTGAGAAGTAAAATGAGGGTATTTATCAAAAACAATATCAGATGGAACATCATACAAATTAATATTATCTTCCATATAGATACTTCTTAAATCCTCAACATTTCTTGCATCTTGAATGGGAATAATGTGATCCGAGTTTTTCAACATATCAATCACAACCCAACTCACATTCATTCCTAAATGGGTATGCTATAACATGACAATGAAAATCTAGAAAATATCATCCAACATTCAAGTCAGTTTCGGATGAAGATGAAGTAGAAACAAAGGTCTATGTTCCTCATCCTTAACCTTTTTACAAGAATAAAAATGATAATCAAATTCTGTGATGTATCATTTTATACCAAGACACCACAATCCTCACCACATATTATAGAACATCTTTATGGTATTAGGGTGTACTTCCTAGTGAGAATTATGGAAATATCCCATCATAGCTTTTCTCATTTGAAAAGTTATAACGTACCAATTTGGAAAACATAAGATAATATTTTGGGTGAAAAACCACTCACCAATGGTATCCCCACTTTAAAGAGTGTCCCTAATTCATTGGAATTCATCATCAAGAGGTATCTCTTAATGAACCATCTCACGAAGAGAAGAGGTCAACTGAATAGTTACCAGAACAATCTCTATCTCATCCTCTTGTACTCCAAAATATGTACTAGCAATGAGAATAATAAATTTCAACTCTTCTGATGATTATTTCATGGCCTGGGTTGAAAGTTTCTTGTTCAAGGAATTAGTTGGAACCTTTCCCATACATGAGGTTTATGAAATGTTGATATCAAAATATTATAGGTACTCCACTGAACACCTCCATCGAAGGTTCAAGGATTTTTCAGAGAAGATGAAACTAGAGATTTTTTTCTGAATAAATTGTAAAACGTTTATCAAAAAAGGTAATGTTTCCTTTTATTAAGTGCAAGAATCATGAATGCGAGTTCAAGATTATGGGTTAGATAGTTATTCTCATGTGGCCTAATATTTTGAGAACCATGGTCCACCACATGATCATCGTGCCTAATAATGTATCCCAATCAAAAACCGAATGTATCACAAAAGACCAAAAATCCCTGACCAACCTATGGAAGAGTGAGTAGTTGCACAAAATTCCAAAGAGGTTTGACCTCATAAAAATAATTCAAGAATTTAAAATCCCATAGGAACTTAGCTCCCATTTAAGTGATAGTGGTCATTGGAGAATCCATCTTTGAGAAATATTTGACTAACCTACGGTAATACCTTGCCAAGAACAATAATATTTGAATCTTAAAAACATTACACAGTTTATCCAATTTCATAATATCTTCCACCTTCTTAATATTAATTTAATTACCATGTTATAAGACCACGTGTACCAAAAAAATCTATTCCTGAATCCCGAAATTACATTTCGAAATCTTTGTTTAAAGACGATGTCCTCTTAGGATTTCTATAACTGCTCCCAGATGATGCACATAAAAATCCTTGGTTTAAGAGTAAACTAGAACTTTGCTCATAAAAACCACCACGAACATATCACGATTCTCATGGAAGATTCTATTCATCGATGACATAAGAATATTAGGGTAGTTGGTATGGAAAAATTCTTAACAATGTACTCATAATGGATATACCTACTTTGGAAGGAAGTCTTTGGAAGGTCAGATACTTAAATTCTCAACTTGTGATAACCAAATTGATGGTCAATCATCGAGAACCACTTTTCCACTTTCAACTGATAAAAAAATCGACAATCTATGGAAACATATATTTTTCTATCACTGTACCTCAATTGGGATTTCAATAATAGGCACAAAGGAGAAGGGTTCCATTATCTCTCATTATGAAAAGAACATCTGCTGCCTAAGGTTACACACTTTGGTATATAAATACATTTTTTACATCAAATCATCCCATAGTGTATTCAACTCTTTGAATTCATTTAGTGACATATGATAATAGGGAATCAATAATAGATGCATAAAAGGTGCTAAATCAATGGAAAACTTCGCCCCTCTTATGGGTGGTAAACCAGAGAAATAAAATGGAGACTCCTATAGACACTCAATGAAAACTAGAGGGGGTCATCACTCAAAGATTATCACTCCTTATTAAAGGAAAGATAGTTATTTCCCTTCCCAAATCCAGATAAGAAGGCATGTCTCTACTTTCCCTTGAGTCCCACTCTCCCTGAATACAAAGCACACCCCACCAGGCACATTACATGAGACCTGTCAAAGATAATAGTCAATATGTGATTTATGGGCTATCAACCAGTCCATCCAGAAAATTACATCAGCTGGTTTCATGAAGTGAATTAAAATACTCTAGGTTCTCTCAATCGTATATTAAAATAAAATATAAGAGGGACATCAAAAAATTATTTCTCTCTTCATTTGGAAGGGTGTAGCAATATCCATCACATATGACAAAATACTCATTGGATGATTTTCAAAATTCATAAAACTAGTAGATATGAATGAGTGAGATGCACAAGTATCAAATAAACACATCACTAAATATGATCTTATAGTGATGGTACCTCTCACTATTGTTGGACCCAAATCATATTTCTATAAAGAATATACCTCTATGTGAAAAACATTTGTCCAAGATTTATATGGATGAAACCCCTTAATTATTGAAGAAATTTATCTCAACATAGTACTTTTAGGTACTGATAATAATATTCCACTACATGGGGTGAGAAATGATATGAAATATCTTATGATTGTGACCTAAGCATCCGTATGAACTCAAATAGTAGGTGCCTCAAAGAAAACCCATTTTGAATGCCCAACCATGCCACACTAAAAGAAATTTAAAGGTCATTTTTCATGAACTTTAGGAGGTCTATATGATGCCTACTATCAATATCCACCATGAGACTTATCATTATTTTATTTTCATCTAAACGAACTAACAGAACCTCTAATGGGAGAGAAGGAAATTCCCGTACACACTAACTTACCATCCAGTTGGGGCTTATCAATCAATTCTCTATCTTGAAAGTATGTATTGAAAGTGAGATTTTTTATGAAAACAAGTGATAAGATATTAGTTTGATGACCAATATCAACTATTATATCCTTCAAATTCTCATTTTTCACAACCTCAGGAGAAAATTGAACTTGTCCAGCAAAATGGTTATCATACTAAGTCACAATCTTGTCGTCCTGATAGAGGTTAAGATACTCCATGGAATTTTCGAAAAATATATATTATGGGTAAAAATACTTCATCAAAATAAATATAATTTATTTCCACTATAAAATATTATTTTTCTTCACTATCACCATTAATTTCCACTTTCTCTTTTTAGGTCCCTCAATCTTGAAGGTAGCACATTTCACTTTAATATAGTCAGTAATTTCTCAGAACTCGAAATTTAGCTCAATATTTTTCAACCAATCCTCTACCTCTTAATGATTATTTCAACCAAGGAACATTGGTATATTATAGTAAAGAAACATCTGAGAACAAGGTTTCTTCCCCTTGGGGTTCCACTATAAGATCTTAAATAGTAATGGGTGCTCCAACCTATCCTAAATCTTAAAAAACACACACGATAATATAAACATTATTTTGATCCACTTAAGGATATTTATGTTGTACTTAACCAATAGATTCCACATGTTACCTATTTAAACATCTTATTAGTGTTATGATGTTGGAAACATCAATAGGAATCACAAAAACAACAAAAAGGATATTCAAATCATTAGTCAATCTAGAGACATAGGTTGATAAATTCCATACAAAATTTTTAAAGTGATAGGATTTAAATAAAATGTTATCAAATTCGGAAAAATACTAGAGGAAAAGCAATAAATTTATGAAATTCACTTTTCCCAAACACACATGGTGTCTTAAGGCTTGTTGTGATGAGAGAAGGATATGTACTCTCTCATAAACTATCCCTTTAATCATGAAAATACTAAATCCTATCTAACAGAGCCACCCAAACTGCATAACAACATCAATGAAAGATGCACAACCTCCCTATGATACCATTTTTCCATGACCCATCCCAAATAAATTTTTATATGAGTACCCAAACCAATCATCACATATTTTTAAGGTTGTTTCATATCCCAATTTATTTGTGACTTGAACATAGCATTAGAAAAAGACAGAGGGAAAAATATTTCCATAAGAATGATAGAACAAAAAAATAAAAATAAAAACACAGTCAATATTTAAAACTACCCTTAAGGATGTAACACAAGAAAATAGACAAAAAATATCCAAAATGATACATCATCAAATACATAACATATAACATGAAAACTTATTAGAAAAATACTTGAAACAAGTGGATCACATCTCCATTGGTCACCTCCATTACTCAAAAGTCCCACTATCAAGAGCACTCACCATCTCCAAGTGGCACTTTCCATTTACTGAACCTAGAAAATCATAATCTACAAATTCCCAAAAGAAAAGGTAGGGTGTGAGCTAATAGATCGTTAGGATACCACCAAATGATTCCATAAGAAACATCATAACAATAAACCAATTATTATATCAATTTTAATAAAAATAGTCATTGTAATACATTTATATATTTTGAAAAAACATGATTTAAAATAAAAAATATAATATATATAACAACTACTGTAAATAAACATTGCAAATAATGTATTTTTATAAAATATTTGGAATGAATAAAACAACTTTATGATCAATGGGATGCATAGAAAATAAATCAAAAGATAGTACAATGGTCATATGTCTGATGGTATGTTAGTTTCTAGATTAAGAATTCACACACTACTCTATAAGTGATCATGACTCTATGCGTGCACATGTCCCTTGGCTCAATCCATTGGGTCTTAATGCCCCATTTGGGTAAATCATAACAAACAAGGTATATATTAGTTCGGTCATCGTTAATATATTGGGAGGGGTTCATATCCTACTGTGTTTTTCCTCGTCAACTGCTTCTAACTATAGTAGATCCCATTTTCTTCATTCAATCTATTATTTATTTATATAATCAATAAATCATTGTAAATAATTCATTTCAATTCAATTCCCCATTGTTCTTTCAAATACCTAAAAATCATTTGTTCAACATGCACTTTTCAATTCCACAACCAAATCATTGGTTTTTATCAATTCAAGGCATTTCAAAATCATCTTTTATTTAAATATTTTTTTCTCAAGATTCAAAATAAATATCATTTCATCCAATCATATTTCAGTTGAAACCACCATTTTTCTCAAATTTTCCAGAAACAATTTCATTGATGTTGAAAATGGGTGTTTCTCAAAATTTCCCTTGTTATTTCAAATCAAACATCTTATCGTCACAAATTTGATTTTTAAATAAATTAAATACTCATTTCAAATAAATCTATAAATTCTCACCATCAATTATAGGTTAAATAATTATTGAACCCTCAAACCTAAATTACATGTTCAAATAAACACCAACAATTGGAAACACCAACGAAAAACGAAGGCGGAGGGGATCAAGGAATAAAACCTAAAACCAATATCCAAAAAATCAAAGATCCAATCCACAAAAAATACAAGGATGCACCACTATCAAAATTTAGAGAGATAGGGGAGACATATAAACCATATCAAGGGAGATGTCACATACAAAAGAGAGATAATATCTTCCACTAGCACTTTGATTCCTAATAGATGGGGTTAGAGAAGCCAAAAAATCATCTAGATAGCCTTTAAAATCCAATGAATCATATAAGTGTTGAATGGGGGTTATTATAGGTTAAAGTTGGGGTCCTAAAATTATTAATTAAAATTTAAGTGGCTAAAAAACTCACGCACATGGTTTCCTAATTAAGAAAAATAGTTAGCAGTAATTGTACGCCTAACCATTCTCCCTCTCTAGGATTATGGAAAGGGTGGATAGTTTGGTTTCATGGTTAAGCTAATCATCCACCAAACATAAAATAACCCCTATGTCTAAGGCCAAAATGTTTTAAGGGGGTTGTTTCATAGTTTTTATTAACCATGAACCCTCTTATAATGGACCGACATATGTTAAACAGTTTCCTAGGTCAAACAGCTTGATTTTCCCTAACCGTGTGCCAACTATGCATATCCCCCAAAACAATAAAAAAGTTAAAAAGTTACCAAAAATACCCAAGAAAATACCCACAAAAAATATGATAAAAATTATGTAAAAGAACATAAAATAAAGTAACAATATATTAAATTTACTCCTAATGAGTAGCTGTTTTTTAACCAAATAAAATTTCAATAACTCAATTCACCACCTCTTAATTAATTGTGCTATATTTATCCAACCAAAAACATTTTTACACAAATATAAATAAAATACATGAATTCAGGTACTTTTATAATGATAACAATTTAACGGTAATAATGTAATGATCATAATAATATAATTAATAACTTTGTGTTAATAAAATAACGACCCGTGGGTCCGAGGATCAAAAAAAGATAATGAAGTTACTGTAATTATTAAAAAATAATAGTCATAATAATAATAATGTCATAATAATTATTAATAAATTAATAACAATAAAGTCATGATAATAAAGGAATTTAATTATTTATTAATTAATAATATAAATACTAACAATATAATAAATAACTATTAATAATTTAGTAAACAATTACTCACTAATAAAATTATGTTTTCAACCAATGTAAATGAATAAAATAAACCCATTCATGGGTTTGATCTTAATACGTACACCCAAACCCCAACCCACCAAAACCACCTGCACCAACATAGAATATCTATAATTTATACATAATAAAATAATTAATAATAAATGATATGATTTGAAACCACATCGTTTTGTGTCATTTATATTTTTTTGTTTAATATTTATATGAAAATTAATTATTCGAAATTAATTTTTAAATTCATAGGCAATGTTTGAAATTTTATATAAATTGAATTTATAATTCATGTTTTATAATATGTCAATGTCACCCAATTTCCATTATTATGTTTCAATTTTGTGATTTCAAAACTTAATAAACTCTGAAAAGTAAATACAAACTAAATGAAATATTGGTAATTGATTGAACACATAAAAATAATTGAATTTATAAACAATTTTATAAAAAAAGAAAAAAAATTAGTATTTCACCTGGTTGATTTTTTTAAAGTATAGAATAATTATTTTGAAATTATAACGTTTTATTTCATTCAATTTTTATTTTTATATTATTTATTGGAAAATTTTTTCATTTCCGAATATTCCTTTTATTTTTAGTCAATGTTTAAAATTTCAGTTAGATTGTATCTATGGTAAAGTGGGTTTTTCTTAAAAGCATCACTTTAAGTGAATTAAGAACCAAATGGGACGTGACATGGTAAGAGAACATGTTGTCATCATGAAAAATTATAATAAAAGATAACAAATAGTTTTTATATAGATGAATCACACAAATCACTATATATAAATTTAATCACAACAATCTCAAATTTAATAAGAGATTAGAAAGAAAAAACCCATTACATTTTTATTCTGAACGTACAACAAATATATTTAATCTCATATATAATAAAAATTATCATCATAATAGAATATTTCAAAACCTTATTCATATCTATAAAATATTCTACACTTTAATGGTAATTATTAATTATACATTCATTAGTTATTTATCGTTTATCTTCATCATCGAATGATGGTAATTTCGATTGTTTCACACATGTTTCATAATTGTGATATCAACAACAATTATTTGAAACCAATTTCATCATTCCTATATTATAAAATAGGTTTAATTCATTGGTTTGTAATGATTTATACATTCCCATGTTCACATGATGGAAACTATGGGCATGGTTTAAGAGAACAAGATCTACGATGAACATGTTTCGGGTAGTCTAATTGTATCAACATATTACGATATAATGATTGTAAATTATAATTATATCCTTTAAAAACCATATTAATTAGACACATGAATCCTTAATATCATAGATATTCATTAAATATTTTTTATAACTATCCATATATGGCGGCGATGAAATGAAACATGTCGTTTATGGAGGTGATAGTGTACATGTATGCACATATGATTTTTTCATAATCCAATGAATGAGATTATTAATAGAATGAATAATTTATCCTTATAGAGTATTAATAATGTAATAAATTTTATATGTATTTATTAAATTCATTCATATTTACATCCATGTGAGGTTGTGACAAAAAATGAAATACATCGTTCAGGGAGGCAGTAGTCCGCATGTAAGCTTGAGCAACATTTTCATTTTTCAAATGGTTGGGACGAATGAAGAAAATGATTATTATATTAATAAAATAAATTTTTAGTATACTTATGATACTGATTTAAATGTTTTAACTTGGGTAGAATATATTTTAAGGAGAAATATAGAGAAAGAAAAAGGGTTAAAGAGTGGATAATAAACATGTTGAGAAATTGAACCATCTCTTTGAAGACCTATTAGAAATATAGGATTTCAGTCTTATCAAAAAAATGGCTTCCAAACCTATAATTGAACTGTAGGTGATATAAAATGGTCATGTATTTTATAGGAAGTAGAATGAGTGCTGTTTCTTGATATGGATGGAAGTGTGTTCCTTTTATAAGTCAATAAAGAAGGTCTTTTCATGGGAAGTAAATACTAGGTAAGGGGTAAGAATAGAATTTCATGGGAGTTAATTGAGTTAGGTGTGGAAATGTTGGTGAAATATGTATTTATTATTTTCCAACATGATAAATGTATTCTAGAAGTTATTTTTATCAATTAAATTTTGTAAACTTTGATCCACTTTATGTTACTGATTTTTACCATTATTATCCTTGATTAATAAACAACCACGGTAGTTAGTTTATTTATCTAAAAACCTAGATTAACCCTCTTAGCAAATTTTTACATTTTCATTCCAAATTTTTAATCCATTTAATTTAATTAATTTTCTAAATATGTGAAAATTATATTTTAAATTAAAAAATATGACCGATAGAAACAACTATTTTTGTAGAATGTGACTTTGTAAATATTAACTATTATTATTATTATTTCTTATCAAATACTAATTAAATTATTTTTAATATATGATTCATATAAAAAATATATTTTATCATTATAATATATTTATTTTCTTAAATTAAAAATACATTTCACATAAAAATCCTATTTTAATACAAATACACTCTAAATCATAAAATTTCATTATTAGTTATCTAGATATACTAATTGAAATTTATCATTATTATTAAATATTAATAATTTTTAATTATATATGATTCATAATGTAGTTACCATAATTTATACTTATCAATTTAACAACTTCATTATAAAAGTTATACTAAATACTTATTATCTTATCTTGATAAAATTTATTGCGGTTAGTTTTTATTCGTTGTTCCGTGTGAAACAAGATAATAATATGTATTTAAAGATAAATTAATACTAAAATATCAAGTTTTTACATGCATATTATTACAATGTTCGATACATTAGCTTCACCTTGTAGGTATGCTGATGAGGCTGTGAGTATAGCACCTCTGGTCATGTCGGTGGCTGCAAACAAACATCAAGCTAGACATGGTTCTTTTGCATCTTATTATGGTTCTTCTAAATTAGTTGCTACAAGTCTATTCAACTCTGAGTGTTATAATATTGAATCCTCATCCTCTTCTTCTTCTTCAACTCATGTATCATTATAATATAATAATTATATTTCATAATCCTCTAAATGTAATTTGAAGAATCATGTATCAACTCACAATTCTTATGACATGCTTAATCCAATTGAAATTTTTGTTGGAAGGGATGGAAATGGGTACCCATCAACCAGGCACCCAACAAAACCTTGACCAATTAAATAGGGTTTGGATAGTGTTTAAAAATGTATTTTTAGGTTTAGGGTATAAAATTTTAAACCCGATTATTAAATGGGCAGGGTTAATAGTACTCTTAGGGTACCATAAAACTGAATTCAGTTATGGATATTATTATTAATTAATCAATAATAAAATTTTAAATGAAAATTCAACTATAAAAATTATTTATTTATTTATATTTTATTCAGATTATATTTATCAATAAAATTTAAATTCAGAATCTTTTAAATTAATCATTAATAATTAATTTACTGGATGTCATTAAATTAAATATGATTAAAAAATTTATTTGGTTAATTTTTTTATGTTTATTCATCATTTATAAATAAAATATAAATATATGAATTTATAACTATGTCATTAGAATATTTAGGGTAATTAAATGGGTACATTAAAATATAATAGGTTAGGTTTAGAGTGTTGAATTTAAAAATAAATATGTTAGGGTTAGGGTTAGGGTTTTCTAAAATTTAACGGATAAGGGTTTTGTATAAATAAATATGTTAGGGTTAGGGTTAGGGTTTTATAACATTAATAATTAAAAAATAAATATGTCAGGGTTTTGTAAAATTTAATATGTTAGGGTTAGGGTTTTGAAAATAGAATAGGTTAGGTCCGAGTATCCATGAGTATCCATGAATACTTGTAGGTGTGGTATATTATGTATTATTAAATTTATAAATAATTATATTATATATAACATTAATAATTATTTATAATTATTTATAATTATTAATACAATAGTCAGTAGAGGGGGAATGAAAAGAAATTAATAAATATACCACACCTACAAGTACTCATGGATACTCAGACCTGACCTCTCCAATTAGACCCCTCAATAATGTTACCACAAGTCTATTCCCTTAGGCCCAATTAATTATTTATAATAAACAATATTAATTACATAACTACTGATAATTTTTATAAATGATTGTTAATTTTATAATTATTATATATTTATTTATAAGGTAGGAGATAAAAATCATTTTTTTATTAGTAAATAAAGGCCTATTTTAAATACAAATGTTTTGGCAAGGGGAACTAAAAAGCTACAAATAAAACACACATGCACGAAGCTGGTGGAAACATACTTCTTGTAAAATTTTATATGTCAGGGTTAGGTTTAGAGTGTTGAATTAAAAAATAAATATGTTAGGGTTAGGGTTAGGGTTTTGTAAAATTTAATGGATAATGGTTCAGGTATATAACATTAATAATTATTATTAATTATATGTTAGGGTTGTGTAAAATTTAATGGATAAGGGTTCGAGTATATGGATAAGGCTTTATGTGGAAACCTTAAAAACCTAGAGGTAACGTCAACATCCTCATGGTGGTGGAGGTTGAGGCTCCCTTCTTAACATTAGTAATCATTTACATGTTAAATATAATAATTTTATTTGTGTCCTTCTAAGTTGAATCTAGTTTATTTCATTTTGAGGAAACTGATGGTGGCCTACTTATCATTCGGGATTGTTTTCTTTGTTACATTTCTACCGGAAAAGTTTTTTGTGACGGTTCCAAACATTGGACATAATGCATTCATTCAATTATTTTTTTGGAATGTTCTGCTTTCTTAATTTTTTCTTTTTTCTAGCATTTTTTTTATGCCTTTCCATGTTGGGAATGATTTTCTTAGGTTGGCTGACAAGTTTTCACTTGTTTTTTCATGTATCTTTCTTTGTATCCCTAATGTCTTTCCTATCTTTTCATTAATATGTGAGTCTTCAAGACTATTTTTTGGACAATTATTACATTATTAATTACATAATTATTATATAGTATTAAATTTAGAAATAATTATATTATATATAACATTAATAATAATTATTAATTATTTATAATTATTAATACAATAGTCAGTAGAGGGGGAATGAAAAGAAATGAATAAATGTACCACACCTACAAGTACTCATGGATACTCGGACGTGACATCTCCAATTAGATCCTTCAATAATGTGACCAAAAGACTATTCCCCTAGGACCAATTAATTATTTATAATAAAAAACATTAATTACACACCTACTGATAATTACTAAATATGATTGTTAATTGAAAAATTATTTGATATTTATTTATAAGGAAGGGGATAAGAATCCCTTTTTTATTAGTAAATAAGACCTATTTTAAATACACATTTTTGGAAAGGGGAACTAAAAAGATGAAAATAAAACACACAAACACACACATGCAAGAAGCTGGGGAGACTCAACCTAAGACCTCCATGACACCCCTTTGGAACCATTACCACTAGCCTAAGACCTAGGTGAAATAAAGACATCTTTTTAACTTGTTTGAGATGTAATTATTACATGATGTGAGGGATTAGTGGCTCATAGTCCGATACATGAACCTAAAGCCCTAAGTGAACATTTTTCAGCATGTCATGATACCAATCATACACCTCACTTCTCCTATCAATAATCAACGCATCATGATTCCCATCTGAATGTTTCATCACTCCCATTGCCATGAACTATTTCATCACGATTAATGTCACAATGATGTAGGAAACCCATCCATCCATGGTGTGGGAGGAAGGTCGGAAAATATCTAATTACACACTCATCACTCTTTCGAGCCGCCTGCCCAATGACGACTTTGGGGCCATTGCTTGCACCACCAGCATGTTGCTCTGTATCCCCAGACCAATCCCGGGGGAATATATTCAGGGAACATGGAACCCATCCACCCCACATCACTAACATGGGGGAGGAAGGTTTGATGATATGAATTAGTGCATCTATCATTATTATAAGGATAGTTCACTTGACATTTCTAAATTGTAGTGCCTTCAAACAATCCTAGCGGTGTGAGATGTATCTCAGGTGGGCTATGAAAGCATCCCAATTTACATGTAGTCGAAGAGAATGTGGGGATTATGACCATGGGCGGTGAGGATGGATCGAATTAGGATGGAGAGGATATAAATCATCGATGAGTAGTGAAGCTAGTGTTATTCAATAATAAGGGGCGGATAGGGGTGGTAATGGCTTTGGAGAGTTGATTGTGGTGAGCATAGGGTTTCTTTACCTTTGGGTTTTCATGCATTTTTTGGTATTAGACCACTAGGTATCTATATCTCCATTTTCATTGGAAATGGGGAATCTAGGACTTTAGGTCATCATTTGTGAGAAAATAGAATTGTAAAAAAGACCATACGTATGGATCAATGTCACAAGTTGGCAGTGCGATCAAGAGATATCAGGTGGATGTCCTCAATTATAGGGATATGGATGTTGGTGCTTTTAATATATCCTTTTTCCCTCTTCGATTACCATGTTGGATGGAGGGGTTCCCTAACATGTGTCATTCCACTCTTGAATCCAAGACGATGTTGTGAAGCATTAGGCATGTGATGCATATGATGGTCACACTTGCGTCACTTGGTGGGAGGATTGAAAAAGAAATGAGTGTATTGGAACCTATCATCCATCCCTACACCTCACACACTATGGATGGAGGGGAGACCTGCCCAGATGCATTAGTCATGAAGCGGATTATTTTGACAGGGAGGGGGGTGGGCGACACATATTTCTCTTTGGGATCATGAAGTGATTTCCAATGTTGGGGAAGGGTGATGTTTTGTCTTGTGGATTCACATGATTCGTTATTCTCTCTCTTATCCTTTGGGTCTTGCTTCATCTTTCATGTCGATGGAACTTTGGCCCATTTTTCATTGGGCTTTTTTTACCACTGGTCCTTTGGGTCATGTTTGAGTTACCTCTAAACCAAGTTTAATATATAGTTTTCACTTTGTATTTAATAAATATTAATTAAAACCTACTTGTTTAAACATACAAATTAATTGTAATTAAAATATGAAATATATTATTAATATCATTATGAATTACCTTAAAACTAGATACTATTAATTACTTTAATAATTAGATCATAAATTACTTTTTTAATTATAATTTTAATTTTATAACTTTATTATTTATTATTAACTACACAATCAAATATTATTTTTTTAACTATTTTAATAATTATATTATCAATTAAATTAAAAAAATTATTATAATTATAGACTATAGTGGTTATGAAAACATTATTATTTATTATTAACAATAATATTTATTTCAGTTAGAGGTTTTCTTAAGTAGTAATGTCATTTACAGATTCTTCTTATGATGAGGGGTTTAGTCTATGAAAGCCTTGAGGGGTGATTTCTGGACCATTTATGGGTGATGATATAGGTAATGAGGTAGACCAGGGTGAAAACCTAGGTAAACATTGGCATTGCATAGTCCATGGACAGGGAGTCTTTGGGATAGAATGAATGAACCTTCACACTATAAAATTTTATTTTTTTGTCTCAAAATTATATGAATCCATGATTTTAGAGATCTTACAACACTCGTGATGTTATGGAAAAAACAACAATGTAAAAAAATATCTGAAAAAACATTCATTATTGGACCAAACTATTTATCTTCCCTTGTGATTTTATTGTATTATTAGTGACACATCCCACTTTTTCCTAGCATAACATATCTGATGTGATATACTATTCTCGTCTCATCCCCTACAACACTGATATGAGGTATAGTGTTGTAGGTTATGAGATGTCCATAGCATATCAGAGAGGTCATGCTAGGTGAATGACTATGATATCACTAATCATCCAAACAAAATAACAAGGGAAGTAAAAAAAAGGCATAATATAAATAATAATAAAACAATGATTCTCAATTGATAAAAACAACCCAATACTGCTTAATTGAATTTTAGTCTCATTTCAGAATCCTCAATTCTTCCCACATACACAACCCAATAATGATCAATTGATAAAAAAGGAACATGATAAGGAATAATAAATCATTTGATCAATCACCTAATTGATTCATTTGAAGAGGTATAGGACCACCCCTAAGTTGCTATAAATTACTGCTCCAATTCACTTTGGAAATAAACAAGGTATTTTCCCCATAAACCCAATACCTCAAATATGAGCTACCCCCCTACAAACCTCCATTTGTTATCACATAAATAATATTTTTCCAACATAACATGAATTTAGGATAACAGAATGTACATAATCATAAAACTACATATTTTAGGACCCACCTATTGTACATATGTTATATTTGGCATCAGTAGAGATTTTCCCAGTGTAATAATTTCTCGATAGATTTTTTCCTCATGATGCATCCCACTTTATCGCACAACCCTATAAAATTAGTATTCTTATTAAAAAATGATCTTTTCAATAATCAATTTGATAGTAAGTAATGACTATCAAGGTCCAGTTTAATAGAACTCAATGCTTCTAGAACATGTTTCTTATTGTTAGAGGTTAAGCAGAGTTGAGCCCCATATTGGATTTTAGGTACCATATCAAATATATAATTGACAATAAATAAACACCATGGCCTCCACTAAGAGGTATCTATCATGGGTATTTGATGTACCCTCTTCCCTTTTAACACATACCATGAAAAGTTTGAAAAAGAAATCATTTGATCTGTTTCAGAAAAAACTACTCAACATAAATTTAAAAAGAAACCCACTTCAATAACAAGAAAAAAAATTCCAATAAGAAACCTAAAAAAACATGATGAGTTCTATAAAAAAAATTCAAATATTGTTGTCAATGGAGATTCTGTTATTCTCTATGTGTTTTCATATTGTTTATCCAAAAAATATCCTTTTTATAATACTTATATAAATATATATCTTTATAAAATTATGTTAAAGTGATTTTTGTAAATAGAAAGAAAAATTGTTTTATAAAAATTTCTTTTCACAGGTGATGATTGTTACAACAATTTTCAATCTGTATTTCTAAAAAAAGCATTAAACAAACCCATAGTTGATGAATCACATCCTCATGAGTGAGAATCCATTGGAATGGTTCCCACTTGATGGTAGGACAATGATAACATCACCAGCCACAATTCTATTTCCATCAATGACTGACCCCTTATCAAAAATTCCTATAAAAAATCCACTTATATAATGCTCACCATTTGTGTAGATGGCCAAAATTTGTTCCTTCTAAAATACATACATAACTCAATAATCCTGAATATAAAATGAATCCACTACTACTAGAATATTTCGAGTGTGTGTAGGTGACTGCAGGGCTCCATTTGAAATTATTTTCTAAAAACTACTTATTCCATATGAAATCATTTTATTTAAACTAATCGATGATCAGTTTTCAATAAGTTATCATAATACATGAATATTAAGAATCTAGGGAGCATACCTCACCACATAAGAGGATGCAACCTGATTGTTCACAACAAGCTATAATCCATTTTATAAGCAGTAATACAAAAACATTGTTTATTAACATGAATAAATATGTATACTTTTTATAGAAGCTCAAAAAAATGAAAATGGACAAGAACTGATACTGTTTTAGCAAGGTCGACATTAAGGTGACCTATTTTAATGTAATCATGGAAAAATAAGGTTTTAGATCCATAATTAACAATATCATTCACACACATTGCAACATGGGAAAATGAATTCATCACTCAACAGAATAATGCACATAAAAATGGAACTTTAAAAATTGCTCAAATTTTTATCAAATCCATCCAAATTTTCTCATGATATCTAGAAACAATATATAAATCCCTTGTTAAAATGAAAGTGAAAGAAAAATTTATTTTCCCACTACATGAAACTGAATCCTAAGTGTATCACTATATCATAATTAAAAATTATTTATTTTTTCTCTATGTTATCCAAAATATAATCTAATATATTTTTTAAAACAATTTCAAATGTGAAAAAATTAAACATTTTAAAAAACAAAACATAAATTGATTTCTATCTACTACTATCAATGGGAAAGCATAAATTTGACAAGCCTATATAAATAAAAAAATATTTGGTATAATGTTTCCGTTAAATATTTTTTCTCAAATCAGGAACCCATAAAAAATTGTAGTTGGAGAATTCCTCACCCATCAATGCGAGCTGTAGGAGGGAGCCTCTATATTGGGAGTCATCGGGGGGGGGGGTGTTGGGAATATCCAAGAGGGGGTGGGGTTGCCGCATATGGAAAACCAAGGAGGGGGGGGGGTGTAAGGGAAGACTTGAGAGGAGGGGTTCTAATTAGGGCATAGCCAGGGGAGAAAACTATATAACGGATGGAGGGATCAGGATTAGGTTCCCTCTTATACCATGTAGTTGGCGAATTCCCATTTCCTCAATGTAAGGAAGAGATATTATTTTATAGATGATTAAAAATAATTACATGGAAGGATATTCTGATGTGGGACTCAGAAATACCCATTATACAAAAAGGGGTCCAAGAAACATCCCCTCAAATATTTATCATTGAATCGTCCTTTATTTTTACTTCTATGATTTAGAAAACCCAGTACAATGATATGAACTCTACATAAAAAAATGGTACATCAATTTGTTTCAAGTAATAGTTTATGTAAGAAATTAGTCACTTTAGATTATTAAAATGAAATCGTACTAGCCAAGATGACTATTTTATTAAAATCCATTTCATTTCAGATTGAAAATAAGTAATTTTAGATAAATAAAAAGTTATTTTATATTTCTATTGTATTAGTAAAAAATAATGTCTAATTTTGAACAAAGAATATCATTTAAAAAACTAATCAAAATAAATTCTAGATTTTAAATCGAATGTTATTTATTTTTATAGTGTGCCATTTAAAAAAACATAATAAGAGACAAAATTATAAATAATTTATTATTATGATTATTATCTACCAAAAAATTAATTTTACCCAAAAATTATCATAACATATATTCTCTTTAATAAATATCAAAATTTAACAATAAAACACTAAAATATTTCCAAAAAATGCTTCAACATGAATCACTCTTGCAATAATTAATGATCTGTTACATAAAAGATCTATGTGCTAACGTCACATTATAAAATTTCATAATAATACATACATAAATATAAAAAAAATTGCAGGAAAATCATAGCATGATTGCTAAAATAATCCCTAATTATAATGAATCAATAAATTTTATAATGATTACCAAGATAACATTAATAGAATATATAAACAGTATAATTAATTGAAAGAATTATACTGTAATTGGTTTTATTCACAAATTGATATTTCACTAACTTAAGAAGGCAAGGAAGAAACTACGAATAAAAAAACAATTACAAATCTAGGTACTATAAAAATTCACAAGACAATTACATGAACCATTCATGCATATGGAATTATCAAAAAATATTGAAATTATAATATTAAGTAATAAGAGGTAAACGACATCCAAAGATCCCAATTTTAGGAGATATCTTCAATTTTTTTTGACAAGTTCAGACCTGAAATCTATATCAACATAGCACTTTTATAGGTAAGGCTGTGAGCCATCCCAGGTGTTTCAAAGTTTCTCCTCAGCAGGGGGAGTATGTTTCCACTTTTATTATCCTCATTCTGCCCATTCAATCATCTAGAAACATTTGATGAAATTTCTAGATAAATAATTCAAATGGCCACCATGAATAAAATTTAGAGACACATGAATGATGTAAAGTGGATCTACCACAAACTGGATTACATCGTGAATGTTTATTAGTTGACTTGAAATAGGTTTCTATTCTTGTTAAAGAAACATGATAGGAAACATTAAAAATTAAATTTCAAAATCCCCGAGTGATTGTTGGATGTGCAATAAAATATACATTCTTGATATTCATATACACATGGGTATGATGTGTGAAGTATATATATACAATATGTGACATTGAATATATATATATATGGTGTACATTTAATACATGCATATTATGCATATATATTATTATGCATTTGATGCATGTGCTGATATATAAATGTAATACATACATATGATATATATATATTATACTGAATATGCAAGAGATTCATAGTAAATCTATTTCAGCTGATGAAATGGTTTTCACTATCACTACTCAACGGTTCTGATAGAACCATTGACTTTATTCAATAAAATTATCTAGTTTATTCAAATCACTATACTTGAAGTTACATTTTATAAATGACATAATTTGGAAACACAATAAATTGTTAAAAAAATAATAGACAAAAGGAACTCCTATTGTTTCTATCCAGGAGCCTGGCGCTGAGCCTCTTCAGTTCTATTGCAGTTAGTGAAATGTTACAATCAGGTCCCTTCAAACCATCATCAAGGAATATAAACCTTGAAGAAGAGGAAATTTTTCCATATTACCCTTCATTAAAAGAAATTGGATTCCCCCATCTATAATAAGTCTTCAAAGTTACTAGTGACTCTAACTGATCTACCCAAATAGGTGCCTCTATGTGTCCATCCTCAGTACACATGCTATCCATTGTGTCCGACAGAATATTCACCATCTCCCCATGTGATAATAAAGGGAATTGTGTATGAAATAATTGAACATTATCTTAGGTTTCTCCACTAGGTCAGCCACTCTACTTTACTAGCCACTGAAGTTCACAGCCAGGCCCCTTATAAGCCACCACTGATTATAACAAAACTTACTCTGGTAAATCATCACAAAAATGATTAGGGAGATATTAAAGAATGGAATCCCCAACAACCAACTTAAGTTATGAAATGTGAAATACCAGTTGAATCATATTATGAACCAGAAAATCCAATCAATAGGAAACAACTCCCACCTTAAAAATTGCTGTGAAAGGTCTATAAAACCGAGGAGTAAATGTGGTAATTTTTTTTTCTGTAGACTTGTTTTTAGTATGAGATGTGAGCTTTACAAAAACAAAATCCCTGGTTTGAAATTAAACATATTGGGGCCTTTTGATATCCATCTGGAACATAGAATGTTGGGATATCAACAAATGAAATTTATGGTCAGATAGAGCTTCATCCCTATCAACTAAAGTCACAGCCACAAAATCCAAGGTAGTGTCTCCAGCAGTAAAGTGTGAAAGAGTGGGGGAGTGTGTCCATAAACAATTTCAAACGGGGTTTGACCCAGGGAAACATGAAAAATTTCTATTTTAATGGAATTTAGACCAAGGAAACCAATGTACCCACTTTTTTGGTTTTTCATAAGAGAAACAATGTAAATATGTTTCCAGGGTCTAGTTTACAACCTTGGATTGACCATCTATTTGAGGATGGTATGAAGAGCTTACTTTAAGATTTTACCATGTAAATGATCGAGTTATTTCCAAAAAAACTAGTAAACATTGGATCCAGATCAGTAATAATTTCACTTGGTATTTCGTGTTATTAAACAACATCCTTTATGAACAATTCAATGAAATGTTGTGATGAAAATTGATGCTTAATAGGTATGAAATGATTATTGAAAACTATTTTTTTGTATGATCTATAAGTTATTTTAAAAATTTCCAGAATATTTATTGAAATTATGGAAATATCAGGAGAGATCTAAAAACCCATTCTCATTCTTCGAATTTCGTGGAACTAGCCAATCAAGAACACTAGAACTTTTGTTGGGATCTATGGATACATATCCCAAAGTAATTAAATGGCCAAGATAATCAACCTTAGGCCTTATAAAGTAAACTTTTTCCAATTAAACAAGAACATGTGGTGCTATAACACAAAAAAAAACAGGGGCCAAATGTTCTAAATGGAATCTCTAACTACCACTATAAACCAATATATCTGAAAAGAAAACTAATTTTTTAATGCAATGTTTTAAAAATTACATTCATAGTGTCTTGAAATGTTGCTGGAGAGTTCATTTGGCCAAATGAAAAAACCAAAAATATGTAATGTCTTTTATGAGTGTGAAAACCCGCCTTCTCAATATCCTCCTCATGGATATGAACTTGGTTAAAACACAATTTAAGGTCTAATTTGGAAAAATATTGTGCACCAAATAATTCATCTAACAATTCATCAATAACCAGAAATGGAAATTTATCTGGAATGGTATTCTAATTTAGGGCATAATAATCCACAGAAATATGTCATCCACACTACGTCTTGGGAAACCAAATTATCATACTAGAATATGGACATGAACTGCTATGAATGAAACCCTACTATAACAGATCTTTCACCTTTTTCTCAAGATTATTCTTCATCAACTAATAAATTTTATAAGGATGGCCATTAATTGGATGAACTGGTTCAAGCAGCTGAATATCATGATTTATATTGTGGCTCTGAAAAATACTCATGGGCTCTTCAAATAGGCTCAAATACATTTACAACAGTATATATAAAATGCAGCAAAATCCTGTATAGTAGAATGGTTGAGTTGGGTTTCCTAAATTTGTAGTTGAATGTAGATGCCTTGTGAAAATAATTTAGAGTTGAAAAGAAATTTTTGAAAAGCCAATGGGGTGTCCCAAATAGTCTGAATCCCCTATATGGTAACTTGTTTTCTATGTACTATGAAACACATAGTAATGTTCTTATAATGGGAAGTAACATAACCTAGAGTATCTAACCATGATATTTAAAAAACTAGGTACCGACCATAAGTGTAAAATAATATGCTTCCACCTCAAAATAAAATTTTCCCAGTTGAACGGACAAAGTCCCTCAAAACCCAATGGAATGTATCCATATTGAATCACCCAAATGTACCCCAAATGTTCTAGTCGGAGTCACCAGAACAACAAAAATTTTATGCAACTAACTATAAAAACAATTGTGGCTAGCTCTACTATCTACAATCAGTGATATATTTACCCCAAAAATGGAGTCTTCATGTACCATAGACTTTAAACCCCTAATTCTTTGCTCATCCAAAATTCCCTAGCATAAAACTTGACAAGTCATATCCACATTTTCTACTTCCCCATTGTAATCTGGTGGCTCAGGTCCAAGTGGATCTTGATCAGTACCTTGAAGAATGATACATTCTCAAACCATTAGCTGAAATCCTTTTTCTGGAAATTTGTGAGTCGGAACAAATTAATCATTACATGAATAACAAAGGCCCTTGTACATCTATTCCTCATATTCTGAATGAAAAATATTGTGAGACCCTTTCCACCTTGGAGTATTATCCTTTATCTCAATAGTCCACCCTCGCTATAACAAAATAGAGCTGATGTTTTCTATCCCTCCACTTCTAGAATGACCATAAGTCATAGGTATAGCTGAAATCCTTAAATATGGACAACAAATAACTCTATTAACTATTAATTCACATTAAACATTGCATGTCATAGAAATTAATCCAACCATCACTTTAGATTCAGGTATAGCCACTATGCTCTTGATTTCTGGACATAAGCCTCCATGAAAAAACATCTATACCAGCTAGTAAGAAAAGATGGAACAAACAAGGAAACTCTCTCAAATTTAGTAATATATTCTTTCCTGGTTCCTTCCTAATTAATTACATTTAACTATTTAAGGGGATCATTTTCTAGAGCTATTACAACCCTTCCAAGGAGTCCCTCATTCAGGTAACCCCACTCTAGATTCAGATGCATCTTAAATAAAGAGAGGATCTAGTGCTGAAATTGTCTAACCATACACAACTATGATATTAGAATTTTAATATGGATGTGTGTTTTATGGATCATAAAATATTTTTCCGCCTGAGCTATCCACGATATTGGATCCTCCATAGAGAAGAAAGTTAGTTTAACTTACTTATATTGGGAACTCAACTCAGTTCTCATTGATTCACCAATTTAAATCTTCTTGCAACAGGTCCTATACAAATACACACACTCATCAGTATGATAAACTACATATATTAATTGATAAAAACTTATATGAACCTATTGGTATATATCAGATCTTTTCCGCTCCCCTCTAATCCAAGAAAAAACTTGCTGGTGTTTCTTAGAATACTTTGGATAAACTTCAAATCGATGAAACAAATCCAAAACCAACTAACGCGTAGTGAAATCCACTATAGCCTTCGTTTTTACCAAAAGAGATCACCTTATCTCATTTAAGGACTCCTGCAAATGGACATGTATATTCAACAATAAACCATTAACTATTTTTTAGATCTCACTAAAATTTCCCTCACTGATTTGCTGCATTTCTGTTTGTTATGACATCTCATCTGTATGCACCTACCACAACCATTGCATATGTTTTTCCATTCCTGATACTCTAGCATCAATCCTTGTAATCATCCAATAGAAAAATAATTCTATCCAGAATTTTTCTACTCTGCTTATTAGCTCTCTCAATGGAAGCATCATAGTGATATAACCTTATAGTTTATTAAATAAAATAAACTAGTTTATTCAAATAACTAAACTAGTAGTTACATTTAATATATTATATAACACCAAAACTAAAGAAATTTTTACAAGGAAAAACTAGAAGAGTCGAAAAGAAAACCCCTGGTTTCTCTCTAGGAGCTTGGCCGAGAGCCTCTCCAGTTCTACTACAGCCCATGAAATGTTTCCACTCTGTCCCTTACAACAAACATCAAGAAGTATAAACCATAAGAATGAGGAAATTTGGCCAAATTAAAATTGATTAAAATTATTTTGATACCTCTTCCTAGAATAAGTCTTCAATCGCACTGGTGACTCCACCTGATCCACACCGAACATGTGTCTCCAAGTGTCCAGCATGAGTACACTCGCTATCACATGCCCTATAAGTGTATTCTAATATATCTGTAGAATCTTCAAACTTCTAAGATGTATTTAATAATGTGTCTTTAAAATAAAGATCAAAACTGTTGGAATCAATCATTCTTTCCCATCCCTCCCCATAAACAAGTCTAATCTCATCTAATCACAAACACACACAACATTGATAGAATATATTTATGTTTCCTGGACGGGTTGAATGACATGTTCGATCCTCTTCCCTTTCATCTCATGTGATCCTCTCTCCTTTGATAAGAATCAATGTTGGATAGTAGATAAATGAAGAATGTGAGAGATTCAGTGCCATATTTTCATACACTTATCAAATGCATACTAGGATTTTTATTGAAAATTCATTTAATCATATATAAGTTTCTTCTTGTTATTAATCAGAATATAAAAGAGTCCCATTTAAAATTTACAATTTTTTGGGAGATAGTGAGAGGTTATTGAGGTATGAATAATATTATTTGTCCTTTACTTTTTAGATCCTATCATGAGAAAGGATACGTTTGTTTGTCTTGTAGAGCTCAAGATTCCAATACAGTACACCAACACTACTTGGTATGCTGCAAAAAACATTATTTGATTTCAACACCACCCAATCCCTAATGTAGAATCCTATTTTCAATTCCATGGAGCCATACAGATCTAATGATCAGACTTACCAGTATAGAGATCATGTTCTAGCTGAATTATCATTCATACAAATCAATCAATATAAACATCTAATATGTACATCTCTTAGTAGATTACACTATCCACCAGATCTTCCCTTTTGATAGACAACCTAATAATCTTTGATGGTTCCACTATAATTTTTGAATAATATGAAAACACTTATTTCATGTCTTTCTAACAACGTTCACAGTAGCAGAAAGCAACACCATAGAAGATTTAGCTCACCATGACTAAATAAAAAGTCAATGAGTTTTCAGATACAACACACAATATTAGTGATTATATTCTAATATAAAAACTTCTCAACCTCATTACCATAGTTTTTATATCCGTTTTCTACACTATTCTATGATAACTATTATAGAAAATGTGAAAATGATCAATGGAATGCAGTAACGTTAAATGATTCAATATGATTTTTAGGGAATCATGATATGTGGTGAGTTTACATGATGAGGATTTAGATAGAGAGTAACAGGGTGTCACAATATGAAGGCATGCATACAAATAAGTCCAACATATATTTTTATATGTTTCATCAGCAACACAACATGATGATTCATGTAGAGTGTAGCTAATGGAAATGTGTAAAATATCCTATAATTTGATATTATTTGAGATTGAGTTTTTAATAGACAGTGATATATGTTTATCATTATCAATGTTAATACCCAAGATGGTGAGTTTTCCACCAGGATACAATCATCCTTATCACATACTATGATAATTCCCTAATGAAATCCATATTGAATCATTAAACAGCATTGTATGAAATTGAGTTATCATTGTGATTGTCCATCAATATTAGTCTTTAATGGGTTTGGGAACATTTATCCCAGAGTTGGTATTTTTTATTCTATGTTTGATAGGATTTTGTTATATTTATTAATGCTACAATGTTGCCACTACATAACATCACTTCTAACATAGACCATGAAATTAGGTAATTATTTGGATGTGTAATATTTTTTTGTCTTTTATTTTTATCTCTTTATTCCATTTCATGTACTCGAATGAACGAATAATTCTAATAAATGTTTAGTTCTTTTACTTGTGTGAAAAAGATTTATAAGAACATTAAATTCCACAATTTTTTTTCATTTAAGAATGAATATGTTTAATTCAAATTAAAAACTTTTCAAGGTTATTCTTATTAAGTGTATATGGCTCAGATTGAGAAGATACATCATTTTCTATTTTTCATATTAAAAAAATAGAATTGCACAAGAACAATATCCAATAATTGACAAGCTTCTGAAATGTTGTATATATTTGGAAATTCAATTTTAAGAAATCCTATTTTGTTTTTCATTGGTTCTATTCTAGGGATGGGACTATGACATTGGAAGGTGCATCCCCAAAGAAAGTGACCTAAATGATTAATGTGGCAATAATCATAAGCCCAATTAACCTAATAACTTCCATACCTGTGCAACCCTTATTTGAGCCTAATCATTGTTGAGACATATGTGTATTTTCCTCATGTATATCGTCAACTCAGTGTTATTGAACACAATACTTCTAGTTTTTTCTCCTAATATGTGGATATTTTTTATTCCTTTTCATCCTATACTATAGAATGTGTGAGTTTATTTTATTGGGGTGACATTAATATAAATTCATGTTGAAATTTTTTTAGGTGTTTATTTCATTGATTGTTTTTTATCAAATCAATGTAATAGAAACATTTTTCAGAATGATTGTTAAATAAGTTGGTCATATTTAATTTAGATATTTTATTTTTTTAATTTTTTTAAATACAAATTCAAATAGACATATTAAATATAATTATATTAATATGTATAATATTAATATGTTTGGGGGTTTCATTCAAATAATTTTTTACCTATTATAGAAGTTTCATCCCTCAAGCCATGGGTGTTGTGAGGGAGGTCTTGAGTTAGAGCCTCTCTTGGTGCATTTATTGTAGATTATTCTCTGTATGATCCCTGTATTTAACTGATGGAAATATTAATACATGTAATATAATGTTTCTTCAACACATACAATATCAAAAAAAAAATTTATAATTTAAAATATATATTAAAAACATTTACAATTTTAGGTATTGCCTACACTGACATATAAATTCTTATTTTTATCAACATTACTAACATATAAATAAAAGGTAGTAATATAATTAAAAATTGATATAATTATACCCAAACATTTTATCTAATATATATATATATATATTATTATTATTATAGTTATATTAGGACCATTTTATCTATCACAAGAACTTCTAGCGGTATATTTTTTTACCAAGAATATAGTGACAAAACTATTTTGTTGGTAAAATGTTTTACCAACAAAAAATGAACTTTTACGAAAAAATATTCCCCTGTTGGAAAAATGTAATTTTTTTAGTGCATTATCATTAATTTATTCCATCATCCTTTATGTACACCCATTTTTCGGCCCAAATTATTCCATGATTTTCCATAATAAATTTTTTTTTTGTGAATACCTATCCCCATTTACACTCAAGGTTATGTGCATCTTTCTTAACATCTTTTATTGATGGAATAATTTCATGTATGTAACCCACACTCATTAATAATGGGATTTAATGTGATGAAATTTATTTTTATGTTATATAATCTATGTGCTATAAACATACATGTACATTATATAAATGTGATTGGTGAGCCTAAATTTACAAACCACTCCAATGCATTTGGTAATGTTTATATCATGGGATGCTATATATGATGAGTGGGTTATAATCTTAGGAACACTATGTTATGATTTCTCTATGGTGATACTATACTTATGATTATTATGTCTTGTTTTATTTGGTTGTCACATTTATATGATAACTTGAATTTTTCATCTTTTACCATGCTTCAATATTTATGATTACGATTCCACCATTCTATTATGCCTCTTGACCTAAATATAGTTATCACTATCACTGATCATTTAATGAAGATCATTGACCATATCAAAATTCCATAGGATCCATCCCATGTCACACGAGCATTACACATACCAAAGTGTTCATTAATTGAACACTTAGATTTGGTTCTTAAATGATGGAACCTGATAGTGAGTGTACTCAAGATTGAAACTTGGCGACATCTTTTCAGGTGGATCATTTGGAGTCACCACTGCCTTTGAAGACATATTATAGGTGGAGGTGTCCAACTGGTCTAAATGAAGGGTAATATATTCACTTTACCTCTTCCTTATGGTTTATATTACTTGAAGTTGGTTGGAAGGGGCATGGTGGAAACATTTAGCGGGCTGTAGCAGAACTACTGAGGATCTCTTCCAGGTTCTTGGAGAGAAACCGGGGGATTTCATTACCTATATTATAATTGTTCTTTTTAATCATTTCATGAGTTTTAATATTATGTTTAGTATAAAATTCAACTCGATGTTTAGTGATTTGAATAAACTAGTTTATTTTTATGAATAAACTCTACAAATTTATCACTTTGGTGCTTTCATTGAGAGTGAAAATGTTTAGAGTAAAAAAATCATGGATAGAATTGTTTCTATAGTAGATAATGATGAAGATGGAAGTTAGAGTAGTGATAATATAAATTTATATGGAATGGTTATGGAAGTTCCAAATGATTTAGACGTTATGGAGGACAGAAATGCAAAAAAATTAAGAGGGGAAATTTCAGTGAGCTCAAAAAACTTGTTAATATATTATTGCAAAAGCAACAAGTCCAGTTGTATGATTCAATGAAAGAGATGATGCGATATCTTCTAGAAAAAATTACAGCTATGGAAAAGTTGATTGTGCGTTAGTTGGTTCCAGATTCGGTTCACAAAGTTGAAGTAGAATAACAGTCTTCTATGGATTTTTAGGATGTTTTGATTGGTATATGAGGGGAGAGGAAAAGAACTGACATAGAAAATATAACCAGAAATGTAGTGATTCAAATAACCAAGTTTATTTTTGTAGAGGGAGAATTAGCCTTACCTCAAGGTGAGGTGGATACATTCTTTTATAGATGGGTAAAATAGATTACAGGGAGGAGTATTTCGATGTGGGACATGGAAATACTCTTTATAAACAAAACTAGGATCAACAAAACCCCTCAAGAAGGACATGCTCAACTAGGACCAAGCATCCCACAAAATAAAGATAAAATCAAACAAGATCATACACAATCCCCCTCTGTATGGGTCACTAATGTTGTGGGTACCCAGCTTGGTACTAAGAGAGTCCATACGAGCTCCCGTGAGGTCTTTGGTGAAGATGTCGGTAAGAAAATCTTCCATTACAATGTGGCTGATACTAATATGTTCATGATTAAGGTGATAGAAAATAAATTGGCGATCCATCTCAATATGGTTCATGAGTTCATGGAAGATATTTTTAAAAGAAGTAATTGTGGATGCCTTCTTGTCATAGTAGATATGAGTGGCGTCTTCTGTGGGAAGCCATACTCATGGGGGAGATGACAAAGCCATAGGATCTGAGTAGTGACTGCATCCATGGAATAATATTCTAACTATGCACTTGATCTTGAGATGAAAATATGATTCTTGTCATGCCAAGAGAAAAGGTTACCTGCTAAGAAAACAGAAAACCTATAAATAGATTTTTGGGTAGCTAGGCAACCAGCATAGTAAGTATCATAGAAGGCCTCAACATTTATATGATCATGATGCGAGTACTGAAGAACTTGATCAGAGTATTTATTGATGTATTTGGGAAAGTAGAGGAAAATATCCCACTAATATATGGTCATATTCTTCATGAATTGGGTCAAATTACCAATGGTTCAAGCAATGTCAGGATGTGTCATGGTGATATAATTTATTTTTCACACAAGAAGAATATAGTTTTATAGTTTAGAGAAGAGTTACATGTTGTAATAGAGAGACTATTTTCCATGACCAACAAAATTACTAATGGTTATTTCCTAAGTTAACCCTGCATCCAACAGGATAACCGAGGAATATTTTCATTGGTAGAGAAATATGTTCTCTATAGAATGGGAAACCTCAATGCCATGGAACATTGTTTGTGGACCATGATATTTAGTGTGAATGTCGTGGTGAAGATTCCCCTTTAGTTGGGATATTCCTGTTGATTCTCTCCCAGTGATGATGAAACCATCAACAAACACCACAAGAAGGATGCAGCCAGAGGATATTGTATGATAGAGGATAGTGTTGTCCTTTATACATCTAGAGATCAAAATTGGGGTGATGAAGGTGCTCAATCAGCCAAACCAAGCATGGGGATATATCATGAGGACATATAAAGATCTATGTAGTAGACATACATGGGATTCAGATTCTGAGGAAATAAATCATAGAGGCTACTACAGATACACCTATTCTTCATGAAATCCATAGAGAAAGGAAATATTGTAATCTAGATGATGAAGGGGCCAATGATGATGAGCAGCCAAATAGATAGATAATCAGATTGATGTCATCTTTGGAACTATAGAGAAGGTGTCAAAATAGTCGATACCCTATGTATGAGAAAATCCATTCCCCACAAGTTAGTATTTGAGGAAATGGAGAGTTCCATCAACATTGGGATGGACCGTATAAATCCATTTGTTGTCGACAAATTGTTTTCCTACTAGTAGGTGGACTATATCTCATGAATGGTTGTCATCTAGAGCCTACAATTCATCCCACATTTCATGTAGCTACCTGGGTGAGATTTGGGATCTCCAAACCAACGAGGAATAGATATCATATCCAGAGTGAAAATAACTCTATATGAATATCTATAGGGAGAAGTATTATAGAAAGAATGAGTACTTTTATATAGTGCAAAGGGAATGTAATTTGATTCCAGTGTAGAAGCATATGATGAATCTAGGATGATGGTGTCCTCCTCCTAGATGGTGGATATAGTAGATGAGTGATGCGAGTAGACAATACCAAACTGGTGACCACCAGAGTGAGGCACCAGTGGTGGGTTTATGATTGAGGAAGTCAATAATCGACGATGGTATCTGGATGGGGATAGAGAAGATTGAAATGAAAGATATCAACAAGTGACACATCAAGAGAGATGATATATCACTATAAGTTGGAAGAGAGCCACCAGTATCTTTGCTATGTGTGGGAATATCTGAAGAATATGCAATAAAGGCATCTAGGAACAATTTTGGAGTTGTTGGGATAAGTGTCTCAAACATAACACAGACACCCAAACACATAGAGTAGAAGTGAGTGAGGATGGAGAGAGGAGAAAAAAGTATTAAAAGGAGTCTCCCCCTGAATGATAGAATAATGGAGTCAGTTTAGAAGGTACATAGCATTCCAGATTTAATCATACCAAAATAGGAGAGACACCTTCATGTGGAATAAGATGGCATGAGTAGTCTCCATTATATGGTGATGTTTTCGCTCAGCCAGTCCACTTTGATGAGGTGGATTATGGAAGGATGTCTGATGAATGACGCTTTTATCGATAGGAAACTATTAAAAGGAAGTGAAAAAATATTATCATCTATTTTCAGAGAAGATACATTAATGGTAGGTGGATAATTTTGTATGAATTCCATAATAAAAGGTATGAAAGGTTGAAAAAACATCTGACGGGTAACGAAGAAGGTAAATCCATGTCATGATTGGGTAGTAATCAATAAAGGATATATAATAATTGTACTAGACCAGATATGAACAATTCAATGACCCTATGCATAATAATGAATAAGGTCTAAATGATTCTCTACACATAGTTCCAGTCGAGGAACATACGTCACCAGATGATATTTAGTGAACATGTAGGATTCACAATAGAAGAAATGGTGGGGAAAGAATTGGGGGAAAATATTATATAGAACAGAAGATGTTGGACGATCAAGGATATAATTTAGGTCAATGTAATGGGATGAGGTGGATGAGAAAGAAAGAGATGGTGGGGTATCAAACATGTAAACCCCATTCTGTAGATAACCTCGACCAAGTTCAGGATTCATCATCCGCTCCTAAATACACTAGAAGATGTAAAAGTAACAACAAATTTTTAATATTTTGGGAGTTTGAAAATTGAAATAAGAATAAATGGACTATTAAAAACATGATGTACTGAATCCATGTGAATATAAAGGTCCAATGTGCATGTTCCAAATCAAAAAATGAGGATTTTTTATCCATTATCTATAGTAATTTCAAAGGCACTAATATGAAGACGATTGGAATTGAATATACTAAAATCCCATGTGAGATGTTTAGATGCACCATAGTCAAGAATCCAAGCTATCATGTTGAAGAGACATATCTGGGACAGGGCCACCAGTATGAACAATGGTGGACTAAGATAAGTAAGGGGAAAAGTATCTAGATAAGATAGTAAAATGCAATCTCCTCCAACGAGAGCGCAAGTTTGTGTTAGGTACACGAGACCGGTGATAGAGCATGGGATAACTATTCTTGTGGGAGCATAGATGGAGGTATTAATCATGTAGATATCATGTCGGAATGCTGAAAATAATGGTGAGGGTGGACTTGTAGGAGTGGAACGACTGGAGGTGGTGATGGAGTCCTATGGGAGGAAGTGCAAACCATGATGGAGTTGGTGGTTGTTGTGCAGGAAGAAGGTTGCTGG
The DNA here is from genome assembly GCA_963277665.1 of Viscum album. NCBI lineage: Eukaryota > Viridiplantae > Streptophyta > Magnoliopsida > Santalales > Viscaceae > Viscum > Viscum album. Next base: position 1,325,961,020 of record OY728161.1, on the reverse strand, counting down.
AAATGTGTTTTCGATGCTATGGCATCTGTTGTAGTGATAATGGAAACATTTGAGGTAGGCTGAGAATCTCCAAGGATGGAGGTCACTAATAGATCATCGTGAACCCACCAGTATGGCGGGCCATGATGGGTTGCGAGGAGGAGGGGGGTCAAGACACATCATAGAGTTTGTGTATTGGAAGCCTTGAGAGGGTGAAGATAGGAGATCTCCACGTGAGGGTGGTGTTTGTTATCGTTGGGATTCCATGCATAGGATGGCTTCAGGATACCATTGAGCAGAAGGGTCCGAGAGACCGTGAAGGGGATGGGGCTGGGAGCCTTGATGGAGGGTGGTGGTTTGGAAATAATGAATTCAGGTTGGGGTGGATGAAGCTAGGAAGTCGCTTGAGAGACAGAGACCTCATCTGATCTAATGCCCAGAAGTGGTGAGGATGGTGGGAGGGCTGGGAGTCTGAGGAGGTGGGCCTAGAGACCCAATAAGGAGAGGTAGGACTGAGAAAACATCACAGGAGGCAGGTCGGTTGAGCACATCAGAGGTGTTCTATCTAGATGCCACTGGAGGAGTGGGAGGGTCGTGCATGGATAGAGGATAACATATATTATAAACCGCATTGCGCAGGGTGGGAGGCAGGGCTGGAAATAGCTGAGAATCTGTATATGGGTTGGGGCTGGTAAGTGTGAGGGAGTCCATATTGAGGGTGGGGCCTAGTGAAGCAGAGAAGACAAAGGGAATTGGTGGGCTGGTATACTCTAGGAGTTCGCAGAGAAGGGTTGGACGGGCATAACTGGGAGCCTATAGGCAACAGAAAAACAATTAACTGGATTTTTCCTCTAATACCATGTAGATGGATAATTCTATTTAACTCAAGATTAGGTGGATACATTCTTTTATAGATGGTTAAAATAGATTACACGGTGTCGTATTCCGATGTGGGACTCAGAAATACCCTTTAAAATCAATATAGGTGCAAAAATTTTCATGAATAAACTCTATAGTTCTCTCAACATGTGTAAGGTATATGAATATGTATGCCAATTATTGAGTGATATGAATGTTATAAAGAGTTCAGAATAGAATTAGGAACTTCAAAATGGTTATTGGAAGAGTTTTATAGAGCTATCGGGTTGATCCATAGAAATAACTCTAATAACACAAAAACATCCATACAGGGAAAATTTATTCATCCTATAGAAAATGATATTTCTCTTGTAGAATTAATATTAACCTGATTTTTTAACGATAATGATAATCATCCTATAAAATGGGTAGATTTAGATGAACAATAGTATGTAGATTTACCCAATTGTATCATCTAAACTACCAAGACCATGTCAATATTAATCCCTCGCATAGTTTAGGAAGAACCAACACATGGGAAATGATTCAAAGGTTAACTCTTACACTAGCATTACCATGGTTTGTATGGATAACATGGGTGGTATGAAAAAATTCCCATCAACAAGGATGAAATTCATTTTATTTAGCTAGAGACTGAATAAATTGGAGGGCCCAAGATGATATAAACCTAAGAAATAGAAATTTATATTCTAGAAGGTCATAGGCCTCTACAAATTTTATAGAATTGGTTATTTTTTTTCTAGAAATGATCAACAATAGAAGACATTGAGGAAAATTATAGGGGAAAAATTTTCACCAGAATAAAAAGGTTTCAATCATACATTTTGGAATTGGAACAATATATGGGGTTACAATAATGTTATAAGAAAATATTACCAAACATGTTGAGTAAAATATTTTTTATAATATTATGAATTTTAAAAAATATGAATAAAATAAAATAAAATAAAATGAAAATATTAAATAAGTATAATTATTTTATGTGGATAACACAAGTAGTGTCAAAAAATGATAATAAAAATAATTTATTAAGTTGTTTGAATCTTTGGGAAGTAAATGAACAAATTGGTGTTCATATTTATCTTCCCTTACAAAAAATTACAATAATTAAAAAAAGAAATATTTGATACAAAAGGGTGAATAAAACCTTACTATTCTTGGTAAAAAATCCTGAAATGTGGAATTGTGGAAATGAAACATGTCTAATACACTAAAAAGATCCAAAGCGCACCCAAAATGTTAAGACCTCATCCAAGACATGAGAATAAAAATTGATCTCTATTTGATAACACTTCATTAACATATTTTTTAAAATCAACATGAATATATTGATATTGTTAGAATAATGAAGAAAGTATCCCAATACGCAATATACCTCCCTATGGGATTCCTTGGTGATTATTTACAATGAATGATAAATATTACACGATACCTAAATCTGATGTGGGACTTGAAAAAAGTTAACTTTTAACACTCCCACTCAATCAAGTTGTGCCATTTTTGGTTACAAAAGAAAAAAGTAGTAGTGACACCCCCCTCATGCTAGACATGCCCAACTTGAAATGAAAATCCAAAAAAGAAACAAACAATAGACAAAAATAGCAAAGAAGCTCAGTGGGATCTGATCAAGGATGATGAATCCAGACCGTGATATGGGTAGTAAGAAGGTAAATAAATCAGTGATGAATAGTCCATAGTTCATCCGAACGGCTCAATGGTGATATAATAAAACAAGAAGAAGCCCAACATGGATCTAGGAAGAAGGTAGTGAAGGCTGCTATGAAGACACGACAAGGTGGGACCAAACTTTTTTATGCTCCTGTAGAAGCATTGTTAAAAGGGAGACTAGGAGAAGTGGCCTTCCTCAGTTTATAAGCATTGAAGAGTAATGTGTGACCCACTGATTTTTGGCCAAGGGTTTCTCGAACGACGAATACATGTTATAAATAAATTAATGTTGTTGGAGAGGAGAAACGAGACTGAAATTCTTGGTGTGGTGATTCTATATCACGCTATCAACCTCCCCCTCCTATATCTCTATTTATTCTCCTCTTCAAACCCCCTCATCATAGAATATAACCTTTAATTGGCAGCTCAAAGCCTCCATAGGTATAAAAGATCACCAACCACTTCTCCAAAAACATATAGGAACTCTCCACCAAGATCAGTGCACATCTCTAGGGAACATACTTCGTCAACGCCCTCCCCATGATCTACGGTCATGCCCAGTTCTATGAAAACCTCTCCCACACCGACTGCATCATATGCTACACCGCCATCCATAACTGAATCCCACTGTCGTTAGATCACTAGTCGTTGTAGGGGGTGCTGTTTGGGGAATGGTTTTTGCGCTAGGTGTGTCATCACGTAGAGAGGAGGATCCCGCAAGGGTGTAGGAGGTCATCATGGTGTTGTAGTGTCCAATTTTAGGGTTGAGAAGTGTGAAGTTGGGGGCCGACTAGTGAAAATGATACTTCGACCAAGTTTCCACCCTTGGGGGTGATTGTGGTTCTTTTATCTATGAAAATAGAGAGGGGAGGGATATCTTTACTATCCTACTTTTATACCTTCTTAGAATATAGAAGAAAGTAACCCAATACCCAATATTTCTCTCTAAGGGAGGTCATGGTATTTATTTATAATGAATGATAAATATGACATGATACCTAAAGTATGATTTGGGATGCAACACAACTTAACATTTAACAAATACAACCACACAAAATTTAATGTAAATTATAAGGGAAAGGAAACAAAATACAAAAAATATAGCACCCTAATATTAATGATTAGTTTTAAATGGACTAAAAAATATAGAATTTAAAATTCACGGCTACCTAATTTTTTTTATGTAGAATCTTTTATGCTCAATATTTACAGATATCACGTAATGTCGCTCACCTTCACTGGTATTCTCTCTAATTCATGATTTAATATGAACTATTATAGTTGATTATTTTTTTCACGATTTCCAACCACATTAATTCCAAAATAATGAACTCTTGAGAATCATTTAATGAATTCTCACTCCATGGGGTGAAAATTTTCCATATTGTTGTTGGAGATTACAATGGGTGGGAGATGGAATATAGAAAAAGGTGAAGGATATGAACCATTATCAAGGACTATTTAGTGAGATGCTTGATCTAAATTATCATCAATAATTTTTATCTCTAATTCTAGGCATGTGGTATAGGCCAAAATCATCTGTATGGGTCACTCATATAAATTTGTAAAACTTTTCCTTGATTTTTTGAAAATTATAATTCATCATCAACAAAAAACATAATTATGTGAAATTTATCTTCATAAGAGCAAAGGAATTGTATAGATATTTTTTTTACCTAAAAAAATTATATATGTGGCCTACAAAGTCAACAGAGAACCTCAATCCATTATTTTGATCTCAAAATCAACCACCTTTTCCATAACATCATGTTCTCATATTTTGAAATTACTATGTGTATTAGGGAGTATACATAATATTATCTAACTCAATATTGTACTAAAAACTAATATTATTATCAAATATTTCATCATCTGTCTAGTGGTTGAGAATTTAATTAATGAACACTATTGTAACATTGTAATCACCCCTTGAGATTGAGTATTCAAGACCTCTGAGCATGGTTTTTCTTGTTGGTTGATAGATGATAAGAAATATTAAACATTAAGAAAAGGGATTTTCCAAATCAAAATACTTTTTTATGTGCCAATATTTAAGGATTGATAGCAATGTTAGATCATGTGGAAGCCTATGAGAAGAAAGACATATATTACAACTCTAATTCAAAACATCCAACAAGAACTCCATTTATATGGGAATTAATGTCTATAACAAAAAATTTCTAAAAAATTAATAAATTCATAATTTAATATTAACAATGAATATTTTATAAAAAAACTGATTAATTAATTTTGAATAAAAAATTAATCTATTATTCTTAATGTGAAATGATGTTATTTAATATTCATATAAAAATAGCATTTTAATATTCAATAGACAAATGAAATTCAATATAGATATCTTCTATCATAAATAGTTAAACTAATAAATAATTGAACAAAATTCACATATTGTAAAAATACTCAGACTCTCAATATCAAACTCAATAGTACACTAAATTATTAAGGTAATAGAATAAATATGATGAATTGCACATAACATATAATGGGAATCATATGTCAATCGAGAAAGGAAAAAACATTGAGGAAATGTGGTATAAGATTCCACTCAATGTCAATGCACCATAATTTCTATATCATGATATAATTTTATAATTTTTTCACTTTGAACATATTCCTCACTTCTTAATTGGTTTGTTTCACAGCGAAATTCAACTATTTCACTTGCTTAATTAGATAAAGTGAACATTATGATTCTGGATTATGTTCCATGTTAACAAACTCATAGAGTAATTTTTCCCATCCAACCAAAGAAAAGGTTATTAGTGATCATAACAAAAAGATTAACTAAATGGAGTTCCTATGCTACTGATTATTTTATTAATCATGATGAGTAATAGGCATATCATCATCATTGTATTAATGATACACTATAATTATCATGATTAACTTCAGTTCCTCCATAATCAAGGAATATAACAATTTCCCCCTCATTCAAATATATAATGTCATACTTTTCATCATGGTGATAATTCCCATGACCAACAAAAACAACTCTTCTCGAATACCGCATGGAAATTTTCTAGGGAAGAAAAAATCTAGTACGGGTCTTGGATGGTAGATGAATCTTCTACAGAACATGATTCAACATTGGGATCAAATGCATTTCCATGTGATGCGAGGACCAAGGAAATTGAAGTATGGAATTTATCCAATGATGTATCTACTTCAACAACAAGTGAATAATATGAAAAATTATGACAAGATAATTGATGGGTAAAATTATGGAGGAATCATTGAAATAATAGGATTACCTCTAAGAATTATAAAATTAGAATACTGTATCACCAGAAATATAAATAAGAATAAAAAAATGAAATCTCATTTAACCTGATATGGGGCCCAAAATTCAACAAGTTGAATGAGAACTGGGTTAATCATCATTCTCATCCCCTCGAGTTTATACTAGAAATATGAAATGGAAATCATATATTAGTATAGAGGAGGTGTAAGAAAAGGTGGATACTCTATGGTGTGAGTGTGAGTGTGTCTGTGGTGATGAAATTGGTATGTGAATGCAAGAAGAGATCACTGATTTGAGATAGTGGGTGACTAATATAGAGGAGTGTGTAAGCCGCAGGGAGAACCAGGCACTGTGGCTGGGGCTGGAATATGTTTTATTTTCTTAATTTTAGAGATTTCATTATTATTTTTAGTTTTTTAACATATATATTATTCTATTATTTTTTCTGATGGTTTTTAATATCTACCTTGGATAATATATTTCATTAAAAGAATTACCTACAAATTGAATATTAATTTAGTTCCATGTAAAATAGATATTGGATGATTTTTTCAATATGTTTTAAAGATTTATCAATATTTTATACTTAATTGAATTATTTTTTATATTGTAAATTTCTAAATGATATTCATAAATTTATTTTAGTGAATAAACATTGCCCATAAATATATTGAAAAAATTCCGTAATAATGATTAACTATAATAGATTCAATTTATAGGTAAAAAACATTAGTATTAATATGACCAAGTAGGAAATTTAATTTTTGGTAAATTATTTGTTTCTACTGAACAGTTAATAACAAAAAATATATTTTTTAGCAAATATATAGGTTGGTACATAAATTCAACACTAAAAGAAAAATAATGTCTGTTGAAATTGGTCATTCTTACTATAAGTAACATTATTATTCACTTTATTTATATTGGTACAAGATATTATTTTTGTAGTCATTGGGGATTATCACATGTTATTTGGAATTAATTGGGATAGGAATGCGATGTGTGAAAGCTTATTTCAATATAAATAGTTAGAAATGAAAAGGAATAACTTTTTTCATTTTGAAAGGGAATCCCCTGGTGTGGCCTTTTTTAACCCTCTAAACAATGTAACCTCTATCACAAAAAATGGATCACATTGGAGAGAAATCCTGTCAGAATAGAGTCATTTCCATTTAAGATGGATGAGCACCCCTATGGGTGACAACCTGAATGACGATGCATCGAAAGAACAATTAATCGACACAGGTGGGTTGCGCCTCATTTTTCCCACTCAGTCAAGAACCTGGTGTCCCAACCAAATTAGTGGATCCTAGGGGAATGAGAAATTATCCCAAGAGGGAGCTCCTAGGGATTAAACTCTACACCTATCAATGAACAACGTTGTTAGGCTCATCCCCTTCACTACCTCTCCACCACTAAAGATGCTACATGAATAAAGATGAATATAAGGAAATATATTATATGATGGGTTACTTATAAAATATTGGGAGAAGATTCATACGATCCTAGGAATAACATAGGATTTTTGTATAGAGGTACATAGAGAGGAACTCCTTTCTCAACTTTATTGTAGTGAAATGGAATTGGATGTTGGGAGGTTATATATATAAAATGAGAGGGGAATTAATTATTAATCTCTAATAATAGGTTTTATATTCAAAGTGATAAAACATGATAAAAGAAAAAAAATTCCGTGGTTTTGGCACATAGTTTATATAAAAGGTGAGTAGATTTCAATATTTTATTATGATATGAGCTGAAATCCGTAAAATAATACCATTTATGATGTTGATGTGAGTCATGGTCATAATTGATTATTTTTAAAATTATAATATATAATATATATTTTGGAGAATGCATTATTTTTTTGTAAAATTAATCAAATAACATCAATTCACATTATATTAAATGGGTAATATCATTTCCATGGATTTATTTTATTTTATTTATTACATCATTTTTGGGATATTATTATGTCATACTACACACAATATATCTGCACTATACTAAAATTTTTCTTAGAAATCAACCCATCGTAGAAAATAATCAAAAATTTAATATTGGATGATTTGGAAATAATGATTTCTAATATGATATTTATTTCATAAAAATTATTTTTTAATTATATAAATTTTAAATTATATATAAAAATTTCTATTTTTGGAAAATTTCTATTTTTTACAATGAAATCAACATTCTGAACATTATTAAAATAATATTGGACTTATTTACATTATATTATCATTTATATTTAAATAATTTTTTTAATAATCCCATTAAACAATATTAAAAATATATTTTAAATATTTATGTATTTATAATAAATATAGCATTAATTGAAACTATATATTTCCCAAAAATACAATTTTTATTTTCTCATATCGAAATCCAATTTTTATCAAAATCACTATATAATCATGCGTATATATAAATAAAAAATGAAAATGTAATCATTACAATATTAAAATGAAATATTAAAAAATTTCATAAAACTAGTTTCTAGATACATATCCTTTTATTAAATCCTCACATGCCAAAAGGGTATTCTTTTCAATTGTGGTTCTTTCTTATGATGGTTTGACAAACATGGTCAAGGTAGTGATCTCTATAGGATATAACATCTCTAATAAAAGGATTTTTTCATGTTTTAATTATTGATTCACGGAATAGTCTTAATCATGAGTAAATCCTAGTGATTTTATCTCCCTAGAATGCTCCATTAATTTTTCCTCATAGGGTACGATCATACTGGTCGAGGCCATCTCTTTTTCCTTATACATCAAGTAGATATTATTTTAACCCTTAATTTATAATAATATTAAAGATCAAAGTACAAAAACATTATTATCAACAGTTATAATGATTAAAAGTCATTTTAACCCATTATAAAATAATGGATCTATTTTATAAGGTATCAAAAAAAATGAAATTTATTGTAGGTGTTTCCAATAACAACATTACTTATCAATGTATTTATTCATTCAACGAGAAATTTTATCTATAAATGTTTGGGTTGTTACAGGATGGTTCACTAAGTATGGAAATTTTTTTTGGGGTGAAATAAAATGATCATATATAATGGGGTCCTGAATGATTCTCACAAACCTCTCTATTATTGATACTTGAACTAAGCATCATAATCATAGACAATCATCAAAGGTTCCCAACGATGTTTTATGAACTCTTATATGAAATGATTCCCCAAAATCGCAACTAAACAATTCTTCCTTTTATAATGAGAGTGATATTAATTTTTAAGATGTTAAAATATCACCCATATCATCATGGATACTCACTATTCTTTGCATCCATAGTAAAAATTATGTGGATATGTCACCCCAATTACATTGTAGGATCTGAAGAGGTTGAGTCAACCCAAATTGAACTTGATTTTCTTTGTTCACTTAGAGATATGTGAGTCATTTAGGAATAATCTCTCCAATAATCCACCGCATTCTAGGCCACCAATAAATTCTCTGAAGGTCATGGAAGAATTATAAAAATGTAGGATATAAAGAAAAATAGAGGTGTGGAACTTTGTATACACTTCTTCATGTTATACAACTGAAACAATCATCCTTTTAAAGAATAGGAAAATATTCCCCCACCTCTAGAATATCCATCTAAAGTACCTCCTAAGGATATATGATCATGAAAAACAATGAAGTTGATGTCCCCAAAATAAACCTCTCTTACAATATGAAGAAGTGGTTGGGACACTACAATCGACCTTAGATATTCTTCCCCTATCACAAATATCATGGTTAACCAAAAAGAGTCAAATTTCTCAGAAAACTCATATAGAATTTTATAATGATATTACATGCTTATGGAATCCAAAACATTGTTTTTATTTCCATGAATATATAATATCTACAATTCATATTCTAACCTGAACTCTAACCAAATACTATGTCTTCTGTTAAGGTATCTATAGAAAAATATGCATGTGATACCATAGTGTTATGAAAAGGCTACAATCTATCCCCCAAATTATAATTTCTCTACATCATGATGTAACATATTACTATTACCAAATCTAAATCATGGTCTATGTAGTTTTACTCAGGGATTATCAGCTACCTTTTTTGTAAGTGGTCATTTCTTATATATGCATCGTCATTGATATAAGATCAACTGAAGAGGCATCACATAACACTACTTACTCAACACTCTCCCATGACAGTCTCAGTATAAAAGAAATTTTCAACCACTTCCACAACTCCTTGAATTCTCTCTTGAACTACTCTGTCCAAGAAAATGGTTTTATTTTCTATTTCAAGCTATCAATGGGGCCACAATTATTGAAACAATATTGCATTATATATAAAATAACCCTTTAAACCTTTATAAACAACACCCCATTCACATTATCTTGGGTGGATATAAATCTGGAAATGCCTTTAGCATTATCGGGTTTACAACCACAAAATGAACTAAAATGACATTCCCTAAATATTGAAACTCTATAATCGAGAACCGACTCTTCAAGAACATACAATAAAAATAGTTCTTTTTATGTTAGTCTAAGACCATCCTAAATTTATCTTTTTTCCCATCTTTCAATATAGAGTAAATGTGAATATCATTGAAAATTTAACCCATGAACCAATAAACGGTTGAAAAAATGATTTAGGCCATAAGGGATATGTGGAAGGTATATAGATTACTCATTCCAAAGGTAATCACTTGAAACTCATAGTTCTCAGAGCATCATAAAATTACCATCTTTGGTATATTGACCTCAAAAATTTGAAACTGCTGATAACCAAACATAAGATCAATCAATGAGAACTATCATTGTATTTTCATATGGTTCAAGATGTCACCAATCCTTGACAAGGGGTACCAATTATCGATTTTCACTTGATTCTGGTAGAAAAAAACAACCAATAACATCATTATATTATCTTTCATCTCGATGAAAAACACCAATGACACATAGGGGACACCCAATGTCTAATTAATCCATTCTCAATAAGGTATTACAAGTATCCTCTCATCACCCAAATACCAATAATAAAAATATGATATGATATAGAAGATATCATTGCAGCGCCATGGTAAAAGTCAATATATATGTCAAACTCCCACCACAGAGTAATATAATGACAACTTGGTGGAATACAAATATGTATTTCTCTACCAATATTTGAATCCATACCATTGAATATTCCAATAAGTTAAGTATCAAACTCACTAATGAATGTTGGATATGTTGAATCTTCCAACTCATTATCTCCATTCATTAGTCCAGTTGGTCATTCTCGCCATATAATGTAAATATTTTTCCATCACCAAAGTTGAATATAACTCTCATGAGGTGATATATGATCTAGGATTAAACTAAAGATATCATATCCATACTATGAATTAAATCACACAGTTTTATCACAATAAAATTGATATATCATTAGAAACACTCTTTAGTGAGTGCTAACTCACACATCCAAAATATGGTAAATATCGAATAATATATCCCTGTATTATCCTCTAATTGTAAATGCTTGGATAAATTTTCAATCGGTGTCTTAAGCTCATAGACGATATATAATGAAAGAAAAGAGTCACTTGTGTATGTGTCAATATTTATTGTAGTTAAACTAGAGAATATAAGGATCATTCCTTGAATCATTTCATGCTCGTTCTTCTCATATACCTATATTTCTTACATCTGACCACACTACCAACCACCAATGCTCTACAACTGATGGGGATAACCATGTTTTAGGGGTAGTTGTATGTCATAAATCCTTCCTCCACCTATATATCCTCATACTAGGACTCTCTCATCCTCTTTTCAATAGCACCTCAATAGGGGATGCACCAATCACCCTTGTAAGACCCCTAATAATGATTCTACCTCTCTCAAAAAGGTAAATCCTCTAGATTCCCACTATAAACAACATACTAGGATAGTTAGTTTCATGAGACATATATCTAACATTCATAGTCATAACTTAATCAATCTTTAGGTAAACCAGATTCTATGTGAGATCCCTATATTAAAAATTCATTAGTTTTTGTCTAGGCATGTGTATTCCACTTGTGTGAAGACCCTAATGATTGATACTTATTGGCGTCTAAAAAAATATCAGCACCACGATAAGCATTTCTTACTCCAATAGCATGTCAATCCTCTTCCAGAATGAACAAGTTCTTTATAGACCTATTTAGCACCCTGACATATGTGAGATTATTCTGAGAGACCATACAGGATCAAATACACATACAGAGGCCCTATATAAACTTTTTTTCAAATAAGTATCCATCTAAAACCATATTAATAGAGTATCATGTGATTTCAATAAACCATGATGCATAATCCTCATCTTACATATCATCACACTTGATCTTATGAATCACTATAATTCACACAGAATATAGGCTCAAAGTATAATAGTCATTGTAGAACAAATGTTGAAATTCATTCAATGAGAGTGTCACATAATCTTGGGTTATAGTGTATAAAACCCACCAATGACCTTACTCTCCATAAAAATGATTTGTTAGAAATTCATCCATCTAATTTTCCATGGTTCACACAATTCAGATACCATGGATAACAATCCCTATCAAATATTCTATTTCTTTTGGATCTGGGTAATAAAAAAACATGAGCCATATTTATTGTTGAAACCCAAAAAACGCACCAATCCAATGTGAATCATCATCCAATACTGATGGAACTATTATCTGGTCAATATGTCGTCCAATTCCATCTTATATTTCTAGATCTAGATACATGCTTTTACCTCAGGAGGAAGCACATATCCAACAATACTAAGACGTAACATCCCATGATTATGTCCCCATACTAAGGCATCATCACTCAACTAGACAACTTCGTGAATTAGTTTTGGAATAATTCCCAGTAGTCCTTGTGGATCTATATGGAAGGTTAAAAAAAGAACCATAGATTAAAGATCATTGATAATTAACTAAATCAAGGAGGAAATGGGTCTATATAATCATTCCTATATGATGCATTTTCATTGGGTTAATCTATAACGGGTGTCTTAGTGTAAAGAGTAAAAAAGAAGGTCATTAATATCTTAGGTTTTGGATATGTTGGCCACTACAATATCATTTTATTACCAAGATGAATATTCAATCTCAAGACACCTTATATCCCCCCTATGTTCCTAATCAAATCATCACAACACATCTATCATAAAACAAAGTCCATAGGATATTCCACCTATGATAATACTTTATTAGGACCTGACTCAATAGGGCCATGCATAAACCAAATGTAAGCATATTAAGACACCCATACCCATATCTAACATGTAAGTGGAAGACAACTAGGGATTAATAGGGATAACACTAAAATTGGGGTCCTTACACTAATATATATATACAAAAACACACTACCTCATTGTAGCAAATCCCAGTAATGATAATTAAGAACATATGAAATGTAAAAAATTAATAGTAGGTCTTGTAGAAATAATATTAGAGTACAAAAAGATTGATATTGGAAGTAAAAAAGTGAAAATACTTACCCAACCAAGATTTTACAACCTGATAGGAAAACATGAATACAAGGAGAGATCTCATTTCACGATCTCTAATTCTAACAACAGAACATGGTAATGTTCTTTGAGTACATGTTTTATCTTCCAATACTTGGATCACCACTTTAATTTCCAATTAGTCTGTCTGTTGTGTGAGACACAAAACATATTATAAAATCTCATGTTTGGGATATTAGAAAAATACATAATAGGAATCCCTAAAAAACATAAATCAACAACAAATTAACTAGTAGTCCCATCCCAAGGCGAAGAGGTGATGTAGAAACAAAACTATACAGATATGATCATATTTAAACTCCAATAAAATAGGGAGAAAATTTTATCGTCATAGCCACCGGGGAATAATTAGTTCGCAATAGCTATATTATTTTCATTCATCTTGATTCCATAAGTCCAATTTAGTCATCACAAGAATATAATGGATGGATCATGCCCCATTGATAGATTCCTCAACCAAGGGATTATTAGACTATAGTGGAGTAATTTCGTCCTACAAAAGCCTAGTAATGCGATTGTATCAACTTTATAGATAGAGGACCCACTCCCTAATGTGTATAGGGTGTACCAAATATTTTTATTCAAAAATATGGGAGATATATACTTTAAGATACCCAAAATCACTGGATTAATGGTCCCAGAATAAGAAATGATAATCTCACATGAACCTTTCTATCAACCTAAATAGACTTTTAGATATTAATATTTGGACCTCTTGTCTCACAAATTATCGAGGTTGGTCCAATAGATCACCTCCTTGATCAACATGGTGATTAACCTCTGGAATGTGAGGTTCACTATGTGAAATTATAATTCCCTCAGTGAATTATCCTTGACTAGGTTTCCACTTAAAATTTTCATTCAATTCAAGAATTAACTACAAGATACATATGATTGTTTTTTCATAAATATTCATGGCATCATATTATTTTTCACGCAGTGAAAATCACCTCTACAACCCAAGGATCCCATAAATATTAAATGCATCCAATACTCTTGTTTTGATTTCCATTGAAGACCTTTTTAAAAATATTCACAAGACACATCCCCTTGTCGTATACCCATTTCAAGTAGTCATGCATCGAAAAATCAATATATTGTCACCTAAATTTCCCAACATTCATCCTCCACAAATTTTCTACTCATGAATCCATCAATCTCACAAAGGAATGACCATAGTTCACCCGTATGTTAGATAATATATTCACTGGTTATGGAAACCCATGTTGATTTGTTTTCTCCCAAAAGTATGCATACTGAGAGCACACATCTGGTGGTTTTATTGTTCTAAAACGTATCCCATAATTGTCAAATCAATGTCCACATATGACGAAGATGATTAGATAAAATAACTAGGGATAAGTCAATTATATAATAAAGTTAATAGTCCCAAAAACACTCATGTTTTGGCGATCGATCATAGGGTTGTAAAACAAATATAAAATTAGTGAAATTTGAAATATCAATTACGATAATGATAAAAAAATGTTTTTATAGGGATATCAAAACCTAAATTCTATGGTCTATAAATAATATGGTCAATAAAATTATGAAATAAGAATAATAAGGTGGAATCAAAAACTATCAAAGCCCTATAATGTCAATGGATTGATCAATGAGAAAGAAAAATCTGTGATGATATCATATGTGAAATTAGAGAATTTATTCATTAATGTGGAGCCTAAAAAATTTCAGATTTCTTTAAAATTATATATGGATTGCTGGGTTAAACGAGATAAACCATGGGATGTAAGATCCCAAAAATACATCAGGGATATCCTTGGTGTTTAAGGATAATATAGTAATATTGATTAAAATAATATGGCTTATGTAGTTATAGATATTCTTGTTATAGACCGGATCATAGCATAAATCCCTTGCTCCATTATGATCATTAAGATTTTTTACATTTTTTGAAAAATCCATTAATAGTTCCACAGTAGTAGGGATGAAATCATGCTATGAAAAATGTTTATTTATGTCACGAGTCATTTAATATGTGAAATCCCTAAAATACTTCATTAAAAATTCTCATTGTGAATTATGTATTCACTCCATGAATTATTACTTACTGCTAAATAAATCTCAACATTATATTAATATACCTCAAAACTCACTCCAACATCCCCCAGTACCAAACACGCATCGTAAAATTGGTTGGGAAGGGATCATGATGATAAAAAAGAAAAATGGGAAAAAAATGAAAATTCCAACATATTAATCAATCAAAACAACAATCATTACATCTCATACAACTAATTTGATTATCAGGGGTTTAATAGAAATTTATATAGGAAATAAAAGAAATTGAAATTCTATTCCCATGATCCCCATGTTTAGAAATATGATGACATACAAACATTAAATGTGGAACCTCTAAAATGGCTATATAATAAAATTTATAGAATATACATCACAATTATATTATCCAATGGTTTGATGATGATCCCCAAGAGATACCTAGTGATATTGTTTCTTTGTGATGATTCCATGAGAAAAATAGTATTACATGTCACTGATGGATGATCGAGCTACTTAATATAATATGAAATCCCTCTATATTTTATGTTAGAAGATGAACATATAATTAGTGGTTGGAAGTATTATAATAGAAAATGGTTTCACAATAATAAGATCTCTTGAAATTACCCTTTTGGGATACTTTATGACACTCCTTTTGGTGTCGTGTTCACTCATTCAATATAAGACATCTGTAAATTATTTTACTTCATTCATGAAATTATATAATTATGATGATACTAATAATTTACATATTATTAAATACTTTAATAATGATTAAAATTTATAGATGTTATATTCAAATGATAATGTTTATTATTCAACCGCCACTTTTAAAAGCCCATGATATATTTTGAGCAATAAAATCTCATGGTATGAATCACATTTTTATTAATCATTTTTTTTGGAAAAGTAATCTTATAAATATTTAGTAATATGTTAGCATCAATATAATATATGACAACATTTAAGGATTAATTAGTGGTTATATAAATTTGGGCATACGTTTTAGGTTTTATCATATCTTTTAAATAGGTTATGTGTTGTAACATTCTATATTAATATAATCATTGGATTTTCCCCAATCCAAGGGTGGATGAAGTTTATCTGGTATAAAACACCACAATATCTTTACTTTTTTCCTCTACGTGATCATCTTATTGAGTTTTATAAGGCCCCATGTTTTTAGGAAGCATATTCACACAATACACTATTGGTTTATAATTATAATATTTTCTTTCATATTTTTTAATAGAATTCAAAAATATTATGTAAAAAGGCATACAATATATTTACTAAAATAACAACATATTATGCCTTCATAGTAAAACATTAAACAAAATCACATAAATCTAGGAATTACATGTCATTAAATACATCATACAATAAAACAAAAAAAAATTAAAAGGGGATAACAATATGAATTGAATAATGTCTTTTGAATTGGAACAACTCATAGACCACTATCTCCTTTGATAAAAATAATTAATATTACAAAACATTAAATGAAAAAATACAATTAAAGGATAAATAAAGTTGTGAGATCAAAAATGGTAATTATATAATTTTGAATTGTAAATAGAATAAGTTATTTAAGGGAATATATATAGAAATGAAATCTAACCATTGTAAATATGGCCACTGAAAAACTATTCGTTGAAAATACAATCATTTAATGTGTGTTCATTGGATATATATTTAATATATTTACAAAATTATTTTATTTTTAGGTATCAAATTTAAAATAACATAACTCCAAATAAAACCCAAATTTAATATTAAATATATATATATGTAGACACACACATTATGTATAAATATTAATATTATTTTTATTATTAAAATATAATATGATGTATATATAAAATTAAAATAATTTTTTTTATATAAATGCAATAGAATTTTTTCTTTAAAATAAATAATTAATTTTAATTGTATTTGTTATAGAGTACAATTTGAAAAGTAACATTTCATTTTTTTCAAATATTATTTGTTAACTATTGTAAATTTTATCCCCATAGAATAAATTGATTAAATTTAAAGTTTTTTGCTAAAAAATATATTAACATCGTTTATATTAGAAATTGATATAAAATAACAATAAGAACACATAATGTTTTAAAACACCATTTTTCAATAAAATTAGTTTATACTTATAATTTTTTTTTCTAATTATGAATATATATTTTATAGAATATTATTTTTATATATAAAATATTATTTGATTTGTGAATTTTAAAATTATCATAGGGTGAATTTTTTGGTATTTTATAAAACATTTTATTTTTATGTGAATATCGTAATATAACATTATTGGTTTTTTAGATCTCAACTATTATAATTTTCATAAATTGTTTTAATAAATTATACATCTACATATTAAAATAAATTTTTTACACATATAATTTGAATTCGAAAAAACTGAATTAAAATTTTCAATATGTTTGTAAAGATTATCTAATAAGGACCAATTCCTTTTTAGTCATAAAGATTATATAACAACCCAAACTTTTTCAATGAAAATTTCTCTTTATCTAATTAAATGTCTTATTATGTATAGTGGGTATATAAAATATTAACATCATTGGTTTTATGACTTTTAATTTCAAAATACCATTATTATATGTTACCTTTTCTAATATAGTAATTGAAAATTGATGACATTGTTTGAATAAATATAGGGATTTAACAAATCCAATTTACTCAGTCAAATGAAGCGATGGCCTCATCCAGTTGAATTACTCAATACAAAGCCCATATTTTGGAGCTCGGAAAGGATTTAGTATCACTAGGATTCTCTCTTTACCAATCCCAAGATGAACTTGAAAACGTTAAGCTTGAACGGAACCGCCTATGGGAGAAGTGGAAGTTAATAGAGATTACCACCCAGGTGATGTTATCTGAGCCACACCAAGAGACTTTCACCATTGCACACCTTACCCTTAGGTCATATTCAGGTGTAATAAGGGGTTATGTAACAAGACCCTATCACTATAATTATGTGCATTATGTTTGTATAGAATAAAGAATATACATTCATGTTATTTTTGTTTCTTTGTAAAAAGTTTTTAAGGAAAAAATAGTATTTTTAGTTAATATTCAATTAAGGAATATATTTTTACGAATTAGGTTATTTTTTAATTAAATAATATTTTAGTAAAATATTATTAATAAATTTATTTTTATTAAATTTAAATGATCGCATAAATTTAATGAATACAATTATAATTTTTATTAATGTTTGAAAGCTGTTTTTGACAAAACCCATGAAATTTAGATAAATGTCAGTTTTTATTTTAAAAGTATAAATTCTAATATTTAGAAAATAATTTAGATAATATGAATATTATTTTTGGAATCAGGATGTTTAAATTATCCAACAATGAATTTTTCATAATTTTTTAAGCCTGTTGAATATTTGGGTGAAAATTAAATACCATTTTAATATATAATATGTTTTATGACATCATAATGACCAAATAGTTCTGTAATAAAATAAAATAACTGGTATTTTCGTCCAATATATGTTTTAACTTTAAAATATTGTTATTATAAATATTTTTTTAAATTTTATGGTGTCTTAGTGGACCCTCCAAGACTTATAAAACATTTTTACTCTTAAAATAATTTCCTTGAGAGTGTGACTCATATCCACATAAGAAAGCCAAATATATTAAGATGTTAGGCCATTGGACATAAAAAATAATGATTTACAATCCCTTTTTTCCCAAATAATGGGAAAAAACAGTGGTTTGTTTGGGTTTTGGGTTCGTTTAATGTGTGGTGTCCAAAACATAAATAATAAACAATTCCATCTCTTTTCCTATATAAACCCAACCATGCTCCCACTTCCTCTTCACCAAAAGCCTTTGGAGCTCGACCAACCCTTTACCTCCTCTCTCTATAATTCTCCCAAGGGTTCCCAGGATCCAAATAATCCATTCCCAATCCTCTCCCATGCCTTTGGGATCACACTTCAAAGTAAGGGATTTATTCCACTATAATTTTTTGCCCATGTTTCATTATGTTTCTATACCCTTTTATTTTCAATTAAAAAGGTTGGTCTTTCATTTACAACCACCCCTATACTTCTCTAATTATTTTATAATGATTATATACCCCATTATCTCTCATTAATTCCTCCCATGTACGACCATTACCATGAAGAATTTCTGTAAGAGGTTTCTCTCTCCACATTTACAATTAAGCAATTATTTTGTTTCATGAATATAAATTCTACTAAATATTTTGGGACATGTATCAATATGACACCTTTACTATCCATTTTATATACATATTATGAGACACAAAATTCTCTCACATCATCCACTTTTATGAATTATTATGTCACGCCCTTATGCTGCCGAAATTGCACCACGATTTTTTAAGCCAAAGTCTTTGTGTAGTGAGTAGCATACCCATTTCTCTATTAAGGGTATTCACCTTTATTAACATTTACAAATTGATTATAGAATTTGATATTTGTATTTCACATTCCTTTATCAAGGAATAAATGATTATGTTTAATTAATTCATGTTTTATGATCCATGTGGCACACTTATGCATGAAATTAAATGATTAAGAAGGGTGTGCCCAGATAGCGCTCGAATGAATTGGATAAAGATTAGTATCATGCTAAATTCAGTGAAAAGAAGATTTAATAATTACAATTCAAGTGCAATTAGTTTTTAATGATGGTCCATGTTCAATCATCCTTGGATCATGTTAATATCATGTTAAATGTTGTTTCCACATTTCCATGTTTTGATAATCATGCTATATCAGGCCTTTATGTTCACGATTCTTTTGCAATTAATTGATATGACTATTTTCCTATGCATGTCCTTAGGTTATCCGTTACAATTCTATATACGAAAAAATGTTGTGGTCTTGTAAAAACAGTTTTAAATAAAGATGTTTTGTTTTATGTTCTAAGTTGTTACATAATGATCCCAATTTCCCAATACACTAGACCTATCAAATCTCAATGTTTTCTTAGGTAATATAGTATGTAATAAATAATGTTTATTTTTTTAATAAAGTACTTGGTTGTTATAGTTGGAATCAGAGGATAGGTTTTGTTATTTTTGGGATTAGGATAAGAAAAACCTAGCGAAATTATTTAATTATAAGACTAAATATAATAAAAACATCCCTAACTTTGGTGAATTTTTAATCAGAGGTTTATCAAGAAATTAAATCCCTATTTGGATATGAGTAGGTAGAGGTGGCTCTACCACAAATGTATCTAGGGTTAACACCTAAAAAACTGGATTTGAGATGGAGTCGAATGGGAATGGGTGCATGACAACGAGCCTTTCTACACTCTTTGTTATGACACTGCCAAGGGATATGCTTTGGTAAATTCATAATCATAGACCATTATTAATGGAATTAAAAAAATCCACCTAAGAATATATGTTGGGAAGTAGATCGTGGATAACCAAGATAGATTCCAATAAATTCATAAGTTATGGAAATAAAAGTAATTTTTAAGTTATATATTTTTGACTTTTGAATACCGTTTATGTGTAACCCCTAAATTTTCTTTTAATTCACCCAATTTCCAGAAATATGAGGATTCAGGCGAACATCCAATGCAAAGATCAATGTGATGACTATTCAAATGATATTCCCAATCAGATGGGAGCAAGAATCGAAATCATTATCACCACACTCTCTAAGTTAACTTATGTTTTGCATAGAATCATGGGTCAAGAGGAACGTTACCCCCCCCCCCCCCAATGAAAGAACAAGCCACAATCGAGTGATTCATGAGACAAAGGCCTTCTACTTTTAATGGATCATTTGATCCCTCAATATCCAAATAGTAGATCAACTCCATTGAGAAGATCTTCTCCATCCTTCAATGTTTAGAACAAGAGAATGTAATTTTTCTTATTATCAAATAGAGGATGAATCTGATCAATGGTGGACATGATAAAAAATACTAAACCTTAAGAAGATATCGTGTCATTGCAATTGAAGGATTTTTGGAAAATGTTTTTCAATAAATATTTTCCTTGCACGCTATGACTTAAGATGGAAAGATACATCCATTACCTCCTGAAAAATAGGATAAATACATTAGAACACATGAGGAAAGATTCACAAGGCATGTACGATATGCCTACGTTATTGTTGTTACCACCAAATGCAAGGTTGACTGCTTCTTTGGTGGGATAAAACCTACCATATTGAAGTACCTAGTGATCCATGACTTAAAGAGACATGAATAAATTGTCCGATGTGCCCTCAATGTAGAAATAGAGATTGGATAATCTTAGGGGAATCATGGGGATAAGAATCCTAAGGTGGAATTCAATTCTGGTGGTCTGATGGATAAATTAAAAAGTGCTAAAAAATTCCAACACAATACTTTCCAAAGGTGAGGAATTAAGTACCCTAGAAATTTCATGAAGGGGGTGAGGAAATTCATTAGGTTTGGATGAAAGGGGAACCTAGCTAATAACTAACGACAAGAAAAACTTGCAGCTGTGATAAAGGAGAGAAAATATCAATTCAACTCTCAACACATTTTTTATTACTTCAACAAAAAAACTGGGGGACTTTGCAAACCATTTATCTAAGCTAAGAGTCTTCAGAGGCAACCAACAACCTCCAAGGTAGAAAGCGAAATATTTTCCCATCACTACCACCGAAGTGAACCCTGATAACAATATGGTGACAGGTACTCAAGTACTTCATTCAATAATAGCGAACATACTTTTTGATTCTAGTTCTACATGTAATTTTATATCCCAAAATATTATTAGAACAATCTCAACACCACCACAAATAATGGATGTAAAGATGTTGGTGAGAATACCAAATGGGGAAATCATTACATCCCATGAATATAACTCCCCCCATTTCATTATTTATGGTTTGAACATTCTAAATAACCCAGTCATACTCCCTCTAGTGTAATTTGATGCAATTCATAGCATGGATTGGATTTACTTTTTTAGAGCCAACATAAATTTCTGTGAGAGGAAAATCACTCTCCATATGGCGAATCGACCCCCCGATTCATTACATGGGCTAGGAGAAGGATGAATCTTCTTTAACAACATCCTATCAAGAGTGGATATTACAACCCTATGAGAATTAATATCATACACAGATTATTGGTCCTATAAATGCAACCATCCATGGAGACATTCCTATTGCGAGGGAATTCGCGGATGTTTTTCCCATAAAATTGTCTTGTCCTCCTCCTAGAATAGATGTTGAATTATAAATTGATCTTATACCTAGGCCATTTCCAATATCCAAGAATCTATATAGAGTGGAAAATTTGGAGCTTGATGAGTTGAGGAAACCACTATAGGAAAATATATTTAAGTGTTTATACACCCAAGTGCTTCACCATGGGTTGAACCAGTCCTCTACATCAAGAATAAGGACAGGTCAAATCCCCTTTTCATTGATTATCTTGAGCTCAACAAAATCATGATAAAGAACAAGTATCCACATCCACGAATTGATGACTTGTTTTATCAGCTATGTGGAGCACAATAATTCTCCAAGGGGGATTTGAGTTCATGATATTACCATGTAAGGGTGAAGAAGGAGGATATCACCAAGAATGATTTTTTTGCAAGATACGTGCACTATGAATTCATAGCAATGGATTTAGGACTCACTAATACATCAAAATGATTTATAGACATGATGAATAGAGTCTTTAGAGAATATATTGAGTTTTTTAAAAGTCTCTATAGATGATATTCTAATATACTCCAAAACTAAGGAGTATCATGAGTTGCATCTAAGCATTGTACTAGAGACCTTGCGAAACGAGATGCTCTAGGAAAATTACAATAAGGGTGAGTTCTAGTTAAAGGAGGTCTCATTCTTGGGTAACATAATCAAAATAAATGAGATATATATGGATCCCACCAAGAAAGCTACAATTGAGTGATGGCTAAGTCCAACATCAATAACAGATATCTATAGCTTCCTCGGGTTAGTTGGATATTATCACTGATCTATGAGAACATTATCACAATTTTCCAACCTTCTTAACAAGATAACTCAGAAGGGAGTGAATTTTTCTTAGAGCGATGAATGCGAAGATAGCTTCAATGAGTTAAAAAGTAGTGTTATCACTAAACCTGTTCTCACACTACCCACTAGTGATGAACTTTTTTTTGGTATTTAGCAATGCTTCGAAGAATGGTCTGTGTTGTGTATTGATTCAAAATAAAAAAGTATTTTTCTATGATTTACTAAAATTGAATGTTCATGAGAAAAAACTATCAAACATATGATATCAAGTTGGATGAAGTAATATTAACTTTAAAAATTTTGGAGACATTACCTATTTAGAGAGAAGTTTGAAATATACATGGACCACAGAAATCCCAAGTATATATTCACACAGAAAGCGTTGAACATGTGCCAACGAAGATGGTTATAGATGATCAAAGACTATGACTTCTCAATCCATTACTACACTAGGAAAGAGAAAAAGGTGGTATATGCCCTTAGTTGAAAGGACCCACAAATTCTATCATTGATGATAATTGAAACGGATCCAATCTTCGTAGATTTTATGAATATGGACATGAGAATCATAAATAATGGAATATCATCAATCCTTTCACAAATGATTTATCAACAATCACTTTTGTAAAGGTTAAAGGATGCTGATAAGGATGATGTGGGATTTTAGAAGAAAGTGGAAGCTATTAGAAAATGGAAATCCTCAGAGTTCAATATTAATGATGGATGAATTGTGATATTTGGGTCAGGAATATATGTTCTATCCAATCCGGATTTAAATAAAGAACTTTTGGATGATGCACATATATCCAATTTCTCAATTCACATAGGAAACACAAAGATGTATAGAGATCTCCAAGATCCTTTTTGGTGGGATAACATGAACAAGGAGATCGTTGTGTATAAATCAATGTTTCTCGTATGTCAGTAAGTGAAGGCTAAGAGGCAGAATTCTAAGGGGGTGATGCAACCATTTCCCATACCAACATGGAAATGGGATAACATCACCATGGACTTTGTCACTGGAAATCTTACGACATCCAAATGAAACAATGAGGTCACAGTTGTTATGGATTATCCTATAATGACTATATAGTTCATTTCAATTCAAGATGATTTCTCATTAAACCAACTGTGACAAATATATATAAGAGAAATGGTAAGGCTGGATGGAGTATCACTATCTTTTGTATCCAATCAAGATCCATGATTCTCCAATATATTTTAGAAGAGTCATCAAAATGCTCTGAATACTGATTTAAACTCCAGTACAACTTATCATCCTCAAACATATGTCTAATATGAGTGGTATCCAAACTCTTGAGGACATGTTGAATGAATTAGTAATGGACTTAAAATGAGGATGGGACGAACATCTTCCCCTGGTTGAGTTATCTTAAAATAACATTTCCCACTCAAGAATCTAAATGGATCCTTATGAATCCCTTTATTGGAAGAGGTGAAGAACACAAACATGTTGGGATGAGGCATGGGAGGTAAGACTCCTAGGTCCAGAAATGGTTGAAGGAATGCTGGAGAAGGATAAGACCATCCAACAACACATTAATTCTGACCAGTGTCAGAAAAAGAGCTATGCAGATAATTTTCAATGATACATAGAGTTTGGTGTTTGATACAGGATAATCCTTCACAAATCACTGTAGAAGAGAATTATGATATTTGGTAATAAGGGAAAGCTTATTACAAGGTACATCAGCCATTTTGAGATCCTTTATCATAATGGGGAAGGGCCTATTGACTAGCACTCCCACCGAACCAAACTCAAGTATATGATGTAGTCCATGTATCACTCTTGAGGATGTTAATACCTGACCCATCACATGTACTCAATCCGAAGGTGGTACCATTGAATAATGAACCCTCCTATGAAGAGAAGCCATTGAAGATCTTAGATCATAGATAAAATGTTATATGAAATAATAAAATTCCCCTTGTGAATGTGTTGTGGAGAATCCAAATGTTTGAAGAAGAAACGTGGGAATTAGAGGAAGTGATGAAGAGAAGTTACCCTAATCTGTTTTTGTGTTGGAAAATGAAATTTTGAGGGAAAATTTTCTTAAGGGTGATGATTGTAACTACCCAAACATTTATCAATGGAAATTATTCTTAATATAATTAAATGTATTATTATGTCAAATGGTCATATAACATATTCACATCATTGGTTTTATGATTTTTCACATAAAAACACCATTAGGAATTTTTCTTGTTTCTAATATAGTCGTTGAATAGGGATCACATGATTAATATAAATATAAGGTTTTAAAAAATCCAATTTACTCAGACGAAGGAATTGATGACCTCATCTAGTAGAATTTCTCTATACGAAGCCCATTTTTCAGAGCTAGAAAAGGAGGTAGCGTCACTAGGTTTATCTCTTGAAAAATACCTTGATGAGCTTCAACACGTTACATTTTAAAGGAACCACCTATGAGATATGTGAAAGTTGATAGTGATTACCACTCGAATGATGTTATCCGAGCAACACCAAGAGTCTGTCACCATCTCACACCTTTCCCTTATGTAATATGTAGGTGTTATAATGGGTTATTTAAAAATACCCTAAAACTATGATTATGTTCATTATTTTTATATATAATAAATAATATACATTCATTTTATTATTTTTATTTTGAAAATAGTTTTTAAAGAACAAATAGTATTTGTTGTAAATATTTAATTATGTAATCTATTTCAATGAATTAATGGATTTTTGTTTTATTTTTTTAATAAAATATTATTACTAAATTAGTTTTTATTAAATATTAATGATCTTATAATTTTTATGAATTCAATTTTAATTTTTATTAAGGTTTGAAAGTTTTTTTTGACTAAACAAATGAATTTTCGATAAATGTCAGTTTTTATATTAAAAGTAAAAAATTCACATATTTAGAAAATTATTTAGATAAAATGATTATTTTTTTGGAATATGTTTTTTGAAATTGTCCAGTGGGGAATTTTTCATAATTATATGAGATAGTTGAAGTTTTGTGTAAAAATTCAACACTGTTTTAATATATAATGTGTTTTATGACATCATAATGACCCAATAGCGATGTAATAAAATACTATAAATGGTATGTTATGACAATATATGTTTTACCTTTTAAATAATGTTATTATACATTTTTTGGTTAATTTTAGGGTTCCTTTGTGGACCCTCAATGACATATAAAACATTTTAACTTTTAAAATGATTTCCTTTAGAGTGTTACTCACCTCCACATAATATAGTAAAATATTTTAAGAAGACAGTACATCCACCTTATAAAATACTTTTTTACAGTCCCTTGTGGAAAATACCATGGGAAAAACCATGTGACGGTTTGTGGTTTTGATTAGTTTAATGTGTGGTGTCTAAAACCTAAATAATAAATAATTCCCTCACTTTCCTATATAAACCCACCCAAGCTCCCACTTCCTCTTCACTAAAAACCTTTGGTGCTCAAATAACCCCTAAAATACTCTTTATAGAATCCTACCATGGTGCCCTAAGATCCCAAAAATCCTCTCTCAATCCTCTCCCAAGCCTTTGGGATCACACATCCAAGTAAGGGATTTCTTCCTCTCTCATTTATTGCCCAAGTTTCTTTATGGTCCTACACCCTTGTCTTTTAAATTCAAATTTTTGGGGTATGATTTCTAACCTAACATATACTTCCCTAATTTTTTATTAATGATTATATACCAATTTTTCTCTCATTAATGCCTCCCATTTTCACATGTTACCGTGCCGAACTTCCATAAAAGATTAATCTGTCCTCATTTACATTCATGCAATTATTTTGTTTTATGAATATAAATTACAGTACATATGTTTGGATATGTATATATATGACCCTATTACTTTCCATTTGATGTAATTATTATGAGACACCCCTTTCTCTATAATCAATTGTTTTTATGAGTTCTTATGTCACGCCGTTATGATGACGAAATTGCACTGTGATTTTCCAAGCGAATGTCCTTGTGTAGTGAATTCCATGACCATTTCTCTATCAAGGGTATTCACATTTATGAACAATTAGTTATTTATTATAGAGTTTCATGTATTAATTCCAAATTCCATTATCGGGAAATAAATTATGATATTTAATGAATCCATGTTATATGATCCATGTGGCACACTTATGCATGAAATGAAATGATTAAGAAAGGTGCACCCCGATATCGCTCCAATGACTTGGGTAAAGATTAGTATCATGATAAATCAAGTGAAATAAGGTTTTAATAATTATAATTCATGTGAATTGAGGATTTAATCATGCTCTATGTGAAATGAGCCTTGGATCATGAAAATATCATGTTAAATGTTGTTTCCACATTTCCATGTTTTGACTGAATGGCCTGAAGGACTCAATTTTTATTTATTTTAGAAAAAACACATTTTAGGGAAAAAATGGGGAAACCATACATGACTTCAATTAAATGGTTACCTAAACAAAACCCATTTCCAAAACAATACTACTAGAAATTCCCCTCCCATGCATCAATATCGTTATGGAAAGCCTCCACCAATGTATGACTACTCAGCAAAATCTCTCGTGCAATGATACATGGGCCTAATACCTTTTCCATGTTTTGATAATCATGTAATATCATGCGTTTATGTTCATGTTTCTATTGTGATCCATTCATATTCATATTTCATAATATGTTATATTTTCTTCATGTTATTCCTATTTTACTTCCTTAGATGGATTTATAGCTCACACATTTCTTATTCATGTCCTCAAGATATCTCATGCCATGCTAAGTACGAAAGGGTGTTGTGGTCATGTAAAAGAAGTTTTAAATAAATTTGATGTTCTTTATGTTCTAAGTTGTTATGTAATATTCCTAATTTCCCAATAAAACCAGACCTTTATATCATTAGAGTTGTCTTAGGTTATTTTTTATGTAATAAATCATGTTTAAGAGTGTAATAAAGATCATGGCTGTTGTAGATTATGTTACCATAGGTAAAAACTAGTTACTACAGTAGAATCTAAAATGGTAAATCTATTAATTCAAGGGGGTTTGGGGATTGAAATTAGTCTAAAACATGTGTGAAAAAACATTTATAAGATTTATTGACCTTATATCATCATTTACCATTATTTATTATCTTTTTGATCTAATTACCTTTATATTGTACTTTTATTATTCAATTTTTTTGGTACACACAGACATTCCATCCCTTTAAACTTATAAAAGTATCCCTCCTCTCCACACTTAATATCACACAAATACTCCCTATGATAAATAAAACTCTTCAAAAAACACTCATAAACATCCCAAAATACCTTAATGAGTGTTTAATATTCTCTCAATACTATCATTTCATGTAATAACCCTTTTGGCTATATAGATAATTCTGGATGTGAGGAATAGGATCCTAACCTCTCTTTCTCACTTTTATTTAATTTTGTGAATTCCTTCACCTACCAATTTAATTACACAACATCAAAATGGAAAAATAATTATCATTAGAATAATTATATATTATTATAATTATTCTTCAATCATTAAACACCTTTTTTATTTTCCATTAATAAAAAAGAAATCATGAAACACTTGTCTGTGATGGATACTGCCCCTATGAAGTAACATGATTGTTTTTAAGTACCTCTATTATTGGATGGGTATATGAATGGAACTAATTGATAAATATAACATTTTATTATATTAATTTGGTATTTATAAATAAATATAACATCCTCATAATGTTCTGAGTGATAAACAATCATTAAAAAATTAAGTGTCTTAAACAACTGAAATACGTGGGAAAAAAGTTATTCATACTATGAAATTATTTATTATCCATAAAATCATCTCTTAGATCATTTTCATTCAAATAAATCATATAAATAGACACTAAATGATATCATTATTCTATTTTAATAATGATATTGTAAATAAATCCCTTGATAACTATCGATTATTCATTATATGTTCATGTTTGGGTTAGTTTTCACACCCACTTTAATAATACTATAACATTATATCATGGATGATTATGAAATAATAATAATATTTGTAATATTATAAATATTTAAATGATGGGTTTTTATGTTTTCTTATTTTTTATGGAAATTTTAATTCATTTACTATGAAACCATGCTTTATCGGTTAATAATCCCAAAAATATGATTCTTGTCGACATAATATTTATTGACAAAAATCTATAACTAAAAAAACTAAAATTTAAACCTTATAAATAATAATAAATTATTTCTTTTATTAAATTTATATATTTGGGGAAGATTTTTCATTTCTATACTAACATATTCTAACACAACAACTATGAAATTAGTATAAAGGGTTAAAACTATGGTAAAAGGATAACTAATATAAATATAGATAATAATTATAAATTAAATGTATACATGGAAATAAGTTTGAGTACGGTTCTAAAATAGTTTATTTTGATTTTTATCATTATGATGATGGATGTTAAATAACTTTTATAGAATTCAATAGTCATGGTAAGGGACATTAGTAACTCAATTAACTTTAGTTCGGTTATATGGTTTATTTTAATCATTCAACATTGATATTATTACAAATAATTGACTCCAAATTTTATATTATGTTTGTATTATATCATTTAGGGGAAAATATATCATTTATTTCAAAACCTCCTCCTAAATTATTCTCTATCCAAAAATTATAACGTAATAACGAATCAACCTCTACCTATTAATTAGACATTGATTCAAGTCCATTTTTATACATAAAGCTAATTTTATACTTTTATCAATTGAATCATACGAAAATATAAATAAATCATTTCAACATACATTAGATTTCAGCTTTTTAAAGATATGTTTTATTATCTCATTTTTCAATATTTGGTTTCCAAAAATGGTATTTCACAATATCGATAACTATTTACCTTTTGAAATAATTTTTTTATCATTTTGTTTAATTTTCATTCTTTACTCAAGAGATCCATTTTCTATGAAGTTATTCTTTATAAATCACCATATAAATGATTTTATGAATTTAATCTTCTAGGTGATTTAATTTTGTATCAATTGATATATTTTATGTGTTGGGATCATGTTGGCTAGATGTTGTTTTTCGATGTCGAAATAAGTTAGTTTTTAATGTTTTAATTTTTATAAATAAGAAAAAATCATTTCACAATATATTTTTTTTGTGATTGGATAATAAAAATTAAATGGGAAATTATAATCATAAGATCTAACACAGTTTTTCCAAGAAAGTTTATAAGTTTTGAGTTTTTGTTCAAAAGATGTTTTCTAGGTAATGTGGTTTTTGGAATCACATTATGTTTATAATTAATGTTTTAATTGGTATTATTAAATTTATATAGTAATAATTTCTCATTACTAAATTTGATGATGCTTTGTTTTCAATTAGATATCACATATCATATGTGGTTTGAAACACATGTGATACAAGCTTTGTAAAAGAAAGGGGATAACATGTGTTTGATACATTAAGTCAAACAATTATTTTCCAATAATAATATTCTAAAATTCATAAAGAATTCATTATATGAGAAGAAGTTTGAGGTGGAAAAAGATACAGAGAGTTTGAAGTATTGCTGAAGTTTTGATCGATCCATCCATCAGACTGTCTGATCTATCAAAATATATGATTCATCAAGTGAAACCATTACAAGGTTCATTCAACATATGTAGAGATACTAGAAGAAGAAATTTTCTTCTAACTCTGGTCTATTGGATGTGGGGTGCCACAAATTGTTTAGAGGTAGTGAAGTTTTTGTAATGGTTTTATAATAACATAGTTAACCCAAGGGGGAAAAGTGTTTTATAGGAATAAAAATAAATTTTCATCATCATAATGTATCAAATGAATGAATGTGGATGGTGTCTTTTTACATCCCCCTAGTAAAAAATAAGTATCATTAAATGATATAGTCATATATGAGAAATTTATTTAAAAGATCCATGAACTATTTCTTGAGTAAAATACAACTTTTACTTTGAAATGAATTATTTAAAACAAAAAAATCCAAATATTTATTAAATGATTTTCATTGAAAAAATACATCGAAAATTTTAGTTTAAGGTTCATATCATTGAGAAGTCATTATGGAGGGAAATTTTTCTCATGGAATGTAAATTAAGAGAAGTATTATTTTTTACATTTCGAGTAAATAAATATAAGTATATCATTTGGAAAATGATGATAATTTTTTTTAAATCTAATTGAAAAAATTATATAATGGGAAAAAAACCTTAAATATCACATGAAAATATAAAAAATATTCTTTAAAACATTTTGAGATAGTATGGATATGAAAGAAATATAATTTCCAAACAAAGAGAGAAATAATATCAGTTTTCCTTAAAAAAAAGTTGGTCTATTGAGTTCATAAAGAGAGAAAAATGATATGAAAAAAATATAATATATAGAAATAAAAAATAATAGAATAGAATCAATCATATTATTAATATATAGGTTTTAAAATTTCATCATCATAAACATAATTATAAATAAGATCGATAAATAATGATATTATAACATAAATCTCTTACCTCAAGTTGTACTTATATAGAAAGTGATCTAACCTCAAGTATTAAAAATTTAAATAAATTATAATTATAAATATTATTATTTTATAAACATAAAAAATCATATATACTCCACTTATGACATTTTAAATCCCAATTTTTAATAATTAACTATTAGAATCGTTGTTTATGGGTGTTAATTGCATGATTTTCCAAGATAATTCTTGTTTGGTAGTTCTGTTATGTTTAAATTGATCATGGTTACTTCATTTATATAATTTTAATCATATTATAAATATCATATATATCCATTATATACATATCTAGAGTCATTAATGAAATATATTGACAAGAAAATGAATTACACCATTCATGGAGATGGTAAGTCATTTGTACACATGAACATTGTTTTCACTTTTCAATAGATGGAATAAAAAAATGGAAAATAATAAATAACCATTATAAATCCATATTATATCATATATATCATATATATTATTTAAATCTATATTTATTACAATCCATGTAAATAAAAAATGAAAATAAATCACATCACGTCGTCTAGGTTGTAGTCCACAAGTGAAAACATAATACATTATCATTTTCCAATGGATGAGAAGATACAAAGGTATATATGATATTATGATTACAGAATCATAATTATATCATAAATATAATATATAAATATTAAATCCATAATAATAACCATTAATGAATGATGGTTGTGGAAAATTAAGTGTTGCGATTTTTGGAGGTGGTAGTCCACATATATGCAAAAGAGACATATTTGCATCCAATTTGATGGAAAATATGGAAAATAAAAGTTTTTATAGAATAATAAAAAAATTTCATAGTATTTTGGATAATTAATTTATTAATTTATGAAAAATACTATAGAATTACATGAGTTAGTGGAATATTTAAATTTAAAGATGTCGAGTAGGATGATTACCTCTTCAATGGAAGGATACCTTTAGATAATTTTTTATGTTTCCTTTCAAACGAATTCTAAGAATTCAAACAAAATAAATTCCGGGATATCGAGTATAATAATATTATTGTATAATTTTTGGTTGATTTAGATGACCCAATGTGGTCAAATGTTGATAAAACAGTGGTGTCCTTTTATTAGTTGGGGAGCAGATACAGTTTGAAGTTTTTCAGTGATTAAAATATAGTAAAGTCAAACTGAAGAAACAATTCTTCAAAATGCATATATATTAAAATTTTCTATACTATAATGTTTAAATATGGTGATAAAATTGTATTTCGACATGTTTAATTAGAAAACATACTCTTAATCTCTTAGGTCAACTCCTAGATAATCCGTTTTTATCCTAAAAAACTATAATAAATTTTTACTATTTATATGATTCATTTTGACCAAAAATTCCGTTTACCTTGTCATATAATATTAATTATGATGTTTGAAAATATGAAATTCATTTTATAAACTTAAAATCATATTTTTGGGAGAATTTATTTTATATTAAATCCTGAAAACATAATGAAAATTAGTTTTCCAAAAAAAAATTATTTTTTAAGTGTGAAATGTTTTTGTGCCAAAATCCCACAAAAAAGTGCTAAGAATAAACATAATTGGATTATTAATATTATTATTCAACCTATTATACTTTATAACTGTATTAAAATAAAAATATCTACCTATATTCTATAAAAAAAGTAATTTCTCAGTAAAAATTTAAAATGTTCAATATTCACAGATATATCAATATTTTTAGAAAATTATAAAAAATACTGTCAAAGATAATTTTTAAATGATGATTTAAAAAATGAATTTTATTTCTTCATGTTAATTTTATAAAATTGGAAGAAATTAATTATATTATTATCTAAAAAATTATAATAAAACCCATTTTATATAATGACTTTACTAAAAATTGACTACTTATTTATCAATATATTTGATTTATATAAAATATATAATATCATTTAAAACTATTTCATGGATAATTAAGGATTGGGGATGCGTGTATCATATGCTATTGAATTATTAAATTTATTTATATGAATGTGTATCATAAAATCTCTCGGTGTTATATTCTACCCCCCTTAAAATGAAATTTTCACTGAAAATTCCATCGCTCCGATACAAAAAAATAAGGATATATCTATTTATTTAAATATTTAAGTTTATATGTAGCTTTATTAAATTATTTATTCTTCCATAGATCATAAACCATGTGAGTAGTCTTTTTTTTCTATATCACTAAATATCTCTAATCTATGATTTCTATCAGATATTCTTTATAGGAATGATCTTAATCTAATGGTATAGCCTCTAAGTTCAGTACATGTGAAGGATCATGTATATATTTTTATAGGAGAAATATGTGGAACATATCATAAATATGATAGAGGTACTATGGAATCTACAAGAGATAAGCTACAATCAAAACATGATTAGGAATCCCGAAGGGGAAAATATACCTAGGGATTATATCACCATTATTTCTGAATCTCATATTATTCATCCAAAGTTAAATTAAGATGAATGAATTCTCAGCAACATAGATTTTCATATTTATATGATGATTACCATTATAATATTTTTTTTCAAGTCTAATATTTATCAATGTTCTAGTGATTTAATCAAACATTCTCATCCATTTCCTTGGCTAACTCAGACCCTAATATCATTATTTATCAAACACTAACCAAGAAAATGTGATTTATACACTTATTTATACAGATGATTTCATATGGAGTCATCTACATAATCAAGTAAAATCGAATATTATAATATAATTCATAAGATTATGGTATTGATCCTAAACACATTAGAAATCCATAGAACAAGACCAAATTATATCCTATAGAATTTTAATTGTTATCTTAGATAAGAAATCAATTTAAGGATGATAAATATTTATAAAAAACTCCAAATTCTATTATTATAGATGTTTTACCCATAATTTCAAGGTATACATCATATGTCACTCAAATATAATATAATGTGGTACTCCATATTTTATGATATCATCATTTTCAAGGTATGGCTCTCTCTGAGTTTTTCAAAAAACTTATTTGGATTTAGTTTTTCCTCGTCTTTAAACCATGGTGGACATTTTTCATCATGGATGTCTATTTTTTTGAATTAATGTAGAATTGGTTCTTGATAAATCTTGAGAAAACTGGAGAGGATACATGTATAGAGACATTCTTGGGAAAACTAACATAAAATTCAAAGATGTATTGTAACATCCCAACCTAGCTTACCACTAAATCGATAACAGGACTGGTGGGTCACATTTCCTTATGCGTGCCTCCCAATACAATAGAGACTACTTACTAGCAACTAGGGTCTAAATAGTTGATAATGGGGAGACTATACCCTCATATTAGAGTTGAATAATATTATAATAGAATATTCTAAATAGATAGAAATTATAGTAGTATATAATTGAAAGAAATGTTGCAGAAGAATAATATTAATATTACAAAAATGGTGGCCAATGCCAACCACAACATTAGATGTATGTCTAGATGATGATAGATAACTGAATGAAGTAAAAAAGAGCTTTCTTTAAATTATAGAACAAATATAATAATCAAATAAAGAGAAGACTAAATCTTGAAGGTGATATCCATGAGCATCTTGAGCTCCAGCTTAGACCTATACTCCAAACTCTTTAGGTACAAGAAAATAGAAAATGCATTAAACCTAGATCCTTCAAATATATGGTATACTTGGGTACTTGATGGCTATAAAAGCTTGAGTAGGATGTGAGGTATATGTTTCAATAGGCTGGCAGCACCGGTGTCTAGACCAATGCATTAGTGATTATAAAATTTAGAGAGTGTGCCATATATTGAAGGCACAAAACAAATATGAGATAAAAAGAAAAAACCTTTGTCTGGATTTCTAAATGGACACCCATCCCATACCGCATTCTTTGTAGTAAGACGAGTATCTAAAGGAGGTACATCTGCAAAACATAATGTTTCTACACGGGCCAAAGTAAGCATTAAAACCAAAAATACATACCCCAAAGCTTATGCTTCAATGTGGGTTCTAATTCATGTTTCTGAAAATAAGTGTGCTAGAAGAACAATACATGTTTCACAATTCGTATGGAAAGTCTAGGAAATATCAATAAATTTATGTCAAGCATTGATATCAAGAAAGTTTATACCAAAGGTGGATTATGATCCCATCTCTGAGTATCACTATGGTATGTCCTTTTAATGTCCAATGCCACTATGCCTGTCCAAGGTGATCCTTTCAAAAACCATAAGTATCATTTGTGGAATGGTAAACTTGAGTCCGTCTTGGTATCACATGTAAGGGTTCAAATACAACTCGAGGCATGGCGTAGCTATCATACCAATGGGACCATCCTCAGTTTTTCTATAGTGAACCAGTATCACACAGTGTTGTAATATATTTATCAGGGAATCCCTTGCCTAGAAATCCAAAAAACCACTTCCCCAATGTTTTAGGTTCAACCCGTCATGAACAGAGAGTCCATCCACGAGTCCTTAATACATAACACATGTTCTCTCCCTGATCTATATCTAGTGATCTATACCACTAAGGCATATATCAATTTACATAAGAAGTTTAAAAACGTAAGAAAAATGTGTGTCCCTACCACCATTATAAACCATTGTAAATGAGTCATTACATTCAGTATACAATGAATAAGAAATTACTTATTATGTAATTGAAAATCCATGATCATTTACATTACAACCACATCATTCAACTTGTTTAAGGAAAAGAATATCATCATGACCATGCCATTAGCTTTGTTATAATTTATCTAAATTTTTCATGTTCAATTATATTTAGTGGAATGATCATGCAACCATATTCAAAATATTTAATGAAACTGATTTAACCTATCAAGGTCAACAACAAGAACCATTCCTAAATATCTCAAATCATATCGTAACTCAAGGCATTGAAAAACTCATAAGTATTGACATTAAACAAACTCATTTGGGCACTAATTTAATTACCTACATCGATAATTCTAATTAGAAGAGGACTTAACACCTAAAGAGAGTCGTTATTCATTTAACACTTATATAAAAAGGGTAAAAATCTTTTTGTAAGAAAAAAATAGTAAAAAATGAAAAACATTCCATAAATATAGTTGACATAATGTGTAAAAGAATAAAAATTAAATAATACAAGAATATATGAAATTCTAGAACTAATTATTATCTTGGAGGTAACTCACCTCCATTGGAGGAGTTCTATTAGAAAACATGAAAATATATTCAAAAAATTGATTGTTTTTGTTTTCAATTTTTCAAATTTCACATTTATTTTATTTCAAAATTAATTATTTTTAATTTCATTAAAAATAACTCGTCGCTTTAACGTGTTACACCTTAAAAAATTTGGTTCTGAAGCCCAGTTTTAGAAACAACTCGTACAATAAAAAAAAATTAAAAAATTCCCCATTAAATTTTCAGCCGGTTCAAAATGACGGACATTACATCCTTCCAACCTTAGACATTATCTTCCCTAAGAAGCCTTTGGGAATAACAAAAAACATCACCCAACTTGTAGGGGTCGTGAAGTCTCAATCAAATGGTCATGTTGTGTTTCCCATAACCAAACACACCTTTTATCACATCTCAAAAACACACAACTTATGTTTTCAAAGCCAGAGTAAATTCTCATTTACCAACTGAACCACCAAGAGGAAACTTACCTGAGCCGGTTTATCAAGAGACACGATAACATCATCATCTCATTAAACATAAGACAAAAGGTACTTCCCACAAATGGATTTAACATTATAAAGGTGAACATTATAAGCCAAAAAACATAACACCATTAGAATTTCTTACAATACACTCCATTAGGATTTATGGTGATACTTCTCCTGTGATTTTCTAAATAGATAAAATAGTTGACTTTCTGTCTACCTCAAAGCCCATATCGAGTAGGATTTTCATGAAAAGAAAATGCTGACACAAACCACACTCATCACATATGAAGGCGTTACAAAAATTTTCCATCACTGATCACTCC
This sequence comes from Viscum album, assembly GCA_963277665.1. Classification (NCBI taxonomy): domain Eukaryota; kingdom Viridiplantae; phylum Streptophyta; class Magnoliopsida; order Santalales; family Viscaceae; genus Viscum; species Viscum album. Next base: position 1,325,923,138 of record OY728161.1, on the reverse strand, counting down.
ATTGAATAAGAGAGACAACTAATAGATCCAATATATGCAAATATTTGAGAAGAATATCAGCTTAGACGACTGGAATTTTACAAACTGAACTACGATGTCTTGTCCTTAGGTATCTTACAGTCACAATGAACAGGTCAACTGAAGTCCATACCTAAATTAAGATGAAGTTTCCAAATTTATGAATCACTGAGCACAAGAAAAAATCTAGGATAACCTCATATACATTTGACTTGAGTGTAAGAAACTAACCTAAATTAGTTAGTACTCCATTTTTATGAGTGAGACATTGACACAATGAAAATTTGTCCACATCAAAGCATTGAATGATCCCAGAGCGGAATCAACATGGCAGTCACGTAATAAGAAACGACTAGTGTACAATAGTTTTTCCAATTCATTCCAACATGAGAAGACAAGGTTCACTCAATAAAAAACAAGATTTGATAATAACCATGTGTCTATCATGTAACCAGATAGAGATTAGCCAATAGATTTAAAAATGTACCACAGAATAAGAAAGAAGCTCACTTAGTGCATCAAGGATAATGTCAACATATGGGACATTCTAATATTTAGACCACATTACAATAGTAGGGTATTTCATTATTACCATAAAAATAATGACCAAACCACTAATGGTCGACAACTTAGAAGAAACTCATCTTTACCCACTAATGTGCCATCCTTAACCGATCACCAGGATTTTACCACATGAGGAATACCATGATCATTATGTTTAACCACCGTTCTAAACATGACCAATGAAATTAATAAAATATTGCATACACCACCGACAAAAACAATTTCATGTTGTTGAGCTAGCATCTACACGATTTAATGTTCATAGGCCTCAATACATTTATGTACGAACGATCATTCTCTAATTACCCTCTTTGGTAATGTTCCTTCTACCTGAAAGTACATGTATTTAAAATTACTAACAAGAAACGCCCCACATTAGGAGTTTCATAATCATCAAAAAAGTAGATATAAACATTCCTCTCAAATACACTCTACGTTAGAACTTCCAAAAACAAAAATGTTTAAACAATTGGCATGAATCCCAAAACCAAACAGAACAACATGTCAAAACACTCAAGTCTCCAAAAGTCTTCAAGATCAGTGCGATGAACATTATTTCATTACACACTAATCACTCCACTCTAGAGATGATTAGAGATTACATTCTACATTACAATTCCCAACAATTCAACCAAATTCAACCATTTTTTACAATATTAAACACTCAATGGTTATCATGTATACTGACGCATATTACCCTGTGATTTCAAAAGCAACCAACACATGCTAATTTATGTCCATAAGCCACCCACCATATGCATTCAATTATAAGATAGTCCATACAAGGTAATAAACCCATCCTCGTATTACCCCATATTACCATTAACCTGGACAATGCCATATCATGTCGTATATCACTAAGTAGAAAAAATACTCAAGAGACCTAAAAAGTGGTTGAACATGCCTATGGCATTTCTAACCAGTAGAAACAAAGCATCACATAGTGCTCATTCCTATATCAATAGACATAAAAGGCATCAAAAACCATCTTAACAAAGGTTTCATTTTATGAAAGTGGGTTTGACTAGGGGGATCACCATGTGAATGACACCAAAAGATAGAAAGTAATGGTATTAAAAGAGATTTTATGTTCTATGGGTGATACCTACCACATGATAGATCCATATGAAGAATAAGGATAGAAACTAACACTAATTAATGATAAAAATCTCACTATGCCCAAAATACGATCATCTAAGCCATTTTAAAAGGAAATATCACCTACAGAAAATGCTACAGCTTCTGTTCCTAGAAAACTCAAAGTTTCTTTATCTACCTTTAAATGAGTGTCTTTAACTGAGGTCACCACTACAGGTTCTTTTTACAATCCCATTACATTTAAAACCATTTAATAGTATAAAATGAAAATGTTCAATTGTCCTGTCATATATGTGACAATCTATAGAACCATAAAACACCCATACACTTTATAGGTGGAATTTGGCTCCCATTTAATTTCAGCCAATCTATTTAGCACATGTAATCAATTATATGAAAACAAAACTAGCATTTCATCACAAGTAGCTAACACATAGCAGATATACTATAGGAACCGAAGCATGGAATATTAATACCTATGTAGGCTATAACAACATGAATGCTAATAAACATAACATCATAGAATGGAATTCAAGGAACTCAATCATATCAATATAAAAACAATGAGTACGACTACATGGAATGGAATATTCAGGAAAATGAATCCCCATGTGCCTATTATGATTCATGTAATGCTTCATCCTTTCCTTAACATGACAAGGGTAAAAAAAGAAAAAATATATAAATCCATAATCAGCAGAAACTACACCAATCACTCGAGGTGAGTTCATATCAACTGTAACATAAAAAATCATGAACATAAATTCCCAACCCTAGCCACTTGGTCATTTCTTGTATGTGGGGTGATCGGTCCCAGTCCTAACTATTAACCCTGAACAGACACATTCCTAGTATCCAATCTACGAACACAAAATAGTATGACAAATGAAAATAAACCTCCTATGATATCAATTTGTAATGTCTTGACCCATATTACCAATAAACCGATAGCCAGATCAGTGGGTCACATGAACTAATCTTGATTCCATGTATTCCCGAGACTTTCGACTAGTAGTGAGGGTCTAAATAGGTTATAGTGGAGAGAATATTCCCTCACATAAGATTGTAACAATAGTATAATAGAATATAAGTAAAAGATAGTAGCAGAAAAAGTAAATAATTGAACGCAAAGTAGTGGAATAATAATATTAGCATTATATAAAAGATGTCCAATGCCAGCTACAAAAAATAAACATATTTCTAGATGATTATAGATAGATTAAACTAGTAACACATAGCATTAATTACATTTTAGAATAAATACAAGAAACAAATAAGGAAGGGAATCTCGACCAAAGATGATCTCTATGAGATTCATGATCTCTAGCTCAATCATATGCTCCTAACTTGTAATTACAAGAAAACAACAAAATCATTAAACATAGGTCCCTTTAATATAAGGTCTACTCAGGTAACCTAGTGCAGTGGAAGCTCAAATAGGGTTTGATACATAATTCATAGTTTTTCAGAACCACTGGTGTCTATCCTAAAGCTGCAGTGATTACAAAATTAATATAGTATGTCATATAAAGAAAATACAAAACAAATAATAGAAAAAATACAACACCTTAGTCTAGTTTCCTAAACAGACACCCATCCCATACCACCATCATCAACCAAAGCCGAGTGTTATAATGGGGTACCTATGCATGACATAATATATATACTTGGTCCAATGTAAACATGGAAACCCAAAAAGGCATAACCCAAAGCTTATGTATCAAATTTGGGTCGAATTCATGTGTTAGAAACTAAGTGTTATAGGAGAACATGAGAGATATCATATTTCATAAAGAAACTCTAGGAAATATCAATAAAAGTACCTCAAGCATTTATATCAAGACCATCAATTACAAAGGTGTAGTCTGATCTCATCCCTGAGGTATCACTACAGTACATCCATTTAAAGTCCAATGCCACTAAACCCATCCAAGGAAATCCTTTAGGAATACAACATATATTTTGTGGTATTGTAACCCTGCTCCCATCTCAGTATCACATGTTTGGGATCATGTATCGCCTAAGGCATAGAGTAACCATCTACCCAATAGGTTTTTCATTGGTTTTCCCTTCGGGAACCAGTATCACATAGCGGTATAATAAATTTCTTTTGGAATCCCTTCCCTAGAAATTAAAAAATATACTTCCCTGATGCGTTGGGTTGTAAAGCATCATGCATAGAAATTCCATCAATGAGCCCTTAATACATAACCCTTGTTCTCTCCCAAACCCATATCAAGTGAGACCCACATGTAACGCACATATCAATTTACATAAGTAGTTTCAAAAAATAAAATAAAGGCATGGTGCTACTACCCTTATAAGCCACTATAAAAAAGTCATTACATTTAATATACATTGCATAAGGCACTATATCTTAGGAAGTTATAAATCCAGTATCAATTACATTACAACCAAAAAATTCTATTAATTTATGAAAACACATATCATTATGACCATTCCATTATATATGCTACAATTTATCTTAACTGTTAACATTCAATTATATTTAGAGGCATGGTTGTACCACCTTATTTAAAGCATTAATCAAACTGATTTTATAATTCAAGGTCATCACAAAGAACCATTCCTAAAAATATCACCTCAGATGGTAACTCAAGGCAAGAACCAAATCAAAAGGATTGCCTTTAATTTTAGCCACATGAGAAACAAGGTAATTTCCTACTTGGGAAATTCCAACTATATGAGGAATTAACACCTAAAAGGATTATTTATTTATTTAACATTTATATACAAAGGGGAAATATAATTTTGTATTAACTAAAGCATAAAAAATAAAAAACATTATATAAATAACATTGACATCAACTGTAAAATAATACTATTGAAATTTGATAAGAATGTATGACAGTAAATCATTACTTTTTAGCTTCATGGAATCTAACCTCCATTGGAGGGATTTTATTACAAAACATGATTTATTCTTCAAAAAATTATATTTTCCTCTTTAAAAATTTTATTCAACGATGGAAACTCAATTTACCAAAACCAAAACACAATTAAACTTAATTAAAATAAACACATAATAGAATTATTTAATAAAATGGGAATATGAAGAGACACCAACCCTAAAAAATATAAATAAGCTGAATACTCAAACGTTGACACTTTTATCTGTGAAAACTCTATGATGCTCCTTCCATACTCTGGGCACATACAATTTGGCATATACATAAGAATTACCTAACCCCTATGTGAATTTACACATGGCCTTGAAAACACTCAAAATGATCCTTATATATATGATTAAATTCATAATTCTGTTATCACCCACACACGTATTCATTTTCCTTATATATATATGTTATAATAACCTTACTTTTTATTACAGACTTAAACATGATTTATTACATAAAATCATCAATTGATACAACATAGAAGATTGAGAGGTCTAGTGTATTTGGGGTTTAGTAACATTACATAACATCTTAGAACATAGAACACACAACATATTTATTGAAAACTTCCTTTACATGACCTCTAAATTCCCTCGTACTTAGCATTGCATGGGATAACTTGAGGACATTCATAAGAAAAGGGTGAGCTATTAATCCCAGAAAGGTAATAAACATGGAATAACATGAGGAATAAAATACATGTTACACAATAGAAATATCAATAGAGAACATGATAAACATTAACATAAAGGCCAGATAAATCATGATAATCATAACATGTAAATGTGGCAACCACATTTAACATAGAATTTGCATGAGCCAAGGATCATTGCACATAGAGCATGAGTACACCGTCATTGAACATGAATCATGATTAAAAACTTTTTGAACTTGAATTATCATGAGTCAACACCCATTTCACTTGATGTATCATGATACTATACATTACCCAACGCATTGGAGCGCTATTAGGGCACACCCTGCTTAAACATTTCATTTCATGAATAAGTGTGCCACATGGATCATATAACATGAAATCAATAAAAATCATAAGTTATTACAAGATTAATTATTTTGGAAGAAATAAATGAAAGTAACATTCAAGAATTAGGTGTTAATAAAGGTGAATACCCTTTAAAGATACATGGGTATAGTATTCACTACCCAATGATCATGGCTTGGAAAAATGTGGTGCAATTTCGATAGCATAACAGTGTGACATAAGAATTCACAAAAATGATTTATGAGAGAGAAAATGGTGTCTCATCATATGTAAGTGAAATTGAATTTAAGGGGGGTCATATAGATACATTTCCCATCAATTTTAATGGAATTTAGATTCATGATACAAAAGAATTGATTGAATGTAAATGAGGAGAGAGAATTTCCTTTTGAAATTTCGGCATAGTAACAGGTGTACCTGGGAGGCATTAATTAGTGAGAAAGGGGTAGGCCATAATAAAAACATAAATAGTGCAGCATGGTGTAGGTTCTAAATCATACCCCATCATTTTTATTTGAAAAAAGGGCATAACAAATTCTATAAAAATTTGGACAAAATGAGAAAGGAAGAAATCCGTTACTTGGAAGTGTGATCCCAAAGGCATGGGAGAGTCTTGAGAGAAACTTCTTAGGAGCTTGTGGAACCTTTGGAGAATTATAGATAGAGGAGGGAAGGGGTTGGAAAAACTCAAAAGGCCTTGAGTGAATAGGATGTGGGGGCATGGGTGGGTTTATATTGGAATGGAGTGGGAATTCTTTATTATTTAGGTTATGGTCACTACACATTAAAATAATCAATACTGAAAACCATACCATGGTTTTTGACCATGGTTTCTTGAAAGGGGAGTGGAAAAAAATATTTTATAAGGCCAATGGCCGAACTTCTTAAAATAATAGGGTTGCTTATCCGGAGGTGAGTGACACTCTCATGAAAAATAATTTAAAAAGACAAAATGTTTTATAAGTCTTGAAGGGTCCACAAAATCTTTGTAAAATTAATAAAACAAGTCTAAAATTACATAATTTTAATTATGAAAAATTTATTGGCCGAAAATAATGTTTATAGTATTTTATTACATCACTATTGTGTCATTGTGATGTCATAAAACACATTATATATTTAAACGGTATTTGATTTTTACCAAAAAAATTGGATTGTCTCAAAAAATAATGAGAATTTCACAATTGGATAATTTTAAAGTCTTTATTCCAAAATTAATATCCATTTTATCTAGATAATTTTATAAATATTTTAATTTTTTTTTATAAAATAAAAACAAACATTTTTTGAAAATTCATGGGTTTTGACAAAAAACAGATTCATACCATAATAAAAATTACAATTTCATTCATAAAATTATATTATCATTTATATTTAATAAAAATTTGTTTAATAATAATAATAATATTTTAATAAAATATTATTGAATTCAAAAATCAATTAATTCATCAAAATAGATTTCATAGTTGAATATTTTCTAAAAATACTATTTGTGCTTTAAAAACTTTTTACAAAGTAACAATAATAAAATAAAATCACATTGTTTATAAAAAAAATTATGTACATAGTCATAACTCCATGGTCTTGTTACATAACCCCTTATAACACCTGCATGAGACCGAAGGGTAAGGTGTGCGATGGTGACATACTCTTGGGGTGGCCCAGATAACATCGCTCAGGTGGTAATCTCTATTAACTTCCACTTCTCTTGTAGTAGGTTCCGCTCAAGATTAACGTGTTGAAGCTCTGCTTGGGATTGGTCAAGAGCGATGCCCAATGACGCCACCTCCTTTCTATGCTCTAAAAAATGGGCTTCATAAGAGGAAAGTCTACTAGATGAGGCCATAACTTCTTTGTTTGAGTAAATTGGACTTGTTAAAGTTCTACATTTATACTAATCACGTGATCACTATTCAATGGCTATTTTAGCAATGGTCAAAATTCATAACGGTATTATAAAATCAAGAAACATAAAACCAAAACAGATCACATTTTATATAACCATAAAAATTAGATTAATTAGTTCAAGAGAAATTTTCATTAATGCATGATTGGGTCTTTACAATCTTCCCCCCTTAAGAAATTTCACCCTCAAAATTTCCTTTTCCCACTATAAAATAAATGTAGGTATCTCTACTTCATCACTTCCTCTGATTCCGATGTTGCTTCTTCAAACATGTAGTTTTACCAAACCACCATGATGAGGGGAATGTTTATTTTTCCTAGAGATGTTTCTCTGTGATCTAAGATCTTCACTCGTTGCTCCTCGTAAGAAAGATCATCCACTAGTTTTACTACCTCTGAAGAGAGTACATGTGAATTGTCTGGTATGTACTTCCTTAAAAGGGGTACATGAAAGACATCATGTACTTTGTCCATGGTAGGGGGAACTACTAGTCTATAGGCCAAAACCCCAACATTATCAACAATCACTAAGGGGCCAATGTACCTAGGAATTAGCCTCCCTTTCTTTCCTAACTTCATGAAATTATTCCATGGAGATATGCGTAGAAATACCATGTCTCAAACTTTAAACTCAAGGTTTCATCGACAGTTATCTGTATAACTCTTCTGTCGACTCATGGCTGCCTTGATATGTTGCTGAATGGTTTTCACCTTCTCCACCATTTCATTGACCATTTATGGTCCTAGTAGCTTACACACACCAACTTCATCCCAACATGCTGGTGGTCTGCACCTCTTCCCATACAGGGATTCATAAGGTGCCATTCGGATGTTCGAGTGGAAACTATTACTGTAAGAGAATTAAACTAGAGGATAATGTTGATCTCATCATCCTATGAAGTCCATTAAGTATGATCTCAACATTTCCTCATGTTTTGGGATAGTCCGCTCAGATTGGCCATTAGTTTGAGGATGATAAGTCGTACTGAAGTTCAGCTCAGTATCCGGAGCATGTTTTAGACTCTTCCAAAATTTAGATGTGAATATTAGATCTTGATCGGATACAATCGATAGTGGTACCCCATGCAGTCTTACCACATATATGATATATATCCGTGCCAGTTGATCCAATGAGAAATCCTCCTGAATTTCAATGAAGTGTGTAGACTTTGTAAGATGATCCGCAACAACCCATATTGCATTGTTGCCTTTGGATGTCTTTGGTAGTCCAGTTACAAAGTCCATGGTGATGTTCTCCCATTTGAATTCTTGTATGGGCAATGGTTTCATCATCACCTTAGAATTCTGCCTATCTACCATCACTACTGACACACCAGGCACATTGATGTATACTCAGCGATCTCTTTATTCATATTATCCCACAAATATTTCTCTTGGAGGTCTCGATTAATATTATTGTTTCTTGGGGGAATAGAGAAATTTCAACTATGTACATCATCCAAATGTTCCTTCTTCAACCATGGACTTGATGGAACACATATTCTTTTCCCAAATCTCACAATTCCTTCTTCATTAACATTGAACATTGAGTACTTCTCTATTCTGATAGCTTCCACATTCTTCTGAATTACCACATCATCCTTTTGAGCATCTTTTAACCTTTCCAAATGGATTATTTAGCAATAATTTGTGGTAGGATTGATGATTTTCCCTTCGTTATGATTACCATGTCCATATTCATCAAATCTAAGAAGATTGGGTCCTTATCAATTCTCATCAATGATAGAATTATTGGGTCCTAACTACTTCGAGCATATACCGCCTTATTCGCTTTCTGAGGGTGGTAATGCATTGAACAGTCATAGACTTTGATCAACTCTAACCATCTTTGTTGGATCCTTTTCCACTCTTTCTATGTGAATATATACTTGAGGCTTTTGAGGTCCATATATATTTGACACTTCTCCCCAAAGAGATAATTACACCAAATTTTTAAAGTGAAGATCACCGTAGCCAACTCCAAATAATGTGTTGGATAATTATTATCATGAATGTTCAATTTCCTAGAAGCATAGGCAATGACTTTGTCATTTTGCATCAACACACAGCCTAGGCCCTTCTTCGAAGCATTACTGAATACCAAAAAAATTTCTCTACTTGTGGGTAAAGTGAGAACGGGAGTAGGGATAAACCTCCTTTTTAACTCTTTAATTCTTTCTTCACATTCATCACTCTAAGAAAATTTTACTCCCTTCTGAGTTATCTTGGTAAGAGGGTTGGAAAATCGTTATAAATTTCCCACAAATTGTCGATAATATCTAGCTAACACTAAAAAACTATGGATATCTGTTACCGATGAGGGCCTTGGCCATCCCTCAATGGAATCTGTTTTGGATGTATCCATAGATATCCCATTTCTTGTGATGACATGGCCCTAGAATGAGACCTCCTTCAACTATAACTCACACTTGTTATACTTTTCATATAAACTCTCCTTCTAAAAGGTCTCTAGTACAGTTCTTAGATGCTTTTCTTGATCCTCCATTGTTTTGGAGTATATTAGAATATCATATATAAAGACTACTAAAAATTTGTCGAAGTATTATTTAAAGATTCTATTCATTAAGTCCATGAATATTGATGGAGCATTAATATGTCTGAAAGGCATTAATATGAATTCATAGTTCCTGTATATTGTATGAAAAGCATTTTTGGTTATATCTTCCTTCTTCACCCTTACATGATAATATCCTGACCGCAAATCCATCTTGGAGAAGTATTATGCTCCATGAAGCTGATCGAATAAGTCATTGATTTGTGGGAAAGGAAACTTGTTAATTATCTTGATTTTTTTAAGCTCATTATAATTGATACAAAGGCACATTGAATAATCTTTCTTCTTAATGAAGAGGACTGGTGAACCCCAAGGTGAAGCACTTTGTCATATAAACCCTTTATCTAGATTCTCTTGTAGTTGTTTCTTCAGCTCCTTAAGCACCAAAAAATCCATTCTATATGGATTCTTGGATATTGGAAACACCCCGTGTATAAGATCATTTGATAATTCAACATCTCTTCTAGGAGGAAGACCGGAAAATTCCTCAAAAAACACTTCAGCAAATTCTATGAAAATGGGCATGTCTCCAAGGATGGTTGCTTCCTTGGACTCAATCATCTAAGCCATATATTCATTCTCATAGGGAAATAATATCCACACTTGAGATGATGGATCTAAATAAGATTCATCCTCCTCCTTGTACTTGTACATAATCAGGGGTCGATTGTCCACATGGAGAGTGAATTCCCTCTCACGGAACTTTTTGTGGGATTTATAAAAGGAAAGTGAATCCACGAAATTATTTACATCAAATTATACCAGAGGGATTATGATGAGGTTCACTAAGAAGTTCAATCCACATATTCTGATAGTGGAGGAATTCTATTCCTGGGATAAAATGATTGCCCCCTTTACCGTACTCACAGAAATATTTACTTCCATGATTTGTGGTGGTACTGGGATTGTTGTACTAAACATTCGAGATATAAAATAATTCTTAGAACCATAATCAAAAGGTACATTCAATATTCTTGACTGAATAACCAGTGTACCTGTCACCACTTCTTTGTCGACATTCACTTCAGTAGTAGTGACAGAAAAAGCTCTCTATTTCTACCTTGGAGGATGTTGGTTTCCTCTTAAATGCCTTGGATTAGGGCATTGATTTGCAAGTTTCCCTAGTTCATTGCATTTGTAGCAATGAACAATGCATTGAGGTTCAAACATAGCATTCCACTCCACTATTATAGTCGTGGTTTTTTTTGTCGGCAGTTAACAACTAATTGACCTTCTCTTCCAAACCAAAATCATTTCCTCTCACCCTTCAGGAAATTTTTGGGGTGATTCTTTCCACACCTTTGGAAATTGGGGTGCTGGATCTTCTTAAAACCGTTTGATTTAACCATCAGACCGCTAGTAATGAATTCCACCATACACTTCATATCCCTATGATACCACTGAGATTCTCTGATCTCTATTTCGATCTTGAGGGAACATCAGACAATTTCCGCATAGTTGTAGAAATCTCGGATCACCAGTGCTTTCCATAGGCTAGGATTCAGCCCACCAAAGAAGCTGTCATCATTTCATTCGGGGGTAATGACAAAGCTGGAGGTGTATCATGAAATACTTGTGATATTTTCCTCGTACGCTCTGATATATTTGTCATCTTTTTGCATGAGGGAAAGGAAGTCCATTTACATCTTAATCCGGGGGGTGCGTAGAAAATAATTATTGAAAATCATCTTCCAGAAATCCTTCCATTCCAATTCCTAGATCTCCTTCTTAGGCATTGTATTTTTTTATCAAAGTCCACCATTTACCAGCTCTACCCTCTATATGATAAGAAGTTGGGAGAACCTTCTATTGTTTATAACATTGAAGGATTGAGAAGATCTTTTAAATGGAGTTGATCCATTGTTCGGCGATTGAGGGATTAGACGATCCCTTAAAAGTGGGAGGGATTTGTGTCGTGAATATAATGATAGAAACTTGTTCTTTCTTATGGGAGGTTTTACATTTCTCTTGACCCATGTTTCTATTCAAAGCTAGAGTTAGCTAAGAGAGAAGCGTGATAAAGTTTGTGATTCTTACTCCCATCAGATTGGGCATCTCATTAGCACAGTCATCACATTGATCTTCACATCGGTTGTTAGCCCGACTCCTCCTATTATCGGCAATTGTCTAGAAGAAAATAAAAGTTATGGGTAACACATAAAGGGTAATCCAACAGAAAAATTGATGACTTATAAATAACTTTTATTCCCTTAACTTATGAATCCATAGGCTTCAATCTATGATATCCATGATCTACATTCTAACATATATTCTTAAGTGAAGTTTTTTAATTCCCTTAATATGGTTTCATACTAATCTTGTGAATTTACCAATGCATACCCCCAAGAGTTTCATAACCAAGAGTGCATCAAGGCTCGTTATCGTGCACCATTTCCCTTTCGATTCTAGCTCAAAACGATGTTTTTGGGTTTTACCCCTAGGATACATCTGTGCCAAAGCCGCCTCTACCTGCTCGTATCCAGACAGGGATGTATTTTCTTGATAAAACACTTACTCCATACTCACTAATACATAGGTATGTTTTTATTATACTTATTATTGTATCTATGTATTCACTAGTGTTTTCTAATCATAATACCAATAATAACTAAACATATCCTCTGATACCAACTTTAACAACCCTGCTTTTTATTACACACTTAATCCTGATTTGTTACATAAAATCTTCAATTTATACAAAATTGAATATCGATAGGTCTAGTGTATTTGGGTCTTAGCAACCTTAAATATCATATTATAACATAAAACACACAAAATCTATGTTGAAAACATCATTTACATGACCACTACATTCCCTCATACTTAGTATTGCATGAGAAAACCTAAGAACATGCATAAGAAAAGGGTGAGCTATTGAGCTCAATAAGGGAATAAACATGGAATATCATGAGGACTAAAATACATTTTAGACAATAGGCATATAAATGGATCACAAGAGAAACATGAATATAAAGCCATGATAAAGCATGATAATCATAACATGGAAATGTGGCAACAACACTTAAGGTGGAATTAGCATGAGCCAAGCCTCATTGCACATGGAGCATGAGTAAACCGTCATTGCATATGAAGCATGAGTAAAACCTCGTTGCACATGAATTAGCATAATTCAACACCCATTTCACATGATGTATGAAGATACTATACTTTACCCAATTCATTGGAGTGCTATTAGGGGACACCCTTCTTAAACATTTCATTTCATGCATAAGTGTGCCACATGGATCATATAACATGGAATAAATCAAAATCATAAGTTATTACATGATTAAGTAATGTGGAATAAATAAATAAAATAATATTAAATATGTAGATGTTCATAATGGTGAATACCCATGATAGAGACATGGGTATGTTATTTACTACACAATGATCTTGGCTTGTAAAAACACGGTGCAATTTCGGCCGCATAACAGTGTGACATAAGGATTCATGAAAATGATTGGTGAGAGAGAAAATGGTGTATCATCATATTTAAATGAAATGGAACGTAAGGGGTGTCATATATATACATTTCCCAACAATTTTAATGGAATTTAGATTCATGATACAAACAAATTGCTTGAATGTAAACGAAGAGAGAGAAATTCCATTCGAAATTTCGGCATAGTAATGGGTGTAAATGGGAGGGATTAATGAGTGAGAAAGTTTTCTCCCATAATCCAAACATAACTAGGGTAGTATGGGGGAGGTGAGAAATCATACCCCAACATTTTTAATTGAAAAAATGGGCATAAAAACTTAAATAAAAATTTGGGAAAAATGAGAAAGGATGAAATTCCTTACATAGAAGTGTGGTCCCAACAACTTGGGAGAGGATTGAGAGAGGATTCTAGGGATATTAGGGAACCTAGGGGGATTATAGAAAGAGGAGGGTAGGGGTTGGACAGAATCCAAAGGCATTAAGTGAAGAGGAAGTGGGAGCTTGGTTGGGGTTATATAGGAAAGGAGAGAGAATTGTTTATTATTTATGTTTGGGTCACCAAACATTAATCTAATCAATACCACAAACCATCCCATTTTTTTGCCCATGCCTTTCGCCAAAGGGGAGTGTAAAACAATATTTTATAAGGCCAATGGACGAACTTCTTTAAATAATAGGGTTGCTTTTGTGGAGGTGAGTCACACTCTCAAGGTAAACAATATAAAAAGACAAATTGTTTTATAAGACTTGGAGCGTCCATAAAAGCATTGTAAAATAAATCAAACAAATCTAAAATCACATTATCTTAATACTAAAACATATATTGGCCAAACATAATTTTTATTGTATTTTATTACATCATAATTGGGTCATTATGAAGTCATAAAACACGTTATATATTTGAACAATATTTAATTTTTATACAAAAATTCAACGCTCCGAAAATTATGAAAAATTCACCGTTGGATAATTTCGACATACTGATTCCAAAAATAAAATTCATTTTATCTAAATAATTTTCTAAATAATTGAATTTTTATTTTTAAAATAAAAACCAAAATTTATCGAAAATTCATGTGTTTTTTCCATAAATTGCTTTAAAGCATTAATAAAAATTACTATTGCATTCATAAAATTATATGATTATTTATATTTAATAATAATTAATTAAATAATAATAATATTTTAATAAAATATTATTTAATTAAAAAATCTATTAATTCATCAAACTATGTTTCTTAGTTGAATATTCTCTAAAAATTCTATTTGTACTTTAAAAACTATTTACAATATAACAATAACAAATTGAATGCAAATTCTTTATACAAAAAAATGTACATAGTCATAGGGATAGGGTATTGTTACATAACCCCCCTATAACACCTCCATAAGTCCGAAGGGTAAGGTGTGCGACGGTGACAAACTCTTGGGGTGGCTCAGATAACATCGCTCGGGTGGTAATCTCTATTATCTTCCACTTCTCCCGTAGTCGGTTCCACTCAAGATTATTGTGTTCAAGATCGGTGTGGGCTTGGTCAGAAGCAAACCCAGTGATGCCACCTCCTTTCCAAGCACCAAAAAATGGGCTTCGTACGGGGCATGTCAACTGGATAAGTCCATCACTTCCTTTTTCTGAGTAAATTGGATTTGTTGAAGCCTCGTATTTATACTAATAAAGTGATCACTGTTAAACAACTATAGTAGAAACAACCACAATTCATAACTCTATTTTAAAATCCAAAAACATGAAACCAATGCAGTTCACATTTTATATAACCATAATAAGACATATAATTATATCAATAGTAATTTTCATTAATGAATGTTTGGGTCCTTACATACGTAAGCACAACAAGCCCCTTATATGTAATCACACTTCCATGGATAGATATACATATAATGGAAGATCATATTATATATATGCTTACCTATTCATATGTGATGAGTCACATTTGACTCTGACACCTTGAAACCATTTCAAGGATGACAAAAACTCTATAATAAAATATCCAAGGGATCTAAAATCACTTAATGACCCCAAATAAAATTATTCAACCCATGGAATTAGATAAAACTTATCTCTAATAGTGACCGGTGAACCAAAATCAAGCCAACCGCCTTGCCTTCACCAGCAGTTTCCAGAACATAATGAATCTACCCCTAGTAACCCATTTCAAGCCTTAACATCAAATGATTAAATCAAAATCTTGGGTTATTGAAACCCTAGGATGGAACTAAATCAAATCAAGTGACGAGATAGGATAAATTGTCCAAATATATTTAAGGGAAGGGATCTAAGGTCCATACCATGACAAACTTAATGAAAAATGTCAAGATACCCAATGAGATCAGTGATCAAAGAAGGATGCCAAGAGGGGCGGTACGTGTTGTAGAATGATTAGCTCTAGGGGGTGTCATATGGAGGTAGGTCATGCCATAGTGGGGTCGTGATGAAGGAGGTTGGGCTATTGGGGTTTTGGATGAGGGAGCTTGCACGAGTGGGAAGGGGGTAGGGGGTGTCATGTGTAGGTAAGGAGGGGGAGAAGGGTGTGTGATACTAGAAGGATAGGGAGATAACCTTAGGTCTGTAATAAAAAAACTAACATAAAATCACCAATAATAATAATAATAATAAGGTTATTATTATTATTAGGAAAACATTTATTTATCTTTATTATCTATTTTTCTCATTTCACTTTTATTTTATTAGGATATTAATTATTTTTAATTTCATTAAAAATAGCTTATAAAATTGAAGTTTTCCCACTTCTGAAATTTCATTCCGATCCTAGTTTTAAAAACAAACCCACGCAATAAACGAAATATTTATTAACTACCATAGAATTTTTCCTCCAGTTGAAAATGTGGTACATTACACGTATTTTTATTTTAATTAATGGATTCTACGATATAAATGGGTCAAGTGTTACCAATGGTTCTTGGTATGTTTGGAAGACCTAAATAGAGTTATGTTTTTTTATAAGGAAACTGGGCTAAAAACTATCTGCCAATCATTTCTACCCAGTGTAAATGGGTTACAGGATGTGTAAATGCCACCAAACTCAAGTCATGAACTAATTCATGATGTGAAGTGTTTGTATCTCATGAACCAATCACATGATGTGTAATGTTTGGGAGAATTAAATATTTTACTTAGGTGATAGTTTTTTAGTGTATACCTCTAGAAAAGAAATATATAATGTGTAACTCAATTATTCGTCGTCTAATTTTACAAGAAGGTTTTTAAAAAGTGAGGTGCATGAGATTGATCTTATTTTCCCGTGTTCATCTTCATCCTCCTGAACCCAGTGTAGATTTTATGTAATTTTGAAATCCTTACCTCCCTTCAAGTCATTCCTTTTATGAAATAAATCACTTGTAAGTTGTTTTGTAGGTTTTCCATTCTCTCACTTTTATCTTTGGATGTTGGTGTGAAAATCTTTAACATGGTCATTGTTGGTTTTGATCTTGATTGTTTTTATCTAAAATATCATTGTGATATTTTTTTTATCTTCACCATTGTTGGTGGTTTCTATTAGAAGCATTTTAATATTCTCTGATTAATGGTAGGGGGTCCAAATATTAACTGTATGGTCGGGTTTCTAATTGTTATGTATATTCATTATTTTGATTGAACTATCACATGTTAAAAAATGAATTAATTGAAAATAATGATGATAATCCTATATTATATTATTGAATGGATACCCTTGGATGAAATTAAGGATATAACCTGGATTATGGCAACCCATGGTGTGATCTAACATTTGATAATAATGAATTAGAAATGGATTAATTTTTATTTTTAATATGACATGTATTTCATGTGAGTGTTTGATACAAATTCGACATGGAAAATGGATTAATTGATTAATTGAAACAATGTGTAATATGAAAGACAAAAGTTATTTAGTAGAATAATCTATTTTGTGTGATTTTTTCAAAATGTGATATACTTACTAATGTGATATGTTCTTCTTACCCTGGCACATGTTATAATGAATATATACTGAGTTCGGACCCTCACGCATTCAATAATGATTATATAAGGGGTTCTGACCTGGAAACATACTATTATACTTTTATAATTTGTGTTTGAAACTAAAACATGACGTATTACTTATATATGAGGTTATGACATTAACACATGATATAATGCTTCTATAGCAGGTTATGACCATGGTACATGTTGTAATCCTTATATACCAGGATATGCCTTGACGTAAGATGTGATTCTTATATAGAGGGCTTGGCCTAGTGATTCGGTATACCATTGGTATATGGTTGTGATTTGATTGGTTTTGAGACATGATCTGAGACATTCTCTCATGGCACTGATGAAAGTTATGTTTTACTATGTTTATATAGTTATTGTTGGCATGGTTGTGATACATGATCATAGATATCCTGACATGGTTTTGAATTAGGTCGATGTTTTATTAATTTAATTTTTTAATTAATTAATAAAATTGTTTATTTCATTAATTGCATAAATATATTATTAGTCTGGTTATGATTATACATGGTGGTGTCGACCTACTGAGTTACACTCATACCCTATTCAGGCCGCCATTTGGTTCCCAAGTAGATTACATTGATGTTGGATTTGAAAAGGGAAAAAGACATTCATATTGTTTTTTTATTTCTATATGGGATATTTTTTGGAGACGGGGCTGACATGTGATTCTAGACGAGGGTCTTTTGAGTCTTCTAGTATTTATTATATATTCCTACATGTATGATCCCATCTTTTTCAAGGTATGTATCTCTTTGAGTTTTACATTTGATCCTTGCTGGCCAAATATTTTTTAGAGAATGAGATAATTTGTTGTAGAAAATAACCAAACATTTGGGGATGTATGATTGTACCAATTAATGGGGTCCCGATATAAATGGGTATAGTGTTAACATGAGTTGATGGTATGTTGAGAAGCCTTAAATGAGGTTTGGCTTGTTTAAATGAAGAATGGAATGATAAACCATCAACAGAACTTTTACATGTTGTGTAAATAGATTAAATTTCATATAATTTATTATATGTTTTAAAAAAATTAATATGAGGTGATAGGTTTTTTCAGAGAATCCCATTAAAAAATATTTACACAATGTGTAAACACATTACACGCCATTTAATTCCCTGAACAACTATTTTAAACATGTTGTGTGGATAAATTTAATTCTATTTCATCTATATCTCTCTCCTCTAAACCCTAAGGAATATACCATGTGATTTTGGATTACCATCCTCTATTTTGTTCATCCTGTTTATGTCTTCAATCCTTGGTAATTCTTTTGGTTATGTTTCTCCATTATCTTCCTCGATTCTCGAACCGTTGGGGTGAAATCCTTTGGTTGTGTTGCATTTTTTGGTTTTTTTCTTGATCATCGTTTATCTATGAACCTATTTTCAATATCCTCAACCTTCCGTCTTCTGTTCATTTATCATTATACTTGTTGTGTTCTTTGCCGTTTAAGGTAGGGGTCTAAATCATAACCCTTTGGTTTGTTAATTTCTATGTTTATGAAATATTGGGATTGGTCCAATGTAGTGTGCACCCAAATAAATTAAATAAATGAATTTGATTATTCCATGGATTAATTTGCCTTTAATTAGCTTCTAATTTGGATTATGGTTACCCGTGTGGTGAGAAAACCATGAATATAATTGAATCAGATAATGGTTCAAAGTGTCTTTAGCATGACCTGAGACCTTATGTGATTTCTTGATATAGAATCCCTAAGTTGTGGATTTTTTATCAATATAACTTGTAATAAAATGTTATTTAAATTTAATGTGGTAATTAAATGATAAATGGTAATTTTCATAATTAACCATTGATATATATGATATGATATTTTGATATCCTCACTGTATGGAATGACTTGTGTTCTATAATGAAATGCTTATATATCTATCATGTCTCTACAACTTGCACACTTATAGGCTATAATGATGATATTTAGGAGTTTTATCCTAGTATCATGTTGTAATTATTACATAGAACAGGCTATGTCTAGTACTATGTGGTAATACTTATAAGGATTTGGCCCAGATTCTATAATGCTTATAGGGTTATAATTCGGATTTTGTGACTATATGATGGTTATATAGTGGTGGTTGGGATGGTTTTAATACATGCATCAATATATTTTGGCAAAACATTAATGTAGGTTTTTTTAACTGGGTTATATAGTTTTGGTTGGTATGGTTGAAAGACATACTCAGAGATATTCTGTTATAGAGCCAAAGTATATTGTTATTGAATTTAATTAAATATTGAATTAATTATTAAACATATTTATCACCTTATTGAATATAATTATTATCAAACATGTGAGTTTTTACACAGTGGTGTTGACCTTCAATGATATACTGAAACACTATTCATCACTCCATTTTATACCATAGTAGATTACATGGGTGTAGGTTTAGATAAGGGAATAGAACCTTACAGATGAGTTCTTGATTGATTGATGAGTAGGAGTTTGGAGGTGGGACCTACATGGGGTTCATGAATGGAGAAAATTGATTCTTTATTTTATTATGCTATTCTTTTACTTGTATTGTTTCAAGCTTGAAATTTAGTTATATTCATGCATTATTTTATTATTCCTTTGTTATTTAATAGATTATTCACTTGGATTTTATTATTGTCTTCCACTGTGTTTATTGCATAATTTCTCCCACTTGTATGTTTTATTTTCTACTACTATGACTCTTTATAATCGGGGATATAGTATCCCCACTATACACTTCACACACTCACTTCTAGTTGAAAACCTCTAGCATACAAGGAGGAGAAATTAATGTTTCCTAATCAACATTTTTGACCACATGAGAGTGATGGATTGGTGGGTGTTACAAAGTGGTATCAGAGGAGCATGTTTATCTTTTATTCTGATTTACTATTTTGGAATGGTAGAAATTGTACTAGGATATGTCGGTACATGGTAATGATATTGTTCACGGGAGTAGCTAACTCATGTACATGGTAAATCAGAGTACTCATGGATAGGTTTATTGTTTGTACTCTATGCATGTTAATATTGATGTTATTTCACATTGGGTTATTCACATGTTGCATGAGGTTATTATTATATGATTTTACTATTTCTTGAGATTTTTACTCATTATCAATGTATGGAACAAGATAAGAAAAAATGCATCAGAACAAGCACATGGCGATATATTGACATCCATTATTCATGGAAGGGGAATATCTAATTTTGTATGTAATATATAATTTCCTTTTCAACCATGTTATGAGATATCTATTTCAGTAGATAAATTAAATGAGTTGATGTGTAATGATAAGTCTCTATAAATCCATGTTTTGGGAGACTGTGAATCAATGGTTCTCAATTGTAGCCACATGTTGAATTTGACCTTATTACCAACCAGTTCACTAGGGTAATCATTTTTATTATAAAAAATAACGCCACTTCATCTTTAAATTGAGAGTCATATAAGTAGAAATTATCAAGGTCTTAACACAACTTAAATAGGATTCCTGTACTTCCTACGATTCAGATGGATATTCATATTCATGAAACATTATATAGGGTTATGCGATCCATGGAATGGGAGACTATTCATACAGTTATTTTGTTGTCTAAGTTGTCAAGAGAGTTTCATCTGAAACATCTACCAATGTTTACTGGGGTAGGAGGAAGATAGGTTGTTGAGTTTTTGATCGATTTATTATATACAATCTTCAAGAACCTCATCTAACCTACAGATAGAAGGGTGAAGCTTACTGTGTATAAGCTTTGTTGACCTTCCATGCATTGGTGGGATATTCTGGAGGAGGTTGGGAAGTAGTATGAACTATCATAAAAAGACACCAATAAAATATTTTTAATCCATTTACATCCTAAGATGTTGAGGGAAGATAAATTATGTGAGTTCATGAATCTGACACAGGAGGGTATGTCATTTCTAGACTATGATGGACATTTCACTGAACTACAAT
The DNA here is from genome assembly GCA_963277665.1 of Viscum album. NCBI lineage: Eukaryota > Viridiplantae > Streptophyta > Magnoliopsida > Santalales > Viscaceae > Viscum > Viscum album. The sequence continues at coordinate 1,325,901,639 of OY728161.1, read as the reverse complement.
GATTTGCACCATCATTGGTATCTAATTAGATCTCAAGGGAATGACATTTTCAGGATTATAATAGCTATGTGATTAGGTCAGAAGTAAATGTTTTTCACTAAATTAGCATTGAGGGCGTGATGAAATAGATAGTCATCACATATAGAAATCGGATAGAGGCCCCAAGAAGTGGATAGGTTGTTTTGACAGAGGAATATAAGATGTCTCCTTTGAGTGGAGATAAGCACCACTATAATAGTTTCCACTAAGTTAATAGTTGAAATTGCAGTTAGGTAAGTGAACATCCATCTCTAGACTATGTTATATTCCATTGCAATCAGTCTGGAACAGTTCATCACAAGAACCTTCCATGTACTTACCCCATGGTTAACTGTACATATGTGGTAGAATGGGTCATTTCATAGGTTATGTATGAACATTACATAACAGACTACTGATAGGGGATCATAATAGGACCCTGATTTAGGAAGGGGCTCAGCTACCCCTTAGTTGGAAGGAAATTGGATTTCCACTATCCGTTCAGACCAAGGCAAGGGATGTGGTGCCCCTGTTTATGAGCATTAGTTCCAAGAAAGAGAAATAGAAAGGGTAGTTAGACGGAAGCATATGGATTAATGACAAGTGAGTGGTACGTTATGAATACTACACTGACTATCATGGATGCATGGCCATTTATTGTGATAGATTTGATTATTGTACCATCTACACTGGCTTATGATTTGTTTTATACTGTAGAATCAATTTTTTTTCAACTATTTTTTAAAATGGTTTGGGATTGGATGTTGAAATCTGGGATGATGTTTTAACCATCGACACACTGTTGGGAATGTGATCAGGGAAAATCAGACATATTAAGGTGTGTTATCTAAAAATTGGTGGTTGCCATTTCTTTTGGGAACGGTTCATGCTAGAAATGATATTTTTTGAGTGATTTATTTTTATGAATTGGTTAGTTATATAATTTTATCATGTTGACATTTACATGAGTAATGTTACCTTTGAATATCTATAAGGAGGCATCTATTCTCACCAAGGTGAGTGGGATCTTCAAGCTAGTCATGCAAGACCAACTCAGTGTCGATTGGGCTTTCTTAAGTCTAAGATAGCATGTCTTGATCTAGATAATGGTGGAATGTATCATGATTATTTTCCTATAGTGGTAGACCATTTTCAAGATGTTTTTTATGACGAGTTCTATAAATTACTACCCAAGAATGAGAAATGGTTCATCATCATGTTTTTTCTAAGAGAAGAGACAGTTTCTATCCCTCCTTACAAAATGACACCAGTAGAGATTCATGAGTTTAAAGTTTAGTTGGATGATCTATAATCTTAATGGTCCATATGGCCTAGTACATATCCATGGGGTTCTCTAGTTCTCTTTGGCAAGAAGGATGCCAGGTCTTTTTACTTATGTGTGGATTATGAGAGGTTGAACTTGATGAAAGTCAAGAACCGATATCCACTTGCACACATTGATGATCTTTTTGATCAGTTGAGAGGTGCTAAGATCTTCTCCAATATAACATCCCGACCTAACTATCCACTAAACTGATAGCCGGACCAATCACCCCATGGCCCCAAGCGCACCTCCTCATACTAAAAAAGTTTTTGACTAGCAACGACGGTATACAGAGGTGATAGTAGAGATGTTATACCCCTGTAATGAAAGTAGCACAATGATATATTAGAAAATAAATAACATAAAATAGTGGAAGAAGTAAATAAATGAAAGAACGATCAATAGAATATTAATATCAACTAAATATGAATGAAAAATTCCAATATTCCACAATTAATGAATGTTCATAGGATGATACATAATCTAAAATAGTATACATACTGTAGGTAATATGATATAGTGCAATACATGAATAATGAATAGAAAATAAATCCAAGAGAGTGAAGTTGATGAGCATCATGAGCTCCTTCTCATTCCCTGGCTTCTAACTCCCATGTATAAGCGTAACAACATAAGAAATAATCCATGGTCCTATGAAAACTAGAACTTCTTGGGTACCCTAGTGCAATGGTGACCCTATTAGGGTGTGTGATAAAATCACAGTAAGCCACAACCCAAAATTTCTAAATCTAAATCTATTCCTTGAATATAAATTAAATTATTGTGTAGATATAATTAACAATAATCAATGTAAATAAATAACCACCATCCTACTCAGGTTCCTAAAGAACCCCTGGTGGCCCTACCTACTTCGGTTCATGAAATAATGAGTGTTAGATATGTAAATATATACATCGTATTAATATATATATATATATATATATATATACAATAGTAACATATTGAATCCACAGATATGCACCAAGTATCTTTAGAAGTAAGTGGGCATATACCTGAAATACTAACTACTGGATGGATTAGGGTGTAACTCATTTATCCATAACTAAAATAAAATAGCCTATAAGCTCCAACATATGATATAATCCCTATATCTCATAATGAGTTGGGAAAATCATAATTTTGACTCAAGATGTTGAGTGGTCCATCATGTTATCACTCAAAAATATTGACTGTACAATCTTTTTAACACTCATAATAATGGATGTGGTGCGTCATTCCCACCATCTAAATAGTGTCAATGTCTTGAAATGTCATTCTCAACACATGAAGTAAGGGAGAATGAATCAGCATGTCCCACCAAATATTTTCCATCATTGCACAATATATATCAATGGTGTAGTCATATTTATAATAATAGTTATAAGGTATTTCTTCTCATGACTTAAATTCATCAAGCCTAACTAAATCCATGGGGATTTAAATCCATACTATAATCATGCACTAAATCATGTAATGATCAGTGTGGCCTTGACACCATTTCTAATTCATTTCAATAAAAGCATTTAATTTATTAATGGAAGGAAACACATCTTGTAAAATTCATTCCAATTATTAAAAGTTACGTAATAAGAAAATTGATATTCATTTTATAGGGGTCAAAGAAGCACTAAAAATGTTCCATTGTCACTTTGGAAATTACATATATATGAAATTCCATTTACATGTTAGGCCAAGCACATAGGAGGTTCCTTTGGTTCAATAAAAATTATTTGGAAAGGGGGAAACTCTAATTTAGAACATCACTAGAGGAAATACTTTAATCATTCCATATTATTAACAATAAAAAAAAGGTATAGTAAAAAACATATACCACATGGACAATCAAAAATATTATGATCTAATCATCACTGTGTTAGTTAGAATACAAATCACATCATCCAAGGGGTTTTACTATAAAACATGAAATTGTCTAACAAAAAATTCAGGGGTCACAACTATGTTTTAAATTTAAAGGAATAAATCAAATTATTATAAAGAAGAATTTTAGAATGATTATAAACATGGAAAAACATTTACAAGGTTCAAAATTGTACTTATGAGGTTTTATAAGTAATAAATAATTACCAAAAAAAAATTCCATTAATAATCTAAGCTTAATGCTTAGAAATTATTTAGAGAATTTAATTAATTAAATTATGAAGGGGGAAATCAATTAATCACATAAAAAGGGTTATCATGATGGAAATTATCATCAGAAAATTACTAAGTGATCATGAAGATCACTTATTCTCAGCTACAGGTGTCATGTGGTTTGCAATGGTGGGCCACATAGTTTTAGACAAATCATGAACACTTACCATTCCACCAAAACATGATATTTTTTGGGGATTGATGCACATAAAACTCAAAGAACCACCTGGGACACCTATTTAGCTTCCATCAAAGTCTAAAAACTACCATATTTAATTTTTCTAACTCTCGAAATTACATTTTGAAGCTCAGTTCAAAGAACTACATTTCCACTAAACCCCAAAATTCAAATTTATCTGGAATTCTACCTTGGCTCAACACATGAGTCATACAACCACCCAATGTAAAAATTAACATCCTAAAGTGTCCTTGGGAAATAATGAAAACTGTATCTGACTTATGAGGATCATTAATTATCATTCAAATGGTCTCATTGTGTTCTGAGACTCCTTATGCACCACCCAGAATTACTTAATCATATGAAACACAAGCTGTGAAAACCCATTCCAATGCTCAATTTCCAATTGAAAGATCGAAACATTGATTACCTGAGCATATTTATCAAGAGACACGATCATGTCATAGCCACATTAAAAATCTAGATAACAGTTATTTTCCCCGTAGGATTTAATATAAAATGGGTCAATTCTCATCCCGAACACCTCCACCATTTGAATTTTTCTAAAAATCACACCCTACGGATTCTATAAATTATCGTGGTGTGATTTTTAATTGTCCAAATAATTGATTCTCGATTGATCTCATTTGGCCAGGATGATCTTAGTTTTCAAGAAAACCCATGAATAACACATACTTCACTCATTTCCACCTAACGACGTAACAAAAATGGTTCATCACCAACAACATTCCTTAAGACAAAAGGAAAACAAGTTAAACCATTCTGGATGAATTATCTCAAAGACAACCAACTTAGATGGCTGATGTTTTATAACCTGATCCACAAAACCGTCTCCCAAGGAATCCCATGTTTATAATGAGTACATTAACAAATTCCAATACCCGAATTTTGGTGATGTTCCCAGATCAACTCAGAACCTGACCATTTAATCTTTCATTCCTCATCCTAAAAAATGGTGTAACACAGAATCAGTGAACTGGACTCATCACCCATTAAAAATAACCTTAATGACTAGAAGAATAATAATGTAACCTCAAATAAATTTATCATGAGTCTGAGGATCTATCACAATGTAGTCCATACTCCATGTTTATAAGTGAGAAAGAAGTGCATAGAAAAGAGAACCACACTAGATCATTATCTGATCCTAAAGTTGAATTCTCCTGGCACTCAACTTAAAGGAAAATGGCTAGTTCCCAAAAATCCATCCAATGTAATCCTACACAAGAACCCAAGTGTCAATCAAGACAAACCATGACTGATAAAGACCATGATTCCAACACACAACTCTGAAAAAGAATTTTCATTGAAATAGATGAACACTTGAATCATTTAGCTCGATTAATAATCGACGTTCTCTTAGTAAATCAATGATGATGTCAAGATAGGGTTCATTCTCATTACAAATAAATAGTAAACTAAGAGGGTTCTAGGAATTCCAAATGATTCAAGGCAATTCTATCATATATATGACAAATTTATTGGTATGGTTTTCAACTAACCCTTCCAACTACCAAACGTAGAGTAGTAGAAATAGTACCGATCGACTTCCTGGAAGATGATCGACTTCACCCGTCGATGCATCGTCAACCCAACCATGATAAATTTACCACCAGAGGCATTTCAGGGTATCTCAATCCTTTAACACTAAAGTCTATCTATAACCAACATTGTTTTTCATGGGTTGTGTACATAGTGAATCACATCAATTTCGTGCTACTGAGCAAGAAATGATTATTACAAGTCTCATTGGACTCACCGGATTTCAAGAACCACATTGATCATCTTCAAATAGTATTTCATAGTTGTGTTCCTTATATCAATAAGGACACATTTACCGGTATTGACACAATTCTCCCCACCATAAGAGTGTTCTAGTTTTTGAAAGAAAAGATAGACTACACGCTCATAAGTTCCCTAGATTAAATTATCCTTAGACCCACACACAAAACTTCTCGGAGTCATGATTAATACATCATTGCATTTGGCATGAAATCTAAACTGAACATGATCATCATGTCAGAACACATGATCCTCTTGGAACATCATCCCAATGATTGGGATGATTATGATTCTTTTATTGCCCATGTTACATTACTATAGAGATTTCCCAAGAATGTATTGAATATATCAAGGATCAATGACTCCACTAAACTCAAACTGTTTATATAATCACTTATAAAAATGATGGGTGTTTCTTATATGAATGAAAACTACCCTTATGTTTCAGAAACCAAACGACACACCCTTGATACTATCCATATGTTGTCTACCCTATGGAACCATGTATCTGGTTATCCATACAAGTGATTTATCAAATAGTAATGTTTCTCCATGTGACTATTAACCTATGTGACGAAGTACCATTTCATCCATAAATGAGGAAGAATAGGGGTCACACAACCTACCAAGGGTAGACCATTCCCTAGGAATTTCTAACACACTGAATGAAGTATTGCCCAATGCTCACATCTATAACAAGAGTCAAAGATATTATGACCACCCATCCAAAAAAGGGTGTCATTTAGAAACTATGAGTCATACTTGGGACAAAGTAACATGAATGATACCATATGTCAGAAAGATCCAGAAATTTATAAAGGAATTTTAACTTTAAGGGTCCAAACTACATTAGTATATCCCCTTAGAAAGAATAATCATCAACCCCATCACAAGGTAACACCAGAATAATTTCACAAGGAACTATTCCTATCATTAAATCCCTTGCTAAAAATTAAAACTGTCCTATAGAAAATGATCACATTTCTATTCCAAGGAAACTGAAGAGTAGTTTAAACTACCTTTAGATGAGTGTTTAAACTAAGGATGAAACTTACAATTCCATTTTAATTCACTAAATTAATTCACATTCAATATTTCAACATTATAAATGATTTAAAAAAACATCAAGTACCAATTATAAGATGAAATAACTTGGTGCCTGATTTATGAAACACTTAGGGGAAAACAAATATGTTTTTATCAAACATCATTTTTGAAAATTTATCATTTATTTAACTCCCTTTATAATTATGAAATTTATCACATAGAATCATTTTTCTCTTAAAAGATAATGATACCTATGAGGTTCCCATTAATACAACTTGGGTTCATTAAAATACAACCCAAAAACATTTTTTGAAGTATCAAGGTTTCAAAACACATTTAGAGGGTTATCTTATAAGACGAATTCACCAACTAACATAATTGGGTCACGTAATGCATTTTGAAATCTAATAGTATGGATCTCCATGACCATGCGATAATGTCACATGCCTTTTTAGAGGCAATGATCTATAGTTTAAAATTCTAAATTACCCATAATAGGTTTTATCTGACATACCAAAACACCATAGTTAACCTACTACGGTTGAGTCACATAAGAGGTCCATAAGCAAATAATTAATTTTAGATCCAAATTGATAATATTTTATATTTAAAACCATTTGAAAAATATCAATGATATATATAACGGTTTGATTATATGTGTTTCTATCACCCAATCTATAATGTTCCCCAACACTTTTTAAATTTTAGACTATCCCCCATTTAACCGAAACCAATTCAGCATTAAATTTTAACTTTAACATGTTTTACAATTTAATAATGGTCTATAGATATAATTACAAATCTCAAAATATGGTTTGAGTTTAAGGGATACCTTTACATTATTATAAGGAACCCATGCAACTTTGAATTGAATACTGGATCCCTTTTAATTTCAACCCACATTTCTCGTTGATACATTCAATTATATATATAGAAATAATAACTAGGAATGTTATCAAAAGTAGTAAACATAGATGAACATGATAATATGTACAAAATCATGATACATAGGAAATATATGTTAAATAATCAGGTAACATGGTGTATAATTACCTACTCATGGTAGCTGATTAACATGATAAATAAATCACTTAAGATTGTTATATAAACAACCTTGCTGAATAAATAACTAAACATGTACAAAACTATGAATGCTGCGAAAATACCTAACATGGTATATAACCTCTGAGATAATAATCACACCAGAATGATCATAAAAATCCAAAGGTATCCTACAAATAAAACTACATGGCATGGCCTATACATGAAATGTGAATATATATATTCCTAGAATGATTCATTTAATGCTAAGTACTTTCCATACCAGGACAAGGGAAAATTCCTAAATTTCAAAAATAAATATGTAGAGTATAGTACACAATTCACTAAATGTGAAATCATAATCCACTCTAATAGAAAGCAACATGAATAATAATCTCAGCCCTGAACAATTGGACTTTTTTCCATGGGTGGAGTGATCACTCATAGAAATGTTTATTTACCAAGCATTGACACATTTATAGTATCCTATCTATAAACCCATAATATTAATACAACGGAAAAAGAAGGATCTAATACCACTTTGTAAAATCACGACCTGAATGACAACAAAATTAGTAGCCATATAAATTGGAAAATGACCTCTTGAAGAGATCCCCATATGCTAGAGGCTACTAAATAGTAGTGAGGATCTAAGGAGGTGATAATGGGAACACTGTACAGTCATTATTATATTAGAATAACTGAATATTAGAAAATAAATAACATACAACAATAGAAGTAGTAAATAAATGAAAAATAGATCTGTGAAAGAATAATATCAACTAAATATAAATGGAAAATTATAATATACATTAATGTATTCATTTAAAAAAAGATTTCACATAAAATAAAATAGTATGCATATAGAAGGAAACACGATATAGTGTAGTACATGATTAAAGTAATGAAAATAAATCCCTGGGGGAGAACTCAATGAGCATCCTGGTCTCTTGCCCATTCCCTCAGTCTTAACTCTAAGGTATAAGCATAATAGAAAAAGTAATTATCCTTGGTCATATGAACATGAGATGTTACATGGTACACCAGTTCAATGGTGTCCTGAGCAGGGTGTGATATAAAATCCAAGTAGGCCATCGCCCCTGGTTTCTACAACTAATTCCAGTTTGTGAATATAATGAACACACGTTTGATAATATAATTAATAATATTCAAGATGAATAAATAACAACCATCCCAATCAGGTTCCTAAAGGAAACATAACAACTCTACCAACTTCATTTCAAAACCGAAATGAGAGTTTAATTAGTAATTATATATAGTAATATATATATATATATATATAATAGTTATATATTTCATCCACCTATATGGACCAAGTACATGTAGACGTAAGTCGACCTAGACCAGAAATATCAGCTGGTGGATGGACTAAGGCACAACCAAGTCATCCATAAGTAGGCTAAATAAGCTTATAATCTCCAACATAGGTTATAAGACCTACATCTCATAATGAGTGGGAGATGTCATGCTAGTCATTGGATATGGTGAGTATGTCATGACGTCAACAATCAAAAATAGTGATTGTGTTTTTATTTCAACACTCATAACAAGGGATTTGATGCATCATGCCTACCATCCAAATACTATCAATGGTGTGATATGTCATTCTCAACACCAGATGTAAGGGAGAGTGAATCATCATGCCTAACAGAACCCTTTCCATCATTTTACATCCTATATCAGTGATGTAATCATGTTTATATTAATAATCGTAATAAATATCCTCTCATTATTTAAATTCATCAATCCTAAATATAACCAAGGGCATTAAAATTAATACTAAAATTATGTACTAAAACAAGAAATGATCAGTGGGTCCTTTCCACCATTTATAATTAATTTCATTTAAATCATTTACTTCATTCAATAAATGAAACCCATTATGAATAAGTCATTCCATTTATTACTTGTTACTTAATCTATCAAAACATGGAAATTCATTTTCCAAGCCATAAAGAATCACTTTGAAAGTTCCATTGTAATTTAGGTGATTACCTACATCCAAAATCCCATTTACTGTTTGGGAAAATAACTTAAGAGGTGCTTTGGGTTTAATAAACCTTTATATTAAATGGGGGAAACTGCAATTAAGAACATCAATATAGTCCATGCCCTAAACATGATATATATTTAAAAATAATAAAAGGAATAGTAAAAAAGAATTCAATATACCCAAGAATAATATAAATATCTAATCACCACTATGTTAGTTAGAAGACATCTCACCTCATCTGAGGGGTTTTATTATAAAACATGACATAGTTTAATATACAATTCGTTGGGGACAACCATGTTTCACATTTAATGGAATTACACAACTTATAAAAAAGAATCATTTTAGGAAGCTACCAAACATGAAAATGTATGTAAAAGGTTTAACCTGGTAGTTTGGAGGTGCTATAATTAATTAAGAAGTTATCTACAAATGGAAATTCAATTTATAATCTAATTCAAATGCTTAAAAGTCATAATGTGATTTTAATTAATTATATTTTGAAGGGAAAAATTATGTTTCGACATCTAAAGGGTACCTGTCATTGAAATTGGAATTCAAAAATTACTTAAAATGAATAATAGGGATAATGAATGGTGTGTAAATAAATTTAAAAAGAAGAAATCAATTTTAGGCTGACTCGCAGAAAAGAACAATGCATGAAAAATGATAATATCTATAAAAAATTGAAACTGTTGAAAAAATATATACACCAACTAAATCATGCTTAGGATTATCTACTCGTCCAATATTGAGATTTTATTTGGACCAGTTTGGATGAAAATGAAGAAATGGAAAAAAACAACCTGAAAATAAGGTGAATGAGCTCACACAAAAATAGAATATAAGATTAGAAGAGAAAAATATAATGGAATAAAGATGATTCAAGAACATACTGAGAGGAATTAATAGAGGCCAATGATGTTCAAATATGAATTTAGACAGGGGACATACCATGATCCTTAAGTGGAATAGAAGGAACCCACATTGCAAGGGAGGAGCCTCATGTGGTTGGAGAAGATGAAAATGAAGAATAAATTAGGTTTAATCCCCATTAAATGAAAAATGGAATTTTTACCCTAAAAAACAAGGTATCGGAGTTTGGATGCAATTTTTTTCCTATTGTTTGCAAACTATGTGACTCCTACTACTTATGATCCCCATCCTCGCATGATTTTCCCAAATGGGTTTCTCAACTGTGTGATGAACTATGCACACACACTTCCAAATTGAACTAAGTGCAAGGGATGGGTACATGGTTTGAGAAACTGTATACAACCTATGTATATCACATATGCTCACCTGTATGTTTCATAATGTTTCAACTGCTGGCCCACAATGTTTCAGACAAACAATGTGCCCTTACCAGTCCACCCAAACATAAGATTTTCAAGGACTGATGCACCTGAAACTCAACAAACCACCCAAGACACCTCTCTGGATTCCAATCAAGTCTAAAAAAATAATGTGAAGTATTCCAACTCCCTGAATTACATTTCGTTTCTTGATTTAAATTACCACCCATCCACTAAATGCAAATTTTTTTATTCCCTTGTAATTATACCTTTTCTCAAAACAAAAGTCATTAAATCGAAGATTGATTTGAGATCTGGATAACACCAGTTTAGGGTGCCACCATAGAACATACCATGGATTTCTTTTTGGATTTTTTATGAATTGTATGAATTTGTAGTGATTCTGTTTGGGGTGACTAACACACTGATGATATTCAATGCCTTAATTAATATGATATTTCTTCATTTAGCATATATTTTTTTGTGGTTTTGATATATGTTATCATAGTTTATACCCATTCACTATATGATCATGAAAAATATATTGACATCATCCCGTGTACCTAGAGAGGGAATAGAATTTATACCAAGCTAATCAAATATAGTTTCTTGATTAAGAAAGTGGACTTATTGGACCATATCATCATAGAGGTTGGTGTTTTAGTGGAACCATAGAAATTCACAACTATGGTATCTTAGGAACAACCCACTAATGTTTTCATGATTCAGATCTTTCTGGGTTTAATAGGTTATTATCGGCGATTTAACTTCTATTTCTCTCATTTGACAGCACTAATGAATAAGACGACCGTTAAAGGGATAATGTTTGTTTGGTATGATGCTTATGAAAATGATTTTTAATAGTTGAATGGAAGGTTAACCTCATCACTTATCTTCTCATTACCTATGTCGGGTAAATAATATATCTTCTACCGTGATACACCCAAATATGGACTCATAGTAGATTTAATTAAGGTGGATTTTGTGGGTTCTTATGGCTCAAGGAAGCTGAGAGCACATTTTATATATCACCCTACTCATGATCTGGAGTTACTAGTAGTGGTGCATTCCCTATGATGCTAGAGACATAATCTCAAGGGTGAGGGGTTTGTGGTATACAAGTACCACAAGAGTCTTAGTTACATATTTTATAAGAAAGACATAAACCTTCAACAGAGGAGGTGGTATGAGTATCTATTTTCCTTTGACATTAAATTGGATTATACACCAGGGGAGGGAAATGTAATTACTAACTCATGTTCCTAAATAAACATATTGAGGTAGTACAAGAGTCTTGTGATGAGTGTTAGATAATAGGCCTTTTACGGACATGCATCTGGATGTTTAGGAGTCTCAATGACATGTATCTCTTACTTTGACATCAGTTATACCCAAACTATTGTACCCAATTAAGACTGAGTAGTTGTCTAATCTATATGTATTAGATCTAAGAGATGAATTATATGGTGGGGAGACATCATCTATATGGTCTCTTGATAGTGGAAATTTTCATCTTTTTAATGGTCGAGTATGTGTTCATATGGGCTTATGTGAGGAGCTGATGAGGAAGTTTCATAATTCTAAAGGAGTGGATCATATTGGATGGAAAAAGATGTATCATGATCTCTGTACATAGTACTAGTGGTCTGGAATGACGAAGGAGGTGGAAATCATCATTGTTATATGCTTCAATTGTCATCAAGAGAAATCTGAGCATCATAGGCTAGCTAGGATTTTACATCTATTTCCAATTACTTAGTTGAAATGGGATTACATCACAATGGATTTTGTGATAGAATTACCCAAGAAAAACAATAAGAATGATGATGTATGGGTGGTTGTGTATCAACTAATTTAATTTTCTCACTTCATGACTATCACATAAGCTATTATAGTTGATGATCTTGGTATTATTAATGTGTTTGAGGTGGTTCAGATTTTGGGTGTTCTGAGGAGTATTGTTTCAGATATAGATAGTAATTTTACATAGAATTTATATCAAAGACTTCATAAGTATTTGAGGTTGTTTTTATCTTAGGAATGACTAATCAATAATAGAAATTTGTTCAATCTATGTATAATATTTTGGTTCTGAAGGATATGTTATAAGCCTTTTTTGGATTTTGGAGGTTAATGGGAGAAACCTATTACGGTTATGGGGTTTTTATATAATAATATATTCCATGAATTGATCCAAATGGATCATTTTTAGGATTTTTATGTAAGGCCATACCATTCACCTATTGTTTGGCTAGTGGTTTGTTATTTAGATCTTTCTCGGCCTTATCTTGTGCCAGAGACATATGAGAGGGTTTAGTTGACCAGGAAATGGTTGGTGACCATTAAGATCAGTAAGAAATCATATAATTACCATAAAATATGACCTATGGAATTCATGGATGGAAATCATGGTAACATTTATATGTATCCTAGGTTTGGAAAACACTCTATTAAGAAACAGGGAAAGATAGCACCCATGTTTGTCAGGCCGTTTGAGATTGTGGAAAGAGATAGTCCATTGGCATACCATTTAGCCCATCAATAGTTCTATAGTTCCATGAACTTTATGTTCCGTGTTTCTTAACTATGGATATATCTTCCAAAACCATCCCATGTGATATACATAGAAGATATCAGGCTTTGTGTTGTTGTGTCCATTGAGCAACATTTGATAAGGGTTATGGATCATAGTGAAAAATATCTTTTGGGTAGGAATGTAATGTTGGTTTGAGTGTGGTGGTTGCATGAGAGAGTTTAAGAGGATACCTAGGATAGGAAGTCTAATATGTGAACTTAGTGTCTATAATTTTTTATCGATACCTCACAATGTTTCTTAGAGTATCTTGGTGATAGGCTTTCATAAGTTTGGTAGGTTTCCAGATCCCATCATTTTCTAGGTATTTCTCTCCTTGAGTTTTTTTGAGATATGGTGGAAAAGTCTTGTTCAGAGATGGAGAGCCTTTTTTAGAGAAAATTAACTCATTGATTCTGATTATAAATGGGTTAAGTGTTAATAGGGGTTATTGGTATGTTGAGAATCTTTAAAGAAGTTTGAGGTTTTTTAAATGGAAAATGGGCTAAAAACCATGTACATAACATTTACATTCCATGTAAAGAGATTAAATGTCATATAATTGTTCATATGTTTTAATAACAAAAATCTTTGTTGGTGAGATTTTTTATCATTTCCCATTAAAAAGAATTACATGGTGTCTAACTACATTACACTCCATGTAATTCCCAAAACTACTGTTTTAAACATGTTGTGTAGCTAAATTTCATTCTATCATGCCTATAGATCTCTCTTATTGACCCTAGGGAATATTTAAGAAATTTTGGAGTGCCAACCTCCCTTCAAGATATCTTATTTATGCCTTCAATCCTGGGTATGTTTTTTTTATTTAGGTTTCTCCATTAACTTCCTTGATTATCCTACCATTGCGGTGAAATCCTGTGACCATGTTGCATTATTGGTTTTGATCATGATTAGTTTTGATCTAGGGACCTCTTTGAAATCTTCTAAACCTTATTTATCATGGTTGTTTTACATTTGAATCATTTTTTCAGTATCTTATTAAGGTAGGGGGTCTGAATCATTACCCTATGGTTTGTTAATTTCTATGTTTATGAAATATTTTGGTTGCGTCAAAGTAGTGTGATCCAAAATCAACTAAATAAATGAATGAGAATATACATTATAGTCATTTGGAATCAATCAGATACTATCTTGGCTTATGGTTTACCAATGAGTGAGAAATCAATGAATAGAATTGATTTGGATAATTATTTAATGTTTTTTAGCATGACATGAGACCTTATGTGATTTCATGATATTGAATCACTTAGATATTTTTTTTCTTATTCATTTAACTGTTAATCAATTTTTATTTAAATTTAATGTTGTAATTGAAAGATATACAGTAATTTTCAAAATTAACCATTGAGATATAGGAATTGATATTATGATATCCTTTTTTTATGAAGAGATTTGTATTCCATGATGAAATACATATATATTGATCTTTCCCCTGGAACTTTCACACTTAAATGTTGTAATGCTGATATTCGGTAGGATCAACCCAGTCCCATGTTGTAATTCTTATAGAGAGTGGGATATTCCCATTCTCTTGTGGTAATTATCATAGGGAGTTGACCCAGATACTGTAGTGCTTATAGGTATTTGAATCAAATTTTAGTGACTATTCCATGGTTATATGGGGTTGGTTGGTATGGTTGTAAGACATTCTATGAGATATTATAGAATTGTGATGAAGAAGGTTATTTTTTCTTGGTTATATCGTTTTTATTGGAATGGTCGTAATACATTCTCATAGATATTCCAAGATAGAGCTGGATAAGGTTATGGTTGTATTTTATTAATTCATAAATTAAGTAATAAACCTATTTATCAATTTTTTTCCTACACTTATTATCAAACTGGTTAATTTAGTCATGGTGGTAATGAATTACTAAGTTATACTCACACTATATTTGGGCCTTTGTTTGGTACTTGAGCAGATTACGTGAATGCGGGTTGAGACAAGTGTAAAGGGACATCTAGTCGAATGCTTTCCTACTAGATGGGTTTGAGTTTGGAGGTAGGAACGATTAGGGTTTTGGGACTGGGCACTTTTGAGTCTTTATTTGAGTATTCCAGTCATTTAATTGTCTTTTTTCTAGAATGATATTAAGTTATATTCCAGAACGTCATTACATTATTCATCTATTATTTATTGGATTATTCACTTGCCCTTTACTATTGTCTTCCACAATATTCACAAATTGATTTATTAATATTGTATGGTTTATTTTCCACTGATATGACACTTCATACCTGAGGGTATAGTATCCCCAATATACATTTCACACACCGATGCTAGTCATCTGCCTCTGGCATATGGGGATGTCCACTTGGGGTCTCTTGACAAACCCTTTTCAACCATATGAGAGAGTTCCAGATTTGGGGACATTACATTTTAAGCAAGAAATTTAGTTTCATTCAAGCTTGGAAAGACTTTATTCCTTTATTATTTGTTGGATTATTTAGTTTATGTTTATAGTTTTTTTCACCCATATTTTATTTTTCACATTATTTCTGCTACTCTAAAATTTATTCATTTATTCATATTAGTTATTTATGACGTGTTGAATCTCTACAAACATGGAGTATAATCTCTATACTATACTTGTTACACCCTCACTGCTAGTCATAAAGCTCTGGAACATGGGGAGACATGCGTAGGTAATCGTAACCAACCCGTTGCCACCACATGAGAGAGTGCAGCATCAGGGGACATTACAAAGTGGTATCAGACCACACCAGATTTCTTTTCTATTTCTTTACTATTTGGGAATGGTAGAAAGGATACTAGGATGTTTAGGGACATGGTAATTATCTTGTTCATGGGAGTATCTAACACGTGTATGGGGGAAAATATGAGTTTTCAGGAATGAGATTGTTCTTCATGATGTTCTCTTCTTATATTTCGATGTTATTTCACCTTGGGTGATTCACATTATGTGTGATGATATTTTTTTCTTAATATTTGTATTTTTGGAATGATATTTTGTGATATGTTTGTTCATGCATCACAATAGAAACATAGGGATATATACTGACATTCAGGGTTCATTACAAGGAAATATTTATATGTATGTGATATGTTTTTTGTGTAGACTATGATGTGAGATATCTTTTATACCTGATAAATGAAATGAAATAACCATTATGTCATGTTAAATCATTTGTTAGGACAAGTTTATAGAGACTATGAATTTTTTGTTCTCTGTTGTAGTTACCCATTATGATTGACCTTGTTTTTACCTAGTGCTCTAAGGTGTGTGTTTGTCTTATAGAGCCAAGGCCACCTCATCGTCTTTGATTTGAGCATCAATAGAGTGGAAATCAGAATGCTCCTAACGTAACTAAGCCAGAGCATTCTGTAGTTCTTGGGGTCCAAATGGATGTTCATATTCATGATATCTTTATAAGGGTTATGAGATCCATGGAAAGGAAGAATGTTTATACCATGCATTTAATGTTCGGGATTATGGGATATTTTCAGCTACAAAATCCACCAACATTCATGAGGGCGGGAGACCCCTAGGTAGCCTTGGTCTGGATTGAGATAATATAGATGATCTTCAATCACCTCATGAAACTCGAAGATATGAGTGTGAGGATTCATTCATATATGATTTGTAGAGTATCCAATAATTGGTGGTACATTCTAGAGAAATATGGGTAGAATGAGGGGTTATCTGAGATGGAATTTGAGTGGATGTTCTTAATACACATCTATATAGAGACTATCAGGAATAAGAAAACTCCTGAGTTCATACATCTGACAGATTAGGTCATGTTAGTGATAGACTACACTTGATGTTTCACTAACATGCATCAGTTTGAGACATCATTAAAATCTTATGAGATATCTAGGGCGAGATTTTTTAGGATGGTATTCTATATAAGATAATGTCATAGGAGAATGTTTTTCATTTGATTTGTTTTGAGGAAGCGATTAATGAGACACTAATTACATAAAGGAATTTGATAAAGGCCTCGAGTAGCATCCCTTATTTTTCAGCAAGGAAAACCGAGATATCTTTTTTAGTTAGAAAAATGCACCACTATAATATTTTTCACCAAGATAGTAGTGGGAATAATATATAGGGTAGTGGATGTCTATCTTAATACCATGTTCCATTGTGATGATATCTGTGTGGAATTTTTGGACACATGTTCATATAGTTTACTTATCTTATAGTTTTGTGTTGTATCTATAGTAGGTTGAGACATGTTATCATGGTTTTTGTAAACTTTAAACAATAGACCAGTGGTATGGGATAAATATTGGCACCTAGGTCATTAAGGGAATCAACTACCCCTCATCAAGATGGTATTTAGTATTACACTGTCCATTTGTTCTGGGGTAGAAGGAATGGTACCCTATTGTTGGAAATATAATACCAAGTAGGGAAAATAGATTAAGGTAGTCCCAAAAAAAGTCCATGCAAGAGGGAATATTCATCTGCATGTTAGGAAGATTACTCCAAATACTATGGATTCATGACTTTATACTATTAGAGGTATGATTCTTCTATCATATTATTTATCATTCAGTTTTTTGATATAAGAACATCACATTCCTTTTCTTATCTTCTGTTTTTTAAAATGGTTTGGGTTTGGATATGGAATGCTTGTATGGTGATTTGAACATTGATACCCCATTGGTTGTGTGGTTAAAGAATATAAAAATGTTACAATATGTGTTCTTTAAAGATTGGTGGTTACCATATGTTTTGGAAATAGTTTGTGCTAGAAATGATATGTTTCAATTATTATCTTGGTATAGATTAGCTAGTTCTATACCATGATAATATCAATTGTTATATGAAGAGGGTTACCTTTATATCTCTAAAAGAGGTAGTTATTCTCACCAAGGTGAGTGAGATCGTCGATCTGGTCATGTATGACCAATTTAGTGTAGATTCTATTGTTTCATGGATAAAATAGTTGGCTCTTTTTTGGAAAATGGTGCAATGTATTAGGATTCTATTCCTAAAATGGACGATCGTTTTCCGGATGTTTTTACAGACATGTTCTATGGCTTACCACCCAAGTGAGATATTGAGTTCACAATGGAGTTGGAGTTTGGAGAAGAGCTAGTTTCTAACCCATCTTACAGAATGTAACCATTAGATATTTGATATTTGAATATCCTGTTGGAATATCTAAAAGCTAAAGGTTTTATAGGTCCAAGAGCATCACCTCGGGGTTCTCCAATTCTCTTCACCAAAAATTTTTATGGTACCATGCACTTTTGTATGGATTATCGGAGATTGAGCCTGATAACAGTCAAGAACCGGTGTCCCCATGCATGCATCGACAATATCATTATTCAACTAAGAGGGTCTAGGATCTTCTCTAAGATCTATTTGAGATCAGGATACCACCATTTAAGGGTGAGACCATCATACATGCCTCAGACTAGTTTTAGGAGGAGGTATGGCTTATATGAGTTTGTAGTGATGGTATTTGGGTTGATTAATACACCAGAGGTATTCATGGCCTTATGGAATTGGATCTGTCATCTTTTTTTTTTGGATTATTTTTTGGTTATTTTAATTGAAGAAATCTTCAAATAATCCTAGTTAGTAGATGAGCATGCCCAAACTTCTTGACATTTTATTCAGTACATAGATAGTGCATGAGATTTACACCAAGCAAAAAACATGAATTTAATGGATTGATAAAGTGAACTTCATAGGCCTTGTAATGTTAGTGGAATGAGTTTAAACAGACGAAGGGAAATTTTCAACCATATAATATTAGGAAAAACCCAAGAAAAACATTGATATTTTGATATTTTCTTTGTTTAAAAGGTTATTATCAATAGTTTATCCATGAATTCTCACATCTGGAAGCACCAATATCATGGTCAAACAAAAATTGAATGAATTTTGTATGTTCATATTCTTGTGACAAATATTTTCAGGAGATGAAAGGAAAGATGGCCTCAGCACCAATCCTCACTTTAACTATACCGAGTAAATCATATACCATATACTTTGATGCATATGGAGTTTTTCTGAGAGAAATTTCAATACCAGAGGATTGAGTGGTTTCTTATGGATCTTGGTAGATGATTCCTCATGAGAACAATTACCCTACTAATTATTTGTAGTTGGTAGTCGTGTTACATTCTCGATGATTTTAGAGACATTGCCTTATGGGTGTGAGGATTTTGGTTTAAATGGAACAAAATAACATCAGGTAAATATTCTATTATATGGACCTAAAACTTATATAGAGGAGGTGGGTCGATCATCTAAAGTATTTCAAAATCATGCAATATTATACACAGTTCAAGGACAACATCATTGTTTATGCATTGATCCTAAATAAACAGATATATGTAGAAAGAGAGTCATTTTGGGAGGGGTGTTTAATGAGCCTTTTTGCAGACATGAATCTATATGTTTAAGAGTATTAGGGGTGAGTATCTTTGACATTTATATTGGTTATACCATTTTTTGGACTAGGTCAAGTCAGAGTAGTTATCTGATCTGGAGGGATTAGTTCTTAGAGACATGTTATTTGGTGGGTACTCACCAGTGGTATGGTCTCTTGGTAGTGAAAATTATTTTTTTTTCATTTGTAAGTATGGTTCACTATGGGTTTATGTGAGGAGTTGATGATGGAGTTTCATGATTCTTGATGCACAGAACATCTTGGTTTGAAAAAAGAGTATCTTGACCTAAATATATAGTACTAGTGGTTAGGAATGAAGGATGTAGTGGGATTTGTGTTGAGATGTTTTACATATCAGCAGGTAAATGTTGAGCATTAGAGGCCAGCTTGACTTTTTCAAAAAATATCCATTCTTAAGTGGAAATGGGATGATGTAGCTATGGATTTTATTAAAGTATTACCTAGTAAAACCTAAAAGAACGATGTATTATAGGTGATTATTGATCTATTATTGAAGGTACACCACTTACAGCCTATGTGGGAGACATTCATGGTTAATGATCTACGTGGTATTTACATGCAAGAGATAGTTTAGTTTCATGGTGGTTCTAAGAGTATAATTTCTCACAGATATTCTAATTTCACAACATGGTCTTGGAATGGTCTTCAGAAGGATCTAGGATTGTATTTTCTATTGAGTACAACCTATTATCCTCATATCAATAGTCAATCTGACCAGATTATTTTTGTTCTGGAGGATATGTTCTGAACTGGTGTTTTGGATTTCGGTGGTTCATGGGAGAAACATATGACACTCATGGAGTAAGTATATAATAATATCTTCCAAAAATCAACCCAAATAGATCATTTTGAAGCGTTATATTGAAGGTCGTGTTGTTCAACATTGTGTTGGTTGAAGGTAGGTAAGTCAGTGCTTGTTGGACCTAGTCTCATGTCGGAAGCATATAAGTAGGTTCATTTGATCAGGAGGTAGTTGGTGACTTCACAGAGCAGGAAGAAATATTTTTCTAAACATTGGAGACATCCTTTGGAGTTAGAGGTCAGTCACCTTGATTACCATCGAGTGTCTCCTATATTGTGAAACATCATATCAGGTAATAGGGAAAACTCACACCATGGTTATTAGGCTATTTGAGGTAGTGACAAGGGTAAATCCAATGGCATACCATTTATTCCATCCAAAATGTTGTAGTTCCATGCATGACATGTTTCACATCTTTCACCTTGATAGACATCATCTAGACCCTTATCATGTGTTAGATGTAGCAGATATCGTGCTTTGTGATGATTCATCCATTTAATATTATCCAATATAGGTTATGGACCATAGTGAGAGATATATCTAGGTAGGACTACACCATTGGGTCACTTATAGTGGAAGCATGGGTGAGGATAGGAGGAGACATGGGAGAAGGAGTTCGATATGTGAGCATAGTGTCCAAACGTTTTCACTATGTACCCAATATAATTCTTCAAGCATCTTGAGGAAGAGTTGTTATATGATGGGGAGGTTATATGATCTTGTCTTTTTTCAGGTATGTATCTCTCTGAGTTTTTCATTAAACTTATTTTGGTTATGTTTTTTCCCATCTTTACAACTTGGTGTTTGTACTTAATTATGTATTTCTATTTATTTGAATAAACACAGACTTGGGTTGTGAGGAAACATGAGAAAATAAGAGAGGATCCACATAGAGAGAATTTTTGGGAAAAATGACTTACATTCCGAAGATGTATGTTTATTTGAATTATTGGAGTCTTGGTATAAATGGATTACTATTACCAAGGGTACTTGGTATGTTGATAATCCTTAAAGGGGATTTTTCTTTTTATATGGAAACTGGGATGAAAATTATACACATGGAATTTACATGCCAAGTAATTGGGTTACACGATGAGTAAAAGCCACTAGACTGATGTCATGAATAAATTCATGATGAAAAGTGGTTACACATCATAAGTCAATAATTTGAAATTTAATGATTAGGAGAATTAAATATTTAGATAAGGAAATTGGGTTTTCAGCATATACCTCTTAAAATAAATACAAGACAAGTAACTAAATTACACACCATGTAATTTCTCAAGTAGGTTTTAAAAGGTTTCATACGTGAGATTGATCTTATATTCTAACTTTTAGCTTCCTCCTTTCAAACCTAGGGAATATACATGTCTTTTTTAATAAATTACCTCCCTTAAAGATGTTCTTTTTGAAAAATCAATCCCTGCTAAGTCATTTTTTAGGGTTTCCCTTGTCTTCCTTTGATCTCCATCCATTTTAGTGCAATCACTTGTATGTGGTTATTGTTGGTTTTGATCTTGATTGGTTTTGATCTTGGTTGTCTTTCCAATCTTGGGGTTCTTTGTCTGGATTGGCATTTTTTGTTGGAAGAATTGTGTTGTTTTCCTTTTAATGGAAGAGGTTCTAAATCTTAACCCAATGGTCTTATTTCCAATTTCCATGTACATTTAATATTGTGATTACACTAATAATTGTGTGAAATATTTTATTAATTGAATAGAATCCTGATAATCCAATGTTGGATTACTTTTTAGAACCCTTTATATTCAATTGATTATGTGACTGGGATTATGGGTACCCATGGCGTGAGAAAACCATTGAAAATAATGAATAGGAAATGGATTACTTATGAATTTTAGAATCACATATATTTCATGTTATTGCATGATATTGATTCACCTTAAAAATTTCATAGTTGATTTATTAAAATAATCGTTAAATTGAATTAAAAATTGTTTTTGGATCACTTTAGATTCAATTTATGATGTGACATGGCTTATGGATACCCTTGGGGGGAGAAAACCTTTGAAAATAATGATTTTGAAATGGATTACAAATGATTTTTAGCATGACATGTATTTCAAGTGATTTTTTGATATAGATTCACCATGGAAAAGGGATTAATTGATTAATTGAAATAATGTGTAAATTGAAAGACAATTGGTAATTTTTAGAGTTAACCATTTAGTCTTCTATGGCCATAATATGATATGCTTTCTGTTGTGATATGTACTTCTAAACCTATCACATGGTGAAATGCTAATAAACTAGGTTCTAACATTGATACTTTCTATAATGCTTATATACTGGGTTCTAAAACTAACAGATGTTATAATGCTTATATAATAGGTTCTGACCTTGACTTATGCTAATTTTCTTATATACTAGGTTCTGACCCTGACACACGCTGCAATGCTTATATATTGTTGTTTGACCCTGAAGCATGCTATAATGCTTATACACTAGGATATGCATTCCTAAAATGCTACGTTTCTTATATAGTGGCCTTGGACCAATGATTCATTATGTCATGGGATTATGGTTGTGGTTGGCTTGGTGGTGAGACATGCCTAGAGACATTATATCATGGAACCGAGGGAGGTTATGTTTCCCCATGGTTATACGGTTATGATTTTTAGGGTGGTGATACATGCTTAGAGATATCCCATCATGGTGCTGAAACAGGTTGACGTGTTATTAATTTAATATCTTTTTAATTAATACACTTTTCCATTACAATACAGTATAAAATTATTATCATATTGGGTATGTTTAGACATAGTGGTTTGGACCTAATGAGGTACACACACACCCAATTTAGGCTGTCATTTTGTACAAGAGTATATTAGATAGATGTGGGACCAGACAAGGTTAAAGGACCTTACTACTGATTGTTTCTTTCAAGATGGGTTGGAGTTTGTAGATGATATCGACATAGGGTTTGGGACCGAGGTGTAAAGACCCAAAATTTTTATGTATTTTTATTTAAATATATGGGAGTTTTAGGAGTCCGTGAAAATTGACGGTGTGTGATTCTGAGGCTCATTGTGCCAGGAATGAATTTCTGAACTTTTTTTCAGGTACATTCAGTAAATGTGCTAGCGGGTTTTTGTATGTTTTGAACCGGTGCTCAGAATTGAAATTTAAAGGCACTGTTGAACTCGCAAAGCTGATATTCTCTTAAGGACACCTTCACCTCGACCATAGTAGGTCGAGGCTTGAAGTTAGTTTTTCAATTATTTGTGAAAGAATAAAATAAAAAAAATGGTGCAACATTTTATTTTCATTTGAAACACCCATGTGGATGATATGAGGTGGGTGCCACTAGAACCAAACCTCCCATGCGAGGCTATGGAGGTGGGGGCCACCGATCCTAATCCTCCGATTTGAGTGTTAAGAGGTGGGGACCACCTAAACGAAATCCTCTCATAGGTATGGTGGTGGGGGCACCCTAGACTAAAACTCCCTTGAACTCCCTCTTAAATGCGGGGAAGCCCCTTAAACTTCCCCTATTTTAATGGTTCCAACCCTTTGATTAATTATACCAAATAAATTAATTAATTAAGCAATTTGAAATTATACCAACAAACTAAATTGACAATATATTCTATTATGTTGGCTATTTCATTTTTTGGTGGATTAGGGGAAGGTTTTTGGAATAGGAGTAGGAGAGAGTTTTTGGGAGGATTACATTTCTCCAACTAAGATCTTCTTCCACGAAGAACTTCTTCCACGAAAAACACTCCTCCATAAAAAATTGCCGACTTCAACTTCGAATTCTTCCTCGGGACATCCTAAAATGTGGGACGTCTTCAATTGAAGACCGTCCTTCCCTCCTCGTCGACGTCAACAAATGAATGAGGTATGGGATTAATTGTGTATGATTATATGTTCGTATGTTCTTTCCTTTTAAAACAAGGAATGTAGATTCACTCTCTTACTAGTTGATCCACATATGATTTCTTTTGCGGGTTTTGGAATAATCATTGTAGGAGGGTTTGATGTTGTTCATTCAAGATTTCGTTTGAGCTACTTTCTACCGCTCTAACGCGGAGTGTGAAGGACAAACAATGATGGTCTGACCTCCCTGCAAATCTTGTGATTGATTGTGTGTTCTTCACGATGGTGACGACTACCGGGGCCGGTGGATGGAACCAGCGGAACTCGAGAACCGCAGAAGGAACCACGGCCAGCCGCGACGAAGGTGACAAATGAAGGGAGACCAGACCAACCATCCATCCATGAAGGCACGATGCTCCTCCACCCCAAGACGACACGCCCCCTGCGGCCTCCGCTGCTCCGCCGCCCCGCGGCTGCGCAATGCAGCCAGTATCCTCCGCCCCACGGCTCTGGAAACCTGCGGCCCCCGCCGCTCAATGGCCTCACTGTCCCGCAGCCTCGTGCCGCACCACCACCTCACTCCACCCCCGTCCTCACCATTCAGTAGCCTCCCGCCACCCCGCGGCCTCACGCCGCCCCCGCAGCCCACCGTTGCCTCGCACCACCCCCATGACCCCCCCCCCCCCCCGCGGCCTCATGCCTCCCATGCGGCCTCACGCCAGCCCCGCGGCCCCCTTCCACCTCGTGCAGCCCTCACAGAACCTATAGACCCTACAACCCTCCATGGACCCACGTGGCCCTCGCGGCCTGCTGGACCGCCCAGCGGGCCGGACTGCCCAGTGCGGGCCGGGCCGGACCCAACGTCTCGAGCTGGGTCGACCCTAACCGGGTCGGGCCGGGTCGGTCTGACCTGGTCAGACCGGACCCGGACCTACTCTCACCTATTTATGCTATTTCGGCCATAACTTTGGCACCAGAAATTTGTTTGGAAAACCATCAACTACAGTGTAACCCTTGGACCGAGGTAGTCCCTTTGGTATACCTCCAATGAAGTTTTCGATAATGTTGGGGTATGGTTGGGTTAGATCGAGCATGAATCCAACCATGCCCTAAGACTAAAAGGATAATAACATACAGACTGTTCATATGATTAATGAACCCTCTATTACATTGAGACCCATATGACGTGGCTATCCATTGAGATACTTCTGTGTGGGACATTGTGGCAGTTGGGGTATCGACCAGTAGCTTGTGGAGAGGACCCTCCCAGAGACAAGTTAACATAGTGCGAGAACCCTATAGCTGGATGTGACATGAATAATGAATAGCGATCCTATGTGGGTCAGCACCGAGCGATCCTCTGTGGGTCAGCACCGAGCGATCCTGTGTGGGTCAGCACCGAGCTATCCTGTGTGGGTCAACCCCTAGAGATCATGTGTGTGTCTGATGAGGATTTAGGATCCTACGTGGGCTAGCCTCTTAATGGATCAGGATGACTCAGTTGTTTTATCTAATCATCTTTAGTACTGTACCTAAGAAATACCCTATGTGATCTTAGTTTGTACATGTATGGTATTATTCCTTTGTGGAAATACCTTTATGGTATTCTTCAGTGTGGCATACCTTTGTGGTACATTTCCTTTGTGGAAATACTTTGGTGGAATTCCTTTCCTTGCATAATAGTTTATATTGGGCTTTTAATTTGGACTCTATGTTTCCTCATGATTGAGATGGGCATACTTGATATCATAGTTATATGTATGGGCATATACATAAGTAGGGTTGTTAGTTTATTTCATTCTTGTGGTTTATCCTTTTTAGATTTTGTGAGACCTTGAGGGTCTTGGGGTCCCTACTGAGTATCATTATACTCACCCCTGCATGGGTTATTCCCATACTTCATTGTGTTTGGTTCATACAATGGACAACGCTGACTGAGGACAAGGGTACCGAGAGTGGACAGTGCCTGAAGGTGGACCATACGACGTGTCGGTACGCATAGGAGACGAGCAGACATAGAGTGATGAGGAGGTGATCTGTACCTACCCTTCAGGTATGAACCTCAGAGGATGACCCAATTATTTCTTTTATTTTTCATCAGTTTTATTTTATTTCAATTGCAATTGTACCTTTACAGTTGGGCTTGTATTCCGGCCCCTTTTGCTTACAACACTTTTATTTTCTATACAGTTGACCTGTGTTCGTATCTTGTTGTGTGCCTGGTTGTGTGTGTTTAAAGGTTATAAAAGCAATGCCTTTTTAGTTTTATGGAATACACCTTCGGCACTCGCCGCCAGCCCCTGGCCTATGGAAGGTGGGATTGGGGTAGACACGGCACATGCCCTAGGGCACGGGTCGTGAAAAATTGGTATCATATGAGTCAGTTATACCATAGAACATAAGAATATGATATTTTTAACAACAATAGTGTTAATTTTAATGAGTGTGGTTATCATTTTAGGGAATCTAGTGTTGGTGCGGCGACCGACGTATCCATACACCAGGACCCTATCTTTGGATTTCCAACACAGTGCACGAAAACACTAATTGTGTGTCTGTTTCCAACAGTTTTCTTCGTGATCTCTTTGAGTCAGCTCACCGGGTATAACTTATTGTTCTTGGCACACCTGCTTCTTTTCAGGATGCTTCCACATAGACATCCAGCTAGGGTTCTGAGAGTAGTATGCACTAATATCAATCGTTATGGATTGAGACTCCTACGGGAGTAGATTTGATGATTACGCACTGATGCTGGCAGTGCGAGCTTACTATAGGAGGCGAAATCTTTGACTAGGATCTCTAAGTAGCAGCGTCGAGGCCTTATAATTTCATCTTGGGTATGGATTGGTTATCTAATTTCCATGGTCATATTGATTGTATTAGGCACAAAGTGCGGTATGTCCGCACAGATGGGCCTAGGTTTACCTTCACTAGGGATAAAGGAGCCTTTGAAGCATAGGATGAACTTACCCATAGGAGGTTTTAGCCGATTACATATTATTTGGCTAGCCTTACCCACAGATTAGTTGATGTGCAGAGTCTGATTTATCCTATAGTGGTGGACCAGTATGTGGATGTCTTCCCTAATAATGTTCCGGGTCTACATCCCCACAGAGAGGTGGACTTTTACATTGACCTATACCCCAGGACGACACCGATATCTACACCATCATACCAGATGGCTCCCGTGGAGAATCATGAGATGCAGTTACAACTAGAGGACTTGAAAAGGAAGGGATTCATCTGGAAACGTGTTTCTCGTTGGGCAGCCTTGATTTTGTTTGCCAAGAAGGCAAACGGGAGCTTGAGATTTTTTATAGACTTTCGGTGCCTGAACCAGGTGACCATGATGAAAAAGTACCCACTTCTAAGGATTGAAGACATCTTTGATGAGTTGAAAGAAGAACAGTGGTTCTTGACGATTTACCTCAGATTAGGCTATCACCACCTTAGAGTGCAAGATGAGGATGTGCATAAGATGAAATTCAGATGTCGGTATGGCCATTACGAGTTCTTAGATATGCCATTCGGCGTGACCAATTCTCTAGCAGAGTTCATGGGACTCATGAATATGATCATTCATAAATAATTTGATCTCTTTGTAGTAGTCTTAATCGACAAAATTCTGATCCACTCGATTACTAAAGAGGGTCATGATTATCATTTGCGGCTAGTACTGGACACACTCTTAGAGTACCAGCTTTATGGTATGCTCTCAAAGTGCATGTTCTGGATCCGAGAGGTTCACTTTATTGGAAATGTCATATCGGAGGATGGATTTGCAGTGGATCTTGCGATGATTGAGGCAATACATGCTTGCGAGTCACACAAGAGTGTGACGGAGGTGTAGAGTTTCTTGGGATTGGACGGATACTACTAGAGATTAGTGATAGATTTTTGCAGAGTTTCAGCACCACTTTCAGCATTGACGAAGAAGGGGAAACCATTCATGTGGTCAAAGAGATGCCAACAGGGTTTTCAGAAGCTGAGGTAGAGGCTGACTAGTGTCCACATCATGAGACTTCCAGAGGCAGGCGTTGGGTACGTAGTCTACTGCGACACATCAGGGATCGGGCTCTAATGTGTCCTGATGCAGGAGTGATCAGAGATCACATATGATTCTCAATAGGTGAGATATCATGAGAAGAACGATGCTACCCGTTGACCTGGACTTAGTAGAAGTAGTCTTCACCGTGAAGATGTGGGGACATTACTTTTTGGGAGAACGTTTTATAGCTTACTCAGATCACATGATTATCAGGTATATATTCTCTCAGAAGTACCTGAACATTAGACAACAACATTGGATTTAGTTTCTACAAGACTATGACTTAGATACAGTCTATACTACTCGGAATGGGAATGCTATAGCAGATGCACTTATCATGAGATCTGTTATATATTTTCTAGGAAACGCGACGTAGCAGCTGGCCGCTTTGTAGATATACTTTGTGGATCGAGATGGAGAAGCTTTTCGACAATATCTTACAGTCACACCCCCACTTCTTCAGCGAGTCAGGGAGGCAATGTGTGGGGACATTGACTGCGAGACTCAAGGTGCTCGGATATCCAGAGGACATGCACCTGATTTATTTTCTGAGGGTGGGGAGAATTTCATTCTCTTCAGAGAACATACCATGGTACCAGTGTCACTTCATGAGCAATTGTTGAGGGAGTTCCACACATCCCCTCTAGAAGTACATCCAGGAGAGGCAAAGATGTACCAGGATCCCCGAAGACATCACTAGTGGTCGGGAAAGAAGAAATCAGTAGCAGAGTTTGTCTCATGATGCCTCGCTTGTTAGAAAGTGATGGCAGAGCATTATGTACCAGCAGGCTTGGCTCAGCCTTTAGAGGTTCCATGGTTGAGGCGGGATGGGATATCCTTGGACTTCCTGATAGGACATCCACGTACATCCAGGGGTCATGACTTGATTTGGGTGATCATCGATCGACTCACCAAGTCATCCCACTTACTACAAATCATAGAGCAGGGTTCAGTAGAGAGCATGGGATGCCTCTATATGTAGGGGATTGTGCAGCAACATGGATTACCGTAGATGATTGTCTCCGATCATGATATGTGTTTTACTTCCAGTCTATTGATGGGGTTTAAGGAGGCTTTTGGGGCGCTGCTTTGTTTGAGCACCGCCTTCCATCCTTAGACGGATGGTGAGACTGAGAGGACCATTAAAACCCTCGAGGACATGTTGAGTTCTTAGGTCCTAGACTTCGGTCGTAGTTGGGAGGATCACTTTCCTTTGGTGGATGTTTCCTACAACAATTTCTATCACTCAACTATTGGGATGGTACCTTTTGAGGCGTTGTAGGGGTGACCTTGAATATCACCTTTGTGCTGGACTGACCCAAGGCAGTCAGCACTATGGGACCAGAGATGGTTCATTCTACCATAGAGAAGGAGCAGATCATCCATGAGCAGATTAAGACTACACAGAATAGAAATATTTCGTATGCTAATAGGTGATGGAGACCTCTAGAGTTCGATGATGGCGACCTTGTCTTTTTACGGGTCTCACCTCGATGAGGTTTGCAGAGATTCGGTTGTGGCGGAAAGTTATCTCCCAGGTTTATCGGACCCTTCCCGGCCCTTAGTAGAGTTGGAGAGCTGTCTTACCGCTTAGATCTTCCACCTCAGTTGCAACGGGTGCATGACGTCTTTTACGTATCCCAGCTGAGAAGATACATGAATGACCCTTCCCACTTCATCAACCACAGAGAGATGGATGTCTAGGATGTGGCAACATTTATGAAGGATTCAGTTGAGATTGAGTATAGACAAGAATGATTCCTTCATTGGTGGTTGATACCTATGGTGCGTGTTTGGTGGCAGCACAAGATCCTCCATGAAAGCACATGGGAGTGGGAGGATCAGATTCCTGCCCAGTACCCTCATATTTTCCCTAGTTTTGAGTTGTGGCTTATGGGGACGTAAAGACTTTAAGTTGGGAGAATGTAAAGACCCAAAATTTCCATGTAATTGTTTTTAAAATATATAGGAATTTTACGAGTTCGTAAAAATTGACGGCACGTGATTCTAAGGCCCAGTGTGCCGGGAATGAATTTCTGAATTTTTTTTCTTGTACATTCCGTAAACGTGCGAGCGGGTTCTTGTAACTTTTTAACCGGTGCTTGTAATTGAAATCTTAGGGAACTGTTGAACTCATAGTGCCAATATTTTCTTAAGGAGACATTCACCTCGAACGCAGTAGGTCTAGGGTAGAAGTTATTTTTACAATTATTCATGAAAGAATAAAATAAAATAAAATTGTGTAACATTTTATTTTCTTTTGAAACACCAATGTCGATGTTAAGAGGTGGGGACCACTAAAACCAAACCTCCCTTGTGAGGTTATGGAGGTGGGGGCCACTGAACCTAAACCTCCCATTTGTGTGTTAAGAGGTGGGGACCACCTGAACTAAAACCTATCATAGGTTATGGTGGGTGGGACCACATGAGACTAAAACTCCATTGAACTCCCTCTTAAATTTGGGGAAGCCTCTTAAAATTCCCCCACTTTAATGGTTCCACCCCAGTTGATTAATTATACCAACTCAATTAATTAATTATGAAATTTAAAATTATGCCAACAAACTAAATAGAAAATATATTTTATTATGTGGGATATTTCATTTTTGGGT
Source organism: Viscum album (assembly GCA_963277665.1). Classification (NCBI taxonomy): domain Eukaryota; kingdom Viridiplantae; phylum Streptophyta; class Magnoliopsida; order Santalales; family Viscaceae; genus Viscum; species Viscum album. The sequence goes on along the minus strand of OY728161.1, from coordinate 1,325,870,471 downwards.
GGATTAGGGGATGGTTTTCGGAAAAGGAGAAGGAGAGAGATTTTGGTAGGATTACACATCTCCAACAAAGAACTTATTCCACGAAGAACTTATGCCATGAAGAATGCTCTTCTAATGAATAATGCTGACGCATGAATTCGACTTACTCTCAGGACATCCTCCAATGTGGGATGTCTTTAGTCGAAAACCATCCATCCATATTGGTCGATGTCATCAAAAGAACAAGGTAGGGGTTTAAATGTGTATGATTATATATCACATGTTATTTCCTTATAAAACAAGGAACATGGATCAAATATCTATCTAGTTGATCTAAGGATGATTTCTTTTGCGGGTTTGGGAATAATCATTACGGGAGGGTTTGACATTCGTCATTCATGATTTTTTGATCCATTTGTTACCACTCTAATGCGGAGAGTGCGGGCCAAATATACATAGCACAACCACTCCGCAATTCTTCTGATTTTTTGTGAGTTCTTCACGATGGTGAAAGTGACCATTGTTAGCAGTTGGCAGTGGAGGAACTCGAGACCCACGTGTCACGACCCGCCCTCAGGGTCCGTTCCGTGACTACCCCAAGCCTGCCTTCCATAGGCCAGAGGCTGGTGACTAGCACCAAGGCGTAAATCCCGGTAATAAGGGGAGACATTGCCTTTGTAAAGTAAACAAATACCACAGAGTAAGCAAGCAGAAAGTAAACACTAAGCAAAAGCAGAGTACAAATGAAAGTGCGGAAAAGTAAATGGGCCAGTATACAAACCCAAACTGAAAGTAAAGTACAACTCGAAAGGGAAAATAGCAACTGAAAGGTAAAAGCCGCTACACCGAGCTGTCCAATGGAAATCCCACCTGAAGGGTGGGTACAGATATCTCCTCTGCTCCACGGGTCACGTCGTCCGCTCCGAGCACGTCCCGCCCAGTGGTCCACCTCCGGGTACCGTCCCGCTCTGCAAGCCTCAGCTAAGGTCAACGTTGTCTGTCGTCTGCAACCAACACAACGTAGTGCGGGCAAAGCCCGTGCAGGGGTGAGTATAAGCTAGTCAGTAGGGACCCCGAGACCCCTGAAGGTCTCTCAAATCCACAAAGGATAAACCACGAAGAAAGGTACAATCACGAAGTAACAACCGACACTGCTTAGGTATATGCCCATACATATACCTAAGTCATCAATTTCAAATACGCTCCAACCTCCGAGCCCAAGTACAACTCAGTCCACACAGGAAAATAAACGTATTCCACACAGGAAAGAAAAACGTAATCCACACAAGATTGCACAACACAATCCACACAAGAAAGCAACAGGATTCAGCTCACACAGGTATACTTCTTCAAAGGATGATAAAGATGATCTCTGATCCATCTAAGTCATCGGACCCACGAAGGATCGATAGGTAACTAACCCCCGCAAAAGACCCACACAGGATCGGGCCCACACAGGACCTGTAGGCGCTGGTTCACACAGGACCGCTGAGCGCAAGGACCCACACAGGATCGGACCCACACAGGATCGGGCCCACATAGGACCTGTAGCACTGATCCACGTAGGATCGCTGAGTGCTGTAGTCGTCGTCGTCGAATCCACACAGGATCTCTGTACTGTCGTCGTCGCAGTCACAGTAGCAGTAGTAGCAGTCACAGTCAGTCGCAGCCATCACTAGGGTTCCCGCACACAGCAAGCTCGTTCGGAGGGTCCGCTCCACGAGCCGAGGGGCTGATACATCAACTGTTACAAAGACCAGAGTTGATGTATCCAAAAGTTCCGTATCGTCAACTGGAACTCAACGCAACAGACGACGCGTCGATCAGACGCCCCGTCTGAGAGTTATTGGCATTTTCGTCCCCGGGGCCCGGTTGGTTTTTAAGGCAAAACCAACCCGACCGTACTCCACCTGCATCCAAACCTCAGGCGGAGTATGCCAAAAGATCCGTCTCACTAAGAGGAACACAACGCGGCTGACAGCACGTCAATCGGACGTCCGTAGCTCAAGATATGAGCGTTTCCGCTCCGAAGGCCCAGTTGGTTTCGTGAACGAACCAACCCGGCCGTACTCAAAGTAATCCGAAACCTTGAGTGCAATATACCGAAACGACCGTCTCGATCCAAGGATCGCGTTGCCGCAGACGGTTCGTCAATCGGAGGTCCGTGGATCATGTTATGGCCAAAAAACCGAAATAGATTCGAAACGGGGGGTCCGGGTCCGGGCCGACCCGGCCCGACCCCCCCTGGGTCGGCCCGAACCGGGTCGACCCGACCCGGGTCCGACCCGCCCCGGCCGGCCGGCCGGCCGGCAGCGCGGCGGCGCGGCGGCGCGGCGGCAGCGGCGGCCTGGCGGCCTGGCGCCGCCCGGAGGCAGCGCGGGGGGCAAAGCCCCCCCGCTTGATTGAAGGGGCGGCGCGTCATATAGCCGCACCCTTGTTTTGAAACCCCCCCCCCCCCACGTGGGGGGCCTGTTTGTGCGGAAACCGGGGGGCCTCCTGCCCCCCTCAAGGAAACCGCCCCCCTCTTTATGAGGGGGGTTTTAATTGCTGGCCGGGGGATTAATTTCCCCCGGAATATTACCATCCGGCCGGCCAGCTGGCCGGCCGGTTTTCTCCAACGGGACCGGAAAATCCGGTCCCCTCTTCGGCTTCCGACGCCGGCGGCCCGGCTGCCGGTCTCCTCGTTCCACCGCGGCCCGGAACCGGCCGCGATGTTCATCGTCCGGCGCGGTGCGACGGCACCACGCCCCTCCGCCGCACCTTGATTTCATCAATGCGGCGCGACGGCGTCGCGTTCTTGATGTTTCTTCCATGGCGCGGCGCGACGGCGTCGCGTAATAAGAATTGGGCGAATATCCGCGTGGTGCCACGACACCACGCCACCTTTATTCATCCGCAAAAATAAACACCAAGAACGAAGGAGGGGGTTCGGCCGTGTTCATGTGGTCCGACCCCCTCACGTTAAAACACAACATAAATATTCAATCCTCACGTTAGTCATGCGAACCACGAGCAAGAATAAAATAAATTAACAATAATCAACAACCCCTACCTTGGTATAAGGTTCGATGATTTTTCAACGTTCCGCGGAAGACGACGTCGCGGAGGTCAGGCGTCGCGGTAGCCGTTCGTCAAATCCGATGACGAAGAGGTGCGTCCGAAGAAGTACGTCGTTGACGAATCTTCGTATGCCGACGAAGGATGTCCAAGGAAGAAGTGGCGTTCCCTTTCGTTGACACGGTAGACGAAGAAGGGAGGAGTGGCGTTCTTCGTCGGAGCTTGAGCGTTCTTCGTCGGAACTTGAGCGTTCTTCGTCAAAGCTTGAAGAAGGAAGAAAAGCTCTCATCCTCTCCAAATGGCTAAGAGTTCTAACACAACAAAAGAAGATAAAGTCTTATTTTATTCACAAAAGAATTTCAAAGGTTTGAAATTCGAAATGGATAACTCCAAAATTAAACTCACTTATTTGATATACATGAGTTGTATAATTAAATAGAAGTTAAGTTGACAAGCCTTTAAGAGGGAGAGAGGGGAGTTAGGGAACTTGAAAAGTTTAGGGTTCGTGTGGGCCCCACCACACTTAATTCTCTCAAAGGAGGTTAAGTGGGTGTGGGTCCCACCCCTACCTTCCTTTGGGAGATGTTAACCCACAAGTTTAAATAAATTTTGTATTTCACAAAATTTATTTAACTTAATCTAAAAACCCAAAAACTAACTTTCAACCCGCAACAAACGCAACTTCCGAAAAGGTCTCTTTAAGCGAATATCGGCGCTGCGAGTTCATCGGTGCCCTCAGATTTCAATTCCGAGCACCGGGTCAAAAGTTAGGAATTCCCGCTCGTTCGTTCACTGAACGTACCCGAGCCAAACTTCGGAAATTAATTCCGGGCACTCCGGGCCTCGGAATCAGGTGCCGTCTGAAACCGCGCTCTTGTAAAATTCTAAAGAAAATTAAGAAAAAAATTCCATTGAATTTTACGGGTCTTTAAATTACTCCCACCCCAGGGCTTTACATCCCCGTAAAGATACATCAAAAACTAGGGAAACAAATGAGGGTACTGAGCACGCATCTGAGCCTCCCGCTCCCATGTGCTCTCCTGGAGATTCCCGTGCTCCCATCTGATGCGCACAAGAGGAATCAATCGCCCAAGCAGGACCCGCTCCTGTCGGTCCTCTATCTCCACCGGGACCTCCGTAAATGTCGCCCCATCGTCAACGTCAAGCTCCCCGTGATCAATGATGTGCGTCGGGTCGTGCACGTATCTCCTCAGCTGAGACACGTGGAAGACGTCGTGCACCCGGTGCAACTGAGGTGGTAGAGCCAGGCGATAAGCCACCTCACCAATCCTGCTGAGAATATGGAAGGGTCCAATGAGGCGCGGAGATAACTTGTCACCTCGGCCAAATCTCCGAATACCACGTCGGGGTGAGACTCGCAAGAAGACGTGGTCGCCATCCTCGAACTCTAGTGGCCTCCGCCTCCTGTCAGCATATGACTTCTGCCGGCTCTGAGCTGTCCTCATCCGATCCTGGATGACCTGGACCTTCTCTGTCATGGCCTGGACCATCTCCGGTCCCACTAGTGCTGACTCCCTAGGGTCTGTCCAGCACAAAGGAGATCTAAAAGGTCGGTCGTACAACGCCTCGTACGGTGCCATCCCGATAGTGGAGTGGTAGCTGTTGTTGTACGCGAACTCCACTAAGGGTAGGTGGTCCTCCCAGCTACGACCAAAGTCGAGGACATATGCGCGGAGCATGTCCTCGAGAGTCTGAATGGTCCTCTCCGTCTGACCATCCGTCTGAGGGTGAAAGGCTGTGCTCAAACGTAGCTGCGTCCCGAACGCCTCCTGTAACCCCTTCCAAAGCCGGGAAGTAAAGCGGGCATCTCGATCGGAGACGATAGATGATGGCACACCGTGGAGCCGCACAATCTCCTGAACGTAGAGACGTCCCAAGCTCTCTACTGAGCCCTGCTCTCTGATGGGTAAGAAGTGTGCCGACTTGGTGAGTCGGTCAACAATCACCCAGATGGAGTCGTGACCTCTGGAAGTGCATGGAAGTCCAGTCACGAAGTCCATAGATATGTCGTCCCACTTCCACTCCGGAACCTCCAAGGGATGTACCAAGCCCGCTGGTACCTGATGCTCAGCCTTCACCTGCTGGCAGGTGAGGCATCGAGAAACGAACTCTGCTACAGCCTTCTTCATGCCCGGCCACCAGTGCTGTCGTCTGAGGTCCTGGTACATCTTCGCCACTCCAGGATGTACCGCCAAAGGATAAGTGTGAAACTCTCTCAACACTTCCTCTCGCAAAGCGACTGGTACCATGGTACGTCCTCTGAAAAGGATGTCGTGCTCTGCTCCAAGGGAGAAACCATCAGGTGCATGTCCCGAGGATATCTGTGTACGCTGTGTCTCACAGTCAGTGTCCCCACGCTGTGCCTCCCTGACTCGCTGCAGTAGTGGAGGAGTGACTATGAGAGACTGAAGGAAGGCTGCTCCATCTCTATCCACGAAGGATATCTGCAAAGAGGCTAGCTGCTCTGTCGCCTCCTCAAGTAGCTGAATGCCCGTCCTCCTGCTGAGGGCATCGGCTACTACGTTCCCCTTCCCAGGAGTATAAACTATCTCAAAGTCATAGTCCTGGAGGAACTCGAGCCATCACCGCTGTCTCAGGTTCAGGTCCTTCTGCGAAAAGATATACCTGAGACTCTGATGATCAGAAAAGACTGTAAAGCGCTCGCCCATCAGATAGTGTCGCCATGTCTTCAGAGCGAAGACCACTGCTGCTAACTCCAGGTCATGGGTAGCGTAGTTATGCTCATGCGGCCTCAACTGACGTGATCCATAGGCGATCACTACCCGCTCCTGCATCAGAACACATCCGAGTCCGGTCCCTGATGCATCGCAGTAGACTACGTACCCTACTTCCTCCTCGGGCAACCTCAAGATGGGTGCGCTAGTCAATCTCTGTCTCAGCTCCTGGAAGCTCTGCTGACATCTGTCTGACCACACGAAGGGTTTCCCCTTCTTCTTCAATGCTGTGAGTGGTGTCGCGACTCTAGAGAAGTCTGGCACGAATCTCCGATAGTATCCAGCTAGTCCCAAGAAACTCCGAACCTCAGTCACGCTCCTGGGTGGCTCCCATGCTAACACAGCCTCAATCTTCGCGGGATCCACAGCAACTCCCGCCTCAGAGATAACGTGTCCCAAGAAGTGGACCTCACGTATCCAGAACTGGCACTTCGAGAGCGTACCATAAAGCTGGTGCTCTCGGAGTGTGTCTAGTACAACTCGCAAGTGATAGGCGTGCTCCTCCTCTGTCGTAGAGTAAATCAGAATGTCGTCGATGAAGACCATGACAAACCGATCGAGGTATGGCTGAAAGATCCTGTTCATGAGAGCCATGAACACTGCTGGAGCATTGGTTACACCGAAAGTCATAACCAAGAACTCATAGTGGCCATACCGACATCTGAAGGCCGTCTTCTGCACATCCTCGTCTCTGACTTTGAGCTGATGACAGCCTGACCTGAGGTCTATCTTCGAGAACCACCGTGCTCCCTTAAGCTGATCGAAGAGGTCGTCAATCCTCGGTAGCGGATACTTGTTCCTCACTGTCACCTGGTTCAGGCGACGATAGTCAACACAAAGTCGCAAGCTCCCGTCTGCCTTCTTGGAGAACAAAATCGGGGAAGCCCAGGGTGAAACATTGGGTCGGATGAACCCCTTGCCCTGCAAGTCCTCCAACTGTACCCGCAGCTCTCGAAGCTCGGCGGGGGCCATCCGATATGCTGGAGTGGATATCGGGGCTGTCCCGGGGTACAAGTCAATATAAAAGTCTACCTCTCTGCGAGGAGGTATCCCTGAAACATCGTCGGGAAAAACGTCCGCAAACTGATCCACCACTGCAGGAAAACCAGGACTCCGCACGTCAACTGCTCCAAGGATAAGGCTAGCCAACTGATGAGTGATGGGCTGTCCTCTCCTCTGCGGAAGTCCATCCTATGCTGCTAAGGATCCCTTCTCGCCGGTGAAGGTGAACCTGCTCCCGTCGGTGCGTACACATCACACCTTGCGCCTAAAACAGTCAATATGTGCATGGACCGTAGATAGCCAATCCATGCCCAAGATGACGTCGTAAGGCCTCGACGCTGCTACAAGAAGATCCCAGCCGATGCTCTCGCCTCCTAGAGTAAGATCACAATGCCGGCACCAGTGCGTAATCGTCGAGTATGCTCTCGTAGGAGTCTCTAGCCGTAAGGATCGAGCCAACGACTATGTCGGAATCTCCGAGCTCCGAACAAGGGCAGCGGCTATGAAAGAGTGACTCGCTCCTGTGTCTATAAGAACTGCAGCAAGGGTGGAATAGACACAGATAGTACCTCGAATCATCTCGGGTGAGCCGTGGTCGTAGGCCTCTACTGCCTGGAGCTGTGCCTGTCTCTGCCCGCCAGCTCCCTGTGGTCGGGGTAGACCTCCTGGTGGTGGTGGTGGCAGAGCCTCAGAGCGTCGCCCACCACCGGCTTCTCGTCCAGCTCCTCTGCCTCGTCCGCCTCCTCCCTGCGGACCGCCACGGTCGACCCTCTGCCTCTGCCTCGGTGGTCCCTCAACCGTCTGCTGCTCCTCGGCACGGCGGGTCGGGCAGTCACGAGCCATGTGGCCCTGCCCGCCGCACGAGTAGCACTGTCTGCCTCTCGAAAGACTGGCTCCGCGCCGTGTGCCCCGCACTGCTGAGCCAGTGTCCTGAGGTCATCTACCCGAAGGTCTGGTCTGTCTGGACCTCTGAGTCATCCATCGACTGCCTGCTGCAGATGACTCTGCCACGTGCCGCCCTGCGGTGGGTCTCTGTGCTGGTGTAGACTCAGAAAGGAAGCTCTCGATCATAAGGGCCCGCTCCAGTAATCCTGTCTGAGTCGGTATGCTGAGGGAGATCAGCGATGCCCTGATCTCGTGTCTCAAACCCTACTCGAAGGTCCGGGTCCGGAAGAATGGGTACCGTACCATGTCGGTCGAGTAGCGCGAGAGATCGGTAAATCTCGCCGAGTACTGAGCGACCGTCATGCTGCCCTGCCGCAGCTGTAGAAGCTCCTGGATACACACCGCACGAAGGGTGGCTGGGACGAACTCCGAGCGGAAGAGGCTCTCAAAGTCCGTCCAAAGTAGAGATGCCTCATCGTGCAACTGGAGCATCAAGCTCCACCATCGTCCTACTACTGCGTGTAGTAGGCTCGCAGAGAGGATCACCATGAGGTCTGCTGGTGTCCTCACTAGCCTAAACACTCGTACCACTGCCTCCAGCCAGTCCTCTGCTGCCTGGGGATCCGTCTCCCCGCGAAACCTGGGCGGTCGCTGGCGCTGAAACTCATGCAGTGCGCTGAGGCGACGTGCATCGTCAGCGGCTGCTGCTGGAAGCATCGGGGGCTCGGCGGGTAGAGCTACCGCCGGTGCCACTGCTGACAAAGGGCCCTGCATCGAGGCCTCGTCGCTCGGTGGGCAGTCATCACGCTCGACTCTCGGAACCCTAGCTGGCTGCCGTCGTGGGGCCATCCTGAAAAGGAAACAGGTGCGCCACGGTCAGAACAGTATAACTGGTGAGCTGATATAAAGTAATCACAAAGAAAACTTTGAAACACACACGCAATCAATGTTTTCGTGCATTAAGTCGGAAATCAGAAGTCAGGGTCCTGGTGTACGGATACGTCGGCCGCCGCACCAACACTGGACTCCTTGGACTGATAACCACACTCAATATGCTAAACATTATTTCTTCACATAGAAAGATCAGAGTTCGCGGTAGAACCAAACTCCTCTGATACCAATTTGTCACGACCCGCCCTCGGGGTCCGTGCCGTGACTACCCCAAGCCCGCCTTCCATAGACCAGGGGCTGGCGACTAGCACCAAGGCGTAAATCCTGGTAATAAGGGAAGGCATTGCCTTTGTAAAGTAAACAAACACCACAGAGTAAGCAAGCGGAAAGTAAACACTAAGCAAAAGCAGAGTACAACTGAAAGTGCGGAAAAGTAAATGGGCCAGTATACAAACCCAAACTGAAAGTAAAGTACAACTCGAAAGGGAAAACAACAACTGAAAGGTAAAAGCCGCTACACCGAGCTGTCCACTGGAAATCCCACCTGAAGGGTGGGTACAGATAGCTCCTCTGCTCCACGGGTCCCGCCGTCTGCTCCGAGCACATCCCGCCCAGTGGTCCACCTCCGGGTACCGTCCCGCTCTGCAAGCCTCAGCTAAGGTCAACGATGTCCGTCGTCTGCAACCAACACAACGTAGTGCGGGCAAAGCCCGTGCAGGGGTGAGTATAAGCTACTCAGTAGCGACCCCCAGACCCCTAAAGGTCTCTCAAATCCACAAAGGATAAACCACGAAGAAAGGTACAATCACGAAGTAACAACCGACACTGCTTAGGTATATGCCCATACATATACCTAAGTCATCAATTTCAAATACGCTCCAACCTCCGAGCCCAAGTACAACTCAGTCCACACAGGAAAATAAATGTATTCCACACAGGAAAGAAAAACGTAATCCACACAGGATTGCACAACACAATCCACACAGGAAAGCAACAGGATTCAGCTCACACAGGTATACTTCTTCAAAGGACGATAAAGATGATCTCTGATCCATCTAAGTCGTCGGACCCACGAAGGATCGATAGGTAACTAACCCCCGCAAAAGACCCACACAGGATCGGGCCCACACAGGACCTGTAGGCGCTGGTTCACACAGGACCGCTGAGCGCAAGGACCCACACAGGATCGGACCCACACAGGATCGGGCCCACACAGGACCTGTAGCACTGATCCACGTAGGATCGCTGAGTGCTATAGTCGTCGTCGTCGAATCCACACAGGATCTCTGTACTGTCGTCGTCGCAGTCATAGTAGCAGTAGTAGCAGTCACAGTCAGTCGCAGCCAGCACTAGGGTTCCCGCACACAGCAAGCTCGTTCGGAGGGTCCGCTCCACGAGCCGAGGGGCTGATACATCAACTGTTACAAAGACCAGAGTTGATGTATCCAAAAGTTCCGTATCTTCAACAGGAACTCAACGCAACAGATGGCGCGTCGATCGGACGCCCGGTCTGAGAGTTATTGGCATTTTCGTCCCCGGGGCCCGGTTGGTTTTTAAGGCAAAACCAACCCGACCGTACTCCACCTGCGTCCAAACCTCGGGGGGATTATGCCAAAAGATCCGTCTCAGTAAGAGGAACACAACGCGGCTGACGGCACGTCAATCGAACGTCCGTAGCTCAAGATATGAGCGTTTCCGCTCCGAAGGCCCGGTTGGTTTCGTGAACGAACCAACCCGGCCGTACTCAAAGTAATCCGAAAACTTGAGTGCGATATACCGAAACGACCGTCTCGATCCAAGGATCACGTTGCCGCAGACGGTTCGTCAATCGGAGGTCCTTGGCTCACGTTATGGCCAAAAGACGGAAATAGATTCGAAACGGGGGGTCCGGGTCGGGGCCGACCCGGCCCGACCCCCCCTGGGTCGGCCCGAACCGGGTCGACCCGACCCGGGTCCGACCCAGCCCAGCCGGCCGGCCGGCCGGCAGCGCGGCGGCGCGGCGGCCTGGCGGCCTGGCGCCGCACGGAGGCAGCGCGGGGGGAAAATCCCCCCCGCTTGATTGAAGGGGCGGCGCGGCATATAGCCGCGCCCTTGTTTTGAAAACGCCCCCGCCACGTGGGGGGGCTGTTTGTGTGGAAACCGGGGGGCCTCCTGCCCCCCTCAAGGAAACCGCCCCCCTCTTTATGAGGGGGGTTTTAATTGCTGGCTGGGGGATTAATTTCCCCCGGAATATTACCATCCGGCCGGCCAGCTGGCCGGCCGGTTTTCTCCAACGAGACCGGACAATACGGTCCCCTCTTCGGCTTCCGACGCCGGCGGCCCGGCCGCCGGTCTCCTCGTTCCACCGCGGCCCGGAACCGGCCGCGGTGTTCGTCGTCCGGCGCGGTGCGATGGCACCGCGCCCCTCCGCCGCACCTTGATTTCTTCAATGCGGCGCGACGGCGTCGCGTTCTTGATGTTTCTTCCATGGCGCGGTGCGACGACGTCGCGTAATAAGAATTGGGCGAATATCCGCGTGGTGCCACGGCACCACGCCACCTTGATTCATCCGCAAAAATAAACACCAAGAACGAAGGAGGGGGTTCGGCCGTGTTCATGCGGTCCGGCCCCCTCACGTTAAAACACAACTTAAATATTCAATCCTCACGTTAGTCATGCGAACCACGAGCAAGAATAAAATAAATTAACAATAATGAACAACCCCTACCTTGGTATAAGGTTCGAAGATTTGTCAACGTTCCGCGGAAGACGACGTCGCGGAGGTCGGGCGTCGCGGTAGCCGTTCGTCAAATCCGATGACGAAGAGGTCCGTCCGAATAAGTACGTCGTTGATAAATCTTCGTATGCCGATGGAGGATTTCCAAGGAAGATGTGCTTTCCCTTTCGTTGACACGGTAGACGAAGAAGGGAGGAGCGGCGTTCTTCGTCGGAGCTTGAGCGTTCTTCGTCGGAACTTGAGCGTTCTTCGTCAAAGCTTGAAGAAGGAAGAAAAGCTCTCAACCTCTCCAAGATGGCTAAGAGTTCTAACACAACAAAAGAAGATAAAGTCATATTTTATTCACAAAAGAATTTCAATGGTTTGAAATTCAAAATGGATAACTCCAAAATTAAACTCACTTATTTAATATACATGAGTTGTATAATTAAATAGAAGTTAAGTTGACAAGCCTTTAAGAGGGAGAGAGGGGAGTCAGGGAACTTAAAAAGTTTAGGGTTAGTGTGGGCCCCACCACACTTAATCCTCTCAAAGGAGGTTAAGTGGGTGTGGGTCCCACCCCTAACTTCCTTTGGGAGAAGTTAACCCACAAGTTTAAATAAATTTTGTATTTCCCAAAATTTATTTAACTTAATCTAAAAACCCAAAAACTAACTTTCAACCCGCAACAAACGCAACTTCCGAAAATATCTCTTTAAGCGAATACCGGCGCTGCGAGTTCATCGGTGCCCTCAGATTTCAATTCCGAGCACCGGATCAAAATTTAGAAATTTCCGCTCGTTCGTTCACTGAACGTACCCGAGCCAAACTTTGGAAATTAATTCCGGGCACTCCGGGCCTCGGAATCAGGTGCCGTCTGAAACCGCGCTCTTGTAAAATTCTAAAGAAAATTAAGAAAAAAATTCCCTTGAATTTTACGGGTCTTTACACCACGGCAGGCACCACGGTCGATCATGACGAAGGTGACGAACGAAGCGTGATCGGTCAACCCGGCTGCCGGCAGAGGCACGATGCACCGCCAACCAGCGGCCTCCAACGCCTACGGCCTCCACCGACCCACGGCCGAGACGCCCCACAACCTTACACCGCCCCATGAATTTGTTGTCCTGTAGTCTCACACCGCCCTTGCGGCTCCCTGTGGCCTCGTGCCACCCCCGCAGCCCCCATGGGTTCACGCCACCCCCGCGCCCCCCAGCGGCTTAGGCCGGCCACGCGACCCCCCCCCCCCCCCCCCCCGCGACCCCACGTGGCCCTCGGGGATTGCCAAAATACCCTGTGTGCTAGGATTCCCAGAACGGGCTGGGCAGACACATACTAGGTTGGCCTAGGCGTGGTCGGGCCAGGTCGGCCCGACCGGGTTGAAGTGGACCTGGACCCACTTTGACCTATTTACGCTCTTTTGGCCATAACATTAGCACCCAGTGTCCGTTTGATGATCCGTTAATGGTGCTGTAAACTGTGGAGCTAGACGATCCATTTGGTATACCCCACTAGAGTTTTGAGTAATGTTGGGGTACAATCAGGTTGGATAGAGCAAAAATCCAATAGGCCCCCTAGGACTAAAAAGATAATAACATACAGACCGTGCGTCCGATTGATGCACCGTCTATTGAATTGAGACCATTATGATGTGATGGTCCTTTGATATACTTTTTCATGGGACTTCGTGATAGTTGGAGTATCGACCAGTGTCTTGTGGAGCAGACCCTCCCAGAGACAACCGATCTTAGCACGGGAACCTTGTAGATGGCTATGACGTGAAGAATAAATAGTGATCCTGTATGGGTCAGCACTGAGCGATCCTGTGTGGGATCATCACCTGGTGATCCTATGTGGGTCAACACCGAGCAATCATGTGTGGGTCAACACTGAGTGATCTTATGTTGGTCATCACTGAGCGATCCTGTGTGTGTTAGAACCTTGAGATCCTGTGTGGGTCTGATGAGGATTTAGGATCCTACACAGGTCTTCCTCTTAAAAGAGTAAGATGATTTAATAGTTATATATAATCATCTTTACTACTATAACTATGAAATACCTTGTGTGAGCTCGGTACGTACCTGTGTGGTATTTTTCTTTCATGGAAATACCTTGGTTGTATTCTTCTGTGTGGTGTACCTATGTGGTACTTTTCCTTCAATAAATTACCTTAGTGGTATTCCTTTCCTTATGGGATAGTTGATATTCGGCTTTTTGATGGACTCTGTGTTTCATCATTATTGATATAGGCATACATGATAACATAGGTATATGTATGGGCATATACCTATGTAGGGTTGTAAGTTGATTTCATGCTTGTGGTTTATACTTTGTGGATTTTTTGAGACCTTGAGGGTCTTGGGGTCCCTACTGAGTGTCGTTATACTCTCCCCTATATAGGCTATGCCTGCACTTCATTGTGTTTGGTGCAGAAAACGGACAACACTGACTGAGGATGAGGGTACTGGGACTGGATGGTGCCTGAAGGTGGACCATACGACATGCCAGTATGCAGAGGATACGAGCGGATGTGGAGTGCTGAAGAGGCGATATGTACCTTCCATTCACGTAGGAACCTTATAGGATATCCCAATAACAGATTTTATATTTCACCAGTTGTATTGTATTTCTATTGTACTTATACCTTTACAGTTGTGCTTGTATTCTGACCCCCTTTACTTACAGTAATATTTTTTCTATAGAGTAGACTTGTGTTTGTATCTTTCTATGTTATTGGTTGTGTGTGTTTATAGGTTATAAAGTCAATTCCTTCATAGTTTTAGGGAATACTTCTTCAGTGCTAGTCACCAACCACTGGCTTATGGAAGGCGGGTTTGGAGTAGTCATGACACGAGCCCCGGGGGACGGGTCTTGACACATGGATTTTTGAGTCTTATAGTCTTTTATCTATATTCCTTCTATGATGACATATAGATTCATTACACCATGAAATTAAATTATTTTATTATTATTTATTGGATTATTTAGTTGGTTTTTGTAGTTGCTTTCCACTATATTATTTTGTTTCCATTATTTTTTCTACATTTATATCTATTAATATATTTATATAGATTAATTACACTATGATGTAAGTTGGTAACTATGGGGTATAGTCTCCCCACTATACATATCACACATTCATTGATAGTCGACAACCTATAGTGTATGGGGAGGCACACATGAGGACTCATAACCAACCCACTTCATCCATGTCATGGATTCCCATATCGGGGGATATTAAACAAATAACCATACCGCATCCTTAATGTATATTAGAGAATGATAACCAAGAGAAAAATATTCTATAATTCCAATGAAGTGTTCTAAAATTGTAAGGAGGTAGAATACAACCAAATTAACATTATAAGATTTAGTTTATATTTGGAGTTTGCATATAAAATCTATGGGGTTTTTTTTCCATTTCAATTTTATAATGGGAAATGGTTATAACATCCCCTTTGACTTATTTATCTTTTTCTTAACATTCTAACATATCATGTATAGAGTTACATAGTCAAAAATATCTCTATTATTTTTTTCCCATAAATACTATTTCTGATCTCTATACATCTTCATGAATCCTTGAATAATAGAGAATGATGAACTGTTAGCTTAATCTAATAACACATTCTTCAAATATTGTAGGAATGAGACTCATACAACTTTCTGGAACATTCTCATTACATTATAATAATGGTTGATTTGAGGAACATTTTTTTCTTCTTTTTTAACTATACATCTCCCTTCTATAACAGATTGGTATTCACTTGGATAGATGATTGATCAATTATTTTTGAACGATGTGATTTATCCTCTTCAGTTAATAATTTTAGATACATCCTTTGTAAATCTAGAAATATTTTATCTGTTGTTATCCTCATCATTGATAAGATAGATTAATATTTTCAACTCAATGTATTGTCCATCTTATTATCTTTTCCAATGTATCAACATCTTGATCAGTCACAATTTTTAATCAATTACAACCATATTATTTTGTTCATATTTAACTCTTTAGGAGTAAATATTTTATTTAATATTTTATAATAAGTATATATATAAATCCATTCTATATAAATATAATAAATCTTGATCTTTAATGCAGAAAAATTCAATATTTGAATCCAAATCCGGATTTGATTAATTTTATTTATTCACCTTCAATTTTCATGAGGCATTAGCTTTCACTTTTACATTTTTTATGAGGATGAATCCTGGTCTTAAATCTACTATAAGGTTGTGTAATAATAATTGTAATGAATAAACAACTCTTCAGTTCCATGATTCTTTTTATCACATTCAACTATCCAAATAATTTGGTTTCCTTCCAAGTAAATTAGGTTAGTGTATTTGACACTTGGAGAAAATCTACACAATTTTTTGATAATATATATTTAAACCAAGAAAACTATGGATCTTTGTCACAATTGTTGTCTAGGTAAATGTTCAGTAACATACATCACTGATGGGTCCACCGATACTCCTTAGATTGAGATTATATATCCCATTAATGAAACATTTTTGAGACCTAAATTCACACTTTGTCAATTTTAAATAAACATTATTCTAAATTAGGGTATTTAGTACTATCCATAAGTGAACTAAAATAGCGTCCATATCATTGGAATATATAATAATTTCATCTAAAAAGACTACCATAAATTGGTCAAGGTAATCACTAAAGACTTTACTAATCAAATGCGTGAAAATATAGGATGAATTTGTAAGACCAAATGAAATCGCTATAAATTTATAGAGTTCATACCTCATAAGGAAGGCTATATCGGGTATGAATTCATTTTTTACCCTTAATTGATAGTATCCAAATCAAATGTCAATCTTATAAAATTTTATGTTCCTTATAATTGATCAAATAGGTATTCAATATATGGAATATGGTACTTATTCTTGATTGTGATCTAGTAATTTTCCTAATAAAAGTTAGGGAGTCGCGTTAATCCATATTTCACTATAACAAAAAGAATAGGTACACCCCATAATGATGCTATTGGAAAAATTAACCACTTAGAATAATTATTCCAGAGATGTTTCTTCAACTCTTATTATTCAATATAGACAATTCAATATTTACTCATTGAAATAGTTGTAAAACTAGGTATGTGTTCTATTGAAAAATCAACTTCATGATTTGGAGAAAGTCTGGGAAAATATTCTGAAAAAGAAGTAATAATAATAATATAATAAGAATGACATCGATGGTGACTTTACCACCATCTATCTGAGATAAATAACCCTTTTGAACATGAATCAATACCCCTAAAATAGATTATATATACATCATATTTTCATATTTATCATCTCACTGGTAAATGATCATATGTTGGTTTGGAGAAAATAATATGAAAACCCTTCCTCAACAATTGATTTTGGATTTTTGTAAATGATGACCATCCATTCATAAGATAACATCAAATTCAATTAGAGGGGGGAATAATGATATTTTTTGTTAGAATGATACCACTAAAATGAATGGGAGAAAGATCATATATGTGATATTTGATTATTGTATAATTCAATGTTTTAATTAAAAATTCAACATATAATCATTGAGATGGTATTGTGATACCCTGATACAATTCATCAAATATAAATGAGTGGGTAGATATAAAATAAAATGAGACATTACTAGTTATAGAGAGGATTTTAGGTATACCATTCACCACTTTGTAATCACACCCTACATGATCCATAATGATCATTGGATATTTCCCATTACCTCTCAGATTTGGATGTTGCTAACGTCAGTCATCATAATTAACCATCATATTCAAGCAGCGGTTAGAAACATTCTCACACTCCTTGTATTTGAAACACTAGAGTAGGTGTGGTGTATTCTATGGTTATTTATCTCCATCATTGTCTAAATTATTCTTCTCATCACATAAATATTTTATTTCCCAATGTCCATAAATTCCATAATAAAATCATTTACCATCACCTTAAAATAATGTTCACTATGTCCCCTTCCACACATCGAGCACAAAAAACATTTTCTCTTTCTATACGTAGTTTTAATTATAATAATTTATTTTGAATTTTATAGTTTTTCTCTTATAAAACCATATTGTTGATGGGTAAATCAAATCTACATTTCCACCATGATATAACATCGAATGATTTATTCATTGATACTAAATCATCTTATTTTTTATTCCCTTGAGTGACTTTGTTTTACGGAAATAAAATTGATAATTATTACTTCCATGTTGGATGTTAATACCTAAAGCATACTTCATTAGTCATGGAATTTTTTTTCAAAAGTAAAAATAGATTTACCATCCTTCTAGTTTATCTCAAATAATTCCTTACCTATTTTCTCCAAATATTATAATGAATATACTTATTAAAAAAAATTATTATCCTAAACACGTCCCACTCTTTAAATAAATTTATTCATATCTATTTGAATTCTGGATAGGAGTTCACCATTGATCAGATTTTCTTTCTAACCAATAAAAAGAAAAATTAATTTTTTCATGTTCTGAACACTGGAGAATGGAAAATATCATATTTTGGTATAGATCAATTTCTCAACAACTACTAGATCAAAATATTGACTAAAATAATTGTTTTGTTACTCCTAGTGGACATAACATAACATTGTTCCCTCTATAAAATGTTTACAAGTTCAAAATGATTCATAAGTTTAAAATATTTTTTAAAGAATAGTAACAATATTTTTCATTCAATACCCAATGTAATTTATTTTCTTAGGATGGAGATAATTTCATTTCCTATCATATTCATTATTAATATAGTTCATTTAGGTTCTATCCATTGAAAATGAACCGAAAATTATAGTTTGAGAAAACAGGATCCTACTGGAAACCCCATAATCATGAAAAAACATATGTAGTATTTATAATTTATGATACTTTATTTTCATTCTATGGAACCTTCACTTTTTCCTTGGTCATTAATGGCCATAATCTGTACATATATTTTATAATAGATTATAATGAAAATGTGTTTGTACTATAAATATCTTCCAGTAGAATCAATCAAGATGTGTAGTAAGCGCACACACATTGTGAACCATAATTATGGTCGAGATGAAGTTGGTAAATTATTTTTATGATTATAACACCTAAATTCATCTGTCCCAAATGAAAACTTACTTATAATATCCAAATATAAATTTTTTTCTAGAAAACCCACATAATATATTCCTTACCATGACATTAGGATGTTGTCCTATACATTGTCCTGTTTGTAGGGTTTTCAACAAAGTTCTACAATCCTAATCTCTAATGTTTGACTAAATCAATCCATTGTACCAACTATATAAACCAATATTTTTCATATGTAAATATTTCATCTTATTAAATTGATATGAAATATATTGAATTATAATACATTCTTGAAAAATATAGGTTAAGCGTATTTGGAAAATTGGAGACATAAACAACTAGTTCAAAATAGATCTACATAATAACCCACTTCGATCTTCATAACCAATACCTTTTTAGTCCTGTCATACATAAACCAATTCTTTATAAACTAGGGAAATTAAACATAATAAATTGGTAGATCATATTATTAGTAAGGGTAATGAAATAATATATTAGTGATCACTTAATTATGACCTGGGAATAATGGTATGAGAACATGAGAAAATCATTTGAAAACCATACCCATTATATAATATATCATTTTATTGATTCATGGAAAAATTATTGGACGTTCACGTGAATTGAATCATAATAGAATCAAAGAAGATGAGCCATGAGAGCATAACATTGATATATGATATAAGTTTTTGGAATATAAAAAATTATATAAAATCATTTCCATAATCAAGGATCACTTTTAGGAAAATTCTAATTGATTAGGTTCACGCAACATTCTATTATATCCTTTTTCAAAGATCAATCCCTAGAAAATCCTAGAGGATAGATTCCCTTACTAAAACAGGTTCACTCCTTATTCTAGTTTATATTATCTCATGAGATATCCATCTTTAACAAATATACAGGATGCTTGTATAAGTCTGATCCAATCCATAACATAATGAAAATAATATATGTGGGTGGTGGAAGATCATAATTTTTTTTCATTCTATAACCTAGCTAAAAGAAATTGGTTACATAACAATATTATCATATCCTCATAGAATAACCCATGAAAATTAAATTGGTCTCATAAAGGTTTCATCCTAACATAATAAACCCGGGGGAAATAAATGAGTTTCACAGAATTTTCCTTAAATAATAACCATAATATTATATAAAAAGAATGAATGTGATGGTATCATTGGATAATATCCCCAATAAAATAAAATTAACATCAAAGGATGTAATCATAGATAAAAAATACATTATAATATCTCGGGAAAATGTATTGATGAAAATAGGCATTTAACATTAAATTCACATAATTAAAATCTAAAAAATTCCAAAAGTTAAAGGAAAAAAAATTCTTTGAATATTATCATTGAAACATAGGTATGAATAATTAATTTCATGAGTGGTCATGATGGTAGGAAATTATATTCAAGCCATGAACATTAAAAAAACATTATTTTAATTTTTTCTATAAAAGACTCAAAAGTACAACATCCTGAAAACAATATGAAGTTCAATGTAAAATAATGTGTATTCAAAGATGTGTTAATTCGATACATTATTATTCATGCATATTTGTTTTTCTAATTATAAATTTTTAGTCAGTTGAAAATGGTTTTTGGGGATTTTAGTGTTTGATCAAATCCTAGAGATATAGTTTTTAGAGAAATAGACAGAGATGCACAGTTTCCAAACGGATAGTAGTAACCATGAAGATCAATCATGTAGCCTTGTAAATATAAGAACAGTTTGAAACAACATATGAGGGATGACACATATCTATTTGAAATAGTGTATTTATGTTAAATAGATGAAATACATGGTGAGTGTATGGTTTATATAACATTGAATCTTACTGTGCGATTAGATTGAGGGTTTCGATAATGAGTATGTAGTGGAAATGTATAGTTTTTCTAACTGTGAACCTTGTTTGGGGGGGGGGACCTAGGATAGTAATTTTGACTGGTTGGTGCATGGTTAGACTAACTATGTGACCAAACCAAGAGCCTCATTAAAGATATGGAAATTAAAATTTCCCATCCTTTTCATTGAGTATTTATCATCCCTTTCTCCTCCCATTTTATATAGCTGTTCCCCCATATGTCAATCCCACCCTCTTCTCCTCTTTATAATTTTTATAACAACCTCATTCAAGCTCAGATTCATGTGTCATCTGTACTGTTGGATCCTTATCAGTAATCTATTTAATCATATTTCTTCCTTTCTTAAGTTATTTCTCATTATGAAATGCCAAATCAGTGTGAGCTAATATATACTACTTTATGGCATTCAACATATAATTTTATTTCTTCCAATATAACTCTTTTTAGAGTCCAATAATAGAAACAGATTTTACTTCCCTTATACAGTATGTGTTCTATTCCCATTACCTATAAGTATTGATATTTATAGCTCATGTCAAAGTTCCACATGCCAAACATTTTGGAAATTTATTCTAAAATATGAAATACCTAAAATTAAATGTTGTAAATCATGATTTGATGTTCTAGTTCCCCTTAAACAGAATTAGAGGTAGCTGAAATCAACTCAAACCACCCATTAAGGTGAGTTAATTTGAATTACTATGACTATGCCCCCCCTTTGGGTTTGATAAGATTTCCACCGATGAGTGGATGTCATGAACGAATTGAAATGGAACATTAAAGGTTAAATGACTCTTATGAAACCATTTCAATTATAAATGATTGTTATGAGGAAATGGATTAATTGGGAATTCTGAAATGAGATGGATAATCTGTTATATTATTAATTAAATGTAAATGGATGGTGATGTAGAATAGATATTTACATGGAATTCCTATTATCTCAAGGAAGCGAATTGAATATTGAGATGAATGTGATCATTTTAATTGATAAAAATCCATAGACAATAACATTTCCCATAAACCCCTTATATAAAATTTTATATTGATGTGTACTTCGTTAAGGAACCATCGTTGTAATATGTAACATACAATGAACATACATTAGATGCTTAAAATTTTCCCATAGACATGGCTTTCATAGACCACATTTAACTTTTTCATTGGGATCATCTATGTATTTATTTATTTTTCTACTGATGATATCCATATACAAAAAGAGGATGACTTAGCCATGGGCATTGATATCCTATCCTATATAGGTCTACATTAAACTAATTTTTCAATAGATGAGCTCAATGGACTTGAAGAGGAAACCTTGGTCAATGGCCTTGTGTGATAACCCTCATAGTTCTAATACATGATACATTTGGAGTATGTCATGGATAATTCATTGCTTTGTTATTAGTATCAGTTCTACATCATTTAATGACATTGTGACACAACACATGCATTATATTGGGTTGCATTACATTATCATTTACAACAATATTGTTCTTATAAATGAAGGTTGCTACAAATTATATGAACATAACAGATTTTTTATAGGCCATATTATTTGTGGAATATTAAGTACATATCTCACCTTTTATGGGTTTCCAATTGGTACATGTGGATAATTCATGGATGAATGTAGGGGACAGGGAAAACATCCTACTATGGATGTTTAATTACCTAAACTATGACAGAGTATGGGAGTAGAGGACCAAGTATATGCTCGCGATTCCATTGGATATTGCTTTCGGGTTTTAGTTTTTATTTTTTTATATCTTCAAATGATAACATTTTTAATATAATATAAGATATTGTTTTCTATTTGTATTTTTTATGATTATTGAAGTTGTCTTTTGGTTATCTATTACGATTTTTCAGTTAATTTTAATTATTATATCATTGTGCTACCCTCTAATCTCGATAGTATACTATCCCCACAACATATATATAGATCCTCATTATTAGTCATAGGGGAGGAACTTTTTAGGACATGTGGAGAACTAGTCTTGGTTACATATTAGTGAACGAGGTTTAGGACGTCACTAAGTGGTATCAGAGAAAATTTTTCTTTTGGAGTACTATTTTTGGTTTGTAGATTGGGGGTTAAGAATGTGGTGGGATTTGGTAATTAGAAAGTGCATGAGAGTAGATAACCTGCATACATGGAAAAGTTTATTTATATAGGATGAGACATATTTTTTGGGTTTGTTATTATAACAGTTGTATTGATTTCACCATTGGGTTCCGCAGATGAGACATGGTGTTTGTTATCGTTATTTCAATGGTTTCTATATTACCCTTGGCCCCATATGGAAATGTGGTATAGTTGAATACATCATTATATGCATGTAGACTTTCACATTACATGCATATTCCTTGCCACATCTAGATTAATTTATTCATCACATGATGCATATTTTTGGTACCTCAATTGTAATATTTGGAAACATGCTACATTTCTAGTATAGATAAAATAATTAGAGTAATTAAACCTTCAACATCAAGATAAATAGTTCATTCCAATATATCTTTATATTGAAACCTTAGATAACAAAATATAACAGTTTTGATACATGAACCATTTCTAATATGGGCTAAAATGTTTGTTGTTAAAAAAATAGATGACAATTACAATTTATAAAGTTTGTGGACCTCAAGAAACTGGATACGATGAATCAGTCTATCTAAAAACTACAAGAGGTTAGTTTTAGTTACATATAATTATAATTACATATTATAATTAGTAGTATAATATAAATTTGAAAGGGAAGACACATTTAACTAGACCATGATATATATATATGCATATGGAATATTGAATTGGAATTCTGAATAAAACGATTTCCATTAAAATGGGATTCCAATTGCTACATTAAGGGTTTTACTTATATAACATGTAATCAACACATGATATACCATTACCTCTTATTTGAGATAAGAGACATGGAACATTGAACTGACCATTGTAGTGTAGAGTTCGGAGTGTCTCTTGTGGTATTTCATAACCCTTTATATCTCCTAGAACTAGATTTAAGAGCATGAATAAGGGCGTGACTCTTGGGTAGGAAGCTTTTATACCAGTTATAATCCTTTAACTATAATCTATTGTGTATTATAATCTCATCATGAGTCATGTTCCAAGAATTTATAGGGATATTTTCCAATGAAATCCTAGATCCATACATTTCGAGGGTGATAATGACCATGATCCAGAGGTGGTGTTCCCTGAGGCACCAGTACTACCTCCTATAGTACCACCTTTGGGTCCTTATATAATAGCTAATATGGGAACCAAAACCCAGTCATGAGATTTTATATAACTTTTGTAATATAAAAATGTTGCGCCATGACCAACCAATTATATGGTAGAGTTGATGAGGGAGTTCCAGTATCTACTACCTCCTATGTTTTTCGAGAAAGGTTTTCCCCAAGCTACTAAGTCATGGTTGGAGGCTATGCTATCAATATTCACCCACATTGAAATACCTCTGTAGAGTAGTGAAAATAATATTATGTAAACTATTATAGGAAAATACAATATATAGTGGGATGTGTTGACCCAAGATAATCATCAATAGGTTATGTCATGGTGGGATTTCTATGTATCTTTCAATGATTTATTTTTTCCCTAGACAATGAGAAATGACTGAGCTAGAGAGATTATATACATGGAGCATGGAACTCTTTCTATTATGTATTATTTATCTTATTATATAGATGATCAACATTTTGTTCTAATACTCCTTGGTGAAGATCTATCCAGATTAAGATTTTTTTATGATGGATATTTATACACAATACATTCATAGGTGAATGTTATTCATTTGACAGTTATCAATGAGATTGATAATAAGGTCATAATCACTTAAATAACCACTTATATGATGAAGTATTGGGCCCAATATGTTTAGTACCTCATCAGAGTAGCATTTCATCAAGTGGTAGAAAGCATCATTTCCAGCGTTCCTGAGGTGGCGGTAGTAACATGAGTGTGTTCCTGTATTTCCATGAGATCTGTCATTAGTGTTGTTAGCAGGTTCATATGAATCCTCAGTGTAATAGAGCCTGATTTGGTTGTTGGAAGTATAGTATAATGAGTAATTTGAAATGTCTATATAACAAATTTTCACTCGTATCTAGTGAAGGAGGATCATCACCGGCTTCACCTTCGGGATCATGATCAGTTTCTCCTCGTCAGGCGTGGAGCTAGAGCACTACAATACATATAGGCGGATGATGTCGATATAGATGAGGTATTCAAAAATTGTATTTATAGTTCTATTAGAGTGGAATTGCATAGTTATATCAATATATATCATAGATTTGCAGATTGACCTTGATATATAGAGTCCAACCAATACCTGAGAAGCAGAGTGATGGGCCATATACTACAAGATTTATGATTTTAGTATCCTATACCACAATGAAAATTTTATTTTACATAAGGGATTCCCACTCTTTTATATTGGTGGAAATGTTGGAGGTTCATGGGAATAAGATTCATTACATTATTGGGATTCTAAAACATGAATCTCCATAAAGAGTTCGATCAAAAAGTGTATTCCAATTCAAGGACTTCCCCTTTTAGATATGATGTTATCATTTTGTATGGGACCTCTATATCCTCGATATGATAGGTTTTGAAATCATTATTTGGATGGACTAATTAGTACCATTCCATAAAAATATTCATTTCTATCTTCATAGGGAGTCCATTAAGTAATATAAGGGTAGTATTTATATTCCTAATGGTGAATAGGATGTCCGAGTGAGTCGATCTAGAATCTAGAATCATGATATAGGTCGGGTCTAAAATTAGATTTGTAGACATTATCTAGATGATTGGGGAATAGATCCGGAATATTTATCTCGTAAATTATACCATATCATGGACATCTTTCTTGATGATTTTTCTAAGCTACATCTAAAGAGAGATGAGTAGGTTACTACAGAGATAGTGAAAAAAGAATCACTACTATCCATTCATCCTTACAATATTTATACCATTGAGATTAAAGAGATCAAAATAAAACTATAGGATTTGGATGTAAACAGTTTTATATGAACCAGTACTTAACCATGGGGTTCTCCCATTATTTTCTCTAAGAATTCTGATAGGAACCTTAGGTTATGTTCCAACTACAAAAGATTGAATCATCTTACCGTGAAGAACTAATATCCCTTACGTCATAAATATTATATCTTAGACTAGAATGGATGTGTGATGGATTTACCTAATATTGATTTGATTCCAGGATATCAACATATTCATGTTAGACAATCAAGCATACCATGAATAACACTCCATTGTACATATTTATTGTTTGAGTATTTTATTAAGTCATTCGGTCTTATAAATAGCTTGGTAGTATTCATGGATGACATTTTAGTGTATTATCACACTCAACACAAACATTATAAACATATTGAAATCATAATGAATACATTAATAGAAAAATATCCACAAGAAAAGATCAAAAAATGATACTTTTAGAAAAAAATATCCACCTCATGGTTCACATTATCGGAGAGACAATACTATATGTTGACATAGAGAAGTGAGAGTTGTGGTAACATGAGAGTAGACCAAGAACACTTTTGAAATAATGAGTTTCTTAGGGAGAGATGGTTAGTATAGTTTATTTATATAGGATTTATCATGACTTTTATTACCATACACAATATTAAAAATTAAAGGTTTCATGTTTATATGGTCTGATCTGTGAGATAAATCATTGAACAGATTAATGAGAGACACAATTTAGCACCAATCCATAAATTATTTTATCTTAGAAGAGGATACAAGGATTACATAGATTCATCAAGAATCAAGAAGAGGTCCATTTATAGGTTTCGAGAGAGAGACTAGTGGCATATATGTCTCATCATTTGTGACTTCAAGAGTGGAATTACCAGACGCATGACCTAACACTAGAAGTATTTGTTTATTCAATGAATTTTTGGAGGCGCTATTTGTTGAGGGAATGGTTCATTGTATACATGGACCAAAAAAACTCAAATATAAATTCAAACAGATTGATTTGAATCTTAGGAAGCAAACGTCGGTTAAATAACTAAAATAAATTGACCTTGATCTTGCATATATTATTGGGATGGGAAATTTCATTACTTATGCTCTGAGTTGGAAGACATAAATGAAAGTAGTTTACGTGGACATTAATGAGTGGATGTTAATGGCACTCGCTTCTGAGATTCCATTAAGGGTTAAGAAGCATCACACATAGTCCATTATTAAAACATGAAATATTAACTATTCAATTCTAGATAGAGTGAATATGAGGGAACATTCTAATCCCAAGGTCTTGGTCCTATGCGAGAGCATTTTTGGTTAGGAACCAGTAGTTGGTTGGGTTGTTGATGGGGTTGTGATATCTTTACATTCAAGGGAATGTCTGGGTACCTATAGGCATGAGCTATAAATTTATTTGAGAATATCATTCCTATACATGGGTGGTAAATAATAATCAAATAAATATGTACTTTTATCAATGTAACAAGTATTGGTGGCCAGGTATGAAGAATGAGATTGTTGGTTTTATCACATGATGTTCTACCGATTGGAATGTGAATGTGAATCACCAGTGACCAATGGTACATTTATATCCATTAACCATTCTTGATTAGAAATTGGATGAAATCAATATGTATTTCATGATTATTTTCCCTAGGTCCCCTCATGTTTGTGACACTGTATGGGTAATCACTAATTGGATGATGAAGATAACCCATTTCTTTCCTAGTCAAGAGACTTTTTGAGTGTACGAAATAGAGAGGTTATATGTTATGTTGATCATACACCTTCATAGATTTATATGTACCATCTTATCCAATAGATATTATCTTTTTTATTTTGTGGTTCTAGATGGGGTCGCATAAGGCTTTGAGTTCATAAGTGTTATTGATTACAATCTATCACCCTCAGACCCATGCTCTATCCATCCATTCAATTTAGGGGTTACATAAAATGATCTCAGTGTGTGTACATGATTTTGGAGGTTCTTGGGAGAAACATTTACTTATTTTTGAGTTTTATTACAATAAAAGCTTCCAAAAACTGTATAGATGGCTCTTAATGAGGTTTTATATGGAAGATCGTTTTGTTCACTCCTTTTCTAGATAAAGGTTGTTGAGGAAAAACTACTAGGACCCCAATTCCTTCATGAGACATCAGAGTAGGTATAATTTATAAGGAATTGTATAGATAAAACTCAATATTGGAAGAAGTCATACTCCAATAATCACCATCGACCATTGAATGTTGAGGTGGGTGATTGGTTTTCTCACATGTTTCTTCTAGGCCACAACATTGATCGATATAGAGGGAGGGTAATCTATCACCTCATTAAGGTGGACCTTTCGATATCTTAGAGTGTGTTAGGAGAATATCTTATAGTATAGTTCATACTCTAAGGTACTAGGCCACTCTTGATGTCTTCCATGTATCTCATTTAAACCATCATCATTGAAAATAATCCAATTATTTTGATCATGATAATATTGAATTGGAAATTGATGCTTCTTTTTAGTAGAATCCTCTATGAATGATTGATTAGAGCATGAATTCTCCCCGAGTTTGGCCATTGTTTATGGTCACATGTTATGGAATTACATCCTTGTACATGATGTTGTATGAGAGTGAGAGTCATATGTACATACTCAATGGTTAAAACTATTATAATACGATGATCAACATCCCTCTAAAGAGAAACTCAAGGATGACTTGTTTTAAGGAAGGGGTTGTAAAATTTCTTATTTTTTGAGTGGAAAGGATTCATTAATTTACTTTTGAAAAATTTGGTTTTATCTAATTTGATATTACTAGAATGGCCATGTTTGGTCCAAGGGTGTTTTGGGATTGTTTGTATCCCGAAGCTTTAGTTTACAGTGATACAAGAAGAGGCGCATGGTTGGCACATGATTAGTAATAACCGTGTGCCTAAACTGTGCAACCCTATAATTTGGATTTGAAAAAAATGTGTTAAGGAGCCCACATAGCCATGAAGAATGGAATAAGTGTATTTTAGGGAATAAACACACAATTAGAGCATGGTTTTTTAATAGTTCACCTTACTATGTGTGGGGATGGAGTTAATTTATAAGGAGCATACATAGGCTCCAATTTATTTTTCTAATCGTGCTCCTAGACAGGAGAGGGGTGTTCCACCTTGGATATTATGGGTTCATGGTTAGTGAAAAGTTATACTAACTGTGCGACTAACCTGTGAACCTATTTAATGAAGTGGAAATTACCTTTTTACCCTCCTTTTATTTAGGTCTTTCTCATCCCTTTTTCGATTCATTGTACATAGGTTATCCCTAATGAGTGATGTTTTCCCTCTTATCCTCATAGTTATTTGGATAAATCCATCATTCATGTTCATATTCAGATTCATCATAACAAATTGAATCCATATCGGTAAGCAATTAAATCCTCTTTCTTCTGTTCATTGGTTATTTCACTATATGGAATACTAAATCTATGAAAGCTAATATTTTATATTTTATGGGTTTTGATATTTATCTCATATTTCATCTGATATTTCTTGAGTTGAAGTTAAATAATAGATAATGAGTCCAATAACTAAATAATCTAGAAAATTTATTACATTTCTCTTCTTGTCATGATTTATCTATCTCGTGATATAGTTCCACATGTCAAATGTTTTTTTGGAATTTCTTGTTAAACGAGAAATACATTAAATTAAATGTCCTAAAATAGTGATTTTATGATCTATTTACCTTTTAAAAAGGATCTTGGTCACCGAACGCAACCCAATATACCACTTGAGGTTGGTTCATTTCAATTAAATGACTAAACCTCCCTTCTGGGTGTGTTGAGCTTTCCAACCATGAGTGTAATCCATGTAGGAATTAAAATGAATCGTTAATGGTTAGACACATCATATAAAACCACGTCATTTTTAAATTAATGGGATAATGTAATAGATTAATTGGGAATTATAAAATGAGATGGATAATCTATTGGATTATTCATTTAATATAAATGTTTTATAATGTTTCATAGAAATTATCAGGTTCCTCCATTTACCACATAGAAGTTAATTGATTAATGTAATGAATGCAATTGTTTGAATTGATAAAAAGGCATGGAAACTAACATGGCATCTGGATCCCTTACACTAAATTATTTTATGATGGATACTTTGTTATGGAATTTACATCATCGTATAGAACCAATGAATTGCTTACGTTGTATGGCGTAGATTATTACCTTGGATCTATATTTCATTGATCGCCTCAGAATTCTCCTTTGGTTCCACCCAAGTACTTGTAAATTTTCTTATGTACTATATCCATGGACTGAAATAGGATTCCATGGAAATGGTCTTTTGGTTTTTGGTCCATGTAGATCCACCATATACCATGTTTTTTATGGATATGCTCTATGGACTCAAATAGTATGCCTTCATTTTAAATAAAAACATTGTTTTTAGTCTTACGAAGTTTTAAATAATAGAAAATAAAAGAAAAAATGTAATCTATAGAAATAAATAATATAGAAGGAAATTCATTGGATTACTGAGAGATATGTTATAAAATTTCAATATCAAAATCTTTCTCTTAAACAATATTGATAAATAATGATATTGAAACATATTTCCCTAACCTAATGATTGACTTTATTAAAAAGAAATATAAACTCAATTTTTATAAAATTTAACTTAATATAATGATATAACATAATCATATAAATAAATAAAATATAACATAAGATCCTTTTATAACATTTCACATCAATTGATTATTAACTAATTATTAAAATCATCACTTCTAGGTGTAAATGATTTTGTTTATTACAAGAATTTCGGTTTGGTATTCCTGGTCTATGTACTTTTATAATGGTTCCATCATATCCATAATGGTAATAACGATATAAATATAATATACATTCATTATATTTCTATATATATATAATGTTTAGGGTTATCCATAAAATGTAGAGGTTGAAAAATAAATTACAATGTTCATGCTGATGTTTTGAGATACGTAGAGATGAACATTGTTTTTACATTTAGACTAATGGGTGAAAGAATGATAAAATATAAATCATCTATAAAAATTCATTATTATATAGTATATATATTATATATATTTTAAATTTATCCTTATTACCATCCATTTAAAGTATTAATGAAAAATAAATCACATCACTTCATGGGGGTCGGGGTCTACACATACATGTGAACAATGATATCATCTTTCAACACGATAAAATGTAATAATTTATATATGATATTATAAATTTATATAATAATTCTATTACAAATATCATATATAAAAATTTAACTCATCATAATAATCATCCCTAAAATACGATAATGGAAAACAAACTGTATCACTACATGGATGTGGGAGTCCACACATACACATAAACGATAAATTGGATTCCCATTCAATAGAAATGAATGGAGTAATTAAGTTGATTTCATAATAAAATTTAAATGTTTTGAAGATTTTGAAGATATTATTTTATAATTAATACAATATAATTAGGAGAGTTAAAGATGAAATAAATTGAAAGAGACTGGGTAAAATGATTAAATCTTCTTCAGTAAGAAAAATTTAGATCATTTGTTAATGACCCTTAGAATGGTATTTTATGATGAAAATAACCTCTAGTTAAAGGATAGGAAATTTGAGAATATATTTGGTAATTTGTTTTGTAAATATAGATGTCCTTGGGTTTTGTAAATTAGAAGAAGGTGTGTTGTCCATTTATAAGTGGTGGGGGGGGGGATACATAGAATTTCATTAAAGATTAAAAAATAATAATGTAATATTAAATAAAAATTAATTAAAATGGTCATATATTCAATTTTGGAGTTTTATGAGGTTAAAATATGGTTATAAAAAATTATTTATACATGATTAATTGGTAATAATATACTTATCACTTAGATACACCCCTATTTAACCCACTTTTTAATCTCTA
Source organism: Viscum album (assembly GCA_963277665.1). Taxonomy (NCBI): domain Eukaryota; kingdom Viridiplantae; phylum Streptophyta; class Magnoliopsida; order Santalales; family Viscaceae; genus Viscum; species Viscum album. The sequence goes on along the minus strand of OY728161.1, from coordinate 1,325,839,269 downwards.
CCAAGATGATGATTTTTTATTTTTAATACTATTAATTACCATTAAAATTTACGTTGAACTTATTATTTAAAATTAATCATCATGATTATAAATATTTAATCAAATTTATCATATTAATTTCATAGAACTAGATGAATTTAATTAAAAATTAAACCCTGAAAATATGATGAAAAGCAGTTTTCCTGAAATTTTTCCCTATGTATAAAATTTTTTATTACAAAATCCGACCTAAAATTGATTAAAATGAAGACAATTGGACTATTAAAAATATAAATGAACTAATTTTTCTTTTAAAACTATTTTGAAACTAAATATAACACTGAATTTTTTTTAAACCAATGAACATTTTCCATTTAAATTTTTTAGTATTCACTATTAATTAAAAAATCAATCATTTCATATAAATCTAAAATATTCACTCCAATATAAAATTTACATGTTCATTTTAAAAATTAATTACATTTTTTCAAAGACAATTTTTAAAATTCAAAGAAATAAATTATATTATTTTAAAGAAAAAAATATAAATTTTTTTGAGGAAAATTGTATTTTTAGTCCATATAATAACATTACTAAAAATTTAGACTTATGTGTTAATATATATTTTTCATAAAAAGTTATTAATCATATTATAATAAAGGTATATTATTTTTCTTTTATACTCAGGATTGTGGGTATCAAAAGCTTCCAAGAAAACTAATTTATTTGAAAATATATATATCTTAAAATCTTAGGGTTTAATAGTTGACATACTTATTTTTGATATTTCAGAACACAAGTGCAATTTTTTCCCAATTATTCTTTAATAAATCATACATTTATTATATTAAAATTAATTTTTAACACTTTTATACATTAAGTCATAGAAAATATTTTGAAAATATAGAATTATTTGTTCTAAATGATCTAAAAATGATCAATTTATTTTTTGCAAAATTATTATGTAACCATTATAAAAAACTAGTTACTGTGGTTAAAGATAAAATGTAAAATATAAAAATTAAAGATCTAAAAGAATTAAAACACGTTTAACAAATCTATGAAAAAGCACTTTCGAGGATTGAAAAACCATATATTTTTACCACACCATTATTTTCTAAATTCGTGTTTCTATTTCTTTGAGAGTGACTACACATTATTGAAATGTTTTGGGTTTTACAAAAATGAAATCCATTTTCACTAAGAAATGTGTCCCTCCTAACCTCATTTTCCCTCACACCACAGATCCTTATGTTATAATTGAACTCTACAAAAAATCTCTAAAAATCTATAAAACTTTAAAGATGTTTTGGTCTTCTAAAAATACCATCTCTCAAAGTCTTCAACCCCTTTCACGAAAGAGATAATCTATGAATTGAGTTATAAATTCCTAAAATCTCTTACAAATTTTTATTTCTTTAATGTGGTAAATATTTTTATATATTAATTCAATAAACTGTTAATAATATAATAAGCATCCCTACTATCACAATATGTTATTATAATGATAATACTGGAAATAAATACCTTTTTAATTCTCTATTAGGAAAAATGAAAATGTTAAACACATGTGTTTGTGGAATACCACCTTCACGAAGTAAAATGTTCATTGTCAATACATCTTTTAATATAGGGATCTATTATAGGTTTTAAGGGTAAACTTTTAAGTTTATGATATTAATAAGGATATTCTAATACATATTTAATAAACTCTTAATGTCTTAAGTGACACATAATCATTATACAATTAACCATCTCAAACAAATTATCCAAGAAAAAAAGTATTCATTCTATTAAATTATTTCTAATCTATCAATTATTCTCTTAATTATTTCTAATTCATATATATTACTCTTATATACACTATATGATTTCATTATTATATTGGTATAAATATACCACAACTAAATAATCTAATAACAATTTATTAACAATGTTATGTTCCTTTTTGGGTTAGTATGACCACATTATTGTACAATAAAATGATATATTATTATGAATTATTGTTAAAAATAATTTTTAATAACTAAGGTAATGTTATAAGAAATAATTTTTATTTAATATTAATTATATTTTACCGTTTTATTATAATATCAGGTTTTCTTTTAGTCAAAATGAAAATACTTTATTTTTAACAAAAATAGATTTTCATGTATTATATATATTTTTTAAAAATGATTGATTTCAAAATTATAGAATTTTAATTTTATAAAATTGAATTATTTTTTTATTAATAATTTAAAAATTATCTTATGTTGGATTATTTTTAGTTTTTTGAAAATTTTTATTTTCCAATGAATAAAGAATTTTGAAAGTAATGTTTTCATTTCAAAAATTTTAAAAGACCCATTTTAAACAAAAAAATTAGTTACAAACAAAAATTTATTCAATTGTATTTATAATAATATTAGGATATTTTGAATTAATTTAATAATTAAATTTCATATTATTTTTTTTAATACCTAAATAATAAAATCTTCTGAAACACTATTGTTTATTGTGCTTTTTGGGTTAAAATTTAAATTAAATTTAGTAAATTACATGTATTAAACATGAAATAAAGGATTAAATGTGTGAAATGATCATAACTAATATCAGGTAATATGTTTATCATTCTATTTGGTCATAATGAATTGAAAAAAAAATATTACCATAATTAAAGTTAAACACTAATGGAAAATTAGCCTTTACCAACGATTTTGAACCATTAGTAAAGGCCAAAAAACCATTGGCATAAACTATACTAATTGTTGTCCAATCTATTGGTTGTGGAGCCGTGAAGATAGAAAAATCCAAACAGTTCTATGATAACATTTTCGATATAGATGCAAATTGGATTATATACCAACCGTTTCTTGTAACCGTTAGTATAAATGTTTTCCATCGGTTTAAAACCATAGGAAATATTAAAATTATTATCTATACCAATAGTTTCCAAACTTTTGGTATAGAAATTTACCAATGCGTCCTCACAAACCATTTGAAAAAGTCATGTAAAGGATATATACCAATGGTTTGTAAACTATTGTTATATACTTTTACCAATGGTTTACATGAAACTGTTGGTATATGTTTTCAATTCACACATATGCCAATGGTTGCAAACTATTGGCATAGACGTTATGCACATGAAGCAGCATGCATGCCTCCCCCCTTTGCACTAGTAGCAATGCATTTCCACCAACATGCATGCCTCCCACATGCGCCCCTGCATCAAACCAAACACACATACAAAATTGATACATAATTCTACCTGTGAACCTATAGAAAAACAAACACACATAGAAAATTCATACAGAATTATGATTACATATAGAATACAAGAAGAATTCTGTATGAATTCGTACATAATTCATACACATGCAGTAATTACCTGCAAGTATTTTCCCATCACACCCAGAGTCACTATGTAGTGTGGATATAAATAGTTCTTTTAGTGGTGAAATAATAGGAATTTTAGGTTCAGGATCCCCCATTATTCATGTAGGTGTATAGAAAAGAGGGTGTCTAGGGAGGGGGCTGTCAATGTGGGTGGGGGAGTTCAGGGGGCGGGGGTGTCCCGGGGGTGGGGTGGTTTCCAGGGGTTGGGGGATGTCTAGGGGGTTGGGGGTGCTCTCCAAGGGAGTAGGGGGTGTCCAGGGTGTGGGGAAGTCCAAGGGGATGTGGGCTATCCATGGGGTGGGGGTGTCCAATGGGTGGGATGGGGTTTCCAGGTGGTGGGGTGGTGTCCAGAGGTGGAAGGATGTATAGGGGGGTTGGGCGGGGGGGGGGGGGTGGTGTCCATTGGGGAGGACTATCTAGGGGTAGGGGTTGTTCAAGGGGGGGGGGGGGGGTTGTACAAGGGGATTTGTGGGGGGGGGGGGGTTGTCTATGGGGGTCGGGGGTGTCTAGGAGGTGGGGTTGTCCAGGAGAATGGGGCTGTCCGAGGGGGTGGCTGTCCAGGGGGGTTGTCTATGTGGATGGGGTGTCCAGGGTGGTGGGGGTGTCTGGGGGGTGGGGTTGTGTCCAGTGGGGTGGGGGCCTATCCAGGGGGTTGGGGTGTCCAACGGGGTAGGCTATCCAGGGGGTGGGGTGTCCGGGGGAGGGGAGGGGGGGCTTGCCAGGGGTGGGGGGCTCTCCATGGGTGTGGGGGTGTCCATGGGGTTGGGGGAGGGGTTATCTATGGGGGTGGGGGTGTATAGGGGGTGGGCACGTTTATGGGGGAGTGGGGGCTATCCAGGGGGTTGGGGGATTTCCATGGGGTTGGGGGATATACAGGGGGTTGGGGGATGTCCAAGGGGGTGGGGTGTCCAGGGGGTGAGGGGTGTCCAGGGGAGGGGTGGGGTCTAGGGTGAGGGGGTTTCTAGGGTGAGGGGTTTCCATGGGGTGGGGTGGTGTCCATGGGGGGGGGGGGGGGTTCTATCTAGGGTGTTGGGGGCTATCCAAGGGGTAGGGGTGTCCCGGGGGTGGGTGTGTCAAGTGGGTGGGGTGGTGTTTAGGGGTTGGAGGTGTTATCTATTGGGGAGGGGGTGTCCAGGGGGAGGGGGTGGGGGTTTCCAGGGTGTGGAGTGGTGTCTAACGGGGTTGGGGTGTCCAGGGTGTTAGGGGGTTGTCCAAGGGGTAGGGGTGTCCTGGGGTTGGGGGTGTCCAAGGGTGTGTGGGCTATCCTGAGGGGTGGGGGATGTCCAAGGGGGTGGTGGTGTCCAGGGGGTGGGGGTTTCTAGGGGGGTGGGGTGTCCAGGGGGTGGGGCTGTCCAGGGGGTTGTGGTGTCTATGGGAGGGGTTAATCAGTCACAATAAATCATCAACTCAAGTATTATTATTTATAGGGAAATAAATAATGATAATGTGACCTTCCTAATCACACATATATTTAGGAACAAAAAATCACAAAACATCAAATTTCAGTTATATTAGTAAAAAATGTAAGAGATCAATCTGTCCCTCATCACCATAGATATCATCACCTTCATCATTAGATTCACCCAAATCATCATCGTAATCCCCATCATCTTCCATGCCCCCTCAATACCCTCCTCCTCGCCCTCATACTCCACGTCAACCAGCTCCTCGGCCTCCCACTCTGCCTCAGCTTTCTCCTCCTCCACCTAGGCCTCCTCTTCGCTGTCATCTCAGCCACCACTATAACTACCACCTGGTGCACCATATATAGAACACATTGATGAAATATATTCTTCACAACCTGCACTGGCCTTTGGTGGAAGTGTTGTACATAAAACATCCATCAATTTCTTAAATGAAGTGTTTACCATAGCAGATTGTTCGGTCATCTCAATTTCCCTTCTTTCAGCCTATTCTGCCTATGCCTTATCTTTATGGAACTCCCTGGGACTAAAAATTTTACATGAAGAGGTCCAATACCTCATTGGGACTATATTATTTTTAGGTTTGCAGCATACTCTTCTTGGGTGCTCACCTACCAACACCTGATGTAAGGGATCATTTGGTCCAAAATTGTCAGGTTCCTAGGCATCATGGGCCTCTATGGAATCCTGTCAAAAATATAAATAGATTATTAATTTTAAAAATTGATATTAAAATTGTATGTTAAAGATGTAAAACGTACAATCTACTGTTGATTCGGTTCATTAACCACACTTCCATATTTATTCCTTCTACATGTGCAAGAATTTTTTTCTTGAGGCACACGTCATTCAATATTCAATGTTTTCCTCTACAATGACATTGAATGTAGGAAACATAATTAAAAACAGGCTACCAAAAATTAATTTCATAACTCAAATTTTATAAAAACTTTAGCAATCAAAATAAATCGAGAGGAAACAATAGAAAGTGTGAGTTGTAAAGAAATTTATTAAACAAATGTCATACCTACTTCCTCTCCTTGTCTCGCATCATAGTAAATCCCAATGTGTGGAGGTATTTTTAGCATCAATGTTTTTTTATTTCTTCAGAATTATTCCTAAATAAAATTCAATAATGAAAAACATAGTATTAACATGAAACCGGAAATTTTTCATTTAAATCTCTCAAATGTGATTAATACATTAATCTAGATAGTCATCAAATGAGTAATCATCTGCAGATACTATTTTCCCAAAAAATCATCCATGATAGGTACCGCCTCTCACTCTATTCCAATGCTAGCACATCATCTAATAAACAACTCATCCTTATAGGTTCCCCGAAGCTCACCTAAATCTTTTAGACGTGTTGGACCTGCACCGTCACCATTGGGGAAATTAAATCGTAGCTGACACCAAAATATTAATTAATATGAATACAAAATATATAATATTTCATTAAATACAACATATTTTTTTACCCATATCTCTATCCAAGCAATATCCTTGACATCATTGGAAACTTTCCCCATGAGAGTGGGTTGGAGAGAATGATGTCGAAGTATTTGGTAAGTGTCGCAAAAAACACTCCGACATTGTTACCCTATTTTTTCAATCATTTGATTATCTTCATTGTCGTCCACCATCAACTACGTGCTGAGGTTCCACACTACCCGAATTCATGTACACCCTCGCCCCCACCTCCTATCAATAGATGTATCTATTATGAATGAAAAAACAAATATTTTATCAATACACATTATAATGAAAATATATAATGGTATAAAAATTTGTTAGGGTTCTATAAATATAAATGCGGCAGACAAATAATTGGGCTCCACTAGATCTACAGAAACTGAAGGAACACCCTATACAGGTGGAGTGGGTCCCAATGTTTTTTCCAGATGGACGAACACTAATAGAGTAGCTGATGAAGAATATGGAATATAGAAGCACATTGAGAAGGATTGGAAGTAAAAGTATATGGAACAGATGGATGGATGAATGTTGGTTGGGGAGTGGGAATCATCATCAGATATGGTAAGGATGGGTGAGTAGACTCGGATATAAAGGCTGGTGAAAACATGGGAGTCCAAAATATAAAATTTATTCCTAATGACACATCGGGATTAGAATGTGTGATAGATGGTATGTCAGTGGGAGGGTCATTATCTAATCGGGTATACAGACTAGATCACCTAGCTCTCGTACTACCCCCCCCCCCACGTACAAACACCCTGAGTACTGGGAGTACTACTATGATTCTCATCAAATAATATTCACCTAAGTGGTGGATATACAAAAATGTTTAAAACAAAATTATTCACATGACAATATAAATTATTTAAATATATATTTTTAAAATAAACTACTCAATACATGCACTTGTAGTAGAACACCCATCTCATCCATGCGATAATTTTTTTCCATCTTTGTTTTCCATCACCTATCTTCAATTGTATGCATTTCCTGCATTTGAAAACAAATAAGGAAGTAATTAAAAAAGGATAACTATTTTTTAACCCAAAAGCAAATTAAATGAGAGGGAATAGAGGGATTCATGGATAATTTAACTATCTATTATATTAAGTGATATTTAATATATATGTAATGAATTCAATAAATCAACCAAGAATTAATAAAGAAATTTAATTTTTAGAAGGATTCTTATTTACTAAGTGTCATCAATCTATTAAATCATGGAACATTGATTCTATGAATATATATCACTCAGCAACTGAGAGAGAGAGAGATCATACTGAAATAATCCCCTAGAAAATTCCGCAAGATATATATAATGACTTATTAAACCATTATGATGGTTGGAAATGTTGATATAATCATTAGAATAAGGATAAGATATCTACTATATTCATAAGGGGTAAATCACTTGTCAAAATAAAGGAAAAATTTAATTTCTTTAGCCTAGGTAGATGATGCAAGATTATATACAAGATTTGTATGAAAAAACCATCATGTTGATTATCATGTGAAATGTTATAGAGCAGTATTAGAGTTATACTAATTTTATATGTGTTCAATAAAGCATTCAAATGTTCACCAAGCTAGAAATGTTGGTCTAGTAGGGTTGAATAGAGTTCAATTCCAAATTAGGAAAATAAATTAAAATAAAATTGCAACAAATAAACATTGAAAATTCACATAATGTTCAAGTCAGATACACCATATTTTTATTCAATATTAAATCAATATGAATAGTACCAACTTTAACAACCCAAGTCAAGATCCACCAAAATAATTGATAACATGGATGAATGATTTTATATATTTCCCACCCCAACACTAGGTTCATAGTTTAATTTGACAATTGATCTCTTGGAGTTGTCAAAAGCAATAAATGGATTGTTTCCAATTAAAGAAGGTATGGTGTTAATTATATCATCACCATCATCAAAAATATACCATGGAATTACGTCAATAATGACACCAAAATTAGGTCGAATATAGTCATTGACATGAAAAACTTGTTTTTAAAGTGATGCAAATACATATGGTTCTTCAGTAGTAAGTGTGAGAGTCATATCAATTAGTTGAAATCTAAAATCATTAATAAATGTACCATGCCTGATCATTTAATAAAACCACATGAATTTCATCATCATGACTCATCTGTGAGAATAATAATCCAATATTTTTTTTCAACAACTACATAATAACCTACATTATCAAATAGTGGTCTACAATCTGATGCACTGGCATAACAGTCTATTGTGGTAGTGACTACAAAAACATCATGTTTTTATCTCAGGTTATTTTCTCATTCAGTGATAATAAATATATACCCATTGATTAGTATTGATTTACAGTAACAAACTACAATATTAGGACCAAAATCCAAAGCTCTTATTTCCTCAGAGATAGAGTCATCAGGGAAACTTAATACCTCAAATATAAATGTATATTAAAATTAATTAAATATTGATTTATTTATTTTAAACCGTAATATATTTACCTTAAATTTTAACCATGTAGAAAAATATTTTCTATACAATGTCTCCATCCTCAATGATAATGAATGATGATTTCTATTTATCACTATTTTATGTTCCCTATAGATAAAAATATGAATATTTTAATAGATATATTTTTAAGATATACACATATTAAATTTACTTACATGATGCAGTCATCGAACAAATCACAGTTGAACAAAACTATGTGATGTGCCATCTTCCTCTCTCCAAGGCTTAATGTTGTCCATGTATATGATCCATGAATTTCTCTAGATTGAAGAAGTGATGGAAAACTAGTATCAATTTTCTCATACTGTTCTTCTTCATTTCTCATTGGTTATTTTATTCTTTTAGTAAGATCAAAATATTATATAGGCAATAAATCCATACATTCTTGATCCAAGTAACCATACACGATAGAACCTTCAGGATCATTCATGTTTCAGACATACGACTTTAATGTGTACATATTTCTTTCAGTTAGATACATAAAACAAAAAGAAATAGGTCCTCTGAAAAGTATTTTAGTTGGAATATGGATAGTCAAATGCAACATGATTTTGAAAAAATTATGGATGAAATATTTTCTCTAACTCACAAAAAATTAATGTGGAATCTGCCAACATTTTATTCATGAAAGGAATTCAAAAATTCTTAGAACAAAGATCTCTAAACAAATTTCACAACCAAATAACATTGAACCTTACAATATTGGACAAAAGATGATAGATTTAGTTTAGAATAAACTCATGTAGAAGGATGTGATAATTTTGAGTCTTCATATATTTTATCCTCAACTTTCTTCTATTGACCCATTTAGATATGTTGGTTGAATAGCCAACAAAAACATCAATAGTCTCCAGTACTTGCAGATTTTTTTTTCTATTGTTGCCATCACATAAGAAGAACATGGAAAATTCAACTTATTTTCACTAATATTCACTTTATGCAATTCTGGTCTGATTCCCCAATCCATGAAGTCACACCGAGATGGTAAATCATATTTTGTCTTTCCCTTAACATTTAGAAGAACCGAAATAAATATTTCACATGTATTTTTTTCAATTTGAATTACGTCTAAAATTACTGCTTTTTCATTTTACCACTTTGTCGATATACTGGATTCAAGGCGGCATCATTTAATTTTTTCACCCTAACAACATCCGGATTTTTTTAGATGCATCATGTGTTCTCATATCAATGTATTCTTGGGTCAGAATCCTTTTTTTCGTGATTAAGAATAAACAGAAACTGGTCATATAACAAATTCTCTAATCCAATCCTCTCAATTAGATCCTTAGTAATTTGAGATTTCATTTTCTACCTTTTGTGATTCCACACATAGTAGTTTTTTTGAAAACCATATTTATTTATAAGGAATCTAACTTCTTCATGGCTCAACCAAGGTCTTCCAACACAATTGTAACATTGCCAGTGTATGTGACCACCATATGAAGCATTATGAATTGATAAATATAAAAATATCCTCAATTTTTTTTAAAATGGCTTGATATTCGATCGGTTTCATACATCCATCTTCTATCCATTCTATAAAAAAAATTCATAAGTCATTTCGTTAAACTAAATTCAATAATATTGTTGATTCATCGAATATATATATATATGTAAAAGTTAATTTTTCAATTTATATGAAACTATAACTAACACACTACTCTATAAGAGAATCTTAATATAAAAGGAAAAAATTACTATATTTATACCATAATATCTTTGAAGAACCATACATGAGTGTACAAGATCATGAAAACGTGTGGAGGAGAACTATTACGGAGTTGAGTAAATTGTATATCGAAGAAATTTATATTTTAGAAGATTATTTGAGTGATCACATACACTGCCCAAAGCGGTGGGTGTGTCCAAGGGTGGCAGGGGTGTCTAGCGGGCGGGGGGGATTCTTGGGGTTGAGGGGTTGTCCAGGGGGTTGGGGGGGGGGGGGGGGGGGTTTCTAGGGCGTGGGGTCATGTCTGGGGAGGATATCCAAGGGGGTGTTGGTGTTTAGGGGTTGGGGGATTTATAGGGGTGGGGGATGTCCAATGCAGTGGGGTGTCCAGGGTGTGGGGGATTTCATTGGGGGGGGGGGATTCTAGGGGGTGGGGTGGTATCTGGGGGGGGGGGCTGTCCAAGGGGGGTAAGGTGGTTGTCCAACAGGGGTGGGGGTGTCCAGGGGGTGGGGCTGTTTAGGTGGTGGGGTGGTATCTAGAGGGATATCCAAGGGGGTGGGAGTGTCCAGGGCATGGGGGGTGTCCAGGGGGTGGGGTATATCCTTGTCGGTGGGGTTGTCTAGGGGGTAGGGGTGTCCAGAGGGTGGGGGTGTTGGGGGGTTTCAAAGTGGGTGAGGGTGTCTACCCCTAAACTATGGTCGTAGTATCAAATATCTATCCAGTTTTAGCATGACTTCAATCCTATTATAGATGAACTAGAATAATGTTGGTGTAAACCATGAATATCATACATATAAATCACTAGACACCTAATTATAAACATTCCATCAAATATCACACATGGATTTGATTTTACATTCCACTCTAAATATCATACATGAAATCTAAAAAATCACACCTAATTGTAGACACACTTATAAATATTGACATAGGTAGGTGTATTTTTTATACCTTGAGAGACAAGATGGGAGATAATTATAGGTTGTCATATGATGTGTAAACATAATATTTTCGGTTCTTACAAAATTTTGTGTGTGTGTCAAATATGATCCTATGTATGCTATTTGGGAATATGAGCCATGTTTCAATGGGACACTACTCATATGAGTATGATCCTTGTTATATAATTTTCTGATATGGCATTTCACGGATGTTAAATTTGTATGACTTGAATATTGATAGAGGATAAGAACTTGAGTGAGATTTGTTTACAGATACCCCTTCTTCATGGAAGGGTAAGAGTGAGGGTTTGTATAGAATTTCAAGAAAATATTTATCATGGGAAATAAACTATACATTAGGAATATGTGATTCCTATTTTTTTAGTTTCTAAGTGGACATCCCACCCCCTCCCTAGACACCCCACACCCATGATGCCCCCTACCCCCTATAACCCCCCTGGACACCCCCACCTGTATAGCTCCCCACCCACCTGAAAAGGACCCCAATTTAGACAGCCCCCCTCCCCCTGGACAACCCAAACCCCTAACCTACATGGAAAACCCACCCATAACCCCTTGTATAGACCACCCCCTGGAAAGCCCACACCCCCTCCCCCACTTGGACAACACATCCCCCACCACCCCTGGACAACCCGCCCACCTCACATGACATCCCACACCCCACAACCCTCCCACAAACCCATGAAACCCCCTACCCTATGAAACCCCCTAGAAATCTACCCACCAAAACTCCAACCTACCTGGACAGCCCCCCCCCCCACCTGGACATCCCACCCCCACCTAGACATCCCCCACCCCCACCTGAACAACCCACCCCCTCCCTGGACATCCCACACCCATCCCCCGCCCGGACAACACACCCCAAGACAGCCCACACCCCTCCCCCACTTGGAAAACCCACCCTAACCCCCCCTGGAAAGCCCACCCTGACCCCCTAGACCCCAACACCCATCTTAAGACAACCCACACCCCTCCCCCCCATTCGTACAACCCCCTTACCCCCCCTGCAGCCACTACCCTCAGGACAACCCACCCCCACCTGGACACCACCCCCACCAGGACAGCCCCTACCCCCCTTCATCCCCACATATTTTAATTTAATGAAAAAACCATCATGAATTAGCCATTTCATACAAAACAAGCCATTAAATTTATTAAAACATGGAAAATTCAATTAATATGGCTCTATGGATCACTTAGTAAATGTCATTGGGGAAAGGGGAAATCACATACATGGTTAATTCCAATTTCAAAATTGGGCCAAGCACTGGGGGGGTGGTGTCTAAGTGGTGGGGTGGGGTCCATGGGGGATGTCCAAGGGGTTGGGGGTTATCCAAGGGGGTGCATGGTGTCTAGGGGGTGGGGTTGTCCAGGGGGTGGGGGTGTCCCGGTGGGGGGTGTCCAGGGAGGTGTGGGGGTTTCCAGGTGGTGGGGGTGACTAAGGGGTGGGGGAGGCGGGGGTGTCCATGTGGGTGAGGGGTGTCCAGGTGGTGGGGTGTCTCAGGGAGGGGGGTGTCCAAGGGTATGGGGTCTCTAGGGTTGTGGGGGGTTGTCCAATGTGTGGGTGTACACGGGGGTGGGGTGGAGGGGTTTTCAGGGGATGCAATACCCATATAATAACTTTAAAATTACCTATACCTAATCCAACCAATATTAAAATTCTAATCCATCACCCAACCAACAACCAATTCATCCTCAATATCAATACCCTTCCCATTATTCCTTGAAAAAAACTATAAATATATAATCCATATCCAATTTTCAACTAAACTAATGTCCATAGAATCCACCATATCACCCCACAAAAAATGGAAAACCACCTACACCACTACCCCAACCATCCCTAATCCCTTCACAAGGACCATCCTTATATCCAATACCCACCTCGAGATCCATATGACTTATCAACCCCTTTACCATATTTGAGTGGGGATACATCTTACTCGAACCCATTAGATCATATGGTTCAAGAAATCTACAGAGAATGAGGGGATATGGAAAATTCAAATAAAAGTTATTCACACAATCATGACACTTGAGGTGTATACCAAAAACATAAAACAAATCAAAGTGTTTGGTATTCCATGCCACAGACCGCATAGAACTCTAGTTTAGGCCATATCAAAATAGAAAACAAAAAAATATATATATACAATTAAAACTAAGGTACCACTTACTAAATTGAAGTGTAGAAATAATAAAATGCGCGATTGAAGATGGATCTATCGGGTGAAAGGAGTTCCATGGCCTAGGATAAAGAGAGGGAATAAAGAGAGATTCAGATTAGTGTGGTAGTCGCATTGATGGGGGAGATGTAGTTGCTATGTATTTGGGAGAAACCATTCAAAATGGTTTTTAATAACCGTATAATTTACCAATAGTTTTAAAAAAAATTGGTATACATTACAGAAATCAATGATTTCCCATGGTTTTGAGTAAACCGTTGTTAAATCATCATTCTAAAATAAGAATGCCAATAGTTTAAACATAACGCTGGTAATGTTTTCTCTAAAACTAGTATACTAATTTTTTCTTCAAACCATTGGCATAAAACCATTGGGAAAACCTCCAATTCCACATGTGTAAACCACTTTACAAGAGGGTTAAACTATTGTGACAATAGAAAAACTGATCTATAAACGTTCCAAATTTTTTATTTTTTAGAAATATTTCGACCCTATATCATCTAATATTTACAAATGGTTCATTTCAAATAAATTTTATTATGTAATAAATTAATATATTTTATTTATTTTAAAAACATCAATATATTTCTTATCCTCTATTTTAAAAAGAAAACCCTCTATCCTCTCCCATAAATAATTCAACAACACTTTGGTTAAACTAATAACTTCACAAATACATTCCTTAAAAACTTCCCATGACCTATATTTGTTGGTTTTATTATAAAACCATCTTTGGAATGCTTTATTTATTATCTTAATAAAGTTATCTGAAGAAGAGGTTTGGTTCTTAACCTTGTGTATTCATTTTATTTATTTTTACATATCCTTAAAATATTATTCAACCATGATGAAATAAAAAAAATTATTTCTTATATATTATTATGTTATTATGTAAATAGAATAACCTATATACATATCCTCTTATAATAAATGGTAAATGAAACTGTCGTTTGTCTGTAGGACGAACTACTCCCTCGAGAAATGATGTAATTTGGTATCCATCACTACCTATCATTATTGGTTATAATGATTGATTTAATACATATATAAATAACATTAATGAAATATTTATATCTCTAGAAATATAATATACTACATATTTTCGTTACTACTATTCACTCAAAAATGGTAATGTCATTCATGGGTATGTGTAGACTAATACTACCTCCACGAAGTGATGAGATTCATTATCAAAAACTAAATCAAATGAATGGTATATGTATGTTTATTTAAATAAATTATATGGTATCTGTTATAAAATGATTATTATACAAATATAAAATAATAATTACATAGCTTTAATAATGATTTTTTTAAAAATGGAGACATTACACATGTGTAAATATGACCTATCAAATACATGATTTTAATATAGTTAATTTTATATAATTATATATATTTTTTATTTTAAAAGTATTATTAATGAATATAAATGATAATTATGACCTAATAATTATATAAATGATGGACCAATGTCATTTTTTAGTAGAGAGAACATACCAAATTCATTTTAGACATATGAACCAAATATTGTCAAAATATCCAATGCGATCATAATTGATCAAGTAATTAAAATATAATATAGAATAAAATATAAAAATAATTAATAAATATGATAAATTTTATCAATAAATGTAAATAATTAATATTAATTTATTTTTTTGGAAGATAAGGAACATAAATGATGATTCAGACATGGGGTAAGGGGTTTCTTAACTAAATTTACATTAATTGGTTACACTACTACTTCATTGAGTATTATATAGAAATATTATGTATGAAATGAAATTACATCGTTTAATATTTTATTGAAATATATATTTTGTTTATTAATTAATTTCACACATTATCTATTCATTGATAAACTCTCCATTCAATGAAATTATCATTGAAATGATTTCATCTCAATTTCCAATCCATTGATGCATATTTGATATTACACACCTACATACTTTTTTGTGGTTTATATGATGCCCATTTGAGATATTTAACATAAATATAAATTTATTCATGATGATTAATATTTAAATTTTTGTGTACTATTTCAAGGGGATAAAATTTGAACGTTAACAAAGCGGTAAGAATTTGTTTACAATTTAATTTTTTGGATTGGTATAATTTTATTTGAAATAATATTATAATATAATGATATTAATCTATATGTTTTCTTATCCACTAGATATTTGTAGATTCACATAATTTTTTTCCTATGATTCATCTCTTTGTAACTTCAATCATGAAAATAGAATTTTAAAATAAAATAAGATCTTATTTTTTTATAGGGTATATTTTTCTTCCATCTTAATAGTTTTAAAATAGTTTTTGAAAACATAATTTTTATAACTCAAATGATTTATCAATGAAATTTTAATTTATATTTTCCTTTTTATGAAAGGAATAAGTATAATGTTTTCTATAAAAATATCTTTTTCAATTCTTTTTATAAAAATTTAAAATGAATGACTTATTTTTAATGCATATAACATTAAATAAATTTACATCCACTAAAACCATGTTATTTTATTTGTATTTTTATAATTATTTTCAACTATTTTAGAAAGAAAACGTTCTAATGAATGGTTATTTTCAATATTTCACTTTATTTTAATTTAATTTCTAAATAAATATATTTTAATATAAAAAATCATTGTTTGAACCCTCAGTTAATTAGGTGATCATAAATATTCTATTTAAACATTCAATATCTTGTTATCATATTTTATTGGTCATTAAACATCACTTATATATGTATATTATGTATATCATGGATAAGTTTATTTATTGAACAACATAACATTTATACAAATGATATTTTACTCTAAATTTTATCTAATTGAACATTGAAAACCATAATTAATCTTTATACTTTACTCCAAACAGATATTTGTTGACAAGGTATATTTTTCATGAATTGAAATAATCATTCAATATATGAGGAAAGCATCTGAAAAGAAGTGATAGGTGAGGAAATGTTATAGATATCCCCGCAATGCATTCATAGGTATCTATATGTGTTATAAAGAAGGATTTTTTCTGCCACCGTGTCCCATCCTTACAATGCCACGTCTCCCCAATTCCTTACTTCACTCGCTAACTCCTCCATCAATCCCGAACCTCTCCCCCATAACCTCCCACATTTCCTCTCCTCGGCATCTAAGGATTTAAAATTACATTTTCTATTCATAATCCATCCTCCTCATCTCTGACTCCTCCTAAACTCTGTCTTCAGTAATCGTGATCTCTTCCAGATCTCAAAATTTCTCTCTATCTGTGACTTCGACATCGGTTCATCCGTCCTCGACTACTCTAACCATATCTCCTACACCTCTTCCTTATCGACAACCGGCTATGCCTCCATTGGCTCTTCCACATCAGGGTCCTCTACTACACCTACGGTTCCTACACCCTACAGTATGCAATGACTAATCCTAGGTGTAAATCAATGAAAATATTTGGTTTTTATAGCACATCTAAATTCCCCCATTGGTATTCTGCTCCATCGAAATTTTCCCTCTCCTATTGTTGGTTAGCTCGTCAATTTTCTAGGGTTTCAAGTATATTTTCATATATACATCTCCACATTTGATCCATTCGTCATCCGTGCACTGCTACCTTTCCTCCATATACTATATATAATGTAGACAATATAAATTGAAACCTCCATGTCAGGTATGTTTTCCTTATGACATTAACGTATTCATCCTACTGTACTCTTTGATTAAATTGCAGTTTAACTCAATTAAATGAAGTAGTAATACTATACATTCGAACACAAACATTCTTCTCTATAAATATATTAAATTTTTTCTCCATACATGGTGCCCCATGTAACAATTTGTTTTTTAGTTGTATGATTTGTAGTCTTTCACTTCCATAAGTTTTTTTCCATTCAAATGGTCATTGTCTTCAATTATTTCATCCTCACAGTTCATTGATTCACCATAGTTTTTTGTGATTTCAGGTGAAGAGGAAAAATTGGTTTATTTCTGTACTCATGTTTCAATGATGGTATTTCTATAGACAAAAGGGATCATTTGATTTATCCTACAACTTAATTGATTTATGAAACCATATTTATTTTTCAACACTAATCATTTACTCTTGCCTAACCTTTTTGTAATTGTCTTTATTTATGAAAACCTATTTTCATTTAGGATACAAGAGATGACCAGGTTCTACTATTTAGGCCTGATCAGTGCTCGTGATTTGGTAGGCCCTCGAAACATTATTTGAAATTATAAATCAAGGACAAATAGAATTCTTGATTCAGTACTAACTTCTTTTAATTTTCTCTAATTTAATAAATATTAAATATTCTGTGTAATTAGTTTTTATTGTACTTTACATTTTTACATTCCCTCACATCAGTAGAACTAATGCATTAAAATTATTTATATCCAAATGAGGATGCCAGTGAAATAATGATATTTTTATCATTATCCATTGACCACATGAAATTCATACGCTTGTAAAATAAATGGTATGCCCGACAAAGTCTTCTCCTTTTTCATGAAATATCCACAGGAATCTATAATAATTTGAACGGACAATTTACTAAGGATATCCTTGGTTCAATTACTATAGTACCTTCTGCAAGGTTTTTTATCCAAGTCCATTAGGATATCTATCCATTCAATAATACAATATATTGATTCAGGTTTAGAAAAGTTTACTAAACTGTCGTAGTACTTTACCTTATTTCAATACACGAAGTCTGATTTCTTCTTATTGAAAACCCATAAATCTACTACTATATCTCCAATACTTTCACTCCACAAACAATGGTGAATGGACATTTTATTCAACTACTTTCAATACCAGATTTGACAGATCTATTTTACACCACATTTTATCCTCTAGTACTGGTGTACCTACTTTATTTTATTCAATACATGGAATTCAATGTTTTTATGTTCCAAAATTAAGTTATATATAATTTCTGATAGTATAAAACCAAGAAATTACATCTTTAGTCAATTTGTTTTTTGCATTCGCAACATATTTTACATCAACTTTATTGTTAAATGTTAGTAAAATGGTACACCTGCACACCTTTACAATTCAATATAAAGAAAAACAATACCATGTTGTAATAGGTAATGATACATTAATAATGTGAAATAGGATAGAAGAAATGGAAATGAACAAAACCACATTGTGAAGGAATTTTTCATGGATGATGAAAATGTGCATAATAACAGGTTGTTTATATTGTTTTTGTATCGAATCATTTATGTTTGGATCTAATTCCATGTTCTATTATCCCTTCCAAAAGAAAAGCCTCCTACATGCCTCTATTTTACTACATATTTCTGTATTATAATGAAAAATGCTTCAAACAATTTAAGAGTAGAATTTAGTAAAGATATTAAAAACCATGGGATCTTGGGAGTTATTAGATTATCTGATGTATCATATTTGTTTCATGATTTATTTATTCATGTATTGTAATCCGTAAACTTGTAGTCTACATTTTGACATTATTTTATGGTAAGATCAAAATTTTACTCCTTTGAAATATTGGTTCTTCCACTACTGAGAGGTTACAAATTGTGTTGCATCAATCATCTGATACCTTTCATTGTCTACTTGATTATCTTTTTGAACCTATTTTTTTCTACTATAGGTTTTTTAATATTAATTATTCATTAACATAACATATTACTTTCTTCTAATTAATACATTATTCATCATAATGATTATTTATTTCATGAAATCCTTGTTTATGTTTTATCTTTGATTTGTGTTATGATCATTGTTTGTGGATGTCAGGGGACATTAACTACCATGTAGCAAGTGAAGAGGAATTTGGGGCCTACTAAAGATCATTAAATAAAACCTTGTTGCTGGAATTTCTTATACCCATTATGACTATGTGGTACATAAATCCATAGGTATTGTGTAAAATTTCACCTCTCAAAATTTCACATTTCAATGATTTTTTTTATAATTTCAAGATTTGGTTCAAGATTCCCTATAAATACTGGGATATCAATGTATTGAATTCAAACAATATGGAAATGGAATGTATGGATGAACAAGGTAAGGGTCAATTTGACAAAACATTTTGAATGATTCTTATAGTACATATTCATGTTTGTATTTATAATATATGTTTTCTTCACAACATATATTCTCCTTCCCAAAATATATTTGTTCATTGTCTATTAAAATATATTATGATCCATAGGCTACAATATGTTGTCTCGAGAAGTGATTATTCTTGTATTTGGTATCAGGTATGAAAAATCAACTTCCCTTCATAATTAGTAGTTAATTTTAAATTTACCAGTACATTCAATTAGATTTGTTAATTTGCATTGAACTAAATCTGATTAATTAAATTAATCTACTATTTAAATAATAGTGCCTCATGAATGTGAAACATCGTCAATAATATCCTTTAGAACAACCTCTTCGCAGCATGTATATTATTCTATTATCCTTCAATACCTATCATGTTTTTTGAATCTTCGATTCATTGAATGTTATCAAATGGTAATGGTACATTCATATTAACTTTTCCTATTCTAATTCTCATAGTACACAAGTTTAATCTACTCAGCCTTTATTTATTGACCATTCATTATTAGCACGGTTTACATTAGATTCATCAAAGTAAATAACTATAATTGGCATCATACAACCTTATCAATGACTACATTCACATTCTAAGGATTATTTTTCTTTAGAATAAACATTGTCTATACTCTCATCATAGTACTAGGAATATGTTCAATTATACTAGAATTTGTGATTCATTTTTTATCGGATGTAAACTTAGAGTAACATTTTACTTCGTAGAGTTTCCACTATGTTTCGTATATTAATTTCATAAGATGGTTTCTCATTGAAGAATTGGTTTCTTCTTGGTAAAGTGTCAGTTATGATGATGTAGGTACCCCATTGTGATGGTAATGTAACAAATTTATTCATTTTAATGCTTATTTTATGTGTAATTGTATACTATATTTTTTATTTATTTATTGTTTGGTGATGAATTACTAGTATTTTTTCCTTTTTATGGTTTTTAATGTGTGAATTCTATTGATTTCATGATATGGGTTCGTATTGAAGAACATGTTTTTGTGTGAAAAAATGATGGTTTAGTTGATGTCGGTACTAGAAAATTCTATACTACATCATATGTAAGCTTATTCAATTTTTTTGACTGATTATCTATTTGAGATTTTTCATCTCTCAATGTGATGGATTTAATCTTGTTGTTCATTTTTGAAAAAATCGGATGGATCTCTCTATAGATTTCTGAATTCATGAATGGAAATATTATCCTTTTAATGTATTATTTCATTATTGGTTGATGATAAGATCATGTTTCACTTTATTTATCCCACTGTATCCACTAGAGTCTTTTGGTAAATTTTCATCACCCTCAAGTGTATTAGCATCCACTATATATTATTTTTATGCACTAAAAACATTCTTCTGATAACCTACATATCAAAATCTCCAACACAAGTATGTTTCCCTAAAACTATGGAATTAACCTCCCTTTTTTCCATTAACTTTTAGTTGTAGTTACACACTAAATGTATGCTGGTAATTTTTCCAAAAAATGTGGATTAAACCTCCATTCTGTCCAACCTATGACTGTAGGTAATATGTTTTAACTATTGAAGACACTATATATTGTTTTTATGCACTAAAAAATATTAATTTGATTAATATGTGATAATAAACATAAATAAATATTTTAGGATAATTTCATGCATCTTCCAGTTATGCATGACAATAGGAACATGCAGGAGACTCTCACTAGGATTTTCCTTGGTTTACCTCCTGTAATCCCTTACGTTAAGAGCTACAGCGAAAACCATTATTTATGATGCCTGAAAACAACCTCTTAAAAATCCTTAACATCACCCATACATTCTACAAACATCCTACAGACCATCTTCTCCAAAATAGACATCTTATCCTACTGTCATTAAATACCTATCCCTTTTGTGAAACTATGATTCTATGCAGTTTATCAAAATGTAATGATACATTCATAATAATTTTCCCTATTAAAATACTCAAAGTACACATGTTTGATCTGCTCATCCTTTAATTTTTTTACCATTCAGTATTTTCAAGGTTTACATTTGATTCGTCATAGTAAACAACTATAACTGGTAGCATACAACCCTAGCAGTGACTACATGAACAAGGATTATTTGTGTTTAGAGTATACAATTTTTATACTCTAATCACAGTAATGGGAACATGTTCAATTATATTGGATTTGGTGATTCATTTTTTCTCTGATGTAATCATATAGGATTTTTTTATAGTTTGTGTTTTTTTTCTATTAATTTCTAGATATGGTTTCACATCGAAGAAAGGCATTTTTTCTTGGGAAAGTGTCAATTCTGATGAAGTTGGTACCCGATTATAATGGTACTGTGGCATCATTCTTCACTTTACTACTACTATTTTGTGTGTAAATTCATACTATATTTTTTTATTTGTTTATTTTTTAATGACGAGTAACTGGTATTTTTTAATTCTATGGTTTTTGATGTGTGAATTATTTTCAGGATACGGGTTCGCATTGAGGAATATGTTTTTTCATGAATCAAATAATGGTTTGGTTGAAGTTTATACCAAGAAATTCTACAAAACTTCATATGTAACCTTATTCAATTTTCCAGACTGATTATCTGTTTGTGATATTCATCTCTCAATGTGATGGATTTAATCATGCTATTCATGTTTGGAAAACAGTGATGGATCTAAACTTATGTTTTTTAATTCATGAATGTGAATCATATCCTTTTAATGTTTTTTTCTTTATTGGTTAAAGATAACATCATGCATCACATTATTTAGCATACTGGATCCATTAGAGTCTTCTGGTCTATTAGCATCACCTTCGATTCTGGATGGATTTTAATGGATTGATGACAGTTTTTTTTAAAAAAATTGTTTTAATTGAATTGTAGGATGCCATGATTTATCAAGGTAAATTAGAATATATTTCTCAGAATTTTTTTCCTCCCCTAATACCCAACCCTATACTCTCAATACTTGCATATGTACATACATATGTATGTTTTCATGCATGCATGTATTTATTCCAACCATCCATGAAAATATATTTGAATTTTTAGTGCAGATGGAGAAGCGTGAACAAGAATTAAAAGAATCAAAATTGGATGACATGGAAAACAAGAACATTGAAACAAATCTCAGTCATAGAGGTATCCACTGTCTTTATCTTCTCTTTTATAATAAATATTCATCCAATTCAAATGCACATAAATATTTTGGTTTTTCGGAGTTTTTCATTTCTCTAAGACAACTATCACTACCACTTTAGCATGTAGATCATTTGCCATCATATATGCAGATTTAAAATTTCTATTTAATATTAATTCTTTCTAAATTCAAACAGCTTCTTATTTTGCAAAAATACATACAATCTATTACATAAAAATCAAAAAATGCATTTACAATCGGAATTTAATATCTCTAATGGAATTTTTTGGTTTGGTATTCTCATGTGTCATTATAAAATGTCAAAGAAATGTTTTCTTCATAACATGTAGACAGACTATTTTAACTAGAGTCGAGGTTTAAATTATCATGTTTATGTATACCAGTCTTAGACTTCATATGTTTTGTGGTCAAAGACGTCTAATGAATTCTTTCATAAACCATTCCATCATAGATATCTTTGAAAAGACTCACATATTATATTTTAAAAGATTAAAAAATAAAATTCCCATGAATATTATGGTGTATGTATTGTTGAAATTATCTTTTATTTTAGAACGTAATTTATTTTTTAGGTTGACATTCAATTTTTTAATCTGCAAATTCAGGTTTTTTTATTTTAAACATTTTTTTATATGCTGAAATGTCATCCAAGCATTTAATGTTGGATATTTGTATAGGGTGACATAATCTATCAGTGACATTAATACTTATGATTTTTATTTTTAAATTTAAATTTCCATTTGAATGTTCTTTTCATTCATTTCCATTTGATTATTATGTTGTATATACTTATGATGTTTTCTTCATATCCATTTGAATGTACTTTTCAGTGGGATATTTCATTCCGGTCGATTTCTCGATGACATTAATACTTATTCTGCATATTCAGGTATTCTTATGTTTGTATACTTATACTGAATATACTTATGCTGTATAGTAATTCATTCATGTTCTTTTGATGATTTCTTGGTGACATTATTACTTATGATGTTTCATTCATGTTTGATTTTATAAAATTTAATTAATTATAAAATGTTAAATATATATATATATATATATTATGATTCATGTATATGTAGTTCATTCACTATAAAAAACATGTTCCAAACAAACGTTTAATGGATACAGTAACATATACATATATTTGATTGGATAATAGAATTTGGATTCGAAAATCAAATTTATCAAAATATGGGTTGTTTAGTTCTTTATATTTCTTTTGACATTTTCATATTATTGTTTTATTTTAGACAACCTATATGTTTTTTTAGTAATTTGTTTCCGCATATATATTACCCAATTTACATATTTTACTGTTTGTTTCAATTATTAGTGATTTCCCATTTTTTGATTAGTCATTTGTATCAGTCAATTTTATTTGTAAATTGATTTGTCATGTATGATTATTGTAAAACAGAATACCCATTTTATCATGTCATTTGATTTTCTTGTTTACTAGATTACACAAATTTACATTAGGCATGTTCCATTCTCGTAAAACAGAATTCAATTTTTATGAAATCATGTGATCTCTTATGGTTAAATAGAATAAGCTATTTCTGAATACTGATGTTTGTATCCAGATTTCAGATTTTCGGATTATACATATTATGTTCCAAAAAAATGATTATCTAATTTTATGATATCTCATGTTTCTTTCCTGCTACAAAAGAAGAGTATAATTCAAAGGCCACATTTAGGTTTGGGGATGCAATTCAGCATCATGGCATAGCTATGCATATGAAAATTTATATGTCAATGGTTTTATCCCAATGGAATTATTCTGATTATACCTACTATTATGTTCTTGTATTGAATGTCACTATTCTTTTATTTTGGTATCTCATGGGATGTATACATTTCTGTGAGTTTCTTTCTGTTGGAAGAGATGTATACATCAATGTCGTCCCACACTAGGAGCTATTTGCATTTTCAATTCATGAAGGGGAGATCACACTGGAAAAGCCTGATGTGGTTTTGAAGTCCAAGTACAATACTGGATCATTTCATGGTATCATTTTGAAGCAAGTCATCCCTTTTTCTCTACATTAATTAATTTCATCATTTTATAGCATGTTCTATTTATTTTAATCATTTTTTATCTACAGATTTAGATATTGGCTGATTTTATAGGGTGTGAGGTTCTAGAAAAATTACCTCTTATCCCATTTCAAAAACTCCAATGAAATTTAATTCCAGGCTATACAATAACTCTATTTTCTTGAACTATTTTTAATTTGATCTTGATTCTTTTTAAATCCATATATCATGCATTTTTATACTATACTTAAACTCATAAATAGTAAATCAGTGAACCATTCCATCAGTTCATCATTGAGAATGTTCATATCTTCTCAATACGCCAAGATTATTGAGAGCACCTCTATACTTTTTTTGGTCAAACGAAAGTACTCTTCCTTTTCTTCATTTGATGTTGTTATGGTACTATTACTTATAGGGTACACAATAGGATACAATGGCTGTATGATTCCTCACATTAATGATTATTCCTTGTGCAGGTGATTACAATCCAACTCAACTTGATTAAAGAAGATCAACAAGTTGAGATTCCCGCATCAGTATTGAATAAAATAATTATTCCATGTGCAGGGGATCACTGGCCATATTGATAGCCTTACCAGTGTCTATATGACGGTGAGGACGTACACCCTCATGTAATTGAACAAGATGGATTTCATTTTAGTCCGATTTCAAGTCCATACATTCTGCTATAGGAACATATTCTATGCATGTTTGTCTCTAATCCTAATTTATATCATGTATTGTTGAGTCATCTTTACATACATGAGAGTTCTCTTGCAATAAATATTATTTGTTCATTATTTTGATTACTTTTTTCAATATTATATTTTCCATTTATCTGTATTCTATTATATTATAACATAATATGTTTTGCAATCTAATCAATTATTCCATGTTTTGTTGTTTACATCCCTATGTCTTCAATTACAAAATTATTTATCGTCATTATCCAAATTAAAAATGTCAATTTCAATGTTCTTTTCATTCATTTAATTAAAATCTCCATGGTGAAAATAATTTCTTGTTTCTTATAGAATATTCTTCATCTTTTGATATGTATTTATCCAAAAAGTATTCCAAATTCATAATGATTTTTCATATTTTTTTCAATTGTATTTTAATAATAAGTATCCTTATTTTTTTATTTCACACTATTTAATATTTATGTTCATTATTAACATTGAAATGTAGTATTGTCTTCCTAAAATAGCATTGAACCATATCACCGTGCGAACATATAAATAATTTTTTTATACCACAATGTGAATGCACATGCGAGTACTAGTTGTGATAAAAAATAGTTGTCTATCCTTATATAAAAGGGCTTTTATAACTATACATGGTTTAAACTTGCTTGGAGAAAGGTCCTGAATGTAGAGATATCATGATGTCCAAGATCAAAAAATATAATAATATGTGTTTCCATCATTGAGAATCCAGTCAACATTATCTATGAGATTATTTTATATGAAATTATACATGGATACATTTTAGGAAAAATTATTGATTAAATGATACATGTTTTAGTTATTTACCACTCCAAATTCATTATGCCGTATTTATTCATGATAGATTCTGATATACGTAACTCTTACTGATCATCTAATCTCACCCATTATTTTTTTCCCTAGAATATGAAAAACGATTTATTGAACTAAATCGAGGATGATATAATGTTTTTATGCTTTGAATTTTTTATTTTGAATGTAATATACGAATATTATATGTATCTAGTTCTTTAGAATACTAAACTAATCAGAACATTAGTATGAATTCCTTTGTATGTAATACCTATGTAATAAAGTATGTAGGGACTCTGGGTCACTGTAGTTGGTTTTATTATCATTGGGATCAAATGGGTTATATTAGGAACCTTGAAAGCTATATTTTGAATGAACATTGACAACATGATATTTATGATAAATGATAACAGTAATTGAGAACATTTACCATTATAGGGAATTTATTTTCTTTATCAGTATTCATGAAGATAATGAGATAACTCAATTTGTACAATTATTCATTTATGACAACTAATTACTGAAATCATATTGACATGAGAAAATAATGTAGATATTTCCCTAATGATCAAGCCAATAATTCTTTTATTAGAATTGAGAATTTCATGTCCATTTTAGGGAAAGTTAATCAGATTATAACTAAACAACTATCTTGAATAGAGAATCCTATTGTACCATAGAGTGAGTCTCCTATTTTGTATTTCTTTATGTGATAGGTGCCTCAATATTTTAGTGTAATTACTAATCTATTAGTAGCTAAAAATGGATTAAGTCTCTCAAAAAATATATTCCTCGCATTGGGATATAATGTATGTGAAAAACTTATTCTCTGAGGGTGTTTCTTGAATAGAAATGAAGATCAATGGTGGCCATTGGTTAAAAAACATAAGAGGAATAATAATTATAAATAATGTGGTAGAAAATATAACAAAATTTTCATTGAGAAATTGATACCTCGTGAATAGTGGGATGGAATAGAGATTAACTTTCTCAATTTAACGTAGAATGAAGAAGAAAGAGTGGATTAGTGTGAGGATAAAATTAAATGATTATCCAGGAAAACATTGGACTACATATGTAATCTTA
Source organism: Viscum album (assembly GCA_963277665.1). NCBI lineage: Eukaryota > Viridiplantae > Streptophyta > Magnoliopsida > Santalales > Viscaceae > Viscum > Viscum album. The sequence continues at coordinate 1,325,811,807 of OY728161.1, read as the reverse complement.
AAAGAAATATTGATAATTTATTTTGTAGGAACAAGATGAGTAATCTAATAGAGACAATTTATAAAATGTTTTCATTCTATGTGTATAGAATATCAAGTGTCGTTAAGATAGAAAATGAATTTAATAGACTATATATATTCAAAGGAAATAAATAAGAGAAGAGATTCTCTAAAGACCATAAACATGGTAATGTATAAAATAGTAACAATAGAATGATGAAATTTCCATCATGTCAAAATTATGTATGGAAACATCAAGAATTTTATTAAGGGAATGGGGTTTTTTTATATGTGTCGAGACTAGGATAATATGGATAATGATTATGGGGAAAATAAAGAGAGTTCTACTGCCTAGATCTTAATATATAATTATGTGGGTTATTATTCAAACAAATTTCCTAATCTCCAAGGGAATCTTCCACAGAGATGACAATGGGGTGACAACCAAGCTTATTTGATCACAACTACTGAGGTATATGTTCATAAAGATAAGGTGACATGTATTCTAATCATAGGTTAAGGTTTTTCTAATTATTTATTTGATTTTAGATATTTATATTGTTTTACATCTTCCTTGTTATCCAAAAAAATTATATAATTTTATAACACCTAAATAATTTAGTTTTTAATCAAAACTGTTAATAGAAATCACAATATAACAAGAATGTGCTAGTCAATTCCCATTATGACACATAAATTTTACATATTTTCATATTGTACTGTTATCCCTATGGATTATTTTTAATTAATATATAGTATGCATTATAATTAAAAATAAGATGAAATTATTAATTGAAAATAGGAGGAAATTATTATTCATAAAGAAAATGTGGAAGTCCTTATCATTATAGAGGATAATTCACTATCTAACTCAATTATAGCTCCTTCCTAGAGCTATTATGAATGAGATTTTTTTGAAATAATAGATTTCAAAATATACATATGTAAATATTAATACTAAAATTGATAATGAAAATATTTTTCAGGAATACATCAAAATATCTAAAGATTAATTTCATGGATATACACTAAAGTGTGAAGTTGGGGGGTTTCCATTATTTAATCCCTAAATCAAGGAATATATGCATGAATCTATATAGAATGGCCATTTTGGAATTAATGGAGTCATAGAAACAATTATTGGAGTTGTGTGGTAATGTATTTATATTCCCTGGAGTTACAAAATTGGGAGGCAATGTTCTGTTTTCTATGAAGAAACAATGATATGTGAGTCTATTAATTGAGTACAGGGAAACCAATACTATTTTTGAGAAATAACAAGTATCATCCACCTCACATTGGTACTTATTCAGTAGAATTCATGGGGATAAGTATTCATACAATATTTTACTTTATTGGGTTTTATCATTTGTGAGTAAAGAATGAATATATTATAAATATAACATTTCATATGAGGTATGGACATTATAAATTTACTGTAATTCTATTTGGAATGACTAATGAACCATTTGTTTTTATGGACTTATTGAAAATAGAAATCACGGAATTTCATGACAACTTTTCTATAGAATTTGTTGATGATATCATGGTATATATTAAATACTATGAGGAATATGAGAATCACTTTGGGATTATTCTTATAAATCTTATAAGAAAAAGGTCATTTGGAAAATTAAGCAAGCATAAATTCTAGTACTAGAAGGATTATTTATTTGGTCATCTAATATGCTGGGATAAAATATTAGTTTATCATTTAAATACAAATGATGATAAATAATTTCATACTCCAATGTATATAACTGAGTTTTTAATATCATGATATTTTAGTAAAGTTATTATATTCTTAAAAATATGTTTTTCTCAATATTTATTTTTTGTTTGTTTTTGTTATTGAATTTTGTAATTAGTATTTTCGGAAATTTAACCAAATTATTTTATAAATTAAATATTGTTTATAAAATCATCATATCAAAATTATCTGATTGTGAGATTTTAAAAATTGTCTATAAAGGTTTATTTTTAGTGAATAGTGAAAAAAATCGATTTTTATTGAAAAATGAATTTTCATTATATGTTTTTACAATGTAAAATTATTTTTGGTATAAATTTTCAAATATAATTAGTTCCAATTGATTAAAAAAAATTATTGTTTTTTAAATTAACTTTATATAATAATTTATTATAAATGCATTTTATACTTAAAAAACACACTTTTATGAAAAACAATTTTTCAATTTACTTATAAATAAAATTATGAAATTTTTGGGGATTTAATTTTTTAAAATGGATTCCATATTTAAAATTCTTAGGTTAATTTTTTTTAAATTGTATCATTTTATTTTTGGACAATATAAATTGTATCCTTAAATGTTTTTGATGCCATAGTAAAAGGTATATCGGCTAATTAAAGGATAATAATAATATGAAAAACCATATAATGACCCAGAAACATGAATTAGTTTTATTTTATGAGCCTATATCTCCCATAATAATCAAATATTTAGTTATATTACATTTTTTATAATTTGGGTGTGATTTTGACCTTTATAATACTTTATATATAGAAAAGTGAAAATGTCACTCTCTTGTTTTTAATAACAATAATATTTTTAGCACAGACAGAAAAAAAATACAAGTTTCTTTATATATATAATTTTTAAAAATAAATTATTTATCATCATCAAGATTTTTTAAAATTTTTACTGAATAATTATTTACATTAAATGGATAGACCAATGTGAGGCAATAATTATTCAATTAAGGGAAAATCCAATAAATGATATTAGAAATATTAAAATTATTATAATTTGAGATAATTAATTTGATACATTAATTTTATATATTTATATAATATGTTATGGGTGAAATGAAATCATTTTGTTCAACATTATTTTTTGTCTTCATGCTACAAAGTCAGATTAGTGAATAGTTCTAAAAGATAAACTTTATTTGTTGTCTTCATGGAGACGGTAAGACATACGTACGCATGAATGCTACTTTCATTTCTATTTATTATTTTAATGAAATTAAAACATAATGATACATAGGTATATTATAATTCCAGTATAATATCATATATAATATCATTAAATATATCCTTTATACGTCCCACATATGGTATTAATGAGTCAAATCACTTTGAGGGGGCGGTAGTCCGCACTTCCTCAAATGAAATTATCGCGTTTACCCATAATGGAAACCATAATGGTATAAGATAAAAGAAAAATACAGAAGAATTAAGATAACATAAACATAATATATATCATATATAAATATAGTTTCATCTTAATTACCACCATTAGAGGAGGTAGGAGATAATCGAACAATCATCATTTCGTGAGGCGTTAGTTTTCCATCCACAGAAACTGTGCGTTCTTCACCTATTAGATTGAGGCTTGTGGAAGTGTAGTTAGAATCCTTATGATAACAACATCCTAGTATATTGAGGATACTTAAGTTGTTATTAAATAAAGGAATACAAATACTTTATGGGTTGGATAAGTAAAATAAAAGAAAAGAAGTTAAGAGAAACTATTGCCTTTAATTTGGGTAACTTCCTTTGGTTTGAACCGAAATGACTTATTGATGTTATTTATGCCTATAGTAAGCCTTCTTGGAGGAGGATAGGGATGTAAGGAACTCAATTGGGCAGATTTTGGACGATCCAAAAGTCTTTAGAGGTGTGAGGAATTGGATAGAAGTGGTTTCCTTTTATAATAGGGAGGAGGGGATTTTTAGGAAAGTGTGAAAATATTATTTTATTATATAATGATATTCAGTTTCTAAAGGTCACCAACTAATTAAAGTCAAATATAAGACGACTCATGGTAGAAATAAAATAATCTAATAAGAATTGTACATGTTTTGTATGTTATTTTATTATTTATAATCTTATTTATTTAATTAATTTATTAATGAGGTACATACTGCATCATTATTGTGTCATAAATAATTTAATTTATTTTTGTCTAAAAATTATAAAACAAATACCATGATTTAGGAAATCGTTTTTGCTTTAAAATAAATATTTATAGTTGAAATGATAATTTATATAACTCCATTTAAAAATTAATTTACTAAAAGATATTAGTTTTTGTCATTTTTTCCTTTACTTTAAGTTAATTAATCTAAAGTGACATTATCACTCCCAAGTGGCTAAATGGGGTCCCAAAATCGACCCAAAGATGGCCATGGTATTAAGTGACTCAACAAATAATGTTTGGACAGGTGTTTAGGTAATTTTGAATTATTATAATATTCTTTTTACCTTGAATTACCTTATTTACCTTTAGCTGCTGTAAATAAAAGTCAAACGTTACTATTCACCAAAAATTATTTTTATCTTATTGAACCACAGATTACTAACTAATATCAACCTTGTATGTCGGATTTTTGAAATTCATTTCACATAAGTAGTAAAATTTCATTTAAATGAAAAATTCAATTTTTTAACTCCTACTATGTGGTTTCACTATTCAGCAAAAATTGAAATTTTTTCTGAAATATACCAAAAATTCGGCCAAAGCTATATTTGATATTATGAATTCATAAAAGATGTTTAATTTGGAAGTTTAAAAACATATAAGTTGAATTAATTAATTTTATATTCATTCCCATTGTTAAAACAAATAGTGCATTTTTAAGAAACAATAACTATCAAAAGATTGACACTTGTTTGTGTCCAATTTCAAAGTGAAATTAATTTCAATGACCAAAATTAAATTAAAGGGTATAAATATATTCTAATTACACTTTAAAACCAATTATAAAGATAATATAACCATTTAAATAAATTAGATTAAATTGTAGTTTTGAATTAAAATACAATATTTTCACTATTCATTAAAAATAAACTTTATCAGAGAAATTCCAAATATTTACATAAAGTAAATTTTGATATTCCCATTCTAATAAAAGGTTTTTATTTGGTCAAATATAATGTATTAAAGTGACCAAAACTATATTTGAATAGGGTTCTCCCTTAAAAGGCGGTAAATCTTCCTTTTAATGTAAATTATGCTTAAATTTAGATTCATTCACATTTAAGCCTCTAACTTTTATTGGATAAATGTAAATACATTTAAAAAACATGTATAATAACTTTTTAGTTAGTTCTGTTCATTTCCACCACTACAACGGCTAGGCGTTAACCACCTTTTACAATAATAATATTATATTGTCAGTGTAAAACGTAAGATTTCAAAGAAACTCGTTGTTGTGTATCGGGTATGCTATCGAACATAGAAACCCCTTTAAAGTAAAATTAACATTTAATTCAAAAATGTTATTAAATAAGAAAATGTCATGTTCTTCATTTATCTGGGATGTTACAACCACCACATGGACTGATGCATTTTACTTTCCATTAACTCCTCTCATGATTGGTTATAATAAAGGAATTAATGATTACATATTATATTTATGAAATATTTTTAAAATTGAAAATAAAATATATCTTTTAATTTATTACCTTTCCATTCACTAAAAAATTACAACGTCGTTCATGTGTACTTGTGCACTACCTCCTCCATGGAGCTATATGACTTTTTTAACATCACCGCATCAAATGAAAGATATATACAACAATATTGAAAGGAAAAATGTTATATATGATACAATTATCATTTAATAAAATTAAAATAATACTTACCATTTTTCCATAATAATCATTGAAAAATGGAAAAATTATTCAAGCGTAGGTACGACCAACCAAATATATGATTATATCATTTTTAATTATCATTAAATACCATTAATTAATTGTTTTTATAGAAAACATTAATGTTTAGTAATAATAATTAAATCCTTTTTATTATTTTTAAGTAGATATAATAATTACCACTATCCATAGATGACCTACGAGTTTCATTTTAAACATTGGAGCAGAATATCTCCAAAACTCTTGATGTGAACTTAATATATTGTGTAATATTATATAACAGGGATGTAATTTAAATAAATTGAATAATAAAATTTATAAATTTTTTCACAAAAATAAATTATTAAGATTATTTTATTATTCAGAATGATAAAGAACATACGTGATGAGCCATACTCGAGGTGAGGGAAATAATACTTTAAAAAACTTGTTTAAATTAGTTTTATGTTTTATATTTGAGATCATTCTCTTCCATGTAAATTTTATTCTAAATGTTTTAATAAAATTTAAAATTTATAAATAAATTGTTTATGAATTTCATGTTTACAATATTTTACTTATTTAAAATATATTTTAAATAACGAATGTTTTTTAGATATTATAGAAAGGAAATTCCTTTTTAACAATCCTATTTTAATGTTTCCCTTGAAGCTATATTTTTATTCCATATTGAAATTTCAAAAATTATATTACCGATTTATATATATATAAAAAAGAAATATTAATTCCATGTGAATCTTTTTAATTTCATTTATTTTTGGAAAAGTAATATTTTACAGAATGTTAGGAATTTTTTTAGAAAATACAAAAGGAATGCTTTATTTTACCCTATATAGTGACAATGACACTTACCACCACAATAACTACTATTTTTCATTTTTATTGCATTATAATATTTCATGTTTTATTCCAATAAAAACCCTATGTCACTTTTTTATGGGGAATTTTATCTCTGAAATTTTGTGATTAAAAGAATGGGATATATCAATATCCGAAAAGGCTTTCATATGTGTGAAAAGTATGAATTATGACAAAAACATTTATGTTCTATTTTATGGTTTTTTGGAATTGTTTATGATGACGGGTGGTTCAGATATAAACCATGTGTCGGTGATCCACTTATAGCTCTCCAATGCATTGGTTAAGGTGGTGGAGTTATATGATTAAGTTTCTCCTATAAGAATATCAGAATATATTTTGAGGGGTATTCTAAATATAGGATTATGTCTACCAATATGGTTTCTACTGAGATATTATTTGAATTTACTAATAAGTTCTTCCATGTATAACTGTGATGGTTTTTTCAAGTGTAACATTGTTAGATACTCTATGTATTACCGTGATGGTCCTTCTATTTGAAACTGTGAGATTTACAAAATATATAAGAATGATATTAAAATCATTCCCTTATTTCCTACAAGAATTTTTAAGAATTTTATGGATATAAAATGTCTCATTGAATAAAAATTTTATTCTCTTTAGGGTAGAATTTTTTTATTTAATAATCTCAAAGAATAATTTGATAAAGTTTTGTACTTTATTGGTTTTTATTTTTTCACTAGACTACCAGTTTCCTTATTTATTTTTATGACCCTTACAAATATTTTTGTGTTCAACCCACATTTAGAAACTTTATTTACTAGTTTTTAATGAAAATTGGGACATGTATGAGGTTATGATGTAAATCATGAGGATATTTCCTGAAAATAAAATTTCATATACTTTTAATGATTTTATGGTGAAAATGGATACTAATTAAAAGTGTTCACATCTAATGATTTGGTATATTATATATGAGTTATGACCTAATTATCCAAAAATCTAAACCTAAACAACTTTTGTTGATACAAGAAAGTGAATTTGTCTTTAAAATATCTATAATATATAATGTTTAAGGTTAAGTAATTGTAGTTTGTATTAGATAATTGTTTTTATAACATTATAGGTTAAGATGTTAATTAAACATATGTTAAAATTCCCATATAAACCAAAAAGATGGTATATTTTGGAGAATTATGGTTAATTTTTTAAAAATAGAAATTTGTTGAAGACAACGTGTTTATGGATATCATAATATTTATCATCCATATAAAATGGTTTATTTGGATTTTTTTTTGATTTCATCAAAATAACATTTTTGGTTTAGTAAAGGGCCAGATCAGGTAGGTACCAATGTAACATTGGATGTGAGGGAAAATTTGTTGGTTGTATGAATGGGATACCAAATGAAATAGGACATGTAATGAAATATCTTGTGGTTATTCATAAACAATTATCACATGTTATGATTAACAAATTTAACACTGATGAGTATCCTAATACATAAAATAATATATAGATAATGTTACGTGGAGGATCATGTGATAAATATCTTAATGAAAAAATTAATAAATGAACATCATGTCATTAATGTTGGAAGAATCACCTAGGAAAATTTATTAATGGAATGAAAAGATGTTTTGTATGAGGTAACGGAGGGAATAATGCAATAATTTTACTGGCAAAAACAAATTCCTATGTTATCCCTAAAAAGATGAAAAATGTTATAATTATGTAACCCATTGAATTTTTAAATATAGGGTGTATAAGAATTATAATAATTTATGATGTCGGGGGAAAACATAATATTGTGATCTGTATGACTGCCCAGATAATTGATTACCAAATCAAAATTCCATTTTTTATAAAGAAAAATAAAATAAAAATGGAATTTTAATGGTATTGATTATATCAAGGCATATTTTTTTTGATTTTTTTGAATATTAGGAAATGATTCGTACTTTTTATAGGAATGACATTTTTGGGAATAATGTCAAAAATCATGCTTAATAAAAAAATTGAATGAATAAGGTATCTATCTATTGGGATTAAAGAGGTATGATGTAGTATCATATTTAAAGATGATATGAGTGAAATTTCGTAGACACCCCTTTTATGGTTTCATTTTAAGGTAATACGTTTGGAGACATTTTTGGTTTTTTGTTGAGGTTTGAGGTACATTCATCTGATAATTTAAATAAGTAAAAAGTTTTTTATGGAAGAATTATATTTTAATTTTGTGGATAAATGTACAAATGTATTAAAACAATTAGGGTTTATATGAACTTTGATCATTATAAATATTTTATATAATTTTCATCAAATTTTGGTAATTTTATTGGAATTTAATTGATATAGTTTTAGTAAAAGAATGACCCACATGCCATGAGACAACCCATTGCACCTGAAAAGGCTACAAGACTTGAACCGACAACCAAAGGGATAAAATTTTGTAGCTCCTAATAGTGGATTATGAGATTTTATTATTAGTATGAAACAATATATATAGTAAAAAATTATATAAATAATTAATTTATTGATTTTGGAGAATATTTTTTATTGTAGTGATAACTATGGGATTGAAATTTGATTTAGTGATTAGTTTATTAATTTTATTTGGAAATATGTTTACTATTTTGTGAATCTTATTTCATTAAGGTAAACATATTCTTATGGGGATTAATTATTGAATTATCTTTTAGAAATCATATATGATATATTTGTGGTGATTTAGGTTATTTACTGAAATAATTTTCAGATCATGGAGATTATTTCATTATGGAATACACATTTTGTGTATATGAACTCAAGATTGATTAATGTTGACTATAGGTAAATTTAATATTAAATTTGAGAAAAATAGATAATTTTATTTGGAATTTTTGGGATTCAATCTTGGTTAGGAATATTTTGATAAATTATTGGAATATAACAATTTTAAAATTTGGTTGTTATTTTGAAGGCATTGAATATTAAGGCTCTATTTATTCATATGATGGTTTATTATTTTGGGGAAATATCTTATCTTCTACTAATAATTATGATATAGGTTAATGTAAAAATATATAATGTATAGTTTTTTATTTATTTTCCAAAGTATATTATCTATTAAAAGTTTATTTTTGTCCTTCATGCATAAAAATTCATCTTGATTACTCATCACATGAAGATAAAAATGATATTGTGGAGGAAACAAATTAAAGGAAGATTTTACACATTTCAAGTAAGTATATTTCCCTAGGTTATTTTTCTAAATAGAATTAAATTCCTCAAATCCAGGAAAAAGATCTTAAAACAAAAAAATAAATATAATTTTATTCTCTTTTAATGAATCAATGGTATTTCTAACATCACTATGGTTTATGGTTTTTTAGTTGTTAAAAATATCATTATAATTCAATTTATTATGATCAATGATCTCTATTTATCTCTATCATTATTTAGACATTATTCATTTCTTCCATGTTCATATTTTCACTTCCCATTTTTTTTTCTATTCTGAATTCTAGTTCGGCATTATTCGAGATCACCTTTGTATTTCCCTTTTCCTCTTTAATGATGAAGTTTTATAAACCCTTTTTAGACTTAGGATTTCCAAAAATATATTTCAAAATATCAACCACTGATTAATATGATTGAGTTAAAAATATTTATGTTTAAATTTCATAAATGTTTGGGTGTGGGAGGGGGTGAATTTAATATCCATAGATTTTAAATATAAATTATGTTATATAATGCGTAAGATATACAACACAGAGCAAAATCAAACTGAAAAATATATTTATTTATATATATCCATTATAAACTAAAAATTAAATTAATTAGACTGAATATTAATAAATATTTATATATATATATAAATTCTATTAAAATAAATTTATTTAATAATTATTAAGAAATAATAAATCAATATTTGACAATGTCATTTCACACTTCAATGAAAGGTTAACTGAAAAATGATTTTATTTCGTTTTTTAGTGAATATTATTATTAATTTCCATAAATTTTAGTAATTTACTTTCATAAAATATATATAAATTTAAAAACCATAATATTACAATGATAATTTGGTGAATGTTGGAATTTTTTATGAAAAGTATGATATTTCAGTGAACAGTAAAAAATAATGATTTTAATTCAAAAAATTATTTTATTTAAAATAATTTATAAAGTAAACTTAAATTTTTACAATTTTAGAAATTGAATTAGTTCTTTTTGATAGAAAAAACACAATTATTGATTTTAAATTCACTATATAGTGGAATTTATTATAATTTTTTATATAAAATGGTCATTTTTGGTAAAATTGTATTCATCATGTTTTTCTTGTTTAAAATTAAATTAAATTATTATAATTATATATTTTGAATTTTTAAATGGAATAAATATTTCTAATAAGTGGGTATAAATGTTGTAAATATTACACTATTAGTGTTGTCCAATATGCATAGTAACCTTAGTAATTTTAATTACCACGGTAAAGGGAAAATCAAGTTATTAAGGGTAAAAAATAAAATTATAATGACTATAAAATGAAATAAAAAATGAAAATAATTTTATTTTATGACTCCACATAGTCCATATTAATTCAAAATTTTCATACATATAATTTTAATTCTACTTGGGTATGATTCTGACATTTAAAATATTTTATTTAGATAAAAGTAAAAAATTTCACACTCTTGTTTTTAATAACTCTATTATTTTTAACATGGAGATAGATAGAATATATTTAATATTATAAATATTAATATTAAATCAAAATGAATTATCTATATCATGATAAATTATTTGAATTTTTACTTAAGAAATATCTACCTTAAATGAAAACACAATACAAACATAATAATTATTTAATTAATTGAAAAATATAAAAATTAATTTTAAAATATAAGAAGTAATATAATAAAATATATATAATGTCAGAAATTAATTTTATTGATGAATATAATAAGTTATGTTTTTAATAAAATATATTTTTTATTTTCAATTGTTATCTTGATGTTATTAATATCAATGTAGTGAATAGTTATAAATATTGACATTAATGATATTTTATAATAAATAATAAAATGTTCCAAAAAATAATAGATTTAATTATTTGATTATGATATGGTCGATAAAACAAATCATGGTACTTTTATGGGCCATTTTAAAATTTATTTTAAATATCTTGACACTCAAAACGAAAAAACCATATTGGCATGTAATGTTTGAAAAGTGTAAAGGGGTTAATACCAAAAGATAAGGGAAAAATGTTATTTAAAAATTTCATAAAATTATTGTAAGAGATTATTTAGAATCATCATAATCATATCTTCTAATATTATTAGTTTTTATCCATTTGTACCTCAAATTAATTTATGTTAAATTTATATTTTCAAAATATAAAGTGTATCCCTCCCCACTCATATAAAAGGCCTCCAATTATTCTCATATCATAACACATAAAAACCATTTTTTCAACAAATATCTAAAAAATCTCATAATAACATTCGTACCATGTTCTAGAGGGCTTAGGTATAAAATAATATGAACTTTACTTGTTCTAAGGTGTAATGTGAATAAGGTTTTCTAAAGAAAAGATACAACATTTAATTGATTTTTATATTCAATTTATTCTTCCACCTCCTTGAAATACTCTCCAACAATGACTATATAATTACATCAGCATATCCTATATACATAATGTTTTTACGTTCTTTATGAATGAAAATAATTTTTCTATTTTAATGTATATAGTGACAATAAATTTTCATACTACTAAAACTGTTATATAATTCATGGATTACATTATAATCAATCATGTTTTATTCAAAATACCCCTCTTTCCATTATATGATTAGAATTTTATTTTTAAAAAATGGTTTTAAATGAATTGAATAAATCAATATATAATTTTTATGGGTGAAATGATCATTTTATTATGCATGATTTCACATACACTGTTATGGTTCTTGGGAAATGATTATGAGGATAGGTGGTTCTATTAGAAACTAAGGGTCAATGATAGAATAAGATCTATTTAATTGATTGGGTAGAGTATGTGGATAACTGATTAGGATTGTCCCCATTGAATATGGGAATATATTTTTCACCAATGTGGTTTCTCATAAGTGATTATGTAAATATAATGTGATAGTTTTTCAAACTATAACCAAGATGGTCACTTCAAGTGTACCAATGATGATTAATCCATGTATAAGCATGTTGGTTATTCCATGTGTAACCATGATAGTCAATCCATGTGAAAGTGTGACATAAAAATTATTCCAATGTTTCCAATAATTTCTCTCTATTATTACTATTCATTTTAGAATATTCCATTAAGATAAATTTGTGTGTTTTTTATATTGTAATGATTTATTTCATAATCATAATGAATAACTTTACAAGAATTATTATTTTATGGGGATGAAGTTTTTTTTAATTGACTAAGGGTTTATTTCTAAATTTTTATGTCCCTTAATGAGATATTTAGTCTCATCCCACAATTTGGATTTTTTTCATAGGATTTTCGTGATGTGTATAGATAAATAAAATGTCAATATTAAAATCATGAAGATATGATAAAAAATATAACATGTTCCATTTTAAATGTATTTTTTATGAGAAAAATGGATACCGAGTAGATTTGTTCACATGTAATGTTTGTGTTTATTATGCATTAGTTATCACCTAACAATCGAAAACTAAAAACATAAGAAATAATTTTGAATGAATCAATGTGAATTGTAGTTTAAATTGATAATAGTATGTAATGTTTACTATTATATCCTTACATTGGTACATTCTTTCATTAGTTTGGTAGGTTATTTTTTTTTAAATTTCACCAGAATGGTTAAACCATTAACCATACTTAAATACAAATGGGTTATGTTCTATTGGAAAATTAACTATGAGTGTTGTTTTAATGAATTGAATAAGATATTGGTAAATGATCCAATTTTGACTCTACTATTATAAAATTATGTATTTTTGATGTATAGTTATTCATCAATGATTGTACACTATTGTTTCCTAATAAATAATGATAACACTAATTCATATTCACCAAGGTATTTGTAGACTCATGAATAGAAAAATCTCAATCTTGATAATTTTTTGTTAACTGTAATCATTGGTTTTAAAATATGGATACATTATCTCTGTGCTGAAATTTATGAATAATATAAAGATAAAAGGAGTTTTAAATAAAAATATTCATAGAAATATCTCAATATATGTAAAAGATGATGTGATGAGTAACTCTATTATTGTGATATATCAATACACTACCACACATGTCAATAAAATAAGGTAGTAGATGCATTGAGTAGTATATATCTCAATAATCTAGAAAATATAAGGAATGACCAGGATACTATGTTCATAGATATAGTAAATATGTATATGGGTATTTTTACGAAAGGGGAAAGCTCACATCTTTTTCAAATGTATGTTAAACCATCTTTATTTGAAGACAAAAACGTTCTCAAGACTAATGTTGATAATTTTGAATTGAAAATTACTGTCATGAATGATGAGAAATTATAAGACTTAATATATAATGATAGAATTTTGATATTTGGAAATTGGATATTTTTACATCAATACTTGTGGTAAAAATTGAATTATTATATGATTCTCATAGCATGAATTTATCTATACACCCTACTAGTACAAATATATATAGGTATTTGAATGAAGATTTTGGGTGGGAAAAAATGAAGTTAGAAATTGCTGATTATATATAATGATTGATGGATTTTCAATATTTGAAGGCATATAGATATCATTATAGGGTATTCCTGAAACCTATACCCATTCTAATGTAGAAGTGGTATGAAATTACTACGTACATTGTAACTTTATTACAAAATTCACCTAGCAAGAATAATTCAATATGGGTTATTGTTGATCACCTTACCAAATATACACATTTCCTATCTATAAGAGAATATTTACCTATTATGTATCTTTCATGAAAATATATTAACAACTTTTTAAGACTTCATGTATCAGTTCATTCAATTATTTGTGATTTTGATCCATGATTTACATCTAAGTTTAGGAAAATTATTTAGATGGCTCTTGATGTCTAGTTTTATTTTAGCACCTCCTACCATCCATGAAATAATGGGAAGTTCAAATGGAATATCAAAATAATGGAATATATATTTAGTTCATATTCTCTTGAATTTAATTATATCTGGGATCAATATTTACCTTCTATATAGTTTTACTATAACAATATCTTAAATTATAGTATTTAAATGGAACCATATAAAGCATTATACGGAAAGGGACGTCACAATCAATTTGATTGGATTATTCTAGTGAATTAATGCTAGCAAGACCATAGTATGTTAAGGATAAAACAAAAATGGTAAAGGCTATTGAAAATAATATAAAAAATCACAAATAAAAAAAAGTTTTATGTCGGTAATCGAAGGAATGATATAGAATTTCAATTGGGAGACCATGATTTCGTGAGTGTTTCACTACTGAAAGGATTTATAGGGTTTGGTAAGAAGGGAAAGACGATCCTTAAAAATATATGACCATTTTAAATTCAAGAAAAAAGTATAGAAGTGGAATACCCATTGAAAATGAAAACATTCCTTTATAAAATACATGATTTATTAAATATCTATATATTAAGGACATATATTCTAGGCACAACACATCTGTTCACATCTAAAAATATAGAACTGGAACCTATCCTAGTATACTATGAAAATTCTATTAATATTTTTAAAACTAGAGTGATAGTGGTGAGAATTAATATGAAGTTATTGGTAAATGTACTTTGGAAAAATAATAAAATGGAGGAAATAATGTGTCACGACCCGTCCCTCGAGGCCCATATCGTGACCACACCAAGCCCACCTTCCATAGGCCAGGGGATAGAAACTATCACCGAAAGGCATATTCCCTAAAACTGGTAAGCCATTTCCTTTATAACATGTAATCACACACAACCAAGAAAACAACATGATACGAACCTAAGTAAACATAATAGTAAAAAGAGTGTGTACAGTGAGAAAATAGGGTGAGAGTACAAGACACAATAGAATGTAGAAGAAAAATGAAAAGTAAAAGTAAACTGAAACATCTCCTATGAACACCTGCCAAGGATAATACATGAAGGGTAGGTACAGATCTCGAATGGTCGTCTCTATGGTACGCCTCATCTAATGTCCACCTCCGAGCTACCTCCAGTCCTGGTAATCTCGTCCTCAGTTAGAGTTTTTGGTCGTCTGCTCCAAACACAACAAGGTGGGGGTGTGGACCATGCAGGGGTGAGTACAACGATACTCAGTAGGGACCCGAGACCCTCAAAGATCTCATGAAATCCACAACGGATAATCCAAAAAGCATGTAAACATTTGAAAACAGTACTTAGTTATATGCTAATAAATATACCCAAGTTATCAAGTATACGCATCACATTCATGAGGAAACACAAGGCCCAACTCAATATCCAAAAGCTTCATTATTCCACAAAGGAAGGAACACCACGAAGGTAACACCGCAAAGGTATGTACCACAAGGGTAACACCACACAGAAGAATCCCACAAAGGTATCACCATGAAGGTAAGTACCACAAGGAAACATCACACAAAAGAATACCAAAAAGGTATCACCATGAAGGTAAGTAACAAGAAGGTACACCAAACAGATGAATACCACCAAGGTATCACCACGAAACAAAGTACCACACAGGAATTCCACACAAAGGAATACAAGAGAGGTATCACCATGAAGGTATGTACCACATAGGTACGCCACACAGAAGAATACCACAATGATTTTACCACGTTGGAAAGTACCACATAGGTATGCCACAAAGAAGAATACCACAAAGGTATCACCCCGAAGGTAAGTACCACAGAGGTATGCGATGGAGAATAATACCACCAATGTATCACCATGAAGGAAACTACCAAATAGGTATGCCACTTATTTATAAATACCATAAACATATCACCACGACGACATGGACTCACCTCACACCATGACTCATTCTAGGTATAGCAGTAGAGATGATTAGATGTAACTACTGAATCATAATACTCTTTTACAAGGCATACCCACGTAGGATCCTAAATCATCCGACCCACTCAGGATCGTAGTACATCATCAGAACCACATAGAATCCTAGTAAAACAGACTCACATAGGATCCAAGAGTTGTCCCATGTGGATTCTGAGAGTGGATCTGTGTGGGACTCTCGAACATAAACCCACAATATATCCCATTTACAGACCCACAAAGGATCCTTTTCTCAGGTTACAGCTAGCTATAGTGTTCCCGCACTATGATTGCTTGATTTCGGGAGGGTCCTCTCCTCAAGATAGCAGTCCAATACTCTAACTTTCATTAAGTCCAACAATGAAGTATCCTAAGGGACAGACAAGTAATAGGGGTATCAACGCTATAGACAGTGCATCATTCGGATAACCGGTTTATAAGTTATTAGCCTTTTAGTCCCTAGGGACCAGTCAGATTTGTGCTCGACACAACCCGACCGTACCCGAACATTATCAAAATCTCAAGTGGGATATTCCAAAAGGACTGCCTCATCTCAAGGATTTTAGGTCCATAGACGGTTTGTCATTTCGACACAATACAAGGGAGATATGCTGAATACAAGATACTGCAATAATAATATTAAAAATATTATTGGGTGTTTCATGGACCCCAGCCACAAACCAGAATTTAATATATAACATTAGGATTAAATCGGCAGTCATAATGGTAGGATCACATCACCGCTGACGGTAAGTAAATCGGACGTCGCATGAAAGAGTTATGGAGGGTTAAATATTTCCTAATAATAATATATTATTATTATTTTAGTGTTTTGAGTACACGATTCAAAAAACCCGAAAAAGACATCCCATATTGGACTCATAATTTCCGTCATGATTTTAGGGTCATACTACTGCAGATAGTTCATGAAACTGAGGTCGCATAGATAAGTTACACAAACAAAATTGGTTTTCAACAAATATTAATAATAGAATTATTTATTATAAAATTATTTTGTTTTTATTTTATTTCTAAATCTATCTCAATTGATATTCAAGCTTGGTATCCTTTCTCCATGCGATTCCACAAAGTTTCACCCCCTTTTATTTTCATATTCATTTTACTTTAACACTTTTTTCATTTAAATTACATTATATATAAAATTAAATCCTTCCACGATTTTCCTACTTCATTAATATTAAATCTCAACCTCCAACCGTCGATAATGACAATCACGATTCCGCTGGGATGAATAGGAACCTGCTTGCACCTCGCTGTAACCGCACCGGAAAAACTACACCCCACTGTCCCCCTGGCTGATGCGCCTCCTACACTAGCCACACCAGACCGTCTTCGCATCACCTATCTTGCCCGGAGCTGCACCCAAAAGACACTAAGGAATTTCACCTCCACATTTCCCCTTCTGTGGGCCACTACATCTTCGTTCTAATCCCGAAAAATTTGATGATCGCATATTCAGGATCCTTGGGTCGAGGTCTCTGTGTCCATACATCATGCACAACAAAATATTGTGTTTCCAGCATGCTTTTTTATTAGGAGTTGAAGACCGCATAATGAATGCACAAATAACAAAAGAAAATATGCAAGGTATAAGTGCAGAACGATGGCCATGATAGTTTGGACATCGTCATTGTGAATCAATAATATGAAGAATCAGCAAATAAATTCAATCATATTTCAAAATTAAAACCCATGCCTTGACGTTCTTTGGAGATGTCATGAGAAAGGAGATGAAGACATTCAAGTTCATTGCTCCTACACCATGCTCCGGATCTGATCTCATGCGTCATCCTCATTCTTGATCCGGAGGACATTCTTCGTCGGATGATGTTTGTCCACCAACCAAAAACTACCAAAAGCTCTCCCAGAAACATACCATTGCCAACGATCCCCCAAACTAAGAGGTGTAGAGCTACTTAATTAATTAGTAGATCAATTAATTATTGGTTTATTAACGTGGGAAAATTACAAGGGTTAGCTCACAGTAATGGTGAGTTCGGTTGGTCCCCACCACTATGAATTAAAAGGAGAGGTGGGAGGATATTTAAAATAAAATATATTTATTTTATTTAATTGTCCATGAAAAATGAAAAAACCCAACTTCTTCTCTCTACCAACTACTATTGAGTTTAAACCTCTTTTAATTGAATAACGACATTTCGAGTTCAATAGTGCACTCATATTTTAATTCTGAGCGCTGGTTCAAAAGTTATATGACGCTGATGGCGCGTTTACTAAACGTACACGAAAAAAAGCATGGAAAAATTATAACAGTCACCCTTAATCTGTGCAAGTCGATGTTAGGCTCTACCTAAGTGAAACATTCCCCAGCGAACCCAAAAACACTCTTTTATTTCCAATATGAGTAACTGTTTAGATGTTATGGATTTTATAATAAATTAACTTCCACTTAATTATTTTATTTAAGGGAAAAAACTAAATTTCATTGGTGGACCGTGCCGACCAGTGTTAGTATCTTCTTAAGGGAAGAATACCCTCACGAGTTCATCGGTGGTATCAGATTTTTAATCTGAGTTACCATTTGTGAGTTATAAGCATTTTAAAAATTAAATAATTTAGATAATTATTTTATTTACGGTTATTCCATTTTTGAGTTTTCTCACAGGAGGCCCACATAAATTAAAAATAAGTCACACATAGGGTTAACCCACTATACTGATCACAACGGTGCCCTCAGATTTCTGATCTAGGAAACCATTTAACAATTATTCATCTTTTCAGGAAAATCTCTTACGCGCACTAAATAAAACTCAAACAAACTTCGACGGATCATTCCGGGCACTCTGGGCCACAAAATCACACGCCTTCAGATTTCACGGTCTCAAAATAATTCCATATAATTTAAAATAATTATACGGAAATTCCAGGACATTACATTCACACCCCCTTAGGGCTTTAAGTCCAAGAAATCCACAACATAGACTAAGGAACCAAATGGGGGATAATGAACATGAAACAAAGCATCCCAATCCCATGTGATATCCTAGAGGTTCTCATGCTTCCAATGTAGGTATAAACGACTCACGAAGGACCCGATAATGTCAATACTCATTATCTACTGGAACCTCCGTAAATGTTTCCCCATATTCAATGTCCAACTCATCGTGGTCGATGATGTGAGATGATCCATCCACATATTCCTTAGCTGGGATACGAGGAAGATGTCGTGCCCCCTCTCCAACTATGGTGGAAGAGCCAAGCGGTATGCTACATCACCTATCCTTCGAATTATCAGAAAAATACCAATAATCCTTAGTGATAACTTGTCTCCTCTTCCAAATCTCCATCGCCTCTGAAGAGGAGAGACTGGCAAGAAAGTGTGGTCGCCCTCCTAAGACTCAAATGGTCTTTATCCCCTGTTAGTAAGAGAATTATTCTGCTACTTCCTTAATCCATGACCACCAGTACTGATGTCGGAAGTCCTGGTACACCATCACCACAACATGATGTAACACTAAAGGGGATGTATGGATCTCTCTCAACACCTCCTCTCGAAGCATCACTAGTTCTATAGTGCATCCTATGAAAATGATGATGTTTTCCCCGCCTTCAAAAAATATTTATGTAGACCGTAATGAGGATATCCGAGAACATTGGGCCTCACAGTCAATGTCTCAAGTTGTGCCTCCCTGACTCGATGAAGAAGTGGTGGAGTGATTGTAAGAGACTGAATATAAGTTACTCTATCTCGGTCCACATAGGATATCCATAAAGCAGCTAGCTACTCTGTTGCCTCACAAAGTAACTCCCAGCCAGACCTCCTGCTGAGTGCATCTGCTACCATGTTCCCCTTACAAACAATATAGACTATCTCAAGGTCATAGTCTTGGAGGAACTCTAGTCACTCCCATTAGAAAATGAAAAATGAAAACTCCTACTACCACGAGGGTAAGGCTGGCCGACTGAAAAGTGATCGACTGTAACCTCAAATGCATGAGTTTAACCTGTGCTGCCTCGGTTTCCTTTTTAACCTGCTAAGGAAATCCTCATACTAACGTTGTATATAAACCGTAACCTTTTTTCCTAAAATAGTACATCTGAGTATGAATTGTGGATGTCCAATCTTACCCAAACTAATGTCATAAGACCTCGACACTACCACCAAGAGGATCCAACCAAAACTCTCACCTCAAGGGTCATATCACATCATTGGATTATGTGTGATTATCGAGTCTCCTCCCAAAGGTATCTCTAGATGTCAAGGTCAATTCAATTGTTTAATCGGAAACTCTAGGTCTTGTTCATGATTCATGGAAGGAAGGAATGATTGGTACCAATGTCTATTTGTATGACAACTAGTATTAGACACATATCGTACCTCGAATCATTCATAGAACCCTTGGGTCACACTCCTTGACCACATGCAAATACACTCTTACCCTATCCTATAGCTCCCAAAGCCTTGCAGGGACCTCAAAGGGGGGTGGTTGTAATATGTCGAAATGTACACCACCTCATGCTGCTCCACTAGCTCTGTTTCTACATCTGTAGTCCTGTAGATTCATCTATCCCTAACACTTCTTCTTCCCAAATCATTTTTACACACCCAAGATTCTAAGACTGGCGCCAATTTCGTGTTTTCCAACTACTAACATTCACTGGATGTATCCACTCTGCCAAAGAACATTAAACCACAAAGGTACTCTTTAGAACCCCAAAATAAGTATGAATGCAATGAGGAATAGTGCTGGCTTAGATGTCCTTAAGCACACCGAGCTCGAAATTCTGAGCCCCAAAGCACTGATCATATCATATTCATCAAGTAACATGAATGATCGGTACACATTGATGAATACTCAGCTACCGACATGTCGTCCTGGCGAAGCTGTAGAAGATCTAGAGAACTCTCAGCCACCTCCTCATGCCAGTCCTCAGCCGCCTGGGAGTCGGGCTCTCCTCGGAACCTGAGGGGTATCTGATGGTGAATCACATGTAAGGCACCTAGCCTATATGTGTCATCTACCAGTAATGTCGGTTTTAACGGTAGACCAACGTGCAGTAATATAGGTGACACACTACACGAATGTACTATCTCGGGTAATGGTCCATGTACCGAAGCCTCATCACTTTACGGACCATCCTCTTGGTCACTCCCCAAAAAAATACTTGTATCTAAGATCACCATCTGCTCTATGGGAGTCTCATCTAGGAAGAAAACTCTAGCAACTACCTCCAACCAGCCCTCAACTGTGTGGGAAACTCTCTTGCCTCGAAACCCTAGAGGCTTCTGCTGCTAGAACTCCTGCAACGTGCTCAGTAGGCATGCACCATTTGCCAGTGTGGATGGTGGTATCTACTGCCCAAAAGGTGGGGGTGCTGTTGGTACACCACTTGAATGTGCCCAAGTTGCATGAGGGCCCTGCACTGAAGCCTCATCGCTCAGTGGGCCATCATCATGTACTCTCTCTGGAATCCTAGCTGGTTGTCTATGCAGTAGAATCCTGATAAGGAAGAGGTGTTCCACAGTCATTAAGTTATTCCCGGTGAGATGAATAAAGAAAACATGAGAAAAAATTTCAAAACACATACACAATTAGTGTTTTTGTGCACTGAGTCAGAAATCAGAAGTCAGGGTCCTTGTGTATGGATATGTCGGCCGCCGAACCAACACTGGATTCCCTAAACTGATATCCAAACTCATAACACTTAACAATATTGTTGTTAAAGGATCAAAGTCCAATGTTCCACAGTATAATCAACTCCTATGATACCAATTTGTCAGGATCCATCCCCTGGGGCCCGTGCCATGACTACCCCATGCCAGCCTTCCATAGGCTAGGGGCTGGCGACTAGCACCGAAAGGCGTAATCCATAAAATAGGAAGTCATTGTCTTTATAACCTATAAACACACACAACCAAGCACACAAAAAGATATTAACACAAGTAAACTGTATAGTTAAAAGAGTTTGTATGGTAAGATATAGGGGCAAGAATAAAATCCCAACAGGAAAGTACCAAAAAACTGAAAAGTACAAGTAAACTGAAATAGATCTTCTGAACACCTTCCAAGGATCTGACATGAAGGGTAAGTACAGATCTCGAACTACCATCTCTTTAGTATGCCTCATATAATGTCCACATCCAAGCTACCTGCAATCCTGGTACTCTCATCTTTAGTCAGCGTTGTGTGTCATCTGCACCAAGCACAACAAGGTGCGAGTGTAGCCCATGCATGGGTGAGTATAATGATACTTATTAGGGACCCTGAGACCCTCAAAGGTCTCATGAAATCCACAAAGGATAAACCACAAAGCTTGTAAAAATCAGACAACCCTACATAGGTATATGCCCATACATATACCCAAGTTATCAAGTATACCCATCTCATTTATGAGGAAACACAAGGACCAACTCAAAAGCACAAAGCTCAACTGTTCCACAAAGGAGGGAATATCACAAAGGTAAGTACCACCAAGGTAACGCCACACATATGAATACCACAAAGGTATCACCACGAAGGTAAGTACCACCAGGATATATCACATAGAAGAATCCCACAAAGGTATCACCACAAAGGTATGTACCATGAAGGTATGCCACACCAAATAATACCACCAAGGTATCACCACGATGGAAAGTACCACACAGGTATGCCACACATAAGGATACAACAAAGTTATCACCACGAAGGTTAGTACCACAAAGTTACACCACACAAAATAATATCACAAAGAATTCACCATGAAGGAAATTACAAAACAGGTATGCCACACAGAAGAATACATCAATGGTGTCACCAGAATGTAAGGATCACACAGGTATGCCACACAAAAGAATTCCGCAAAGCTATTACCATGAAGGTAAATTCCACACAGGTACACCCCACATATGAATACCATATAGATATCAGTATGATGGTAAGGACTCAACTCACAATAGGATTCATTCTAGGTATAGTAGTTGGGATGATTAGATGTAACAACTGAATCATCATACTCTGTTAAGAGGCAGAACCATGTAGGATCTTAATCATCAGACCCAATCAGGATCCTAGTACATCATCATACCGACACGGGATCCTAGTACAATAGACCCACATTGGATCCCAGTATCATCAGAACCACCCAAGATCCTAGTATAGTAGACCCACACTAGATCCTAGAGTAGTCCCATGTGGTTTCATAGAGTGGATCCAAGTGGGCCTATCGAACATAGACCCACAAAGGACCCCAAGAATGGACCCAAAAGGATCCCTTTTTCATGTTACATCTAACTAGAGGGTTCCCGCACTAGGCTCCCTTGATTCTGGGAGGGTCCGCTCTTCAAGCCATAGGTCGAATAGTCCAACTTCCACGAAGTCCCACAACAAAGTATCCCAAATGACCGCCACGTAATAGGAGTCTCAATGAAATAGACAGTGCATCATTCAGATGCTCGGTCTATATGTTTTTATCCTTTTAGTCTAGAGGTCCATGTAAGTTTCGTGCTCGATCCAACCCGATCGTACCACAACTTTATCCAAATCTCAAGTGGGGTATACCAGAAGGACTGCCTCATCTTAAGGATTTCAATTCCATAGATGGTTCTTAATTTCGACACCGTATGAGGTACATATGTCGAATACAAGATCCCGCAATAATAATATTAATAATAATATTGGTTGTTTCGTGGACCCGAGCCACGAACCCGAATTTAATATTCAACATTATACTTATATCGAAAGTCTTAATGACAAGATAACATCGTCATTGATGGTATGTCAATTGGACATCGCACGCATGCGTTATTGAGGGTCGAATATTTAATAATAATAATATATTATTATTATTTGAGCGTTTTGAGTACCTGATCCCAAAACCCGAAAAATACATCCAATATTGGACTCATAATTTCCTTCATGAAGTGAGGGTCGTAATGTAGCTTATGGTTCATGAAACTAAGGTAGCATGAATATTTTACACATAAAAATGGTATTACAACCAAAAATAATAAAAACATTATTTATACATATATTTATTATTTTCTTTCTAAATCAATATCAATTGAGATTCACGTATGGTATCCTCTCTCCACGCGAGTCCACAAAGCCGCTCCCCTTTTATTTTCCGATTAATTTTACTTTTAATTTTATTTCCTTTAAATTCCTATCTCTCTCCAATTAACTCTTTCCATGATTTTCCAGCTCCTTCATTAATGAAAATTCTCAACCTCCATCTCTTGATCACGCCGATAATGCTTTTGCTGGGATGAATAGGGCCCTGCTCGCACGTCCCTGTAACTGCATCGGAAAAACTACAACCCGATGTCTGCCTAGCCACCACGCCACCTGTGCCAGCCACAACTGACCGCCTTTGCATCACCTATCTCGCCCGGAGTTGCACCCCAATGTCACGCGGTAATTTCACCCCCACATTGCCCCTTCCGCGAACCACTGCATATTCGTTCTAAACCCAGAAAATGTGATGATTTCATATTCACTATCCTCGGGTCGAGGGCTCCACGTCCATATGTCACCCTGAACAAAATATTGTGTTTCCAGCACGCTTAATTAATAGGCGTTGAAGAACACACAAAGAAAGTGCGAAGAAAAAAATAAAAGAGGCAAGGTTTAAGTGTAGAATGATGGAAATTTTAGTTTGTCCATTGTCATTATGAATCCATAATATGATGAATTAAGAAATAAATTCAATCATATTTCAAAATTAAGACCCATACCTTGATGTTCGTTGGAGATGTCACGAGGAAGGAGATGAAGGCGTCAATGTTCGTTGCAACCACACGACGCTCTCGATTTGAGCTCGTGTGTCATCCTTGTAATTGATCCAGAAGATGTAATTTGTTTGATGATGTTTTTACACAAACCAAAATATCCCAAAATATCCCAAAATCTCTCCCAAAGGTTCTTCCCCAATCTCCCCTTTTCCAAAGATCCCCCCAACTAAGAGGTGAGGAGTGTAGTACCCCCGGTTTGAGGTATGTGGGCTTTGTTTAGGCATTTTTATGTGTTTAAATTTCATTGTATGAGTTGGGAAGAGGTTGGGAGAGTTTGGAATGGTTTGGGATGAGTTTGGAGGCATTGAAAGGGGTGCACAGTTTGAGCACGGTTTGTGGAAACTGTGTGGATTCTCCAGGAAACCGTGTAAGGGAGACAGTAGGCTTCGCACGGCCTGCGCACAGATTTTCTAACCATGTGGGGAAACCATGCATACCCTTTCTCTCGAGGCATAAGCGTATGCATGGTTAGAACACGGTTTGCGAAACCGTGTAGACTAAACATGAGGACACCTAAAAGTAGGGTTATATGTTCCGGGCTCTCTCGAGCTTAACCTATTTCACTCCGATCATCCTCCCACTCGAGCCTCACTTAGGATTTCGGGTTCTCAAGGGTTGGAGGGGCTCTCCTACTCGGTTTGGAAGGATTTTGAAGAAGTTTCTTGGATGTTTGAAGGTGGTTTCTGTTGGGTAAGTCTCTCTTCTTGGTTTCTTTGTGTTTTCCTCTAGATCTGTTCTTCCCACTTTCTTGGTTTTCTAGATCTACACTTTTTGTGTGTAGATCAATGGTTGTGGTTGCCTTGGATGATGTTTTTAAGTCTTGCAGATATTAGGGAAAGGAATCTAGAGAGGTTTCGGTGGTGCATTCACCGGATTTGACGGGCAGTTCTTTGTGGGTCGATTTCTCGAGAACCCTAAATGTAGGTGGATTCTCTCTCGACTCCACATAGGTAGAGCTAATTGTATTGTTTACAATTAATTTTTTGTGCTTGAAATTAAATGTTTTTGATGTGCAATATTGTTTAGAAATCCCTTGGGTGATGTTTTGGTGATTTTTTGTAAAAGGGGGGTTTTGTGGTGAAATGATATTGTTGTGGATTTAAAATAGATTTTTTAAAATGGGATGCTATGGTAGATTTGTGAAAATGATTGATGGAACTAGTTTTCAATAATATAGTTGTTTTATTGAATTGTCGTTTTTCATGGAAAATGATTGTCAATAAATGGGTGACTTATTGATGTGGATTAATATGCAATGGAATTGGTTAATTGTATGTGGTTTTGACCTTGGTGGGTTATATTCTTGGCTTTGGTTTGTTTTGAATGTTGTGTGGAAGTTGCAAGAAGTACCACTATAAAAAGGGGATTGATAGTGGACCGAAGGGTCACCATCAATGGTAAGTGGACTATAAGTTCCACTAAAGTGTGAATGGGTGAATGAGTTGGAAGGAAGCTCCACCATTTGGTTGTTTTGTTATTTTTTTTGTGCATTGCTTTACAATATATAAATTGTTGTTGTGCATGGTTTTTGAAACCTTGTGAGGAAACCATGTGGACCCTTACTCTCGAGGTAGTAGTGTCTGCACAGTTAGCACATGGTTTTCCAAAACGTGCTAACTAATCGTGTGACCACTTAAAAATAGGGTTATAAGTTCCGGTCCCCCTCAGGCTCCTATTTCACTCCAATCTTCCTCTCAATTGAGACTCACTCGGGATTTTGGGTTCCCAGGGGTTGGAGGGGCTCTCCTACTCAGTTTGGAAGGATTTTCAAAAAGTTTTATTAGCGGTTTGAAGGAGGTTTCTCCCGTGTAAGTCTTTCCTCATGGTTTCTTTGTGTTTTCCTCTTGATATTCTCTTCCCTATTTCTTGGTTTTCTAGATCTACACTTGTTCTGTGTAGATATAGGGTTTTGGTTCCCATTTATAATGTTTATAAGGATTTTTTATGTTAGGGAACAGGATCTAGAACGGTTTCGGTGGTGCATTCACTGGATTTGAGGTGCGATTGTTCGTGGGGCGATTTCTCCGGAACCGTAACAGTAGGTGGATTCTCTCTTGATTCCACATGGTTAGAGCTAATGGTTTTTGTTACAGTTAATTTTTGTTTCTTGAAATTAATTTTGTTTGATTTACAAAATTGGATAGAAATCCCGTGGGTGATGTTTTTTGGATTTTTGGGAAAAATAGGGTTTTGTGGTGAAACGCTATTGTTGTGGATTTTAAAGTGGATATTTTAAAATGGAATTATATGGTAGATTTTTGAAAAAAAATTTTGAAAATTTTTGTCATTAAAAGGGTTGTTTTATTGAAATGTTGTTTGGCATGGAAAATGATTTTCAATAAATGGGTGATTTATTGAAGTGGAATGATATGCAATGAAATTGGTTGATTTCATGTGGTTGTGACCTTGGAGGGTTATATGATTGGATTTGGCATGTTTTTAATGTTGTGTGGATGTGGCGACAAGTAACACTATAAAAAGTTGATGGATAGTGAATGGAAGGGCCACCATCAATGGTATGTGGACGGGAAGTGCCTCTAAAGTGTAAATGGGTGAACTGGTTGGACGGAAGCTCCACCATCTGGTTTTTTGGTTGTTTTGTTGTTCATTGATTTTGAAGATTGAAATTGTGGTGCTAATGTGAAGTGATGAAATGGCTTGTGGTATGTCTGTTTGGCATTCCATTATTTTCATGGTTTAGGTGTGATGTCTTGGTAAGAGCGTGTTGGGCTCATGGAAATGGTGGAACTTGTGATTTATTTTATATAAACTGTTTTATATAAACGTGCTAATGGTTTTATCCAAGTGGCGTGTGTAGGGAAGTCATTTGGGGGAATCCTACTGAGTTTTAGTATGCACCCCCTACCTTGGCACATTGGTGTCTTTGCTGGTGTTGTGTACCGTGATGTGGGAAAAGGTAAGGAATCTCCCTCCTATAGTGGAGCGTTTTTATCCCTTGGTGGATCTTGGAGCTTGGAGCATGGTGGGGATCTATGGTGGTGGTGTCATGGCTCGTAGTGTTTGTTGATTAGATCTTTCTTGTAGTCTGATATGATTGGTTGTTTTGGTTTTGGGTTGTATTGTGGAACAACTTGGTTATATTTTGGGAATACATGTTTGGTTTTTGAAGTGCATGAATCATTAGTTTTGGGTTTGGTTGGTTTTTTCTAAAGGGAAAATCATTCCCCACTATTCCTTGACTCCCTCGGCATTTATTTCCAGCCTTTGGTGCCTTGGGAATTTCTCTTAAGACCAAGTAACCCTCACCGCATCTACAAGACAATATGGTTGGGGCGGGGTTTTTCAAGTGGTAACATCTTGTTCGGTCCTTTGGTGTTGACATTCGTTGTAGTGCATTCCTTGAGTCGGGATGGTAGCAAGGTGTAGGAATGTCAGAACATTGAATGTATTGCATAATAGGACGTAACTAACCCTTTTATGATTAAATTCAAGTTACCAGGGAGTTGTGCACATAAGTGTTTGGGAGACACTTATAGGCATTGCATGTCTTATTTTCGTGGGTGTAGCCAATGAGATGAGCGTGACATGCATGGTAGAAATGACTTCCCAATAGGATGTATATTTCATTGAGGTGTAATTATTTATGATGTGACATGAATGTGTGAATTTGTAAAGTGCATAAATTGGTATTTTGAAAATGGTTTGGTTTTCGAAATGGTGAATCATGAAAACTGTGAACTTGTGGAAAGCCTTGTGCGATAGTGTTGTGTAATGTGATTTGAAATGGGATTTTGTGATTTCTATGGAAGTGAGACACATGGGTGTTTGTTTTCTATTTATCGAAATGGAATTGGGTAGGCATCTTAGAGACCAACCGGAGGATACTGATGAGAATGTTGTAGCACATGAGCCTTAGGTGAACTATCAACTTGTGCAATGCATAGTGCAAGCTTTCCAAGCAGTGGAAAGTGGAAATAAAATGGAAGAACAAAGGAATGTGGATCATGTGGTTCAGTTTCAAAAGCAGAATCCACCCATCATCATGGGAGATTAACAGTCGGAGAGGTAAGAAGCAAGGTTCAATAGAATGGACAAGATCATCATGTTCTTGGGAACACTGGTAGAGTTAAAGGTGATGTTGGCCTCAGAATAGTTAGAAGATATTTCTCTTCAGTGGTGGGTGTTGGTAGTCCAAGCGGGGACCGACCAGGTATGATGTGGGAAGGCTTTGAAGGATTTTTTAATAAACAATTCTACCCACATATGTTCATAATTCTGGGTACACCAGATTTGATCAGTTTGAAGTAAGAGATTATGTCTGTGATGGAGTATGGAGATATTTTTATGAACATATTGAGGTTTTCACCTGAGGTGGAGGGTAGTACTTCGTTGAAGGATATGATCTTTGAAGTGGGGTTAAGGCAAGAAATCCGTTCAAAGATAGTAGTACCGTGTATAGATGATTACACAGAGATGGTGAATAGTGCCTCAGTGTCTGAGCGGGATTGATGGGCCCTCCAGGTGGAGGAATCATGGTGGTACCCATAGGGAGGATTGAGAACACTTACACTGGGTTCAAGAAAAGGAGGGACACTTATTCCCAGGGTGGGAATATGGCATATAATCTGATGACAGGATCAGAAAATATTCCTTCGAGGCCCTAGAGAAAGCCAGGATGTTTTCAGTGTGGTTCTACGAGCCACATCAAGTGGTACTGTATGGAACAACCTTGGGGATTTAATAATTATAAGCAGATGGGGAATCTGCAGCGTTATTGTTGGAATTCTCCAAGGTCGGGTGCGCAAGACAATCCTCAGGGATTGCGGACGTCATATGCTTTGACTAGATGGGGACATCAGCACACCACTCGTCATCAGAGTAAAGTGGGTCATGGTGATTCTCGGAATACCACGACGCCTCAGTAGAGAAATAAAGAGCAGAGTGTGGAAAGAAAACATGTGTTTGGAGCTAAGAAAGTTCGAGTTGATGATCAGTCGAAACCATCCACAGTACGAGGTACTATTCTTTTAAATTCCTACATTGATGAATGTGTTGTTTGATATGGGTGCTTCACACTCTTTTATTGTTGCACGTGTGGTTGATTTGCTGGGTTTAAGGGTAGAAATGATGCCCGAGGTTTTAAAAAATCAAACACCTCTGGGTCGAAGAGAGAGTCGAGCCTTCTTTTGTAGCGAATGATTTATCTTTGTTGGAGAGGTTGAGCTAATGTGGAATTTCTCAATGCTAGAGATAGATGGGTATGATTTAATCCATGAAATAGAATGGATGGTGTCTTTTAAGGCCCACATCGACTGCGATGTGTCGACAATGGATTTTATGACACACTATTGCATTAGACATCACTTTAGAGGGGAGAGGCATGAAAGGCAAGGAGCAATGGGTTTGTTGGCACCAGCAGTGTGTACGTTATCATATTAGTTGGCCATATTGTTGTTGGAATCGGTAGAGGGTGTTGAGCAGAGTGTTCTTTCGGAAGTGGTATATCCGTTCATGGATGGTTTTCCTAAAAAAATTTCTGGGATACCTCTGATAAGAGAAGTGAATTTTACGATTGATCTTCTTCCAGGGACTAGTCTCATCTCACTTCTGTCTTATCGGATGGCACCAGGTGAATTGCTGTAATTGAAAGTCCAGTTGTAAGAGTTAGAAAGAAAAGGGTTTATCCGGCCTAGCACAACACCATGAGCAGTGCCAGTGTTGTTTGTGAAAAAGTTGGATGGAACATTGAGTCTATGTGTTGATTATCATAGACATAACCAATTTATGATAAAGACTAGATATACACTACCATGAATTGATGATTTGTTCGACCAGTTGAGGGGAGCCGAGTGGTTCTCTAAGATCATCCTGAGGTCATGATATCATCATTTGCCACTGAGGAAGTGTGATATTCATAAAACAGATTTCAAAAGTAGATATGGCCATTATGAATATGTGGTTATGCCCTTTGGTCTAACGAATGCTTTGGAGGTGTTTATGGAATTGATGAATCATATATTTCAGATATATCGGGATTCATTTGTGGTGGTGTTTGTAGATGATATTTTGGTGTATTCAAAGACAATGGTGGAGGATGATCAGCACATGGAGACTATGCTAGGGATCTCGAGGGATCGTCGGTTGTATGCCAAATTGTCAAAGTGTGACTTTTGGATACATGAAGTTCATTTTTTTGGCCATGTGATTTTTGAAAGAGGTGTTTTAGTGGATCCGGAAAATATAGAGGCTATTGTCTCATGGAAACTTCCAAAGAATGTGTTTAAGATACAAAGTTTTGTTTGGAGAGCTGGTTATTATCGGCATTTTGTTCGTGATTTTTCACGTTTGGCTTTGTCGATGACAACTTTGGAATGAAAAAATGTTCCATTCCAGTGGAATGAATAGTGTCAGTGGTGTTTCAAAGAGCTAAAAGGTCACGTTACATCATCACCTATCTTGGTTTTTCCCGTTCCATGAAAAGTGTATGTGGTGTATTGTGTTTCATCAGGATCAAGGTTGGGGTGCATTCTCATGCAAGGGAATCATGTGGTTGCATATGGCCCATGGTAGTTGAGAGTGCATGAGAGGAACTACCCAACTCATGATTTGGAGTTGGCAGTGGGGTCCATGCTTTAAAAGTATGGTGTAATTGTATCTTCGGTGAGAAATTCACAGTATATGCAGATCATAAGAGCTTGATGCACTTTTTCTCACAAAGGGTTTTGAACTTGAGGCAATGGAGAAGAATGAAATATCTCTAGATGTTTGACTTTGACATGATGTACACATCAGGGAAGAGAAATTCGGTGGTGGATGCATTAAGTAGAAAATCAAATGCTCATGTGGTAAAATAGGCATCAGAACAGTGGTAGTTGATGTCATTTATAGCTGATATGCAGTTGGAATGTGAGGAACAGGGCGATAGAGTGGTCTTCTTTCCAATTTTGTTGATTCCTGACTTGGTTGGACTGGTTATAAAGGCACATATATCTGATTCTGTGTCTGTGACCACGGGGTCGAGACTGAACGGTGGGGTGACCATTGAGGGTTGGAAACATAATGGAGATTCAGTTTTCTGTTTTTGGAATCGGATTGTTGTACTAGTTTCTTGTCAGGAGCATCTTCTCATGGTGTATCATCATTCCAGGTGGGTTGTTCATCCTAGAATCCAGAAAATGTATAAAGTGCTGAAGGCGCAGTTTTGGTGGGGTGGTATGAAAAGAACTGTGGTTGAGTTCATTTGGAGATGATTGACTTGTCAGCAGGTCAAGGTAGAACATCAGAGGCCAGCCGGAATATTGAAGTCTTTTCCAATCCATGTTTGGAAGTGGGAGCAGATATCAATGGATTTTTTCACAGGTCTCCGAAGAACGGTCATAAAGCACGATTCCATTTGTGTGACAGTGGATCGGCTAACGAAGTCAGCCCATTTCATCCCGATTCGTGAATCTCATATGGTGGACGATCTATCCAAAATCTATATTCGGGAGGTGGTAAATAGGCATGGTGTTCCAGTTTTGATTGTATCAGTTAGAATATTGACGTTCACATCTCGTTTCTAGAAATCCATAAAGCAAGCCCTTGGAACTAAGTTGACCATGAGTACGGCGTATCACCCTCAGACACATGGTCAATTCGAGAGGACGATACTAACTCTATAGGATATGTTGTGGGATTATTTCATGGATTTTGGTGGCTCCTGGGAAGAGAACTTGTTGTTTTTTGAGTTCTCGTACAATAACAGTTATAAAAAATCTATACAGATGGCTCCGTTTGAAGCGTTGTATGGGCGGCCATGTCATTCTCCACTATGTTGGGTGGAAACAGGTGAGTCCTCGATGGTTGGACCTAGCCTTGTCCAGTAGACTACAAAGAAGATCAAGTTTATAAGGAAGAGAATGGAGACGGCTTAGAGTCGTCAGAAATCATTTGTGGATCATCGTTGACGGTCGTTTTCATTCGAGGTGAGTGACCATGTTTTCTTGAGGATTTCTCCTAGTTTGGGACATAATCGGGTTGGAAAGTATGAATAGTTATCTCCAAGGTCTATTAGACCTTTTTAGATTCTTGAGCGGGATGGTGAGGTGTCTTAACGTTTGGCTTGGCCACCTAGGTTAAGTGGGGTGAACAATGTGTTTCATGTGTCACAGTTGAAAAAGTATCAGTCAGACCATGACCATGTGTTCGATGGTGTCATTTAGAGCTAGAACAGGATGCTTCATTGGTGCACATGCCAGTGACGGTTGTGGATAGGAAAGAAAAAGACATGCATGGTAAATGCATCAGTTTAGTTCGTGTTTTGTGGTAACATAGTCAGATTCATGAGGAGTCTTGGGAGCAGGAGAAAGAAACGATCAAGTAGTGGCCCAAGCTCTTTCGGCAAATGATGGGTTCACTACTTTCTGAGGATGGAAAGTCCAATGATGGGGAGAATTTAGTACCCCTGTTTTGAGGTATATGGACTTGGTTTATGCATTTTTATGTGTTTAAAGTGCATGGGATGAGTTGGAAAGAGGTTATGAGAGTTTGGAATGGTTTTGGATGAGTTTGGAGGCTTTTAATGGGGTGCATGGTTTGACCATGGTTACTGAAAATAGTACAGATTCTCTAGGAAACCGTGAAAGGGAGACAGTAGGATTCGCATGGCATACGCACAGTTTTCAAAACCCTGTGAGGAAACCGGGCGTACCCTTGTTCTCGAGGCAGTAGCGAGTTCACGGTTAGCGCATGGTTTGCCCAAACGTGTGGACTAACCGTTCGACCACATAAAAATAGGGTTATAAGTTCCGGGCTCCCACAGGCTCAACCTATTTCACTCCAATATTCATCCCACTCGATCCTCACTTGGGATATTGGGTTCCCAGGGGTTGGAGGGGATCTCCCACTCGGTTTGGAAGGATTTTGAAAAGGATTCTTAGCATTTTTAAGGAGGTTTCTCCCGGGTAAGTCTATCTTCATGGTTTCTTTGTGTGTTCCTCTTGATCTTATCTTCCCTCATTCTTGGTTTTCTATATCTCCACTTGTACTGTGTAGATATAGGGTTTTGGTTGCCTTTTATGATGTTTTTAAGGATTTTGTATGTTAGGGAAAGGGATCTAGAGAGGTTTCGGTGGTGTGTTCACTGGATTTGAGGAGCGATTATTCATGGGGCGATTTCTCAGGAACCCTAAATGTAGGTGGATTCTCTCTTGATTCCACATGGTTAGAGCTAATGGTTTTAGTTGCAATAATTTTTTTTTCTTGAAATTTAATGTTTTTTATGTTTAAAATTGGTTAGAAATCAC
Organism: Viscum album; assembly: GCA_963277665.1. Taxonomy (NCBI): domain Eukaryota; kingdom Viridiplantae; phylum Streptophyta; class Magnoliopsida; order Santalales; family Viscaceae; genus Viscum; species Viscum album. Next base: position 1,325,777,351 of record OY728161.1, on the reverse strand, counting down.
TTGGGTGATGTTTTTGGGATTTTTGGCAAAAAGAGATTTTTGTGGTGAAATTCTATTGTTGTGGATTTTAAAATAGAGATTTTAAAACGAGATTATATGGTAGAAATGTGAAAATTATTTATGGAAATGGGTTTCATTAAAAGGGTTGTTTTATTGAAATTTTTCTTGGCATGGAAAATGATTTCCAATAAATGGGTTATTTATTGAAGTGGATTGATATGCAATGGAATTGGTTAATTGCATGTGGTTTTAACCTTGGTGGGTTATATGCTTGGAAATGGCTTGTTTTTAATGTTGTGTGGAAGTGGGAAGATTTACCACTATAAAAAGTTTATGGATAGTGGATGGAAGGGCCACCATCAATGGTATGTGGACGGAAAGTTCCTCTAAAGTGTGAATGGGTGAACTGGTTGGACGGAAGCTCCACCCTTTGGTTTTTTGGTTGTTTTGTTGTGCATTGCTTTTCAAGATGGAAATAGTGGTGGTAATGTGAAATGATGAAATGAATTTTGGAATGTCTGTTTGGAATCCCCTTGGTTTCTTGGTTTGGGTGTGATGGCTTAGTAAGAGCGTGTTGGGCTCATGGAAATGGTGGCACTTGTGATTTATTATATATAAACTATTTTATATAAATGTGCTAATGGTTTTATCCAAGTTGTGTGTGTAGGGAAGTCATTTTTGGAAATCCTACTGTGTTTTAGTACGCACCCCCTGCTTTGGCACATTGGTGTCTTTGCAGATGTTGTGTACCGTGATGTGGGAAAAGGTAAGGAATTTCCCTCCTTTATTGGTGTTTTGTAATCCCTTGGTGGAGCTTGGAGCTTAGAGTTTGGTGTGGAGCTATGGTGGTGGTGTCATGGCTCGTAGTGTTTGTTGTTTAGTTTCTTATTGTAGTCTGATATGATTGGTTGTTTTGGTTTTGGGTTGTATTGTGGAACAACTTGTCTGTATTTTGGGAATACATGTTTGGTTTTAGAAGTGCATGCATTGTTAGTTTTTGGTTTGGTTGGTTTTGTTTAAAGGGAAAGTCATTCCTCATTGTTCCATGAAACCCTCGACATTTATTTCCATCCTTTGTCACCTTGGGAATGTCTCTTAAGTCCATGTAACCCTCACCACCTCCACAAGACAATAAGGTTGGGGGGTGTTACAAGTGGTATCAACTTCTCCGGTCCTTTGGTGTTGACATTCGTTGTGGTGCATTGCTTGAGTCGGGATGGTAGAAAGGCCTAGTAATGTTGTAACATGGAAGGAATATCATTAAAAGAAGTATCTAACCCTTTTATGATGAAATTCAAGTTACTAGGGGGTTGGGAAAATAAGTGTTTGTGAGACACTTATATCCATTGGATATCTGATTGTTGTGGGTGTAGCCAATGAGATGAGCATGACATGCATGGTAGAAATGACTTTCCAATAAGACATATAATTTTTTGAGGTATAATTATTTATGATGTGATATGAATATGTGAAATTGTAATGTGAATAAATTGGTATTTTGAAAATGGATTGGTTTTAGAAACGGTGAAACATGAAAAATGTGAATTTGTAGAAAGCCTTGTTCCATAGTGTTGTGTAATGTTATTTGAATTGGGATTTTGTGATATCTATGGAAGTGAGACACATGGGTGTTTGTTTTATTTTTATATAAATGGCACCGGGTAGGCCTCGTAGAGACCAACTGGAGGAGGTTGATGAGAATGTGGTAGCACCTGAGGCTTAGGTGAACCGACAGCTAGTGCCAAGCATAGTGGAAGCTTTCCAAGTCGTGGAAAGTGGAAATAAAATGGATAAACCAAGGCATGTGGATCATGTGGTTTAGTATCCAAAGCATAATCCACCCATATTCATGGTAGATTAATAGCTGGAGAGGGTAGAAGCATGGCTGAATAGAATGAAAAAGATCTTTGAGTTCTTTGGAACACCGGTAGAGTTAAAGGAGAAGTTGGCCTCATATATGTTAGAAGATCTTGCCCTTCAGTGATTGGAATTCGTATTCCCAGCGGGGAAGGACCAAGGTATTAAGTGGGAAGGAATTGAAGAATTGTTTAATAATCAATTCTACCCACATACGTTCATAATTCAATGTAAACAGATTTCTTCAGTTTAAAGCAAGAGCTTATGCCTGTGACGGAGTATGGAGCTAAGTTTATGAACATAGTGATGTTTGCACCCGAGGTGGCGGGTAGCACGTCGTTGAAGGAATGGATATTTAAAGTGGGATTAAGGCATGAAATCCATTCAAAGATAGCAGTACCTTCTAGAGATGATTACAAAGAGATGGTGAATAGAGCCTCGGTGGCTGAGCGGGATTGTTGGGCACTCCAGGTGGAGGTAGCATGGTGGTTCCCATGGGGAAGATTGGGAACTATTATGATGGGTTCAAGTGAAGGAGGGAAACTTATTCCCAAGGAGAGAATATGGCATATAATATGACGACAGGATCAGAAAATCTTCCTCTGATGCCCTAGAGCAATCCGAGATGTTTTCATTGTGGTTCTACGAGCCACACCCAGAGGGATTGTATGGAACAACCTCGAGCATGTCATAATTGTAAGCAGATGGGGAATCTGCAACATTATTGTCGGAATGCACCAAGGTCAGGTGTGCATTACACTCCTCAGGTATCGCATACATCATATGCTTTGACTAGATGGGTACAATAGCACACCCTCTTCAGCAGAGTAAAGATGGTCATGGTGATTCTCGGAATACCACGACGCCTCACTAGAGAAATAAAGAGTATAGTGTGGTAAGAAAACATGTGTTTGGAGATGAGTAGGTTCTGGTGGATTATCAGTCGAAACCATCCATATATTCGAGGTATTATTCTTTTAATTTCCTACATTGATGCAAGTGCTGTTTGATACGGGTGCTTCACACTCTTTTATTGCTGCACGTGTGGTTGATTTTCTTGGTTTAAGGGAAGAAATGATGCCTGAGGTCTTAAAAAAAACTCCTCTCGGTAGAAGAGAGAGTCGAGCCTTCTTGTGTAGCGAATTTTGTATCATTATGGGTGAGGTTGAGCTAATGTGGAATTTCTCAATGCTTGAGATGGATGGGTATGATGTAATCTTGGGAATGGATTGTCTGGTAGCTTTTAAGGCCCACATCGACTGCGATGCGTGGACAATGGCTTTAATGACACACTATGGTGTTAGACAACACTTTATAGAGGAGAGGCATGAATGGTAGGGTTCAATGGTTTTGTTGGCACCAGCAGTGTGTATGTTATCATATTAGTTGGTGGTATTGTTGTTGGAATCGGAAGACGGTTTTGAGCAGAGTGTTCTTCCGGCAGTGGTAGATCCATTCATGCATGTTTTTTTCTAAAGAATTGTATGGTTTACCTCCCATAAGAGAAGTGATGTTTAAGATTGATCTCCTTCTAGGGACCAGTCCCATCCCAATTTTGTCTTATCGGATGGCAACAGCTGAATTGTGGGAATTGAAAGTCTAGTTGGAAGAGTTAGAAAGCAAAGGGTTCATCCAACCTAGCAAAACACCATGACCAACGCTGGTGCTATTTGTGAAAAAGGTCGATGGAACTTTGAGGCTATGTGTTGATTATCATAGACATGACCCAAGTTACGATAAAGAATAGATATTCACTACCATGAATTGATGATTTGTTCGACCAGTTGAGGGGAGCCCAGTGGTTCTCCAAGATCATCCTAAGGTCGGGATATCCTCATTTGAGGCTGAGGAAGAGTGAATTTCCTAAAACAGCTTTCGAATGTATATATGGAAATTATTAATATGTGATTATACACTTTTGTTTAATGAATTCTCCAATGGTGTTTATGGAATTGATGAATCAGATATTTCAGAGATATCGGGAATCATTTGTGGTGGTGTTTGTAGATGATATTTTGGTGTATTCAAAGACAATGGTAGAGCATGATCAGCACATGGAGACAGTGCTAGGGAACTTGAGAGATCATCGGTTGTATTCCAAATTGTCAAAGTGTGACTTTTGGATACAGGAAGTTCATTTTATTGGCCATGTGATTTCTGAAAGAGGTGTTTTAGTGGATCCGAAAAAGATAGAGGCTATTATCTAATGGAAACTGCCAAATAATGTGTTTTAGATACGATGTTTTCTTGGTCAAGATAGGTATTATTGGAATTTTGTTTGTGATGTTTCACGTTTAGATTCACCGATGATAACTTTGACAAGAAATAATGTTCCATTCTAGTGGAATGAATAGTGTCACCTGTGTTTCGGTGAGCTAAAGGGTCACCTTACAACATCACCTATCTTGGTTTTTCCCGATCCAAGAAAAGGGTATTGGTTTATTTTGATGCATCGGGATCAGGGATGGGGTGCGTTCTCATGCAAGGGAATCATGGGGTTGTGTATGGCTCACGGTAGTTGAGAGTGCATGAGATGAACTACTCAACTCATGATTTGGAGTTGGCAGCAGTGGTCCATGCTTTGAAAGTATGGTGTCATTATATATTCGGTGAGGAATTCATAGTATATGCAGATGATAAGATATTGAAGCACTTTTTCTCACAAAGGGATTTGAACTTGAGGCAAAGGAGATGGATTAAATATCTCTAGATTTTTTACTTTCACTTGATGTACACATCGGGTAAGGGAAATTTGGTGGTGAATGAATTAAGTAGAAAATCATATGATCAGGTGGTAAAACAGGCATCATCCCAGTGGTAGTTGATGTCATTTATAGCTGATATGTGGTTGGAATGTGAGGACAAGGGCGATAGAGCGGTATTATTTCCGGTTTCGTTGATTCATGACCTGGTTGGCCTAGATAGAAAGGCACAGATATCTGATTCAGTGTGTGTGATCGTGGGGTTGAGACTAAACGGTGGGGTGACCATTGAGGGTTGGAAACTGAATAAAGATTTATTTTTGTGTTTTTAGAATCATATAGTTGTACCAGTTCCTTGTAAAGAGGATCTTCTCATGGAATATCATCATTCCAGGTGGGCTTTTCATTCTGGAATCCAGAAAATGTATAAAGCGCTGAAGGTGCAGTTCTGGTGGGCTGGTATGAAAATAAGTCTGGATGAGTTCATTTAGAGATGCTTGACTTGAAAGCAAGTCAAGGTATAGCATTAGAGGCCAGAAGGAATGTTGAATTCTTTACCAATACCTTTTTGGAAGTGAGAACAGATAGCGACAAATTTTTTCATAGGTCTCCCAAGAATGGTCAGAAAGCACGATGCCATTCAGGTGATAGTGGATCAGCTAACTAAGTCGGCCCATTTCATCATGATTCGTGAATCTCATACGGTGGTTGATCTATCCAAAATATATATTCGGGAGGTGGTAAAGAGGCATGGTTTTTTAGTTTCAATTGTATCTAATAGTTATCTAAGCTTTACATATCGTTTCTATAAATCCTTATAGTAAGCCCTTAGAACTATGTTGAACATGAGTATGGCGTATCACTCTTAGACGCATGGTCAATTTGAGAGGATGATAAAAAATCTATAGGATATTTTTTGCGGGATTATGACATGGATTTTGGTGGATCACAGGAAGAGAACTTGTTGTTTTTTGAGTTCTCGTACAATAAGAGTTATCAAAAATCCATATAGATGGCTCCGTTTAAAGGGTTGTATGGGCGTCCATGTCGTTCTCCACTATGATGGGTGGAAATAGGTGAGTCCTCGATGGTTGGACCAATCCTTGTTCAAGAGACTATGAAGAAGATCAAGTTGATCAGGAAGAGAATGGAGACGGCTCAGAGTCGTCAGAAATCGTTTGAGGATCATCATCGACAGTTGTTGTCGTTTGAGGTGAGTGATCATGTTTTCTCGAGGATCTCTCATAGATTGGGACATCATCGGTATTGAAAGTAGGAAAAGTCATCTCCAAGGTATGTTGAACCTTTTGAGATTCGTGATCTAGATGGTGAGGTGGCTTATTGTTTGTCTTGGCCAGCTAGGTTCAGTGGGGTGCACAATGTGTTTCATGTGTCACAGTTGAAAAAGTATCAGCCGGATCATGACCATGTGATTCGATTGGATCATGTTGAGCTAGAACATGATGCTTCATTGGTGCACATTCGAGTGCTAGTTGTGGATAGGCAAGAGAAATACTTGCATGGTAAATGCATCGGTTTAGTTATTGTTTTGTGGAAACATGGTCTGATTCATGGGGAGTCTTGGGAGTGGGAGAAAGAAATGATCGAGCAGTGGTCCGAGCTATTTCAGCAAAGGGCGGGTTCACTACATCCATATGACAGAAAGTCCAATGGTGGGGAGAATTTAGTACCCCAGGTTTGAGGTTTGTGGCCTTGGATTATGCATTTTTATGTGTTTAAAGTGCATGGGATGAGTTGGGAAGAGGTTGGGAGAGTTTGGAATGGTTTTGGATGAGTTTGGAGGCCTTTAATGGGATGCACAGTTTTAGCACGGTTAGTAGAAACCATGCGGATTCTCTATAAAACCGTGAAAGGGAGACATTAGGATTTTCCTGACATATTCACGGTTTTTGATACCCTGTGAGGAAACTGTGCATACCCTTGCTCTCGAGGCAGTAGCGTGTGCACGGTTAGTGCATGGTTTGCCAAAACATGCGGACTAACCGTGCGGCCACTTAAAAATAGGGTTATAAGTTCCGAGATCCCTCAGGCTCATCCTATTTCCATCCAATATTCCTACCACTCGAGCCTCACTCAGGATTTTGGGTTCCCAGGGGTTGGAGGGGCACTCCCACTCGGTTTGGAAGGATTTCGAAAAGGTTTCTTGGCGGTTTGAAGAGGTTTCTCCTGGGTAAGTCTCTCTTCATGGTTTCATTGTGTCTTCCTCTTAATCTGCTCTTCCCTCTTTCTTTTTTTTCTAGATCTAAACTTGTTCTGTGTAGTTCTAGGGTTGTGGTTTCCTTTGATGATGTTTTTAATGATTTTTTTGTGTTAGGGAAAGGGATCTAGGGAGGTTTCGGTGGTGTGTTCGCTGGATTTGAGGTGCGATTGTTCGTGGTGCGATTTCCTAGGAACCCTAAATGTAGTTAGATTCCATATTGATTACACATGGTTAGAGCTAATGGTTGTGATTATAATTAATTTTTTTTCTTGAAATTAATTGTGTTTGATGTTCACAATTGGTTATAAGTCCCTTGGGTGATGTTTTTGTGATTTTTGGGAAAAAGAGGGTATTGTGGGGAAATGCTATTGTCGTGGATTCTAAAATGGAGATTTTAAAATGGGATTCTGTGGTAGATTTTTGAAAATTACTTATTGAAATGGTTTTCATTAAAAGGGTTGTTTTATTGAATTTTTTTTTGGCATGGAAAATTATTTTAAATAAATGGGTGATTTATTGAAGTGGATTGATATGCAATGGAATTGGTAGATTTCATGTGGTTGTGACCTTGGTGGGCTATATGACTGAATTTGGCTTGTTTTGAATGTTGTGTGGAAGTGGAGAGAAGTACCACTATAAAAAGTTGATGGATAGTGTATGGAAGGGAAACCATCAATGGAATGTGGACGTGAAGTGCCTCTAAAGTGTGAATGGGTGAACTGGTTAGACGGAAACTCCACCGTTTGGTTTTTTGGTAGTTTTGTTGTGCATTGCTTTGCAAGATGGAAATTGTGGTGCTAATGTGAAATGATGAAATGAATTGTGGTATGTTTGTTTGTAATTACTTTGGTTTCTTGGTTTGGGTGTGATGGGTTGGTAAGAGCGTGTTGGGATCATGGAAATGGTGTCACTTGTGATTTATTTTATATAAACTGTTTAGTGAAAATGTGCTAATGGTTTCATCCTAGTGGCCTGTATAGGGAACTCATTTTGGAAAATCCTACTGAGTTTTAGTACTCACCCCTTCATTGGCACATTGGTTTCTTTAAAGATGTTGTGTACCATGGTGTGGGAAAAGGTAAGGCATCTCCCTCCATTAGTGGAGCTTTGAGATCCCTTGTAGGAACTTGAAGCTTGGAGCTTGGTGTGGAGTTATGGTGGTGGTGTCATGGATCCTAGTGTTTGTTTTTTAGTTTCCGCTTGTACTATGATATGGTTGGTTGTTTTGGTTTTGGGTTGTATTGTGGAACTATTTGGTTGTCTTTTGGGAATACATGATTGGGTTTGAAAGTGCATAAATCTTTATTTGTTGGTTTGGTTCATTTTGTCTTATTGGGAAATCGTTCCCCACTGTTCCTTGAAGCCCTTGGCATTTATTGCCAGCCTTTGGCATCTTGGGGGAGTCGCTTAAGGCCATGTAACCCTCACTGCAGGGTGTTACAAGGATCCACTTAATTAATTAGTATGTCAATTAAATTTTTGCTCATTAACATGGGAGAATATCAAGGGGTTCCCTCATAGTAAAGGTGAGTTCGGGTGGTCCCCATCAAAAAAAATTAAAAGGATATATAGGAGGATATTTAAAATATAATATATTTATTTTATTTAAACCTCCACGAAAAATGTAAAAATCAAATTCTTCTCTCAACACACTACTGTCGATTTGGAACCTCCTTTAAGCAAATATCGAAACTGTGAGTTCAACGGAGCCCTCAAATTTCTACTCCGAGAACCAGTTCAAATTTTATATAACGCCTCTCGCGCATTTATAGAACAAACCCAATGAAAAGTTCAAATAAATTATAACAGTCACCCTTGACCCGCGCTTATCAAGGTTAGGCTTTGACTAAGAGAAACACGCCCCAAATAACCCAACGGTACTCTCATATTTCCAATCCGAGAAACCGTTTAAATGTTATAGATTTTACAATAAAATAATTGTCACTTAATTATTTTATTTATAGAAAAAAAATAACATTCACTGGTGGCCCATTCTAGATAATGTTAGTATTTACCTAAAAAAGCATAACCTCACGATTTTAGTTGTGGTCTTATATTTTTAATCCGAGTTACCATTTTTGGGTTATAAAAATTTGAAAAATAAAACAATTTACTTAATTATTTTATTGGCGGTTATTCCATTTTCCGGTTTTCTAATAAGAGGCCCGCACTGACTAAACTTAGATCGCGCCAATGGTAAACCAACCATCCTGAGCGCAATTCTTCCCTTAGATTTCTGATCTCAGAATCCATTTAAGAGTTATTCCACTTTTTCAGGAAAACTTCTTATAATTGCTAAATAAAACGCAACCAATCTTCAACGGATCATTCTGGCCACTCCGGGCCTTGGAATCACGCATCGTCAGATTTTGTGGTCTCAAAATAATTCCATATAATTAAAACAAATTATAAGGAAATTCAATGACATTATATAATGTGGGAACTTGAGGATTCCATAAAGAAGTACTAGCCTTTTTTTAGAAATAAATATCCCTAAAAATCTTCAACATACTTTTTTTGTAATATGGACTAATTTAAAAACATAGTTAATGTTAGAATAAATAATTTTCAAATATTAAGAATTATATTTTACATGGTTATAACAATATTATGTAATTTTTTAGTGAAATGGAAAAAAGAATTATTTCTACCCAAATTGTAATTTCATGCATTATGTGATTTTATATAAAATAATTATTTACAAATTAAATAATATTAAATTGAAAAAATGAATTTATATTTTAATTTGAAATATAAAAATTATCGTATGGTGATGTTATGGTTTTTTTTGAATAGTTATATTTTTCAATAAATAGTGAAAAATATAGACATTTATCGAAAACTATCTTTTGTATCAAGACTTTACAAGGTCCTATTTTGTTTTAATATGATTTAAAATTAAATATATGAATTTATATTATTAATATTTCAATTATTTATTTTTAATTAATATATAATGGTAATTGGAATAAAAAATGTTTATACATAAAGGACATTTTTTTTTTGAAAAACCGATTATCATCACGTTTTCAAATACACTATTAAATTAAATTAATCCACTTCCATGAAATGAATATGATTTTTTTATTATGGGTGAAATGAAAATTTTATTATGAAAGATTTCTCATACAATGTAGTGGGTCATGGGAAATTTTTATGAGGATAGGTGGTTCCATTTTAAACCTATGGTTTATGATAACATCAGATCTATCTAATGCATTGGGTAAAGGATGGAGATAACTTATTAGGTTAATACCAAGTGAATATGGGAATTTAATTTTAACTGATTAGGTTTATCCTATGTGATAATGGGAATATAATGTGATGGTTATTCAAACTATAACCAAGATGGTTATTTCAAGTGTACCAATGATGGTTTCTCCAAGTATAATTGTAATGGTTGTTCCGTGTATAACCATGAGGGTCAATACATCTGAAAGAGTGGCATAAATATGATTCCAAAGCTTCTTATAAGTTGTATCTATTATTTCTATTGGTTTTTTAATTTTCTCTTAAGATAAATGTGCATTTTTTTATTTGAAAATGATTTATTTCATAATCATAATGAATAATTTTATTAAGGTAAGAATATTATGGGTTTTCATGTTTTTAAATGAACTAATGGGTTATTTATTTCTTTTTATGTCCCTTTAATGAGTTTTTGTGATCATCCCATATTTTTAATTTTTTTTATATGATATTAAGGATGTGTAGGGACAATGAAATTACAATATAAAATCAGGAAGAGAAGTAAATAAGTTATAACAATTTCCATTTTAAATTTATTTCATTATGATAAAAATGGATACAGAGTATATTTATTGACATATAATGTATTTTTTTATAATGAATTAGTTATCACATAATTCATCAAAACTAAAAACCTGAAATATCTTTTGGAATTTATGAATGTTAATTCCAATTGAAATTCATTAGAATATTTAATGTTTATTATCATATACTTTCCATAGTACATGGTTTCATTTATTTAGAAGGTTACTATTAGGATTTTTTAAATTTTACCAGAATGGTTATCCCAATCACCATACATAAACATAAATGGGTTGTGTGCACATGGGAAAATGACAATGAATAATTTTTTAATGAATTGAATAAGATCTTGGTAAATGTTCTAATTTTGACTCTACATTTATAAAATGATGGATTTGTGATGAATAGTTATTCATCAATGATGGTTAATTTTTATGTCATAATAAATAAATATTATGTTAATTCCTATGAAACATGGTTTTTGAAGACTGATCAATAGAACAATGTCACTCATCATATTGTGATGGTAGTTGTAATAATTACTTTTAAAATATTGAGATGTTAGCTCTATAGTGAAAGGTGTGATCTATAGAAAGTTAAAAAGAGTTTGAAATATATATTTTCATATAAATGGCTCAAAATAAAGAAAAAAAGATGTCATTAGGAACTAAATGATTGTGATTTCTCAATACAATAGCACCCATGTCTAGAAAATAAGGTTGTAGATGTGTTGAGTAGGAAATATCCCAAATCTCTAGAAAAAAATGTTAATTTAAAGGGATCCTACATTCTTATATTTAGTAAATATGGATATGGTAATTTATATTAATGGGTAAAGATCATAAATTTTTCAAATGCATGATAAACCTTTTATTAAGACAAAATAGTTCTCAAGACTAATGATGAGAATTTCCAAAAGAAAATTAATGTAATGAATGATGAGAAATTTGAATACTTCATATACGAGAATGGAATTATGAAATTTAGAATTTAGCTATTTTTACATCTAAAATAGAGGTAAAAATGGAATTATAATATTATTCATATAGATTCAATTTCTCTATATTCTATGGTACCACCAATATGTATATGGATTTGAATGAACATTTTTTGGGGGATAAAATGAAGTTGGAAATTGCTAATTATGTATCATGATTTTTGGATTTTCAACATTTTGAAGGTGATAGATAGCAAGGAAGAGAATTCATGAAACCTATACCCATTATAATGTAGAAAAGAGATGAAATTAATTTGGAAATTGTAACTTGATTACAAAAGTATTCTTGAAAGAGTATTTCAATATGCATTATTGTTGATCACCTTAAAAAATATAAATATTTCCTCACAATAAGAGAGGATTTACCTATTGAGTGTATTTCATGAATATATATTAATAATTTAGTAAGACTTCAGGGATAAATAAATTCAATTATGTCAGATTGAAATCCATGATTTACGTCTAAATTTAGGAAAATTATTTAGAAGGATCATGATCTTGAGTTCTCTTTTAGCACTTCATACCATCCTTTAACTAAGGGGAAGTTTGATAGGACAATTAAAATTATGGAATATATATTAAGGTCACATTAAAATTAATTTAATTTTGTATGGTGTCAATATTTAACATTGATGATGTTTTACTATAACAATAGCATCAATTGGAGTATTCAAATGACAATGTGTGAAGACTTATGTGGAAAGAGATATCACATTCCAATTTTTTTCGATGATTCTTGTAAACATATTATTGTAGGATAAGAGAATGTTAGGAAGAAGAAATGGTAAAGACTATTCAAGGTCATATTAAAAATTTCAAATCCAGAAAAGTGTTCTGTTGGTAATCGATGGAATGTTGTAGAGTTTCAATTGAGAGACCTTGATTTCTTGAAAGTATCATTATATATAGGAGTTATAGGGTTTTCTATGATGGAAAATATAATCCTTATAAAAATATGAACTTTTTTAATTTTGGAACGAATTAGATTAATTGATTACCAATTGAAAATTCCAATAGGCCTCTATAAAGTACATGATCTGTTTCATATATATTTATTAAGTAAATATATGCAAGACATAACAAATGTCATCGACTCTAAAGAAATTAAAATGGAACCTAATCTAGTATAATATTAATATTCTATTGATATTCTTAAAAAGAGAGTGATAGTGATGTGAAATAATATGACTTCATTGTTAAATGTACTTTCGGGAAATAATAAAATAGAGAAATCAATGTAGGAACTTAAGGATACAATGAAGGAGAACCACCATTATTTTTTAGAAATAACTATCCCTAAAAAATTTCAGGATAAATTTTTTGTAAGATGAATGAATTTAACAACCTATGTAATTTAGAATAAAACATCTTCATGTATTATTAATTATATTTTACCTAGTTATAAGAATATTATGTAATTATTTAGGGAAAAGAAAAAGTATTATTTCTACCCAAATTGGATTTCCCTGAATTATATGATTTTATATAAAATTATTATTTCAAATAATATAATTTTAATTTTAAAAGACGAATTAATATTTTGAGTAAAAAATTTAATAATTATCCACAGGTGAAATGTTTTTCGAAATGTTTTTTTTTCAATCAGTAGTGAAAATTATTGATATTTATCGAAAACTATCTTTTTTATCAAGAATTTTCAAGGCCATGTTTTGTTTTAATATTATACAAAATTAAATTAAATTAATTATATTATTAATAATTCCATTATTTTTATATTAATGACTTTATAATGTAATTTTGTATAAAAGCCATTTATACATAAATGAAATTGTTTCTGAAAAACTGTTTATCATAGTATTTTTTGAGTTTAATATTAAATAAAATTATTCCACTTCCATAAATTGAATATGATATAAAAGATTCCATATTTATAATTATTATAATTAACAAAATTTAATAATATCAACATAATTTTGTTCCATTTGGAATTGTAAAAATAGTAACAATTATTTACCACATGTAATGTTAAGACCTGATTACCAGGGGTTAATATAAAGATATAACTGCTAAAATAACCTAAATGTATGTATGATTTATATTTTATTGGAATATTTTGACCCCATATCATCGATTAATAATACATATTCCATTTTTGAGACATTTTTATTCTCAAATAAATTAATATGTTTTATTCATTTAAAATATTCCACGTGTATCCTCACCCTCACTTATAAAATAACACCCCATATCGTATCCTCTCCACACATCAAGAGAATTTTAGTTATGAAAATACAGTCCCAAATACCATCCATGAATACATACCCATGAACTAGAGTCCTTGTATTGATCATAAAAACACCCTTCGAAGGATTTATCCATAATCAAAAAGAAATTTTCCAAAGAACAGGTATAATTCTCAATTATGCTTTTTTTTTATTTCAACTTTCAAATCCTTAATATCATTTTCAATCAATGTAAAATAATAAACCAGCATATTCAATATATTTATAATTTATTTTTTAATGGTATATAATATATTAATATCCACTACCATCAAATGGGTAACTAAAAAGTAATTCATGTGTATAGAGACCTACCGCCTCGCAAACTGATGTTATTCGGTATCTTTCACCACCACTCTTGGCTAGTTATAATGATGGATTTAATATATATAGATATATATATAGTATATTCATGAAATTTTTATTTTTCTATGTATGTAATATGTAATATATTTTCTTACCATTCCATTCATTGAGAAATGATAACGTCATATATGGGTATGTGTTGACTTCCACATATATAAAGTGATGTGATTTGTTTTCACCCTCACATCACATTTTGGAATATATAAATTTATATAAAGAAATAATAAGGTATTAATGATGCAATGAAGATTCTATAATGTTAAAATAAAACTCATCTTCTTTCAATATGGATCGTTACAAAATGGTAACATTATTCATGCATACTGAAAATAATATGATATTAATATGTAAAAAATTAGTTTTTTTATTTCAAGAAGGCTTGTATCAATATTTAATTAATTAACTATGAAAATATCCTTAGTGGGTTTAAAAGCATAATAATATGTCTGATGTCGATTTTGTTTTCTAATATGAAAACTAAAGCACACATGAATGGAAATTAAAACATCATAAATCATTATAAATCATACCTTATATTAATATTGTTTAGTTAGTGAAGAATAACATTGAAATAACAAACCAATATTGAAAATGCCCTTACAAAACTAGTATAAATTGTTAAAATAATAAACACTTTATTTAGAAAAAAGGGTAGATCATATAATTATTGAGAATAATTTTAAATGAAATGTATAAATGAAAATAAGGATGACTATGTTTATGATATAGGTGACTAATAGTTGTATCAGTATGATACTGGAAGTTAGAGAATATCTGTGAAATTCCAGAGTCAAGGTAAGGGACTTTGGTAACATAAATATTTTTTAATAATTTATATTGGTAATTTAGATGTTCAACCTTAAATATTTTTCATATTAATTGAAATTCAATTTTATTTTATGTTTATATTATTAATATCCATGGAAAAGGTTTCTTTATTTCATATATTCATAATTTATTATTCACCCACATAAAGTTATACTTTTATTAATTATAATTCCCCATCCCTTAATTTTCTATTTTTTTCATTTACATGTTTCAACAAACTAATAATGATTTTTATATTCCAACATTACATTATTAAATTAAAATTATATGTTTTATTATCATTCAATTTGAGTGTTTCGAAAAAAAATCGTAATATTGAATATGATTTTCCATTCAAAATGAAATGGTCTAACATTGGATTACATTTTTTCCCTTACCTAAAGGGAGAAATTTTCAATGATGTTATTATTTATGAACCGCCATATAAAGGATTTTATTAAATTCATATTTTTTGTGGTTGAATTTTGCATTAATTAGAATGGTTTATCTGGTTATTCATGTTATGACTTATAAAGTATAACTTAAATTCCAATCTAATTTCTAGGATTTATTAATTTAATGATAGTATGTATTTTTATGGAAAATATTTTATAGTAATTCATTCTCTAATTTATGTGATATATATATATATCCCTCCAATAGTTTGGAAAATCAATAAATCTTATAAGATAATGGTCAAATGAGTAGTGATGCTCGATGAAAAGTGGAATCTAATCATGATGCATGATCTAATTTTTTAAATAGGTTATATTTCCTAATCCATAATGGGAAACATGTTCTGGTTTTTGATCATATATGGGAAATATATGGTAATTACTGATGCAAAAGTTTGTGTTTCTATAGTTATTGTAGGACCATACTATTTTGATATGGTATTATATTATTCTTGTGGATTATTATTTGTGTTACGTGTTTTCACAGTTGTTACACCATTTTATATGTTTAATTATATGGGTTTACATATTATCATATTATAAAATATGAATAGTTTTCATAATTCAATGTTCTTTTGATCATTGATTTCACTCCTGATTATAATTTACAACATTGTTATGGTGTCACCCTAGGTTACATGTTGATATGTTTAATATTAACCTCTTATGTATTTCATCTAACCTCAATCTTATGATTCCATTTCATAGTTCATGAGGTTGGTTCTACCATATGAGACTTCTATAAGAAGATATAGTAAGATAATATTATTGGGATGTATTCAAAATAAATTTAAAATAAGTCATTTATGTATCTAAACTCCAAATAAACTAAAACTCTTGATTATTGAAATGCTTAGATTACTATGTAATATAGTTTTTTAATTAAGGAAATTATTTAAAATAAATTCTTGTTTATATTGGGTTTCCTCTAGGCCCCTTTGTAAAGTGATTTTATTTTTCAGCCATATTTATTGGAAAGCTCATGATGTAGTTGTGGTGGGAAAATGATAGAGGGGATAAACTCTATCACATTTTAAAATCGAGGAAATAAACAGTCCAAATGATTTTTATGTTTTTCTATATGGAGTGTCTTATCTGATTCTTACTGAGAATTTAATTTTTATTGATTATTTATTGCAATACCATCCCCTTAAAAAACACTACTAAGCCTCACATCAGGATCCTCCCTCATTAACTAGAATATGAAAACCTCTTACATGGAATCATCCTCCTGGGACTATATTAGTGGTTCTGAATACATAATTCTAAAATAAGGTAGATCATTGTAAACCTCAGATTGATTAAAATTTTAAAAAAAAGTTATACTTATCTCCCTAAAATGTATTACAATTATTTACTTTTACTATATTGGATGCTCTTGTAACTCATTAGTAATAATAGATATATAACACTCAATCCATTATACAATATTCAATATCTACATTAGAGCATTCATTTATTCCATTACATATATTCCATGGATCATTTGTGCAAAATATATACATAAAATAAAAGTGAGTAAAATTTTCAATTCAATTTCCTAGAAAATATGAATGAATCATCTATGTTATATTTTACATCTAGTATCTTTTATTCCTATTTTAGTGCCTTGTGATAATATAATATAGGCATTGGTTAATATTTTTAATGATTTTATATGAAAAAAACAATAAAATGAATTATAGGCTCAAATTATAATTCTACATTCAATGGGTTTTTCTCCTCCTCATTATTTGTTTATGGAATTTATGAATCATGTATTTTGATTATTTTAAAGTACCCATATATATCAAATCTCTTGGAAATTTTCATTCTCTTTATCTTAATTTCAGTATCTTATAATTAATGAATCTTTTATTCATCAAAGTATATTAGTGTTGGTCAATCACCTAATATTTTTAGGCCATCACATGATTTTTTTTGGCAGATGGAGTCTTGCACTCAAAATCTGTATTGGTCCCATTAAATATAATCTAATAAATAAATGTTATAGAAATGGATAGTAGATTATTTACAATATTAATGAATCAATGAGATGAAAGGCTATGATCCCTAGAAAACATACCATATTTTATGGTGCCTTACCTCACGACATATCAAATATCTTTTTTTAATCTTCTAGAATAAACCTATGTCATCAAATATGTTCATCTCCATAGAACCTCACTAATTTTTCATAATTATTTTATTAATATTTTTAAATATTCTAGTGATTTTAAAATTTTAAAAATATGAAACTAGGGTTGATTATTGTTTAATAACAAGGAATATAATGAAAGAAAGGTTAATTATTTTTGGAATAAGAAAACCAAATGTGATAAAATGGTGAATAACTACTTAATCAAACCACTATACTAAATTATGAAGACTTCACTATCACTCACTATGTGTGAGAAAATTTGAGACCATGGATCTGTTACACATCCTAGGAGGTGAAAATTTACCCCAAAAAACTATAACCATAGGGAATCAATCCATATTTATTATATCAGTGACAAAAATACCTTGAATTCCCTCGGAAACTCACAAGACCTTGGGTCTTACTTTTTATGAAACTCTAAATAACGAATCGATATATTCAATTACCATTTTGTTCATAAGCCTTTCTCCCCCTCACAAGTAATGAACCACATGAGACATCATTTACCAACACATAATATTACACCATATATTTAATTATTTATAAATTAGAAAAATTAATCTATATAAATCATGAAAAAATGTATTAATTTTTTTTTAAAAAATAATGACATGAAAAAAGTTCATTCACTCTAAGAATTATACATCCATAATTAAAAAAATAAGAGGATTAAATTTATTTAAAAATGGGAATCAATGAATAAATTATCTCTCCCCATTTAGTTTGACCATTATTATGGTTATTTCATAGGAAAGAAAATAAAAAAGTGGAGATAAGTGAGGGAACAAGGGAAATAGGTAACTGAAACCTAACTATCTATTAATTGTCCCCATCACCAACCCTTATCTCATTAGCCTTATTTCACTTTTATATACATTGAATAGTTTATATATATGTTAATGTGGATAACAAGGATCTTCTAATAGTCTATTTTTTATATAATTTTGATGTTATACACTTCTAATATATGATTCAGGAAGCATGAAATTAACACCCATGAACACATTTCTTTATATCTCTAATAAAAATTTCATTCTATGTATATTTTATTTTTCATTATTTCCAATGTGTAAAAGCATCAATTTGGTGAATATAATAAAATTTTCATGCATCCCATCATGTTTTAAGACTAAATCTATAACCCCTTTTTAATTTTATAGTTTCCTCATGGAATTATTTAAATCACCATCTCGATGGTCTTCACTATAACGACCCATACTTTACATACATTGTTAATACTTCAAAATTGAAGCACACTTATTACAACATATGACAAAACCACAAAGGACCGTATAGGTATAGTGTCTTTAGAAACTGGGAAACATAAACAACTGGTTCATAAATCTTCTACAGTGTCTCCCATTTATTTCATCATATCTAGGGTCCCTTTTAGCATATTCTACTTAATATCCATCTTCCTGACCTGGGGAAAAGAAAACATAAAATGGTGAGCTCAAATGCTCAGCAAGGGCAAATAAAGGAAATAAAAATCATATCATATCTTTTTGAAAATCATAACCTGCAAAAGAGATCATAATATCTTAACATGGAATAAATCATAGAAGTGAAAATGATATCACTATAATCATAACATGAAACTTGAAACTTTGTGGCATGCACACATAATCATGGGAAATCATTTCTTGTTAGTCATGACTCATTGCCACGACTATCTTAGTGGACAAAGTCCCTTTCTGAACCGAGTCACCCTCGTTCCAGTCCTGTTTCACTGAACCGGTATAACCTACCGTTCCATCCATGTCTATCTCATGAGATATAAAATCTTTACCCAATGCATTGGAGGGAGATATAGGTCCCACCCATCTCATAATGAATCCTTTCTTATGTGTGCCACATAATCATAAACCATACATCATAGCGTAACCCATGTAATAAAAATGGGATTTTTAAACAACATGACATCATAAAACAATACACATAATATAAAGGAATTCATAAAAATATTTCCATCACAACATAATCAAACCAATGTAATAATAGGGATTAAAACAGAACCCTTTATTATCTTAGATGGAAAATAATTTTGATAAAACACTTGAACTCCATTCTTGAGGAAAATATCCTTTCTTCTTCAAAAACATTTTTCCTTTCATAACATGTCATACGACTTTAAAATAAAAGAATTTGATTAAAAATAAACTTGAAAACCTGTAAAGGAAGATTCTTGGAAATTTTGTTTTAAAAATCCATTCATGCCGTATAAGTTAAAAAAAACATTCTTCGTACTTTTGTCGGAAAAGTCAAAAAGTACCTCGTACGAAAAACGACAAAAGATTCCGTTCATACATATTACTAAAAACTCACCGAAGGGTAAAAATGGATTTAAACAATTGTAGGTGGATGGAAATAATATTACATATTGATTAAACATGGATGTGGATGATAAAATACACCCCAGTAAATACTTACGAATAAACAATCTCGGATAAAAATGAGATTGTGATATTTCCCTTACCTTAGGTCCGATTTGCTTTGTACGTGTCCGAAGCTCCTGTATAATTGTTTAAATAATGTTATTGACTTATTCCAGAATCATACATATTGATATGATATCATATATGTTCATATTCTTAGCTTCTTATTAGTAATATTTCATTGTAACTTGTTACTCGGGTCTTTATTGCCTTTTGTTCTTATGCGTGTTTTGCCGAATAAATTCTTATTCTTCTTTTAAGGTTATAGATACCTTATATCCAGAATGGTATTAGGGTAACATATATCATACTTATTCATTCAATTCATTTATATAATTACTATGTAATGATGATCATGTAGAACGAGTCGCATCACATCGTGGAGACGGTATTCCGTACGTACGCACGAGTGATGATATCATTCCTATGATCGTGGAATTGTATTGGAGTATATATATATTATTTCAGTATCAATATTACTTAATAATAATCATAAATAGTTACACATTACACCATTATACCCATCCTTGTAATGTGATGGTGGAAAATAGATTACACCACGGCGTGGAGACGGTATTCTGTACGTACGCATGCGCGGTGATTTCATTTTTCCGTAGGATGGATAGAAGGTGAATTAGGGTTGTTTCATATTTATAATAACATATCAGTATGTAAGTAATACTGATGTAATTACTTTATCATGAAACAACTAAAGAAGAAGAAGTTGAAGAAGAAAGAAATTGAAAAGATCGGTAATGGATATTACCTCTTCTTTGGAACTCTTCTTTGAATCCTCCACTTAGGGAACTAAGATTGGTCTTTGAAGAAGACCAGGACCTCTAGGATTATTCTAGGGAAGTGGAGAGGAGAAAATGGCAGGGTTGGCCGAGCTTGAGTGCTCAAATTGGTGTGAGGAGGAGGGGGAGGAGGTGCCCTTTTATAAGGGAGGAGAGGGGCACCTTAGGAATATCTCAAAATATTATTTTATATTAAAGTCAAAATCGGTTTATAATGGTTCCAAAGGGTCTTATTTCGAAGCTAAAGTGGGTATGGGTCGAAATCCTATCAACCAATAGGATTTAGACAAGTTTAGGGTTTTATTTTAACCTTATCAATTAGATTTAACTCTAAGTTAAATAATTTAACTTTTACCATGTCTTTTTGTTTTCTTTCACTATATGGTTAATACACTTACTATAACATGCCAAACGAACCCCAAATTGTTTATTATTAATATATATATCCTTATATAAGTCATTTGGACGAACCTTAGATTTTTAGGAATAAAATAACAATTAATAATATAATATTTGATTTAAAAACTATTTTGTGTCAATTTTGACACTATTTGATATATGATTTTTTTGAAAGTCCTAATAGAATTATATGTTCGAACCAAGTTGATTAAATCAACAATAATATATCATAGTAACCTAGAAAATTAGTGGAATTCATAAAAAGTTTTAAATTACATTAATTTTGGTATTTATATTATCAATTATGTCAACATTTCATTAATAAGATAATTACTGCATCATCTTTGTGTCATTAATAAATTAAATTATTTGATGTCCAAAAATTACAAATAAAATACCATTATGTAGGAAAGCTTTTTAGCTTTCTAATTAATATTTATAGTCTAATTTATCTTATGTATAACCCCATATTAAAAATGATTTACTTATTAAAATTTGATTTTAACTATTTTAACCCTTCTTTAAATAAATTAATAATAAATGTCCTAATCTAATCCAAGTGGGCCTAAATGGTCATATTTTATTCATAAGCTTGTTTTTGGTCGAATTACATTTATCCAATAGAATTAGGACATGTGTTAGGGTAATATTAATATCATATTTACCCTTAGTTACCCTATTTACTATTAACCGCGGTAAAAAAAGTAAAAAGATACTATTCACCAAAAAATTATTATTATCTCATTGAACCACATTTTACTTACTGATATCAACCGTGTCTGTCAGATTCTCGAAATTCCATTCACAGAAGCGGTAAAATTAAGTTTTATGAAAAATTCAGTTTTTAACCTACCACTTAGTGGTTTCACTATTCATCAAAAATTGAAAGTTTTCAGAAAAATACCAAAATTTCACCCTAGGCTAATTTCGATATTCTGAGTCCAAAAATGAAGTCCATTTTGAAAAATAAAATTTATAAAATTTCAAAAAGTGGTTATTACTATTCATAACGGCTAGTTTTAATAGCATATTGTTGTTTAGTGAAACTCGGTATTGCGTACGACGCAAGCTATCGAGGAAGGTCGCGATTGTGAGTAAAGCAAGCCAAGCAATTGTTGTGTAGAAAAAGATTCCTTTGATAACATAAAAGTCTCGGGTGTTACATTCTACCCCCCTTAAAAAGAATTTCACCCTCGAAATTCGTCACTTTGTAACAAACAGATGAGGATACTTCTCCCTCATCATATCCTCAAGCTCCCATGTAGCTTCTTCAAGTTGGTGGTTCCTCCATAAAACTTTCACCAATCGAGTGGTCTTGTTTCGTTGGACTTTTTCGCTACGATCCAGAATCTCTATTGGCTGTTCTTCATAAGAAAGATTTTTCTCCAGCGGTACAACTTCTGAGCTGAGTACATGTGAAGGATCTGGTATGTACTTTCTCGGGAGAGATACATGGAACACATCGTGAACTTGAGAGAGATTCGGTGAAAGCGCCAATCGGTAAGCTACCTTCCCAACACGATCCAGTATTTCGAAAGGACCGATATATCTAGGGCTCAACTTCCCTCTCTTTCCAAATCTCATAACCCTCTTCCAGGGAGATATTCGTAAGAACACTTTATCACCCACTTCAAATTCTAGGTCTTTTCTTCGGTTGTCGGCATAACTTTTTTGTCGACTCTGAGCTGCTCTTATGTGTTGTTGAATAGATCTAACCTTTTCTGCCATTTCATCAACGAGATCAGGTTTAATAGCTTTCTTTCCCCAACTTCATCCCAGCAAGTTGGAGTCCTGCATTTCTTTCCATAGAGAGCTTCACAAGGAGCCATCTAAATACTGTAGTGAAAGCTATTATTATAAGAAAATTCCACCAAAGGTATGTGTTGATCCCAACCTCCTTTAAACTCCATGGAGAAAGCTCTC
This sequence comes from Viscum album, assembly GCA_963277665.1. Lineage (NCBI taxonomy): Eukaryota > Viridiplantae > Streptophyta > Magnoliopsida > Santalales > Viscaceae > Viscum > Viscum album. The sequence goes on along the minus strand of OY728161.1, from coordinate 1,325,754,238 downwards.
AACATATCTTCTAGGGTTTGAATTGTTCTTTCAGACTGACCGTCTGTCTGGGGATGATAAGCAGTGCTGAAACTCAACTCTGTATCCATAGTATGCTGAAGACTTCGCCAGAACTTTGAGGTAAATCTCGGATCCCGATCAGATATAATAGAAATTGGTACTCCATGCAATCTTACCACTTCCTTTACATATATCCTGGCAAGCTGATCTAGAGAGAAATCCTCTCTAATAGCAATGAAGTGTGCAGACTTTGAAAGACGATCAACTATGACCCAGATAGCATTATTACCTTTGGATGTTTTAGGAAGTCCTGTGACAAAGTCCATAGTGATGTTTTACCATTTCCATTCGGGTATGGGTAATGGTTGTAACATCCCCTTAGACTTCTGTCTCTCAGCTTTAACTTGTTGACAAACCAAGCATCGAGATACATATTCAGGAACATCTCTTTTCAAGCCATCCCACCAGAAGTACTCTTTCAGGTCCCTATACATCTTCGTGCTTCCAGGATGAATTGAGAATGAAGAACTATGAGCCTCATCCAGCAGCTCCTTCTTTAATTCAGGGATGGGAGGAACACAAACCCGATTCCTGAACTTTATTATCCCATCACAATCAAGGTTGAATTCAGGAACATTTCTCACCTTCTTTTGTAACTCGACATCTTCTTTCTGTGCCTCCTTAATCTTCGCATGTATAGATGGTTGAACATTCATTTGAGAAAGATAAGATTTTTCCCCTTCCATTATAATTCCAAGATCCATCCTTTGTAAATCCATAAATATTGGATCTTTTGTGATCCTCATCATGGATAAACTAGCATGGTCTTGTCGACTTAATGCATCTGCCACCTTGTTTGCTTTCCCAGGGTGGTAATGGATTGAGCAGTCATAATCCTTAATCAGCTCCAACCATCTTCTTTGACGCATATTCAGCTCCTTTTGTGTGAAAATATACTTTAAACTTTTATGATCAGTATAAATATCACACCTTTCACCATAAAGGTAATGCCTCCAAATCTTTAATGCAAAGATTACCGCAGCCAACTCCAAATCATGTGTTGGGTAATTTTTCTCATGGATTTTCAACTATCGTGAGGCATAAGCTATCACCATATCATTTTGCATAAGAAAACACCCCAATCCCTTCTTGGATGCATCACTGTAGATCACAAACCTTTCTCCACTACAAGGCAGTGTGAGCACAGGTGCACTGGATAACCTTCTTTTCAACTCCTTGAAATTATCTTCACATTCCTCTGTCCAGACAAACTTAACTCCTTTCCGAGTCAACTTGGTGAGTGGATTAGATAATCGTGAAAAATCTTTTACAAAACGTCGATAATATCCAGCCAAACCAAGAAAACTTAGGATCTCAGTTACTGTTGTTGGTCTCGACCATCTTTCGATAACCTCTGTTTTTGCTGGATCCACAGATAACCCCCCTTTTGAGATTATGTGACCCAAAAATGCAACTTTTTGAAGCCAAAATTCATACTTGGTAAATTTGGCATAAAGTTTCTCCTTTCTCAGGGTCTTCAATATAATTCTCAAGTGATCTTCATCCTCTTCCTTGCTCTTTGAATAGACAAGAATATCGCTTATAAAGACTACCACAAATTGATCAAGATAGTCTCTAAAGACTCTATTCATTAGATCCATGAAGATAGCAGGGGAATTAGTAAGACCAAATGGCATCACTATAAATTCATAGTGTCCATACCTTCTACGGAAAGCCGTCTTTGGTATATCCTCCCTTTTGACCCTTAATTGATGATACCCTGAACGATGATCAATCTTGGAAAAGTATTGAGCTCCGCATAGTTGGTCAAATAAGTCATCAATGCGTGGGAGAGGATATTTATTCTTGATAGTGATCTTGTTAAGTTCTCGATAATCAATGCAGAGTCTCATTGATCCATCTTTCTTCTTAACAAATAGAACAAGTGCTCCCCAAGGTGACGCACTAGGGCGTATGAATCCCTTATCAAGATTCTCTTGGAGTTGCTTCTTCAATTCCTGCAACTCAATTGGGGACATTCTATAAGGTGTCTTTGAAACAGGTAAAGCACCCGGTACGAGTTCTATTGAAAACTCAACTTCACGATTTGGTGGAAGACCCGGTAATTCCTCCGGAAAGACATCATCAAACTCCCGTACAATGGGCATATTCTTAATCGTGAGTTTCTCACCAACCATTTTAGATAAATAACCTTCATTTAGTGGAATCAAGACCCATAAGATGGAAGGAATTTCCACTGGAAGGTTATGTTCATCCTTGCATTGATAGACGATCGTAGATTGATCTGGAATATGAAATGTGACTTCCCTTCTTTGGCAATTGATGTGAGATCCATGTAGAGAAAGCCAATCCATGCCAAGAATCACATCAAATTCCACTAAAGGAAGGATCACAAGATTTGCAGGAAGCACTTTCCCACAAACTTCGATCGGAGAAGAATTATAAACTTTTGATGCGACTGTTGTGCCATTAGGTGTTGTCACAGCTAACTCAACATCTAATTGTTTAGGTAATACGGTGATACCCTTAGAAAATTTTTCAGAAATAAAAGTGTGGGTGGATCCAGAATCAAATAAAACATTTGATACTTTAGAGTGGATGGTAAGTGTACCTTTCACCACTTCGTTATCGTACTCCACATTGCTGATAGAAATTGCATGTGACTTTCCTTTTTCTTTAGCCTTAAGATTTTGTTGACGTCGACCATCATCATCAACCCTTGGATTTGGGCATTGATTGGAATAATGCCCCATCTCCTTGCACTTGAAACATTGAAGTGTAGTAGGGTCATTCTGTGTATCCCTTCCTTTGTTTGCATCATTAGACATCTTCTTCCCATTATCGCGGCATTCAAATGCCCGATGACCTTCCATTCCACATTTAAAACATTTACTTGTCCCTTTAAGACAACTCCCTCCATGTTTCTTTCCACACTTTGAGCATAAGGGAAAGTTCATATTCTTTTCAGTGTGCTCTTTAGATTTTCCTTTGAATTCCATATTCCTCTTCTTATCAAACCCATGTGACTGATGGGTTACTCCAATCTCCATCTCGACTTTGAGAGCACATCGAACGATTTCCTCGTAGCTATTGAAGTCCCTTATGGCTAACGCCCTTCGAAGATATGGTTTTAAGCCACTAAAGAATCGATCGATCTTACACTCAGGTTGGATAATCATACCAGAAGCGTACCTTGAAAGTCTTGTAAAATTTGTTTCATAGGTACCAATAGATTCATCATCCCTTTGCTTCAGTTCAAGAAACACTTTCTCCATCTTTGTTCGGAGAATACGAGGGAAGTACTTATTGAAAAATAAGTTCTTGAACTCGTCCCATTCCATAGACTCAATTGCATCCCTTTGCCTCGTATTCTTAATAAGATTCCACCATTGATCAGCATCTCCTTCCAAACGATACACTGCTAGGATGACTTTATCATGTTCAGAACATTGAAGAACTGAAAATATCTTTTCAGTAGTACTAATCCATTGTTCAGCAACTAATGGATCAGTAGACCCGCTGAAAGAAGGTGGACGCTGCCTCATGAAGGATTCAACAGAATGTTGCTCCTTCCTTTGCTCGTTTGGAAGTCATGCATGATTCATATCTTGAGAAAGTTGTGTGAGCATAGCTACAGGATTTTGCATTCCAGCTCCCATATCGTTTGGTTGCTCAGGGGGACAATCATTGCATTGCCCATCGCATTCCGCATTTACACGGTTCCTTCGGGTTCCAGCCATTGACTAAAACCAAGAAGAATAGTGTGAGTAACACTAATTATAATAGGAAAACCACATAATCAAGGATAAAATTTCACACTTAAGGTTTTATCCTAGGGTATTCATGGCCATTTCTAAAACATTAAGATTGTGTTCTATGCTTAGACTTATCCTTAGGGTTCTTACTAAGGCTTTCACATCCTAGTTTCCAAAGGTTGACTATACCCTTCCTCTGATACCAACTATAACGACCCATACTTTACATACATTGTTAATAATTCAAAATTGAAGCACACTTATTACAACATATGACAAAACCACAAAGGACCGTATAGGTATAGTGTCTTTAGAAACTGGGAAACATAAACAACTGGTTCATAAATCTTCTACAGTGTCTCCCATTTATTTCATCATATCTAGGGTCCCTTTTAGCATATTCTACTTAATATCCATCTTCCTGACCTGGGGAAAAGAAAACATAAAAGGGTGAGCTCAAATTCTCAGCAAGGGCAAATAAAGGAAATAAAAATCATATCATATCTTTTTGAAAATCATAACCTGCAAAAGAGATCATAATATCTTAACATGGAATAAATCATAGAAGTGAAAATGATATCACCATAATCATAACATGAAACTTGAAACTTTTTGGCATGCACACATAATCATGGGAAATCATTTCTTGTTAGTCATGACTCATTTCCACGACTATCTTATTGGACAAAGTCCCTTTCTGAACCGAGTCACCCTCGTTCCAGTCCTGTTTCACTGAACCGGTATAACCTACCGTTCCAGCCATGTCTATCTCATGAGATATAAAATCTTTACCCAATGCATTGGAGGGATATATAGGTCCCACCCATCTCATAATGAATCCTTTCTTATGTGTGCCACATAATCATAAACCATACATCATAGCGTAACCCATGTAATAAAAATGGGATTCTTAAACAACATGACATAATAAAACAATTCATATAAGATAAAGGAATTCATAAAAATATTTCCATCACAACATAATCAAACCAATGTAATAATAGGGATTAAAACAGAACCCTTTATTATCTTAGATGGAAAATAATTTTGATAAAACACTTGAACTCCATTCTTGAGGAAAATATCCTTTCTTCTTCAAATTTTTTTTTCCTTTCATAACATGTCATACGACTTTAAAATAAAAGAATTTGATTAAAAATAAACTTGAAAACTTGTAAAGGAAGATTCTTGGAAATTTTGTTTTAAAAATCCATTCATGCCGTATAAGTTAAAAAAAACATTCTCCGTACTTTTGTCGGAAAAGTCAAAAAGTACCTCGTACGAAAAACGTCAAAAGATTCCTTTCATACATATTACTAAAAACTCACCGAAGGGTAAAAATGGATTTAAACAATTGTAGGTGGATAGAATTAATATTACATATTGATGAAACATGGATGTGGATGATGAAATACACCCCAGTAAATACTTACGAATAAACAATATCGGATAAAAATGAGATTGTCATATTTCCCTTACCTTAGGTACGATTTGCTTTGTACGTGTCCGAAGATCCTGTATAATGGTTTAAATAATGTTATTGACTTATTCCAGAATCATACATATTGATATGATATCATATATGGTCATATTCTTAGCTTCTTATTAGTAATATTTCATTATTACTTGTTACTCGGGTCTTTATTGCCTTTTGTTCTTATGCGTGTTTTGTCGAATAAATTCTTATTCTTATTTTCAGGTTATAGATACCTTATATCCAGAATGGTATTAGTGTAACATATATCATATTTATTCATTCAATTCATTTATATAATTACTATGTAATGATGATCATGTAGAACGAGTCGCATCACATCGTGGAGACGGTATTCCGTACGTACGCACGAGTGATGATATCATTCCTATGATCGCGGAATTGTATTGGAGTATATATATATTATTTCAGTATCAATATTACTTAATAATAATCATAAATAGTTACTCATTACACCATTATACCCATCCTTGTAAAGTGATGGTGGAAAATAGATTACACCACGGCGTGGAGACGGTATTCTGTACGTACGCACGCGCGATGATTTCATTTTTCCGTAGGATGGATAGAAGGTGAATTAGGGTTGTTTCATATTTATAATAACATATCAGTATGTAATTAATACTGATGTTATTACTTTATCATGAAACAACTAAATAAGAAGAAGTTGAAGAAGAAAGAAATTGAAAAGATCGGTAATGGATATTACCTCTTCTTTGGAACTCTTCTTTGAATCCTCCACTTAGGGAACTACGATTGGTCATTGAAGAAGACCAGGACCTCTAGTATTATTCTAGGGAAGTTTATAAGAGAAAATGGCAGGGTTTGGCGGAGCTTAAGTGCTCAAATTGGTGTGAGGAGGAGGGGGAGGAGGTGCCCTTTTATAAGGGAGGAGAGGGGCACCTTAGGAATATCTCAAAATATTATTTTATATTAAAGTCAAAATCGGTTTATAATGGTTCCAAAGGGTCTTATTTCGAAGATAAAGTGGGGATGGGTCGAAATCCTATCAACCAATAGGATTTAGACATGTTTAGGGTATTATTTTAACCTTATCAATTAGATTTAACTCTAAGTTAAATAATTTAACTTTTACCATGTCTTTTTGTTTTCTTTCACTATATGGTTAATAAACTTACTATAACATGCCAAACGAACCCCAAATTGTTTATTATTAATATATATATATTTATCTAAGTCATTTGGCCGAACCTTAGATTTTTAGGAATAAAATAACAATTAATAATATAATATTTGATTTAAAAACTATTTTGTGTCAATTTTGACACTATTTGATATATGATTTTTGTGAAAGTCATAACAGAATTATATGTTCGAAAAAAGTTGATTAAATCAACACTAATATATCATAGTAACCTAGAAAATTAGTGGAATTCATAAAAAGTCTTAAATTACATTTATTTTGGTATTTATATTATCAATTATGTCAATATTTCATTAATAAGATAATTACTGCATCATCTTTGTGTCATAAATAAATTAAATTATTTGATGTCCAAAAATTACAAATAAAATACCATTATGTAGGAAATCTTTTTAGATTTCTAATGAATATTTATAGTCGAATTTATCTTATGTATAACCCCATATTAAAAATGATTTACTTATTAAACTTTGATTTTAACTATTTTAACCCTTCTTTAAATAAATTAATAATAAATGTCCTAATCTAATCCAAGTGGGCCTAAATGGTCATATTTTAATCATAAGGTTGTTTTTGGTCGAATTACACTTATCCAATAGAATTAGGACATGTGTTAGGGCAATATTAATATCATATTTACCCTTAGTTACCCTATTTACTATTAACCGCGGTAAAAAAAGTAAAAAGTTACTATTCACCAAAAAATTATTTTTATCTCATTGAACCACATTTTACTTACTGATATCAACCGTGTCTGTAGGATTTTCGAAATTCCATTCACAGAAGCGGTAAAATTAAGTTTTTTGCAAAATTCAGTTTTTAACCTACCACTTAGTGGATTCACTATTCATCAAAAATTGAAAGTTTTCAGAAAAATACCAAAATTTCACCCTAGGCTAATTTCGATATTCTGAGTCAAAAAATGGAGTCCATTTTGAAAAATAAAATTTATAAAATTTCAAAAAGTGGTTATTACTATTCATAACGGCTAGTTTTAATATCATATTGTTGTTTAGTGAAACTCGGTATTGCGTACGACGCAAGCTATCGAGGAAGGTCGCGATTGCGTGTAAAGGAAGCCAAGCAAGTGTTGTGTAGAAAAAGATTCCTTTGAGAACATAAAAGTCTCGGGTGTTACATTCACATGGAGCAAGTTATATTGGAATTAAATGGTTTTAGTTTTTATAAAAATATATGATGATTAGATAATTTAATAGTGATATCTATATTCTATATTTAATTATATCCCTTATCTCAAGTAGAGTGTTTTTATTCCCGTTATAATATAAGAAAATTTTATTAAAAATTAAATTCACAAACCCTATGTGTATGGATTCCAAATATTGTTTACTGCATATTATTATTTTCATTTTTCTTAAGATATTAATGAATATAACCCTTCATATATGATTTATTGAAACATGTATGTATAGTTGGGGTTTTATATTACAAGAAACAAGTTGAAAGATTGGGTTCTATTAGATTAGTTCCCTATTTTAAAAGAGTGGAGAATCCAATATAATGTAAATATTAGAAAAAAGTCATTTTTATAGGTATATGACAACATTTTTAGGACACATAAAATAAAATATGATTCAATGATGATTTTTTATCAAAGGTTATACTCCATTTCATCTCTCAATAAGTGTTGCTGGTTAATAGTGTGTATTTTATTTAAAAAGAACTAGAAGAGGGGTTTTTTTTGAAAATAGTTTTAAAAGAAATTACTTAATTTAAAGAGTATAATAGATGAAAAATAAGGGGATATTGAAAAATATATGATTAATATCTGATCAATAATAAGTTACAACACCACTAGAGAAGTTACTTATTCTAAATTGATTATTAGGTTTTCGTGTAAACCTTTGATTGATTGTTAACTATGATATTGGGTTCCAAAAACCCGCTAAAACGATGAAAATATAACTAAACCATTACATGAAAATCATTTATTCATGTTACATTCCCTTATCATGCTTTTATGATTTTCATGTAACACTAAAATCTCAATTTTTTTTGGAAAGAAGAGGGTTCTTGTGTTATCCAAATGGAACAACACAAGTAAAACACTTAAAATTACTCATCGATTAGTTTTGAATTAAAAGGCGTTTCAATTAAATTAATAATAAATGTCAAGATAAATATAAAATAACAATTCCAAAACACAATATACACTAAAATCGTATAGAATTATGTTATATAACTCCATCATCATGTGTGTATCTCCCTTGAAATTATCACCAACCGTTTAGTTCAAAATTTAGAGGAGGAAGCTTGGGTGGAACTCCTTCTTCATACATGACCCCCTAAGAGGACAGTGGCCTATATAACTTCTAATATTTTTAGAGTTCTCTTATAAAACTCCAAAATGGAAACAATTCACACTTTTTTGATCTTTCAAATGAGGATCCCGTGGTTCCCTTTTATAGCGAATATGCAAAGTGGCGTTGTTCTCCTAGTTTAGGTTATATGACCTGTATTTATATTTTAAACTAGTAAAAATCCATAACATGACTTGTAAAAAAAATGGGAGTTTTTATAGTCAATTGAATAATTTTTTGTCAAATTTGGTGGCCATTGGATGCTTTAAATGGCAGATATTGTCAAAATACCGAACCTAACTTTTGAATAATTGTAGATTCAGTCCTCTGAACTGATCACATTGGATATGCCCCCAAATATGTGAATTGGGATTGTGGATCTTGAGGAGAGTTTTAGAACGTGGTTTTTTGGATCTTTCTTTAAGGTTTCTTCCCATTTTTAGTCACAAAAATTACAAAATTTGTAAAATAGTGGATATGTGTCCTTGGGAACCCATGTAGTTTAGCCCATATTCTTTCTAAAACATCTTCGGCCCTCCAAATCACCTCCTCCAACAATGAAATCACAAAAACAAGTAAAATATCCCTTTCTAATAGTGAAAAAATATAAATAATTGAATCAGTAATAATGGTCAATTTTTTATTAAATTTGTAATTTACAATAAAAATCTATTTAATATAGTAGTATAATTGAGAAATTAAGCAAAGTATCATGGTGCGATCAGACCCCAACACCTAAACATTTTCACTCATGGGAAATGTTATATCTCCAAAATGATTCATGTTGATATTAAAAACATCATGAATATTAAAAATTACATGAAAATTTATTTCATGATAGCAAAGTGATCAAATAACAAATCACACCAATGAGTTATCTTGAGTGATCATTGAAAAAAATGTCTCATAAATTGTGTAAAAACAAAATTCAATGAGATTCATGATACCAAAATGAGAAAAAAATAAAAAATTAAACCAATATTTTGACTCTACACATGTGTGAGTGATAACCATTTCATGAAATTCATTCCAATTTCTATCCAGTAAATATATGTTATTTTAAAATAATCATTCTTATATGATTCTGTCCACCGAACCTGTCCCAAATCCTTTTCAATCAAATTTCATGACCCAATCACATAAGAATTACCAATAGTAAAACCATAATATCTTGACCTAGATATCCACATATTCTATAAATTTCATCACGCCCCTAAATTATTATATATTATCTTTGGAAATGATGAACATGGGAAAAATATCACACTCAAAACTCAACCCTCGTTTGATCACTCCGCAATAATTATTGTAATAGTTATAAAGGGATTGAAGGTTAGATAAGAGTAAAATTTGACCTACCCAAGTCAAAAACCATGTTTTTATTTTATTTTATTTTATTATTTTTTTAGTTATTTAAGGTGTAAAATAGTCATATTATAGGTTCCCACACATAGGTCAATCTGGTACTATAATGAAATAGATCCGGTAAGGAATGAACGTATGGAAAATAATTTTTAAAAGATGATAAATATTAATCTAACATATATTTATATTCTATTAAGTAAGAAAAATTCACAATTCATGTTTTTGTGCCCAAATATGTGGATAAATTAAGTGACATGATGTTCCCATAAACAACTCACAGAAAGCGTAACATTTTTAACAAAGGTTTCAAAATGATACAATTGAAAAACAACCATAATTCAATAAAATGACGCATGTCAATGTTAAATTCATTGAAAAAAACACTTTTTAATTGATTTCTAAATGTTAAAACAACATGATGTATGGAAATTTCTCAGGTATTTTATATAACTTCCATGATTAAGTTGGAATCATTTTCTATGATAATGTAGGCATCAAAAAATAACATTCCATCACAAAATTGAGGGGTGGGGGGGGAATAGTCATAATAGTGACAATACTATCCAAGAAGACAAAAATAGAAAAATAAGAAAGATGAGGAAAGTTACTAACTAACCCAATAATATACTCATCCCCCACACCTATAGTGTGTAGTGTACTCACTGTAATAAAATATAATGTGGGAAAGAAGGATAAAATTTGGTAGGTATCATTAGTAGTTTTCTTCATGAAATTGGAGTTCCTCGATCAGGGACTACAGAATGGATTTTTGAAAGTGCTTCAACTTCTGCCCATTAGTTGTGAATGTTTTCTTGGTTTCTTAATTTTGAACCTCAATAGCACCAAACTAATGAAAATTTGTAATAGTATGTGGGAAAACAAAAAGAAAAAATCTGACCTAGATGCAACTTCATCCTTTAATTATAAAGGATGACCATTTTCATAATATGGAATTGAAGATGTAGGATGAAATAGTTATTGGAAGCCTTGGTTCTATCTTTATATATCCAGAAGTTCTCATATGAATTTTTACACATTTCATCAATCTTGTGAATCTGTAACTTTCATTGAGACCTTTCACTAAAAAGATTAGGATTTTTTAATGGCCTAGTAGGCCAGATGATCCATGTAAATAGGGAGATGAAAACTATTTATGAAAAAAGCTGGTATGGTGACATTCTAAAGGGATTTTAAAAATAATTAATATAGGTCCATAATGAATTATCGATTCTAAGATTCAAATCCTCTCTATTGGGATCCATCATTTTTTCATGAATTTGTTTTACCTCTCTATTTGACACATCAACATGGCCATTCGTTTTTGGGTGATAAGTAGTAGACACTCGATGACTGAACCCATACCAAAAGAATATATTATTACATTATTCTATTAGACACATGAGAACCTTATTCACTAAAATTGAACCTAGGTAATCTAAACCTATAAAATATTAGGGTTATCAAATATTCCACAACTCTATTGGAATCATTTATTCTCACAGCTTGTGCCTCTACCCATTTTGACACATAATCAACTGATATAAGAATGTATAAGTTTCCAAAGGAATTGGGAAATTCCCCTACAAATTCAATACCCCAAACATTATTAATTTCATTGAAGAAAATGTTCGTTGTGGATTTTTATTTATTTTATATACATCACAGATTATTTGAAAATAAGGGAAAGATTTACCGAAATCATGGGAATTTTAAAAAACGTGTTGCCTAAAAGATACCATAGTCAAGGACCTTGAGAGACGTCTATTGGGGACCATAGTGGCCCCCACAAGCAAGAGTGTAGTGAAACCTAAGGGAATACTGAAACTCACTATCGAGAACACAACACCTGAGTACTTGATAACTACATGTGCACCAAAGGTAGGGTTTATTCCAAATTTACCAAAGAGAATCATGTTTTAGATGGGATGTTTAATTTTTGGAAATCAGCAAGAATGCAAGATGCTTGTAAATAATTTAAAATTTAGGCATACAAATTAATAAGAAAATTCACTCAGTATATTTTCTCAACTGGAAACATGTAGTTTATGGGAATACAGGTGGATAATTCAATATCCGATGATTGATGGATCTGACTAATTTGGTCATCCACCATATTCTATTATCATTTTTTCTCCAAATGTTTGATTAAATTCATGAAGGAGTATATTCCACTTAATGATATGTGGTTTGTATTCTGGTTTCATAAGGAGATATTGGGGGGATTCATGGTCCGAGAACACAATGACTTTTGACCCTAAAATGTATACCCTAAATTCATTCAAGGAAAAAAATGGTAAGGAATTATTATTCTATTGTGGTGTTATTTTTAGGTAGGGTGTGGTTTTAATGAGGCATAGACAAGGGCATGTGGAGATCCATCAAACCATTGTGATGATATAGTCCCAAATTCATAGTTAGAGGTATCACAAATGAGTTCAACTGCTAAATTCCATTGAGGTGGTTGGATCACCAGGGGTGATTTGATACTGAATATTAATTTGATAATAGATTCCTCAGATTATTTTTCAAAAAAATTATTTTTTTGAGTAAGGGGATAGGGGAGAGCAATTTTACTAAATTTAAAAGTGAAATGATGGTAAAATCTAGCATGAACTAAGAATGATCGCACATCCCATACATTGTTTTTGAATGTTTGGGAAAAAATGAAATCCAATTTTGATTTATCAACATGGATACCATCCCCAAGAATAACATTCTAAAGAACTATACATTGTCTCTCTATGAAATGCAATTTATCATAATTATTTTCAAGATTATTTTAAATAATGCATTGTAAGACAGAATGAAGACCACCCATACATTCATCAAATAAGGATCCATACATATTGAAATCATTCATGAATTCTTCAGTGGAATTCTCTAGGTAATCTGATAAAATAAAAACCATGCATTGTTGGAAAGTACCCAGTGTATTGAACAAACCAAATAGAATCCTATTATATTTAATGTGCCAAAGGGGAATGTAGAGGTTTTCTATTCCTAAACCTCATGGGTAATATAGATCTGAAAGAATCTAGAATATCCATTAAGAGAACAGTAATGGGACGTCCCTAGTAGCCTCTCTAGACTATAGTTAATTAATGGAAATGAAAAATGGTCTGTTCTAGTGTGTTGGTTTAGTCAGTGATAGTTTATATAGACACATAATCTATTCCATGCATGTGTTGGAACCAATTAAAATATTTCATTTTTAATTACCATATGACCATCTTTTTAGGAACAAATTGCAGAAGACTATCTTATTGGCTTTCAAAGATGTGGTAAATTATTCCAGCAGCCAATAATTTTTCAATCTTGTTTTTAACAAAAACTAAGTGGTTTTGTTTCAGTCGATGTTGTGTCTACCTCACTGGTTTAGAATTATCATTTAACAATATATGATGTGTGAAAATTCATAGTAAAATACCAAGAATTTCAGCAAATGTCCATACCATAGATTTCTTATACTACCTCAAAAGTTAAATATCTTCCAATTCATAATCTAGAGGGACTGAACAAGAAATGATTACAGGCAGCTTGTTTCCATTCTCAAGATATGAATATTTTGAATCTTGATTTATTTTTTTATGTTCCAATTCATGTGTACTATGGATTGGAAAAAGTTAATGTGTGCGTGGGAGGTCAATGATCTCATCTACTAGCTCAATAGAAACATCCGTAGATGTAGAATAATATTTTACAAATATAGCAATATCATTGATGGTCATGGGATCCTCAGTGTTCAAAAAATCATGAATTAACAATAAAGGATGACATTTTTTCAGATCACTACAACATTCTGTAAATGTATAATTTCCTTGAATTTCAATCAATGATGAAAACTCAAAAATGAGATCAGGGGAATGAAAATAAGTTTTTTTAGGGGAAGAAGGGAGTACATCTATTAGATTAAAAGAGATAGAGGAATGTTACTATGTGGGCTTTTTCTTGGAATCAAGGATTATGGTGTGGAGAATGTCACCACCAAGCACCATAGATAATTTAATAATGAGGACCTTAATTTTGGTTTTGGTATTTTTTAGGAAAGGTATCCCCAATAGAATTGGGTTATGTCCATTCATCCTATTATATACCCTTTTATTCAATCAAAAATAAATAAGAAAATTTGAAATTTTCACCCTCATAAGAACATCCACTAACACACCAAAGGGATGTCTAGAACTAAATTTTTACACATGAAAAAAAATACCATAGGCTTCAATTCCCCGACTAGTAGTGAAGAGTAAATAGACTGAGGCATCACATTTTTAGAAGCACGCTAATCAAGCATAGCCTTGGAAAATTAATACTACCTTAGGGTTCAAGAAATTGAGTAGTTCCTAGATCATTTTATTTTGGTAGAAAATGATCACCCTATCAATGCTGAGATATTCCTCCCAAATATCACCTTTTATTCATATTAATTTCATCTCATGTGTGTCCATATCTCCTTCAGAAACACGGAATATCCTGTAATTTTCTTCACGACATCAATCAATGGAATTTCAACTTGTAATTTTTTAGAAATTTACATGATTAATTTATCCAGATCATTTTATTTTTTGTTTTCATCATTGGGTGCCCATTTGGGGAAATAGAAGAGAAATGGTTAAGCTTTTTAGTTTATCGAATGAAATATACTTTCCATTGGAATGGATTCTCTCTAAATAAGTATTTTCCATATTTGGACAATTTTCAGTGGTTGGGATGAAGGTTTCTCTAGGAGATGATGACTCTAATGGAGTGTTCATTTGTATTTTATGTTTTTTCCACTCTGAAGTGTGGTGTAACAAACATTTCCCTTATCACTAGGGTTAATTACTAGTTGAGAAGGTATTCTACCCAACCCATGACTTTGGATTTCCCCTATAAAGATGGTGATTTGGCCAAATTGGGTTTTTAGATATTTTATCTCACATTGAATGGTTTTTCAGAATTAGAGATAATTGAAAACCATTTTTTTCATCATTTATTATAGGCGAAGATCAAATTTTGGAGGGGGTTGTTGAAAAGGCCTTTGGGGTGGTTGAGTATTTATGGGTGGTGGTGGATGAAAACATTACCCTGGTTGGTTACATATTTGTGGAAGGTGGTTTGAGTACTACCATGACTATAGTCATGGGGGTCTTTCCACAGAGGGTTGGATGGATAGTAAGGTTCTCGCCAAAATGGCTGGTTAGTAGGGTGGAATAGAAATATTTCTTCACAAATCTCAGAAGTTACTCTCAATTTAGGGAATTTTTTAGAGTAGTGGGTATTAGAATAACATATAACACACTAGATTGGAGGAGGAGATTGGGATTTCATTTGGTTTAGAGAAATTTGTCGAAGAAGGGTACTTACCTCATCAAACACCATGTCTACTTTTTCCCCCAATTTAATACATTGCACGGGACACCTCAAATGGTTCCACAATCCCTTGAACCAAATTGTTGAGTGTGATGCACCATTTTTATAATGAGGTTCCTTGTGGTGATTTGGTTTTTATCAACTAGCACACCACCTGTATCATCATCAAATTTGTTACGATCAATAGCAATTAAACCTTCAAAAAATTTATTGTATTAAAACATGATCACTTATTTGGTGATGCATGAAAGTTAAAAATAGCCTTTTAAATTATACCAAATATTAATGAAGTGATTCCCTTTGTGGTTTTATTATTCCATAGATTTCTATTCATTTTGTAGTAGTTCCAGAGGTTAGGAAATATGCATCAATAAAATGGTGTTTGACATCTTCCCAAGCTCTAATGTGTTAATTAGAATAGTAAATCCAATATTTTGCATTGTATTCTAATGAAGAAGGGAATTACATATGCCTTAAATTTTATTCATCTAAATTAGCATGTTTTAATGTTTAATATACACTATGAAGTTATTTTAAATTCTTATGTTGATCTTCTCATGAGAGTCTATGGAATCATGGAAATATCATAACTAAACCAAATTTTAGTTCAAAATTCGGTGCATCAATATGCATTTGAATATAATTAGTTGGATATCAACATCAAGTGAGGTTAGTTATTTTAGAGTTTTATTACATAAATCAATGTTATTCACATTAAAATTAGTTTCATACTTGGTTCCATATGAATAGTGGTTTGGAAAAGTGGCATGATGTAGTGTGTCCCCCTTCAAAGGGTTGTCTTGTGCATCTCAGTATCACTGGCATATGATCCTCTTTGGTTTAGGTTTGAAAAGAGATACATTTCCTAGAGTAGAACACCTGATGCATAGACCCTATACATGAAATAAATCAGAAACGAAAAAACATATGAAAATGTAGAATATAAAAAAAACATTCACAAAATTTACAAATTTCTTTTAAAAAATGCACTAAAAAATGAACCACCCACAACAACGGTGCCAAAATTAGACCGAGCTATCAAGAAACATGAAATTGAATATGAATAAATGATGATTTTGTATCATTGGATAGTCCCTAGGTTTTCATTAAATGAGAGTTTGTGGTTAATAGTTTGTATTTTTATTAAAAAAAATCCTAAAAGAGGGGATGGTTTTGAAAATAATTAAAAAAAGACATAATTTAAAGAGTTTAATAGTTGGAAAATAAATGGTTTTTGAAAAATATATGACAATTATGTGATCCCTTCTAAGTTACAACCCAACTTGAAAAGTTCCTTGTTCTTACTTCATTATTAGGATTCGGTGTAATCTATTGGTCTGGGGATAACCAATATCATTCGTACCCATAAGCCTCTAAAACGATGATAATAGGACCACATGTTAACATAACAATCATGTAGTAAATTTATATCCCTATAGAATGCTTTAATTTTTTTCATGGAACCCTAGAATCTCAAATGTTTGGGAATTAATAGGATTCTTGTATGGTCCAATCGCAACAACACAAGTCGCACACTTAAATTTACACACCGATCAATTTTCAAATTAAACATATTTCAATTAAATTCATATAAAAATATAAGATAAATCTAAAATAACCTTTACAAACTATATTATAAACTAAACTAGTATATAAATATGTGTTGTAACTCACTCTTCAAGTGTGCAACTCCCTTACAATGATCACCCACCGTTTAGTGAACCTTCGATAGGAGGAAGCTCGAGTGGAACTCCTTTTTCAGCCTTAAACCCCCTATGATGGAAAGGGACATTAAAACATATAATATGATAACTTTACTCCAATATAACTCTAAAATTTAAAAAATTCACTCCATGTATGAAATTTCAAATGAGGTGCCCATGGTGCCCTTTTATAGCCCAAATGGGAAGTGGTTTTGGGCCCCCAGTTTTGGTTTTACAACTTGTAACTTAGTTGTGGACTAGTAAATGACTATATCATGACATGGAAAACAAATATGTTAGCTTTTATTGCCTCTTTAATAATTCCATTTAAATTTGGTTCCCATTAGACATATTTAATGGGAGATATTGTCAAAATACCGAAACTTACTTTTGATTTCATGTAAATTCAATACCCTAGACTTATCACTACATATGGGCCCCGTATATACTTGTATTGGGATTCTATGTCATGAGGTGTGTTTTATACCATGGAGTTTTCATTTTTATTAAATAATTTCAGCCCATTTGGAGTCACAAATTTTTTTTAAATGTGCAAAACAGTTGACATTTGTCCTTGGGATTCCATGTCGTTTGGCTAATTTTCCGTCTGCATCATGTGCGGCCCTCTAAACGTCCTCCTCATAAAATTAAATAACCAAAAAATTAAAATATACCTTTATAAAACTGATTAAAATTAAATAATTGAATAAATATGAATTTGAACTTTTTATTAAATTTGGAATTTATAATACAAAGTCATTTTAGTACAGTGGTGTAATGGTTAAATTAAAAATGTTTTGTGGTGTGAAAACACCCCCACACATAAAAAATTTTACCCCTTTAAAAAGCCAATTTTTATAAATGATTCATCTATATATTCCTAACATCATGATGATTTAACAACAAAATAAAATTGAATTCAATATAGTACTGTGATCAAATAATAATCAATCTAGGTAGTTATTTTCAGAGATCATGGAAAATAATGTATCATAAATTGTATCAGAAAAAAAATTCAAAGTGATTAATGATACCAAAAATATAAAGTAATTCCAAATTCATACAATCAACTAACACTCCACATGTGTGTGTTAAAACAATTTCATTCTAGTCTTTCTAATTTCTATCCAGTAATGAACAATTATTTTATAATTTTCTTACTTATATAATTTTTCCACCAAATTTTTCCAACATCAAATGATATAAAATTTCCAGATTTACTCCCTTAAGCATTCCTAGAATTCATACCATAATTTCTTAACCTAGATATCCGCATTTTATATTCACTTCATCACTCCTCTCATTTATTTTTCTTGTTTTTGTTTTTGTTTTTTTTTCTCAAAAGCTAATCTTGGGTAAATTCTCACACTCAACACTTAACCCTGGTTTGATCTCCTCAAAAAACTAATTGAAATACTTATAAAAAGATCAATGGTCAAGGAATAGTGGTTCATAACCATCCCAAGACACAACCCATTTTTTATGTTTTTTAAATTTTTAAATTTTTAGTATTTTATTCTGTACAATAGTTGCATAAAATGTACACATTCAATGGTCAATATGGTATAGTAATGAAAAAGATCAGATAAGGAATGAATGTATGGAAAATCATTTTGGAAAGATAATAAATATTAATCTAAATTAGATTTTATTCCTATTAGGTATTGAATATTATCAGTTCATGGTTTAGTGTAAGAATGCGCGAAGAAATGAAGTGACACATTTTTCACATTAATTACTCACACAAAGGGTAAAATTTTTCATAATGGTATGAAAAGGATACAACCATTCATATCGTATACAAATGACCAATTTCCAAGATAAATGCACACCTCAATTTTAAATCCATGCCAAAAAATATTTTATCAATGAAATTTATTTTTAAATGATAATACAATGTGAAATATAGAAATTTATCCGGAATTTTCAATAACATTCATCATTAAGTTGGAATAATTTTTCATGTTAAAGAGGGAATAAAAAATTAGCATTCTAGCATGAATGTGAGGGAGGAAAAAATGGGTATTTGATAATAAAATCCTGAAATCCAAATAGAGAATATTTAAGAGTATGATGAAAATTCCTAATTAACCTTGGTATATACCCATCCCCCATACCTAGTGAGTGTATTTTCCTCACTGTAACAAAATAGAATGTGGGAAGGAAGGATAAAACCCATATAGAATCATTTTTTGTTTTCTTTTGTAACATGGAGTTCCTCAATCGTGGAATTTAGATTGGATTTTTGAATGTGCTTCAATCACTGCCCATTTCCAGTGAATGTTTTCTTGGTTTCTTTATTTTGAACCTAAACAACACCAAATGGATAAAAATTATTAATAGTGTATGGGCTAGCCTAGTGGGGACACAACATACCAAGATGAAAATTTAGACCTGTATTGTAAAGGAGGTCAATATTTTAAATGATGAATTGATGATTATGGATGAGAAAGTTGTGGGTATCCTTGCTTCACTAATTTTATATCTAAGAGTTCTCATAATAATCTATATGCATTTATTCCATCTCCAGGATCACTAAATTACATTGATAACCCACTATATAATGATTATAATTGCATATTTAATGGCCCAGTAGGCCCCTTGATCTATCTCATTAGAGAGATCATAAATCATTATTAAAAAAAGATGATAGAGTGATATTCAGATGGGAATTTTGAAAGTATTATTGTTGTCCCATAATGAATCATCATGTCTATAACGAAGAACATTTCAATTAGATGAACTGATATTTACAGAATTTGTTTTAACTCTCTATTTGAATCCTCAAATTAAAAATTGGTATGTTCATGATAATAAGTAGACACTCGACGCCCGACCCATATTGTAACAACATTGATTGCATTATTTGGTTACAAAAATCAATACCATGGTCACTGATTATGATCCTATGTAATCCAAACCAAATGAAAATTTTTTTACTCAAAAAATTCACAATTATCTTGGAAACTTATTTCTTTTTTTCTTGTTCCTCTACCCATTTTTACATGTAATAAACTTCCATAAGAATGTTCATGTTTCCCAAGGAATTAGGAAATGGCCCTATAAAGTCATTATCCCAAACATAGGAAATTTCATAGAAGAAAAAGGGTTATTGTGGAATTTAATTTCTTTTAGATACATTCCCCATTTTTTGAAAATGAAGACAAGATTTACAGAAATAATAGACCTTTTGAAAACTGGTTAGCCAAAATAGACCAGAATCAAGGGCCATGAGAGCGGTCTATATGGGACCAATGTAACATCCCTAAGAAAGAGTGTCGTAGATCTTAATGTTAGACTAAAACTCAATATCAGGAATATAACACTTGAAGAATTCATCACTACATGTGTACAAAAGGTATAGGTCATCCCAAATGTGCCAATACGGCTCATGTTTTCGCTGTTCATCGTGGTTTTTGGTGAAATCGCATGAACGAAAGATGCTAATAAATAATTAAAATTTTCATCATACAAAGGAATATCATATGGAACTAGGTAAAATTACTCATCTAGAAACATGTTATTTATTTTAATATAGGGGGTGAGTCAATATTTGAGGATGGAAAGATCTAGAACATGTTATTTTTGTTATTTATTTCAAATTTTTAGAATCAATTTTCGAAGGAGGAGAATCCAACTAATGATATTTGGTTTTCATTCTGATTTCATAAAGAGATACCAGAGGGATATATGGTCTGAGAACATAATGACTATAGAACCTAACATGTATGACATAAATTTATTACAGGAAAACACAATGGAATGATTTTTTTAGTTTTGGTTTAGTTTTCTTAGGAAGATTCAAGTTTTTGTGAGACATTGGCTACGACATGTGGAGCTCAAATAACTAGTTGTGTTATGAAAAACTAAATTGCATAGTCAGAGGAAGCACACATGAGATTATATTTTACGTCCCACTATGTTTGTTGGTTTACTTGTGATGATGTGAGACTCCATTTTAATTTTTTTTTTAAATTCATCAACTTTTTTTTCAAATTTAGATTATTTTTGGAGTATGTGGGAGATGGGGAGTACAATTCTACTAATTTCATAAATGAAAAAAATGATAAAATCAGTCATGACATATGAATGAACGAGCATACAACACATTTTTTGGGAATGGTATGGTATAATGGACATCCACTTTTGATTCATCAACATGGATACCATCCCCAGAAATCACATGCCCGTGTACTATACATTATCGCACAATGAAATAGGATTTATTGGAATATCATACAATATTTTTTTCAATACATTGATGTAGGACAGAACCGAGAGTACTCAAAAATTCATCAAAAGGGGACACATACACAGTAATATCTTCCATGCATATTTCCATTCAAATCTAAAGGTAATCTGAAAAAATACTAACCATATATTGATATAAATTACAATGTGCATTTCACACATAAAATGGCATACTCCTATATGAAAATTTTTCAAAGGAAAATATAAAGGTTGTTATTCACCAATCCAAAGGGGAAATGTTGAAATAAAATTATCCAGAATACCAATCAAGAAAACAGTAATGGTGCATCCCTATTACCCTTTGTAGAATCACATCAATAAATGTTAATGAGAAATGGTCCATTCTTGTGTCTTGGTTTAGTTGAAAATATTCATTACAAAAAGATCATATTTTCTACACATGAGTTGGAACCAATTCATATTTTTCATTTTTAATTATTATAAGAGTGTTTTTTAGAAACAAATTGCACTGGACTCAACCATTTGTTACCAATGATGTGGTAAATGATTCCAACAACCATTAATTTTTTTACCTATTTTTTCAAAACATTTAGGATGTTAGGGTTGAGTCTACATTTTCTCTACCACATTAATTTAGCCTCATAATTTAACAATACATGATGTGTGAAAATTGATGGGCTAATACTAGGAATGTTAGTATGTTTCCATCCAAAATCTTGTTTATACTTCGTAAAAAGTTCAAGTCGTCTCAATTTTTGCTATGGAGGGAGTGACCACGAAATGATTACAGGAATATTGCTTCCATTCTCAATATATGAATATTTTAAATCTCGATGTAGTTTTTTAAGTTCCAATTCAAGTGTTCATTGGATTGTTGAGAGGGAATATGTATGTGGGAGGAAAATGATCTAATAGAAATTCTCAATAGGAACACCCTCATCTTAGGAATGATATTTTAACAGCATAGTATCATCATCAATGGTGAATGGATCCTCAGTGTTAAAAAATTCATTAATTAAAAAACATGCATGCCATTTTTCTAGACCACAATAACATTCTATTCATGATTCATTTCCAATAATTTAATCCAATGATGAAAACTCATAAAAATGATTATGGGAATTAAAAGAAGTGTTTTTAGGGGATGTTGGGAGTACATTAATTAAATTAACAAAGATAGTGGAATATTCTAATGAGGGGAGCTTCCCAGAATCAAGGATACTGATGTTGTAAATATCACCACAAATATCCATAGATAATGTACAAATATATAAATTAATTATGGTTTTCTCAATTTTTAGGAATTTTCTCCCCAATATAATTAGGGCATGTCCATTCATCATATCATCTTCTATTTTAAGAACATAAAATTAAGTAGAAAATTTTAAAATTTTTTCCTCATAAGAACATATTCTAACACACCATAAGGGTGTGTAGTACTTAACTTCTTTAGTTGAACAACAATTCCTAGGGTATGAAATTACCTAAACTTCAATTAATAGTAAATATAGTGAGTAATCACATTTATATAAGCAAAAAAATTAATTATATCATTGGAAAAGTAATAATCCACTGTGGTTCATCAAATTGAAAATGTTACCATATCATTTCATTTGTTAGGAAGTGATGGATCTATCTATGCTGATATGTTCCTCCACTAGATCACATTTTCATCACTATGTTCTTTCCTTTGGTGTGTACACATCTCCTTTAGAAACATAGTGTATCGTGGAATTTTCTTCTTGACATCAATCAATGGAATGTTAACATGTAATATTTTTTAAATTTCCATGATCTCTTTATCCTATTATGTTTATAATTGTTTTATTAGTTTGGGGTACCTTTGGGGAAATTTAATAGGATTGGTTGGGAATAGTGGTTCATCGAATGAGACATTCATTCTATTGGAAGGGATTCTCTCAGGACATGATTTGTCAACATTGGTACCATTTTCAGTGGGTGGGATTTTGGTTTCCTACAGAGTGGATGACTCAAAAAGATGGCTCATTTATATTTTATGTTTTGTTAAACTATGAAGGGTGATGAAACCAATGTTAACCCTATCCCTAGGGTTAATTAGTGGTTGATACGGTAGTGTACCCGAGGCAGGTCCCTGGTTTTCACCCACTGAGTTGGCGGCTTGGGCCAATTGGTGTTTTAGATCTTGTGTGAATTACTAGGTTGTTTTTTTGGGATTGGATATTTATGGAATTCATTATTTACATTATTTCATTGAGGATAGTCTAGGATTTTGGAGGGGGTTGTTAGAAAGGCATTTTTGGTGGTTGAGGATTTATGGGTGGTGGTGGATGACTACATTGCCCGGGTTGGCTACATTATTTTTTGAGGTTGGTTTGAATACACCTATTAACTATAGACATCGTTTTCTATCAACCAAGGGTTTGATGGAGAGTATTGGTATTCCCAAAATGGTTGGTTATAGGGGTCACTTGTAAATATTTCCGCAAAAATATCATATTTTTCTCTCGATTGAGGACATTGGTCAGAGTAGGGGGTTTTAGAAGAACATATAACACAATAAATGGGAGGAGGAGATTGATATTTCCCCTTTGAAAGAGCAAGTTTTCAATGAAGAGTATTTAACTCTTTGATCTTCATGTCCAACTTCTTCTCGAAGTGACTGTTTTTCACCTCATGGACACCTCAAATGGGTACACTAGACATAGAACTAAATTGTTGGTTGTTCTAATCCATGATCAATGTGATGTTCCTGCAGCGATTGGGGTTTTAAAAACTGCTACACCACCTGAAATAGTATTAATCATGTTATGATCATTAATATTTACTTTTTCATAAAAATAATGCATTAAAAGTTGATTATTTATTTGGTGGTGTGGGAAACATGAACATAACAATTTAAATAATTACCAATAATCCTGAAGTGTTTCCCCTTTTGATTTCCGTATTTCATATATTTCTATTCTTATTATTGTAGTTCCATAGGAAAATAAATTTCTTTCAATAAAAATCATTTCATGTCCGCCCAACCTCTAATTGGTAAATTAATATAGTAAGTCTAATATTTTACAGTGTCTCATAATGAAAAAGTGAATTCTCTAATATTTACTTATTCTTCATCTAAATTAGAAATATTTAACATTGAACACACACATATAAATTCTTCTAAATAATTATGCGGATCTTATCCTATGAGTCTATGTAATCTTGTTATTAAGTGAATTATACCCAATTTTAGATGAAAATTAGATGCATTACCTCATATTTTAATACAAGTGGTTTTATTATCAACATCAAGAGAGGTTAGTTCATTTATTATTTGATTATTTTATTCCATTTTATACACATTAATTTCATGTTTATTTTTGGTTCTTGATGAAGATGGGTATATAAGAGTAGCAAGATGTGGTGTGTCCTCCTTCAAATGGTTGTCTTTTGCGTCACAGTGTTGCTGAAGTAGGATCCTATCCTGTTTTGGCTAGAATGGAGGTAAATTTCTTCAAGTAGAATATGTCATGCACAAACCCTACACAATAAATAAATAAAAACACAAAATATATGAAATTTAGAATTTAAAAGAAATAAATGTTCACAAATAACATATAAAAAACACAAACTAAAAACCAAAGTGATCCCCATAAATGAAGCAAAATTTTTTTGGGTTGTCATGACACATCAAATTTAATAAAATTTAATTATGATTTTTTATCATAGGGTAGTCCCTAGCACATATCTCAATGATATTTGGTGGATAACAGTGTGTATTTTTAATAAAAAGTACTTAAATAGGGGTGACATTAAAGACAATTTTTAAAACAACATGACTTCATTTAAAGATATTACTATTTAAAAAATAAGTAGATTTCTAAAAATTTATGATAATTATGTGACCATTGAAAAGTTACAACACCAATTGAATGGTTATTTGTTCTTAATTGATTATTTGATTTTGTTGTAATACATTGGTTGTAGGTTGACCAACATATAAATAAAAATTAAGGCCTTCGGGCCATTTGGGTGTGGTTAACCAACATCTTGGGTACCCACAAGCCTCTAAAACCATGCTAATAAGACTAATCATTGAAATAATAATCATGTAGTCATGTTATATGCAATTAGAATTATTTAATGTTTTTCAAGGTACACTGATATCTCAAATTGTTTGAAAGTAATTGGATTCGTGTGTTGCCCAACCAGAACAAAAGACGCCACACACATAAAATTGCACATTAATCGGTTGTGAAATAAAAAGTCTTTTCACATAGATGAGTCAAAATAACTTAAGATAAATATATATGAACAATTCCAAACAACAATATACATCAAACTAATTTATAATTATGTGGCAGGACTCCATATCCAAGTATGTATCTCTCTTTAAATTATCGGGTACTATTTAACCCACCATCGAGAAGAGGGGGAAGCTCAGTTGGAACTCCTTATTCATCATTGAATCCCCAATGAGGATAGGGGAATCCATAAATTATATGATGATGACATGACTCCTATAGAACTCCCAAATAAAAACAGTTATCCCCATGGTTAAAATTGAAGTCATGGTTCCCATGGTTCTCTTTTATAGCCAAAATGGGAAGTTGTTTTGGGAACCTAGTTTTTGTTATAGAACTTGTATCTCAGTTGTGGAATGGAAAAAGACTCCATAAAAAAATAAAAAAAAATGCGGACTTTTTTTATGGCCTCTTGAATAACTCCCTGTAAAATTTGGTTTCCATTAGGGATATGTAATCTATGATATTTTCAAAATACCAAACCTATAATTTCAATTCATGTAGATTCTTTCCACCAGACAGATCACTTTAGATGGGCCCCTATATGTGAGAATTGGGATTGGGTGTCTTTTTATGAGTTGTATTCTAGGGGGTTTTGGATTGATCCAAAAAATTAAATTCCATTTTGGATACATTATTTAGAAAAATTTGAATCACATTGGACATGTTTCCTTCGACATCTATGAATTTTGGCCCATTTTTCTTATGTATCATCTCTGGCCCTCCAAATCACCTCCTCCTAAAATGAAATCACCAAACCAAGTAAAATATCATTTTATAATTGAGATAAAAATTAAATAATTTCATCAATTATGAAGTTCAATTTTTTATTAAATATTGAATTTATAATAAAAAATTAGTTTAATATAGTGGTGTAAGGGTGAAATTAATAAATCGATCATGGTGCGATCAGTCTCATGTTTATTTCAAGATGATGTTATAATGTGTTTGACACTGTTTGTGTAGTTGGATCATTAACATGGTAATATTTACCTAGATACTCATTGTTGTTTCACCCGCTTCTCTATGATACCCTTGTTTACCTCTAGGATCATAATCATAGAAGTAATTTATACATGTCATAATACCAAAAATACTAAAATATATATTGGATTTAAGTACATGATTGCAATATATCCTTTCACTATTATCATTAAATTATATTACTCATAACATCCCTTTTATGTCTCCCATTAAAAGAAAATAAACATTACGTTCATATTTTCTAGAAATATAGTTTTTTGCATTGTTCCATGACATAATCCTATTGTAATTGATGATTCCTTTGTTTCTAATGACATATTCAATCATTTTTTTGTTATCTTCTCTCCGTTGACCCAGTTGATGATATGCTATATGATATTTTATAATATCACAATGGGTAGTGAAAAATATCTTTAATTATCTCTCATTAAATTTAAAATTTCAAAATATATGGTTGATTTTTTACATAAAATACATTATTTGAGATGATTGTATCGGGAATTTTGTATTATGTCGCTTCTATGGTGAACTGATCAATCAAGACATGCTCGATAACTACGGAAAGTCACTACATGTTGGTGTGGAATTTTTTTTCATGTATCAGCTAGTAGAAATGTTGATGTAAATATCTAGTATCTTGAATCTTCTACAGGATGAATCTTTATAGAATTTGTGATGTTTTTGTGATGAATAAATGATCCATGTATTGTGATTATGTATTGGAATTTTCTATTTATTAGTTATATAACAACAAGGATATCATGTTGGATTTCATGAAGGTAATCCTCCCTTTGAATCGGGATCCTCTTGAAAAATGATATCATATTGAGTATAGTGTGTGAATTACTAATCACTTTTTTTATCAACAGGTGATCCAAAAGAAATGAATATATTAGGGCTCTTCTGACACCAGATGATTTTAAATGAATACTGTTTTTAATAGTGTATACCACTCGCAACACTGAGTTTAAATAAACCAGAAAATATTATCATTTATATATTAATATTATTAACATTACATTGAATTAGTAGGTTCAAATAAGAATAAACACATTATAATATATTTATAATGGTGATACTGAATTGAGATTTATTTATTAATTCTTTGGGAATACACACTCAATTTTTTTGTAGACATATTATTATTCAAAATAATGTTTCTTCAAAAATGTTTTTTGAGTTATTTTATATGAAAATAATATAATTAATTTTTGAAAATCATATATTTTTTATATATAATAAAATTAATTATTGATATAAACATATAAAAATTATCATAGATTTTTTTTGGATTTGTCTTTTTTATATTTATTTATTAGTGAATATTAAAAAACATAGATTTTTTAAATATTGTTATTAGATAATGTAATTTAAAACTACCACTAAATTTTATATATGATATTAAATTTAAATATGATATATCATATTTTGAATAATATAATTAATTACATCATCAAAAACTAATTTTTTTATATAATTTATTTTCTATGAATAAAAATACATTTTCAAAAATTAATTTTTCGTTGCATTTTATACAACTATATTTTAATTAATTCATACCAATTCTAGGTATTGAATCATGAATAATAAATACCATATTTTAAATCAAAATTTTTAAATTTGGTTAATAGTTCGCTTTATTTTTTGTCATTATAAATTGTAATCATGGAAAATAATTCTAAACTTACTAACGGTAAAATGGGTCAAATAGAATTAAAACATTGAGATATGGTCTCAAAATCAACCAAAACATGAATTTATCCTATTATCTGTATATATTCTTCTTTCATTCCATATGAGTAATAAATGAATTAAATTGTTTTTCCATTTTTCAATGATTAATACCTCTATAATAATTTACGAAAAGAATAAAAACCAAATCTAACTCTCTTGAATTTAATAACTCCAATAATTTTACATAAGGATTAAAATAGGTCTAGTTTAGTTATAAATAATAATTTTTAATATTATATAATTTATTTACAATTTAAATTTTTTATAAATTTTTTTTCGATAAAAAATTATCTTACATTATAACGCAACATTGTTCTATTATTATTTTTTGAAATAACAAAAAATAAAATAAATGATTTAAAGAATACTAAAATCAATAAAATTAGTGGGAATTATTGTGTTCTACAATTTGTTTAGATAAAAGTAACATTTTAGATGTGTGTACAAGGTTTATATTTAAATTCAAATTCAATCATGTTGTTTTTAAAGTCAAATTAAGTAAATAGTTCTTAAAATGATTTCATTAGTTTTTTATGATAAAAATATTTTATTACATTATTTAATTAAAAAGTAATATTGGAAGAAATTGATGGGAAATGGTATAAAATATTAAACCTTGGTCATTTACACACCTATATTTTACTTATATATAAAATTTTAATACTTTAATATTTAAAATTTCATTACCATGGGTAAGAAAAAGGTTAACCAAGGGGTTAAACCGAATGATAAATTTTAAAATGACACAAAAAACCCATAAAATATTAATTAGATGAGAAACTTAATACTATATAATATTTTTATTTTAATCTATATCATTTTTTAACAATATCCTTGACAATGAATTAATTTTATTTTCTAATTTTAGAAATTTCATGTGTCTCTTTTCTCTCCCTTATAAACAGAAACCCCTTTCTCTCAACTATTAAAAACAATTTGAGGAATCTAGATTAACTTAACCTTACTCATTTTAATTTTATACTTCCACATACACTAAATATATATAATTTTCTTCTTAAAATTTCATTCCTATTTTCCATGAGAATTGATGTAAAGAAGGCATACAAAAGAATTCTTAATCATCCTTCCTGAACCTCTTCTAATTTATTTTCTCTTATACCACCAATAAATATAGAATATTAAACATGAAAAAATATCTTCAGTTTCATAAATATACAAATATTTTTTATGATTATGTAACCACCAATATCTATCCTCTATTCCATGAAATGGGAAGTGAAATTGTTGCTTGTGTGTACATGTGAAATACCACATGCACATAATGATATAATTTATTTTAAATCACCATAATACATTGATAGTTATTTTTTTGGTTTTAGTGTTTAAAGATGATAGTTATGAAATAATATATATTTTTTATATAAAATATAATATCTCAGTTCTTAACTTCCAATAAGTGGGAATAACAATAACTTCATTCAGGCATACGTCTGGACTTCTATATCCACGAAATGATGTGATTCGTTTTTCATTTCCCTTTTT
The DNA here is from genome assembly GCA_963277665.1 of Viscum album. Taxonomy (NCBI): domain Eukaryota; kingdom Viridiplantae; phylum Streptophyta; class Magnoliopsida; order Santalales; family Viscaceae; genus Viscum; species Viscum album. Next base: position 1,325,724,363 of record OY728161.1, on the reverse strand, counting down.
CATGTATGGTAATAAGAATATAATTAAGTAATATATATTAAATAATAAAAATATTTTGAAGGTGAATTATTATATCCCAGTTCATTTATCAATTATTCAAAATGTAAAAAGTACTTTTCATTTATATGTATGACATATAGTGCCCATGAATAATGGAATTAATTTTTTATCTCTACCTTTAAAGAATGATTATAAATAAATAAATAATATATATATATATATATATATGATATTTATATCCTGATTATCATTCTATAGATGGTGTAACAATGATCATTTTATAAGGAAAAAAATTATCAAAGTAAAACATAAAAGAAAAAACAATCTATTAACATCTGAAATAGTGAATTTAATAAATAATTGCTAAAATGGGGATAAAAGAGAACAAATAAATCATATTTGGTATTATATATATTATTATGGTTCTATAATAGATATATACTGATTATATATTTATTATACTACAATTTGGATGATATACTATGGATGTCGAATATGAGGTGAGGGGTTTCTTAACACAATTTCCTTTCATTGGTCTATATAACTTATCCATTGATTCTTTTATATAAAGATTATGAGTGAAATAAAAATTGATTATTTTATGTTTTATATCCACATATAATTTTTGGATTTATATTTTTAACATATAATACCATCATTTACTAATTCTCATATAAATGATATGATCTTTATAAGGGCTTCTCATCTGACTTTAGTTTCCATTAGACATATGCCATATTCAACACATTTTTTTCATGTAGTGTATATAAATACACTTTCATATGGTATATCATTAATCCCTTTATATGTATTTTATTTAATGATTCATTTTTTTAATTATTCCATAGGGATTATGATTCATAACTTGCTAAAGTTGTAAGGGATTTATGATTCAATCAAATTTTAACCGAGATTGTTTTTTATGGAATTTCTATTAAAGTAAATTATAAGAACCATTTATAATATAAAATAATTATCTTTTAATAATATTTTTTATAGAGAATACATATTTTCCTTCAATTTATCCCTTTTATATACTCAAGAGTCATAAAGAATATTTTTATGGAAAATCAACTCTGATTTCGATTCTATCAGGAATATTTTTATACCATCTCGATATTTCAACTAAAATGTCTACAAGTAAGATTTTAAAATTCTATTATGATTTTTAATGACTTTTTTTACACTTGTTTAAATTTATAAAAAAAGTCCAATGGAATCTTATATTAATTTTCTGATTGATATATTTTTGAATTTTTATTGAATATGTTAAAGGAATCATTGTTTTAATGTACATGGTGGGAAAAAACATCCAATGTCATGAACACCCAATTATTTAAATCATAATTTACAATATTTAAATTTAATTTTCAAAGTAAATATTTCCCCTATTATTCAATTAATTTTTTATATTTGAAAGTGATCTTCATTTTGAAAAGGATATTTTCCTTAAGATTTTTTTAATGATACTTTAATGATATTCTTATTGAATATTGACAACAATATTTTTTTTAATTATGACACCCAAGGGATATGTTGTAACTATATTATCTCCATTAATTCACAATATGGATTGTGATCAGTTTAATTAGGAATGTATTGACATTCGATATACTAGTTCTTTATCTATGGATATTTTTAATTATTATTTACGAATATTAATTAATTTTTATTGTTAATTAAATTTATTAATGAATTAGACATATTATGTTACGGGATGGGATTTGATTTATATATCCCCATGATTACTTGGTAGTTATAATTAGATAAAATAATTTGTGTATTTGACCAAGGCCTAATTTATTTATGTAAGATTACATTGCATGAGTCTTGGATGGTATATTATATATCAGTTTCCATATACCTCAATGGTATATTATATATCTATTTCCTTGATACCTTGATGGTGAGTTTTATTTGTATGATACTTTTCATTCAATTATTATGATAACAGTTATCAATGTCCATTTTATTTATTTGAATAGTTATGATATTCACGGATAAGTTTCACCCTCATGTGGTTATTTATATGGCATTATTTGATCATTATTTGTTCTTGTCCTATTACTTTTCATGCTCAGGTTATTTATAGAATTCCATGTGTATTAAGTTATTTAAATTAATATAATGGTTGAAAATTATTTAATAATGGTATATATTTTTATATGTAACCCATATTGAGTATTTGTGCTTATAATTTTTTATTTAAATTCATCTTGTTTAAAGGAAGTGTATCTTGATTCCTATATAGGGATATAATTGGGGGAATTTTAATCTTCATGAAGAAAATACTAAATTTTATTTTTTGTATCTAAATATATTGTAATATTAATTTTTTTATGTAGATTTCCAAGACAAATAAATTATTCATTCCTTTTGTATGAGATCACGTTTATCTGGTACCAATTTAATATAGTAACCACCATCTTTGGGATGCTATAGTTGCGGTATTTATAGTTGTTATTAGTGAATATATAGTTGAAACCTTAAAAACATTATTTTGGAAAAAACATAGAATATGGAACATGACTGCATATATTTCATTGAGGATAAGTATAATTATATGATAAAATGATAATTGTTTGTTAATGTAATTTTTTTTCTATAAATACATCCATGTTTAGATTCTATAAGTGGACAAGGTTTTGGTACAGTTTAATTTAGAAGTAATAACCCCAAAAAGTGTTGCTTTAGCATATCTCTACCAAAATTTAGGTTCATGGTGAGTGTTACATTACTAAACACCTAGTTTGGAACTACAAGGAGACTTTATAAGGATAATTCAAAATTTCAATAGAAAACATTATAACGGATTTGAATATATTTTGACTAAGAGTAACCTAGTTTAAACCTAAGGTATCCTTGATGGAAAATATGTTTCCCTAATTTAGACATCCTATAAATTATTTTTATATTTATATGGATTCACACTATGATTATTGTTACTCATACTATAATTTTTGGTTTTTGTCAATGGATGGAACCAAGAGTAACCATGTTAACGCTAAATGTGATGGAACTTGTTGTGATTATGAGAAACCAAATCGGATGATGATTGGAGTGAACTATATTATTATTATTCCAAATCACTTATCATGATATATGGTTAACAACATAAACATTAAACAAATATCATATTCACAAAAGAATAAGAAAAATATTGTTTATTAAGAGCTTAGGTGGTGGAGACCATGGAGGAATGAACAATAAATTTATATTATATTATAAATGTTGAATGATACATGCTAGAGAACATCCCAGATGAATGTGAAAATGTTAAATGAGTAGAAAATACATTTATAGATCGATGATTTGTTGAGAAAATATGAATAGTTTGATAGAGGTACATGAATTCCATCCCAGTGTTCCATTTATTTTTAAACATATTGTGTGTGGTGAATAATGTAACTATCCAAGGCAACGCCCTAATCTAATAGATAACTCTAAGACTAAGGAAGGAATTATGTTTTGAAAATCGATAATATTTAAGTATTGATGTGTTTATATATTGGGATAAATATATTATTTGAATTGTTGAAGTAAATGAGATTGTTTTGGTGATTAGGAAATTTGATAGTGATTTTAGGGAAAAGTGATTTAGGTAATCTATAATAAATTTTATTGAATATTTTGTTTTTTTGGAAAACAATATGTGATTTACTTTGAGGAATATAGAATCTGATACTTTTTGGAAGTATATATATTTTCATTTTTGGTAGACATTAGAAAAATTTAAACCATCACAGGTTTATAATTTTAAGGATATTAATTTTTCGAAGGCATATATTCCCCCTTTTGAGGTTTTATGTGATATATTTTTCGGTGGTTTGAATATTTTACAAGGTTTTATGTTGAATAAACTATTAATGTTGAAATTTCCCATTGGGATAGTATATGATTTGATGTTCGGTTAGTTATGGTCTATTGGATTGTGGGATATAGAAAATATTGATGGTCAAAAAGTTATTCTCTCACAAGGTGATATATTCGAGAGATTTATATTCAAGATATAGTATACAATTTAGGTTAGTAAATAAATTTATTTCATGAAATTTTGGTATTAATTTCAATAAATTAAAATAATATTATTGTTTTATCATGGTGATTAGTTATAATTTCATGATTCTTTATCAAGTTCAATTATATGCAATCCTTTGTTTTAACATGTGTTTTAATATAAGAAGATTATTTGGGAACAATGAAATTAAATTTTGGGGATATTAGTTAAAATGAATGAGATCACTATTAATGTTAAATAATTGTTCAAAATTAATATTATTCCAGTTAATTAGGATGTAGGGTTATTTATATGTGGAATAATCATTGTTGACTATTTAGTGTTATTGTACGAATTTGATGTAAAATTTATTATTTCTTCATGTGATGGATTAGAATTTTGTCTCTTATCATACCTTGTGGAAAGCATTTCAATTTTTGTTAAACATTAATGTTCAGAAAAAATTTATATTTATCCATATTGGGATTATGTGATCTATTAGAATTTTATTTGGGTGTTTTTGTCTTGAAAAAATAATATTTAATACTAAACAGCTGTACAAAAAGATGATATTGTGGTGGGAATTGATCTAATGATGAAATTTTTGTTCTCTAGTAAATATATTACCTTTTTTCATTATAGAGGTTAAATTAATTCATAAACTCTAAGAAAAATGATCTTTAAATGAACAATATTTTCATGTTACATTCATTCTTGATGCACCAATGGTATTTTTAAAACCGTATTGGTTTATGGTCTTGGGGACATTAAATTTCAAACGATAATTCAATTCTTATGATCAATGGTTTCTGTCACTATCCATTATTATTTGGAAATTTATTTTTCCTCTACGTATATACATTCCCTTCAAAATAATTTTTTCCTATCTGACAATATTGTTATATGTTATTCTAGATAGCCTTTTTGTTTATCCTATCTATCTTTTAATATAATGTTTTATTGACACTTTTTATGATTTTTCTATTGATCTTAGGTAATTTCCAATGTCAAACCCTTGATTATTAAATAAACATTCAAATAGAGGTGGAGTAATTTATCAATGGAGGGAGATAATGTGGCACCCCATGATTTTAAAACTATTTTATGTTTGATAGCATATACAACACATAAGACCATTTATAAACGAACGATAAGATATAATTATTTAAATATGGCTATTATTACCTAGCCATTTAATTTGTGGGTGTGAATTGAAATAAACCCATTATGAAATATCTATAATGTTTATACTCAATGAAAATGTATTTATTAATGTTAACAAAATAAGCACATAATTTTCTTGTGAAGACATTATATGCATTAAAATATATATAAATAAAAAATAATGTTTTTTGGGAAAATAATAAAAATAGTTATTTATAAATAATAAATATAAATTGAAAAAATCATTTTCAAAACATCAAATCATAATGTACTTATTTTAAAAATTTTGTATTTTTCTAAAACGATCGATATTTCTGTAAATAGAGAAAAATAATGATATTTAAAATTATTTTATTAATTAAATTAATTTAAATGTTACATTATATTATTGATAAGATAATTATTTTACATATTATAGATTTTATTTAGGGTACTATAATTAATTCCACTATTATCCTTCCAAATTTGGAAATAAGATTTTTTTTATACTTGCAGATACATTTTTTATATTTTTTTATCATTTCATTTTAAAAATTTATATTAAAATTGTTTTAAAACACTTATAAAGATTTTATATTGAGAAATTCAAACTATATTTTGAATCATGAGGTTCAAATAAATTTTATATGCTAGTTTTCATCTTGGCCATCAAGAATAGTAACCATGGTAAATATTTGTCATGTTTTCAAGAGTAAAATGGGTAAAATAAGGTCAAACCCATCATATAAGGTCTCATAATCATCCCAAATGATTATATTAACCTATTTTCGGTTTTATATCATCCATATCCACCCATTATTTTAATAAATGTTCGTTTATTCCATTTTTCTTTGATTGTGACCTTCATATTAATTTTGAGGTAAAATAAATAAAAAATGGTTGTCTCATGAATTTAATATCATTAAAATTTTAATATAAGGGTAAAAATATATATGTTATTATATTAATGTGAATTTTAAATAGAAAATAATTTTTTCATCATTGTAATTTGTTTCCCATTTTTTATCATTAAATAATTATCTTAAATACATATGCAATGCTGATTTAGTATTTATCTAATTATCAATAAAATAAAATAAATGATTTTTTCAAAAAATAAGTAATTAATGTTTTGTGAGTTTTTCTTATCTTCGAATTTTGTAGGTAAAAATTAAATATTATAGTTTTTTGATGGAATTAATTTGAATTCAATTGTTTTCTTGTTCTTTTCAAAGTCATCATATATTTATAGTTCTAAATGTAAATTAATATTAATTAATGGTAAAACGATTTTATTAAATTAAATAAAAATCATAAAAATAATGAATGGTAAACACAAGGTTGTTATTTTATATAAATTCAATATTTTTTTCATTTATGACACTATTTTTAGCATATATACAAAATTTCAAATTATTCTGATTTACAAATTCATTATTGTGGTTAAGATCAAAATTGGTAAACTAAGGTGTTAAATCATATTACAAGGTGTTAATGTCACTAAAAGAAATATAAATTTCAATTAATGGGAATATTTTGACCCTACACAATTTTCATTTAATATATGTCCATTTGGTATCATATTTCTTTATAATTTATTTTATTTTATTTTATTTTTATAAATTTCATGTGCCCCCTTTCATTCCCTTATAAAAGGAAACCTCATTATCTCAATTAATAACACCAAAAATAACAATATATCATAACCAAAAATTAAAAATCTATCTTCTAAACAGATATATCCACTATTTATTATTTCTAATGTTGTTAAAAGACCATTCCAAGCATCCTTATTAAGGAATTTAAATGAGTTCTATCGAAGAGGATGTAATTGTCTTACCCGGCCTATTTTACATTATTTCATTGTATTCCACCTGAAAATATAAAGTATTAAAATTGAAATAATAAATTCATTATCCTATATATATTTAAAATATATTATTACTATTTAAACACCAATATTCACCTTTATTTCATCAAAAGGGATGTGGAATTATTCCTTCTTCGAACGTATGGACTACAATCTCCATGAAGTGATAAAATAAATTTTGTATAAAAATATTTCATGGATTTTAATTTTTAGGGGTTTAATAATTATACATGATATTTAATATATAATTATGTTTATTTAATTATAAAATGATATCAACTTTCACGAATTATAATACATTATAATACAATAATGTTGCTGATGTGTTTGTGTGGAATGCTACCTCCACGAAGTGATGTGAATCATTTTTAATTTAATCCTTACATTAATTAAAATATGTGTGTATTTAATGAATATATATTACATATACGATATAATAATAATATTATAATGTTAAATTATTATTTACCTTTATTTCTTTCTAATTATTAAAATGTGATAACAATGTTCATTCATACGTACGTCTAACCATCTCAATGAACATTTCAATTTATTAGTCTATATCTACATTTTATCGTTGATTATAAATATCTATATAAATATATTAAATATATTTTATATTTATAGTATGATTAAAATAATTTATGATATGTAAATGTGATAAAATTTCAACAACTAAAACTACTGAACCAAAAATACGTAAAATAAAAGAGTTATCAACTGATATAGTGATTTCAATTAAGAATTGCTAATAAATAGGTGAGAAAAGTATATAAGTAAATAATATATTATATGATATATATTATTTATTACTACTAAATATATTTATAATAAATATATATTTTTTCTACATGACATTTTAATACATATAAATGAATTCAGACCCAGGGTAAGGGTTTTATTAACTCAATTTCCTTTCATTTGGTTACACCACAACATCATTGATTATTTTAAGTAAATGTAATGTGAAAAATGAACAGTGATTATTTTATGATATATTACCAATTATCCTATGTGTATTATAATTTTTTGACACCTAATATATTCATAATGAAATTCGATGTTCAATAATGTGATCTTTGTAAGGGTTTCTCATATCACATTATTTGTGAGACATATGCCATATTCATCACATATTTATTTAATGAAAGGTATATACTACCCCATTAATGTGGTATATCTAAATCCCATTTATATTAATTCTAGTTAATGTTTTATATGATATGATAATATCATGGATATTATGATTCAAATGTTTCAAATGTGGCATGTGATTGATCATTCAATTTTATTTTAATTGGGATTATTTCTGCTTGAAATCCCATTGATGGAAAATATATGATCATTTTATAATAAAACCCATTTTAATTCCTTATCCTCCAGTGACATATAGAGAATACACATTTTCCTTTCATTTTACACTTTTAATTAATCATGATATTGAAATAATATTTCTCTAAAAAAATCAAAAAATTTTATGATTTTCTCAGGAATATTATTTCTTCATGTCCATTTTTCATAAAATTTCAATATGCTTTTACTGTTATTTTTTTTAATTCCATGTTTACAAAATATTAAATTTATTTAAAAAAAATTCAATTCAATATTATTGAATTTTTTCTAATGATATTATTAATCTTTATTGAAAATTTGAATGCAATCATTATTTTAACAAACACGACATGAATTGAATTTCCCACTCGTCAGAGAACTCAATTGATTGAAGAATCATTTAAATGTTTTCATGGTTCATTTCAATGAAAAACTCTTCCAAATATTATGGAATGTTTTAGGTTTTCAATGAAAAATTCAATTGAAAAGGGTATTTTCTTAAAAAATGTGTTTAATGGTCCCTTTGAAGTATTTAAATTTATCAATGACTAAAGCCATTTATTTTATGTATGATTAAATAGGGATATGTTGTCATTATATAATGCTCACTATTTTTCTGTATGGTTTATGATCAGTTTTACTAGGAATGTATTCAGATTCAATATAATACTTCTCCTTATATTGATAGGTTTTTGTTATTAATGAATGTTGATTAAACTGTATTTTTTATATATATGTTGAATAAATTGGTATTATTAAGTCAAGGATGGGGCATGAAATTAGGTATCCCCTCAATGCATCAATAGAAATCACAAGAAAAATAACTTTTTTTATATGGTCATGGTCATTCCCATTTATATAAGATAACTTATTAGGATGCCTTCCTTGTATATTATAGATGTCTTTCCATGAGTCCTTGAATGTATGTTTATGAGGTCCAATATTATACATTCCATCAATATAAAACCTTTTGTTGATATTTATGTAATTATTTGAATAGTTATGATATCCATGGATATGTTTCAAGCACTTGTGATTATTTATAAGGAATTATATGATCATCATATATTCTTTCCATATTATTATTTTTTATTATGTTATTGGTCAAATGAAATTAATTTTCAGTTACATACCACGCCATAATGATTAGACCCTTATTTACTCAAGATATCATCTATTATATGTAACCCTTACTGAGTATTTGGGCACACCATATTTTTTCCTTCTTTTATAATGTTAGGATGTGGTTTATGTTTGATATGTAAGGATATCCTATAGGGAATTTCGATATTTATATATAAAATGCTATATTATATTTTATTATTTTCAAATGTTATGCATGAATCAAGTATGTATATAGTTTCCAAAGACTACTAAATTATTTAGTCCTTTAGGATGAGATATCTATTATCTACTACCAATGTAATAACATAACAATAGTTTCTAGGCTATAGGAGTCATGTTCTTTATATTTTTCCTTTGAATGATGTTTCACATATAATTAATGTTATGCCATGGATTTAACTATCAAATTTCACTACATAAATTATTATTCTATCAAGATAAATAACTCATTAATGTGAAAGTATTTTTTAATTAAAAATGGATATTATTTTACGTTTAAAATTTATTATTATTTTTATTTACATATAGAATAAAATTTATTAAAATAAAATAGTTTCTATTTTAATTAATGAAAATAATAATTTTATTATACAAGAAATAAAATATTAATAGATGTTTTATCAAACATAATATAATTTTTAAATATATAATCCCACAATATTTTTATTTATTTTGTAATAAAAATTAGATTATTTATATAAAATATGTGTAAAATCTCAATATAATTAATTAATTACAAATACATTATGTAGTTATGAATAATAATTTTTAGTAAATATACAATATTAATTTTAATTTAATATATAGAATTTAATTATAAATATGAATTCTTGTTAAGGGATTTGATTCATTTTAAAACTAATAATCGATTACTTCAAAGTCTGTATTTCCTTTTTATAAAGGTTATTTTATGATAATTTGAAATATTTATCCTTTTTAGGTAGGGATATTTACCTTTATAATTCTCATTTTATGCTCAAATATATTTTATCTTCAACGAAGACCAATTAGTTATGTTTTCTTATAGAAAAAAACATTTAATTGAAAATGAATTTATCTTCCTGAGGTAGATTAATGTTTGTTTTTAGGATGATTTCCATGAATATAATTTATATCTCTTCAAAGCCATTATTTAACATCTTAATATTTATCAAAATTCTCTTTACATGAATTTTCATTCAATGAAGTCTGCATTTATTGAAATGATATCCATTTATTGAATGATTTTAAATAATGATATAATGAATTAATATGGGAAATTATAAAAGGGGTTTTATTATTGAAATTGGTTTTATGATGTTAAAAAACACAAGCTATTTAATATTGTTTATTTTTGATATGATACTTTCACATTAATGATGAATGTAGGGAATTGTGAGTTACCATAATCCCGTGAGGAACATTTTTCATTATGTGACATGTGGGTTAGTTATATCCCTACTATTCATTATTTAATGTTTAATGTGTTAATATGTTATAATTTACTCATTTCAAGCATAGAATGTTAACTTTTTATAAGTCACTCATATAATGTAGAAATAGTTAACTAGTTATAACTTACTATTATAAAGTTTACATAGTTAACTGGTTATTATTTATTCATATAATTTTGGTCGAGCTAAGTAGGTATACATTACTCCTATAAAGTTGAAATGATGAAAGATATATATTAATATAGGCGACACATTAGATAATTTAATAATTATCTTGGTTAGGTCATTACATTATGAATGATGAAGTTGAAATTGTTCCTTTATGTGATTCTAATAACGATGAATATATTTCCTTAAGATTAAATTTTGTTATATATTTAATTTAAATATTTTTTTTTAATTTTATGGAATTTATGAAAATAAATTTTATTCAATAAAAGAGATGGTCTTGATGCTTTCATGGATAATGGTTTGGTGCACTATGGAAAATACATATTGTAATCAAAATTCAAATGGTTTTTCTTAAAAAAAAAAATTTGTCCTTAATAATTTCATGATTCCAAAATGAATGTTTCAAAAAATAATAATTTTAGGTGTTTTATATATGTTTTGAAAATGTATTTATGAAAACATTTGGATGACAATGTGAATTTATATTTAAAGAATCAATTTATAATAGTTCAACATTTTTATTATTTCAATGGAAAATTATATAAACGTTTTTTCATAGGTTTTTCAAATTTTTAATGGATCTATTCATTTTTAAAACCCCTAACTTAGATTTATTACCTCACTCACACATTCAAATGTAATTCATAAGGCTGGTGAAGAGTAGGGTATCTTATTATGGTTATGTGTTATCACTTTGTGTATTGTAGGTGTAACATTTGGATTGTTCTTTAGTTGGAAAATTTATATAGAATGAAAATTATGTACTCAGTTATAGATTAAATCTCCTCATTCTCCAATCATCTAAACCAAAAATGTCCTTTTTAGATTTGTGACATAATAATGAAATAATTATATAAGAAATATAATGGTGATGTTTGGGTCACATTCTTTTAGTATCGAAGATATATGTAAAGATGTTTTCTTTGAAACTATAATTGGGAGTACTAGTCTGGGGCAATCATAGTTGATATCATAGAAAATGATTAAATATTAGAGGTTATTATGTTATACTTTTATAATATTTTATCTTTATATTGTTTTATTTTTATATTATTTTATGCAAATGATGATTTTTTTATGGAGAGATATTTTGAATATAGTTTTTTTAATATTGGGATAATTATCTATGATTAAAAGGGTTTATTATTATGAAACATAAAATAATGGAAAAAAACAATGTATTTTACATAGAGTTATTATATACCTTTTATTAATAGGTATTTTTACTCTATGTAAAATTATAATTTATTATATTTAAGATATTTAAATATCCTATTATATAATTGTGATATGTAATAAAACAAAACAGGTCAATTAAGAAAGTAAAAAAATTAAATTTTCTAGTTGGTGAAGTACAATATAAGGAAAATGAAACTATTCGAATGTGAAACAAACCATGTTATATAAGTATAGAACAATGTGAATGAAAGGAAATAATAATAGAGACAAAAAATGTCATAAAAATAGGCCAAACCAGAATGATAAATTAAGGAAAGTCTACAAAATTTATTATCTGACCATTATTCACCGCTAAAACATCTAGTTATGATTATGATTAACAAGATGAAACATTATCTTAAAAAATTCCCTCCAAATTTCACATGTCCTAAGAAACAATATCTACAACAACCCAAAGAAAAATGTTGAGTGTTAAAATAAATCCTAGTAGGATAACACAAAATAATTTAAAAAAGTCATAATATAATGAATAGATTAGGTTTAACCTTAAAATAAATCTTGTTTACAAATCATTTTTCATAAAATATTTTTTAATAAAATTACATTGATTTTTAATAAAACATACCATATTCACTAAATCAAGGAATTTTTTTTGAATGTAGTTAAGGAACCATTATTACCCTATAAATTTATCATGTGTGAATTTACCTTGAAATATACCATCGAGTTACAAAAAATACATAAATTAAAAGGCAAACCACTTGGGATCTAAACTATGGGAATACTTCTTGGAAATGAAGGAAAATGTACTATCAAAGAAAATGGTGGTATCAACCAATACAATATATAGTGTAATTAAACACATTAATGTGATTTAAAACAACTTGTGAAATTATAAACAACAAGAGTGAAAAGTCTATTCTCGATGCACTAAAGGTAACCCAACATGATTTTTCTATCAGAAGCTAAAATAAAACCAACATCACCCATTAAATAATTTAATCAAATAAATAGTTCAAACAAAAATTATTTTTGAAGAAAACAATATTAAAAAAATGTGTTTTTACAAAAGTGACATTCCAATTCTAATCAATAAATTTCGATGAACAATGTGAATTTGTTGAAAGGAACCTAGGAAAATCATGAATTAAAACCACTTGTATTGATACACCTACCTCAAGAATAGAGGAAACCTATTTTCTATCATCAAATAATATTTAAATCATGTAGATTGGCCTTAAAAATAAAAGGAATGATGGAAAACTAAAACGGGTCAATTGAAAACCCAAACCAAACACAAATTGATTCATAAAAAATCAATCTATACTACTACATAAGATGAATATAAGAAATAGAAATACATATTACTACGGAAAATATATTGAACCATCATGGGGATCAAACTCTAAATTAAACAATCTCAAATGGAAAAATTCACCTGAATATACTAATAGAATTCTAAAGCACCATGCAGAAAATAATTCAATGAATGATAGAGATTATACATACTACATGATATAACCTATTGGTTTGAATTGATTTTTGGAATAAAACCTTACCTTATAATGTTAAAATCTCATAACTAATATTTGTTGAAATACACAGTTCTTCATGTTAAATTTATATCAATCAACAATATTATTTCCTAAAATAAGATCTTATGCAATAAAGGTAATTTATAGCATTAAATAGTAATTTATAGTCATAATGTTCTCATTCTATAAACCAATTAACAGCTTATGCCTACTTTTAGGCGTATTCCATAATAAAAACATTGATGAAATATAATTTCTTTTGAAGGATCCCAATAAATAAGACCCTTTATAAAAGTGTAAGGAACACCCTAATAAACCCTCAGATTCCATTGTTAAAATTATACCTAGACTCTAATAAAAGAAATGAACATACATCCCCGATCATATGGTCATTATACCCAAAAAAATTTCTCCATCCCTTAAAATCATGCATTTCACCCAAACAAGAAGGGGAATCAAAACAATAACCAAAGAATATTAAAAGAAGGTAACATTATGTTACATGAAAAATTAATGAATAGTTTTAGGAAATAAGGAGAAGGAACTCAAAAGAATCCACCACACCTTCAATATAATATAATTTATATGATCATTTCAAAGTATTCCTCTAATAACATTGAATTGTTTTTAAAATTAATTTCAATTAAAGAAGATTATATGAAATTACAGACAAACCCTTTATAAATCAATACTTTAATTTATCATGTTTCATTAATAAATTCTTTTTGAGAACCAACCATTCCCACTATGCTCCAAATAGGTTTTATTATCAGGGTGCTTCCAAAATTTCCACTATATATGAATATTATAAGAACTATATGATTATAAAGAAGCTAGAAAATAATAATACCATCACACATCCTAAATTTATCTATTTATAATGTTTTGTTTTTATATAAATATTTATTATGTTTCTGAACGCCATATTTTGAAAACAAAAAAACTCAATTTGTTAGATTATTTTATAATGATAATATTTAAATAAATGTTTTGAAATTATAAATTATCAGAAATATTCTATGGTTTAATCGCTGTTTTCATCAGTTTTTTTTAAATTTCACAAGTAATATTTTAATAAAAAAAATAAAAATTTTGAAAATACATTATTGATCTCTTTCAACTAATGGACCACTACAGTTTGTGATTGACACAAGAAATGGAATTAAAATATTTAAGGAAGTAATGAGTTATTTAAAAAAAAATATTGGCATTTAAATTACTTCATTGAATATAATTAATATAAAAATGTTTTACATATAGGAATTACCAACTAAAAAGGTTAAATATCGAAAAATGAAAATCAATGTTTCATTATGTACAGTGAAATAATTTAATTGTTAAAATTTCTATTAGGGAGTTAAACTCAAAACCATGTATTTTAACATTTAATGTTAATTCATAAATTATTTTTCAATTGTGAAATTTTTTAATTCATGACTATTTGGATTTTAACCATAAAATTTTTTTATTTTTGGTGTGAAATTTATATATTTTTTATTTTAATTTCCATTTTTAATCAATTAAATTTAAATTAATACACCTATATAAAAATTTATTTTAATCCTATATTAATTATTTTAGAATGAAATATTTTTATCAATGAAATTAAATTTACATAGAGGTTTGTTAATAAATCTAGTAATTATGAAATTTATACATAAAGCGTATTTTTTTGTTTTGTAATCAAATTAAAATGATATGTATAATATATAGAAGATATGTTAATAAAATAAATTAATGACTTTAAATTATTAATGGATATATAATAATGATTTATAAATATAATAAATTATTTAAAATATTAATTTCTAAATTAATATTGAAATGGAAATAATAAATATTAATTATTTGGGAGGATGTTGTTTCGTTTTAAAAACACTGCCCTATTTTTTAAAAGTATGTAATTTGAAACCCCATTTGTTTTTATGGACCTTATTTGTTTCTTGAAAAAATGAAATGTTAATATATGTTTTACGATGAACTTAGTCAAAAATTACATTCACATTAAATTAACATGGTATACATTACACATAAAATCAACATGGCTTATGTTACACACAACACTCACTTGTCGTACATTATAGACAACACCTATGTTTATAAGAAAGAACATTTTATTTTTATAATATTTTTAAATTAGATAATTATAACCCATATATTAAACATAGTTTTATGAATATTAATAAATAATTTTCAAAATATTGTATTTAAATTTTTTATATAAGTAATATATATTGGATGTGAAAGATATAATTTTTGGTAATGTCTATATATGTTTGAAAAATATTTTTTTTCTCAATTGAATTTCTTTTAAAGTCCTTCTATGAAAAAAAAAATCAAAAATTTGAAGTTGAATATGATAAAATAAACTTCATTTTTGAATTTATTATTGACAATCTATAATATGGTTAATTCATTGGATTTTTATAAGAAACATCATTTTTGGGTGATTAGTGAAAAATACTAGACTTTAATTCAAAACCACCTTTTAATCCAATTTATTTAAAAGGGTAAATTGAATTTTATATTTGTTTGAAATTTTATATGGATATTATTTTTATAAATTAATCCAATGTATCTCATTGTAACTAATTTCTCATTGAAATTTGATATGAAAATCTTGGAAAACTTTTGAACATTTTGACTTTAAAACACACAGTGTCGTCCCATCAGCAAGATTAATTTAAAATTAATTTCTACAAATTATAAGATTGTAATTTGGAAAAATGAATTCCATTTTTGGAATCAGAATCATTTATATTGTCTAATAATATCAACATATTTTTTTTACAAAAAATATTAATGAAAGTAATTAAAATTAATCATATCCATTAAGGTAAAATTAGGCCTAACTAAGGACTAAACCTTAAATTAAAGAAACATAATGTCTTAAAAACATTTTCAAGAGCCATTTAATGGTAATATTTAGATCTTATAATAAATTTTATCTAATTTTTTTCATTATTGGATCCAATTTAAATGTGAGAAACGTTTATGTAATTCATTTTTCAGAAAATTAAAAGAGTGTCACTCCTCCTCTAATATAAAAGGCATCTTCTCGTCCCACTTAATCACAACTATCGATCCTATTTTATCAACCAAAATAGGCTAAAATAGTATCCCAAAATCCATATATTCCTTTTATAATCCACCTCTTGTACTGAAAAAAATCTATTGAATCCTTTTGGGATAAACCAAAAGGAGTTACCGGGTTAAGAGGTAACGTATTTTCTCTAGCTCCATTCTTTAATTTTCTTTCTCCACCTCCAGGAAAATAAATATTCCCTGATTGTATAAAAATAAGTATATTAAATAAACTATGATGTTTTTATTCTGTGTTTTTTATTTAAAATTACACTCACCTCCATCAATTGGGTAACAAACATATTGTTTATGTGTACAAAAAACTACCGCCTCGGAAAACGATTACTGTTCATTTTCCATTACCACCTATCATGGTGAAAATTAAGTTGTAATATAAATTTATATATGTTATATATTAAATTTATTATTTATTATGAATATTTAATCTTTCTAAAACACATAAATTTATATTTTTTATTTGGTGTATATATGATAATTTCGTTTGAGAAAATGTGGACTATCGCCCCCTCAAAGCGATGTGATTTGTTCACACAATATATAAAGTGTATTAAGGATGGGATTAGTGAAATTATATGATATATATGATATAATATTTATACCTTAATAATGATATATATTCATATATATATATATATATATATATCATTTACCTTCTATCTTTCAATATGACAATAAAAAGAGAAACAATATTGACACATACGTTCAGCATACTGTATCCGTGAATGATTCATTCCATTTCATAATTATATATTATATATATTATTATAATACACATATAATGAATATAAATTATATTAATATCATTATTTATATTAGATAAATCATTATATAAGTATAAGGACTACAGATATAACAAATTAAGATACATGCGAAGAACAAAGAGAATATTACCCAAAGAGAAACCTCATTATAGGATTGTTATCAAGAGGGTAATATAACGTCATAATAAAAAACAATTTGTATTATATATAATAATATGATTATTTTAATGATTTATAATAAATTTATATTTAATATATATGTGGTTTGAACTAGTGTAACGGGAGTCATGACACAAGTTAAGGGGATTTTATCTCACTTTTTATATCTCTGAGATACATACCATATTCACCACAATATTATTTTACATTGTATATATATTTAAAATTAATTTATTATATGAATATAATTACTTATTTTTTGGGTATTTACATATATACTCTATGATCCTTATTTTAAGGTGTTTATGTTTCAAGAGATACCAAATCGGTAAGATATTTTTGTCTCAATTCGCCATCCCTGAGACACATGTTTGTTATACACCAACATTAATTTGTGATGTGTATTTAAAATTTTATGTAAAGAATCTAATTATTTTCATGGTTTTCAAAGGTTCTTGTATTTCTATTTTCTTACCTAGAGATTAAGATCCAACGTTACCATGTGGTAAGAGTTAAATGAAACAATCCCATAGTTTATCAAGATTGTTTATGATTATACTCCCATTGATTAAATATTTTTATAAAAATATCAATAACACTTATGAGATTTATTTTCATCTATGTACTCAGTATATATCCTTGTATTTGTACCATTTTCTACTCATTTGTACTTAATAAAATTAATAAAATGTTTTTTAGAAAAATATAACCATATTTCTTTTTTCAGTCGAAAATATATTTTATTTCAAAATAAATGTTGTAAAAAAATGTTTTCAAAATGTTTTCGAGTTAATATTTATTTCAAGGATATTTATTTAAAAATAATTCAAGTCTACTTTTTATGATTTTAAATTGTTATCAAAGAATATTGTATTGAAGATGTTTTATGATATAAAGAATATTTTTCAATGAAGACATGGTATTTTCTTTAGGAAATGTTTCTAAATGATATTTCAAAACTAATTCCACACATAATATATCATAAATTAAGGTTAATCATTCCTTTATGGGGAAATTATACAAATTTTCCATTCATATTATCAATCATAATGTTTTCTGTTTTGATGACATGAGGTTTATGAAAACCATTTCACTTCCATAGGTTATATATTTATGATTCTTATTTATCATTCAGAGGTTATATGATTATGATACCAAAATCCTTTCTTGGGTTATGATTTGATGAAATGATTAAAAAATCATCCCTTTTTATATATTAAGATATGATACATATTTGTAAAAACTATATAATTTCATGGGTTATGATGTGATTGCTTATGAATTTTTGGAACATGTATGTATGATTATATTATGAGACGAGTGGGACATATATCTCCCTGTAAGGAATCAGGTAATGATTTATATCTCATGAGATAGAATAAAATGGTTTTGTGTGTGAACCTTGAGTGCTAATATGATTATGGATGTGAACCATGACTACCAAGATGGTATATGGAGTGAACCCATGATACTATGATGGCCATGGGAGTGAATCAGGACTACCAATATGGTATATAGATTGAACACATACTACCAAGATGGACATGGATGATATTCCTTGAATACAATAGAAATAAAATTACATGCTTATGTGTCTACCACAATTCCATGTTTTATTCCTATGTTATGCTTTCATGGATTATGATTTTTTCATAATGATTCATATCTTATGAATTTATAGGATTTATGCCACAATTCTAGTTTTTGATCATTTTTATGCGTCGTGAGATCATCTATTTTCACGATCATGTTCTCATACTCTTACACTCATGATTATGCTTACGTATCTCCATTTTTACCCTTACTCATAGTTTGATATCACACTTGTTTATGTTCATTCCCCATGTTATGAAGATATGTATTATGTTTGATGTTTCTAATAAGGGTAGATGTTAATATAAACATAGTGTAAGATGATGTAGCTCATTTATGTACTCTGGTTTATGTTTCCATGTTTTTCAAGGCACTAAACTAGTACAGTCTTTGGGAGTTTGTTCGTATAATTTTTTAAGTATTCCGAAAATGTTGTGTAATGTTAATGTATTAAAAGAGAGGGTCACTATAGTTGGTATTAGAGAAAAGGATTAGGAAACCTTTGGAGGATTGTATTATAAATCCTTAGTGATAACCCTTAGGACATGTCAATGTATAAGTATAATAATAAGGAAAAGTATAGGAAAATGTCCTAGAATATTGGTAATGTATAAAGTGAGTGGTTTTATAGATATACATCCCTATATGGATAGTAAATTTGGATGTGGATCTATAATATATATACCTAGGAGTAACAACTCCAACAAGATGATCCATACCTGACCTGTGGTAACTTCGTACATGATAATGTGACTTGCATCACACATAGTTTGACAATATTAGGTGACACACTTTAGGAATTCACTAACTCTTCAAGAACCATCATGAGGTATTTAAATAAATGGTGGTTTTAAATAACCTAGGTTTAACATAAGGCACTATATATTAATGAAATTGTGATAATATAGACATCATATTAGTTAGTTTTCATGACTATATCTTTCCTTAATATTAATACTAATTATTACTCAATAGTATTGGTTTTTATCAATGGTTGGAACCTGAAGGAATCGTGTTAATGGTGATTTCGATGTAAAATAAAATTAATTTCCTCCTAATAAACCAAATGCTATGAGAGTTGGAATGAAAAAAATATGATCACGCATCATTATCAAGCTATGCATCATGTGGAAATTCCAAATTCAAAAATGAGGGAATGAGATTTTATTGAGTATTTCATGAGATAAAGTCCACCTCCATTCAGAGGGTATTCTAATACACTGGTTGTGGAATAGTGGATTAATACTAATAAAAATAAATTCTCCATTCTCTAGTGTTCAATGTAGGAGAATGTAATTTTGGTTATTTATTGTTTATAAGGTAAAGCAGACCAGTGGTGGACTCTAATAATGAATATGTGGCTGAAATATGAGATTGAATCCATAGAGTTGGATGAGTTTAAGATTTTATTTTCCAATATGTACATTTATGTGGTTCTTCATTCCAATATGGGGTAATAGTTCTATGAGTTGATGTAAAGGGATGATGAATTAGTTGGTTCTTAAGTGGATAATTTTATGAGGCTTTCAAGGTATGTTTAAGGAGTTGTCATCCAACATGAAAGTAATGCTGGTTAGTTATTCAATCAGTTAAAGACAAGCCTCAAATGGTAATTTTCTATAAGTGACATTAGTAGCTTTGATTAGATTGTGTGTTGTGAAATCAAGGTTGAAATCGAGGATAGAGTATCACATGAATCCCATTGTTTTAAATATAAAAAGAAGATAAATTTTAAAGGAAAATTTAAAACCATGAAGGAAAGAATATGAGCATTCCTTTATAATCTATGTGTGGGTAGAAGCAGAGAGGAAATATCTTTAAGGGGTCTAATAAATGTTTTAATTGTGAAAGGGAAGTACATCGGGTATTTGATTACCGAAGTGATGTGAATAAGTTAGATAATTATACGAATATAGATTAATGGGAACAAAATGAACCTCATATGCTTTGGTGATAAAAGTGTAAGGATAATTGAAATTATACTAACTTGTTCCCAAACCCAAGGGCTGGTGATGATGATCGATTTCGGAAACATCTTAAGATAATGGATAAGTAGAAATATCACACATTCAATATTTCTAACATTGGTTCCAATAACGATGTGGGGAAATGTAAACTTACCATCCACTCTATAACTTCAAATGTCTTATTTGACTATATGTATACCCACTCATTAATTTCAAAATAATATGATAAGGGTGTTAAGATTTCACAAAACAAATTAGATGTCGAATTATTATTGAAAATCTCCAATAGAATGATTATTTAAACCCAAGAATATGATTCCTCTCTTGTTGATTTTTTTTGGAATGTGTCTCCTAAAAATCATCTCATTCTTACATTGGTTGAATTTGATGTCATATTAGGCATGTATTGGCTTTCTATGAAAAAATACCACATCAATTATTGAGGAAGGGAAGTTATGATTGATATTTCAAACCCTCTTATGATCATCCATCAACGTGACGATAAGCATAAACATCCTATAGAGATTACATCCAGTTTATGGGACATAACTCAAATTAAGAAGGGTTGTTTATCACAAATGGTTGGGGAGAAAATTAACATCAATGATATGCCTATTGTTTAAGAATTTGTGGATGTATTTCTATAATAGTTTAAAATTATTCCACCAAAATGTGATGTTGAGTTATCAATATAACTCATACCAGATTCCACACCAATTTCAAAG
This sequence comes from Viscum album, assembly GCA_963277665.1. Taxonomy (NCBI): domain Eukaryota; kingdom Viridiplantae; phylum Streptophyta; class Magnoliopsida; order Santalales; family Viscaceae; genus Viscum; species Viscum album. The sequence continues at coordinate 1,325,702,268 of OY728161.1, read as the reverse complement.
ACTCTTTATAGAATGGACCAAATTGTGTTGACTGAATTGAAGAAAAAACTACATGAAAACCTCAATAAGGGATTCATTCGGCCGAGTGTGTCACTTTGGGATGCATCAAATAATTTTTTGAAAAAGAATGATGGACCAATGAAACTCTACCTTGATTATCGAGAGTTGAACAAGATTACAATCAAGAAAAATTATCATCTTCGTCGTATTGATTACTTTTTTGATCAACTGTGCAGAGATAAATAGTTTTCCATGTTTGAAATTCATTTTAGATATCATCAATAGAGGGTCAAGAATGATTATACACCCAAGAAAACATTTTGTACATGGTTGTACACTATGAATATATAATTATTCCTCCTGGTATTACTAATTACCCTGATATCTTTATTGATTTGATGAATAGAGTCTTTAGATATAACCTATACTTGTTTATGGTAGCCATTATAGATGAAATTATTATCAATTCAAAAAGAAAAAAAGATAATTTAGATCACTAGATAATTATAATCTAGAACCTAAGGAAGGAGAAAATGTATGAAAATATTTCAATGTGATAACTTTGGATGAAAAAGGTTTCATTTTTTGGGTCATATAATCTCTAGAGATGGTATAGAAGTAGATTCTTTAAAGACATAGGCGATTAGAAACAATCCTAGAAATACCATGGTGAATAAGATCCTTTTATTTCATGGCCTATCTAGATATTGTCAACAATTTGTGGAGAATATATCATGACTATCTAATCTTATGACCATGTTAACACGTAATGGTGTCACATTCCTGTAGAAAAAGGAATGTGAGGTAAATTTCAAGGAACTAAAGAGAAGGATAGTAAGTCCACCCATTCTTACATTAACCAATAGTAGATAATTGTTAGTAATATGTAATGTTACATCTATGAAGGGATTGTGATGTTTTATTATCTAGAATAGCACGGTTATCACTTATTCCTCTTTATAATTGAATATTAATGAGAAAAATGTCTAAAATCATGATTTTGAGTAAGAAGTGCTAATTTTTCCATTAAATATATTTAGGAATTATAATTATGGAGAAAATTGTGTTATATATATACATATATTAGAAATGTCTAAAATATATATTCACATAGAAGGAGTTGAAAATGTTCCACAGAATATAGTTGGCGTTGATAAAGGATTATGACAGCACAATACATTACAACCCTAGGAAAGAGAACAAGGTGGCCAGTGCTTCTATGCAGAAGGAGCATGCTAGCTTATCCATGATAAGGATCAGAAAACATCCAATATTTCTGGATTTCCAATAGAAGGATATAGAAATACTTAAGTAAGGGAAAAAAATTTATCATTATTTAATGAATGTTCAACCCTCTATCCAATTGAAGATTACAGAGGTGAAAAAAGAAGATATAGAGATTAAAAAGAAATTTATAAATGTTTCTTGAGTTTAACCTTTGTTGTAATTGAATGATATGGTTCAGAGATTGTATATGTGTTCCTTCCATACAATATTTGAAGAAGCTATTAGAGGAATATCATAGTTCTTTATTCCTTATTTATCCTGAATGTATCAAGATTTATAGGGACTTTAAAGCATACATCTAATGGGATGGAATAAAGAGAGATATCATACGGTTTGTAACTCAGTGCATGGTTTTCTAACAAGTTATATCTAAATGACAAAATTCAATGGGGATTTTACATCTATTACCCATACTAGAATGTAAATGGGAGAAAATCCTTATGTATTTTTCCATAGGAATACCCAAAACCTATAAAGGGTTTAATGATATATGTATAGTTTTCGATCTCCTTACTAAGTCAACATAATTCATTACTATCATAGAAGATTTATCTATAGATCAACTTTTCATGATATTCATTATAGGAGTGTTATGGATACATGGAGTACCACAATAAATTATATTTAATGGAGATATGAGGTTTACCTATATGTTATAGAAATTGTTTTTGCATGAACTTGATATGGAAATAAGTTTTAGAAAAAGTAATTGTTCTCATACAAATAGTCAGTTTGATCAAACAGTTCAAACCATGGGGGTTATATTTTGGTATTGTTCTCTATATTTCAAAGGTGGATGTGATCCACATCTTCTTATAGTATTGTTTTATTAAGAAAATATATTTCACTCTTTAATTAATATGGAAAATTATGAAGCCATTTATAGGAGGAAATATTGAGATCCAACATACTGGGATGAGGATCGAGAGATAAATATATTTGTACCTGAGATTGCAGAAGTAATGATGGAGAAGGATAGAACCATTCAACAGCATATCGAGGAAGATTAAAGATAGATGAAAAGTTATACTGATAATCTATGTATAAATCAATAAATTAATGTTGATGAAAATGTGTTTCTATGAATATATCCTAGGAATAAGGTTATGAGTTTTAGAAAAAAAGGGAAACTAATCCCTTGGTATATCGGGACCTTTGAAATTTTTGATCGTATCAGGATGATATCTTATCTCTTGTAACTTTTTATAAATCAATATCACGTCCATGATGTGTTCCATTTATCTATCTGGAGGATGTAAATATCTGACCCTTCACATGTACTGATCTCAAAGGCCATATAATTGGAGCATGATCTTTCTTATGAAGAATAACTAGTTTAAATTCTGGATTTATTAGAGACAGTTATTTGAAACAAGACTAATCACATGGTCAATTTTTTCTGGAGAAATAACTAGTTAGAGTAACCTACATGGGAACTTGAGGATATGATGAAATGTAATTATCCTCATTTATTTTACCTGGGGGTAAATCTCAAGGGTGAAATTCATTTTAAGGCGGGTAAAATGTAACAACTTGGGTTTTTATGGACCTTTTTTTTCCTTCAATAGATTAAATGGTCATTTAGTACATATGAAGAACTATGTAATACATTCCCTCCATGGAGAAATGACTCGACATATGTTACCTATAAAATTAACCTAGCGTATGTTACACGTGACACCAACTTGGCATACATTACAGACAACACTGTTGATTCTATGAAACATCATTTTATTGTAAAAATTATATTAATGATATAAGTATAACCCACATATTAAACAAAGTTATATGAATATTAATAACTACTTTTCAAATATTTTTTATAAATTTTTATACAAGTAAGACATATTCATAAATAATGATATAATTTTTGGTAATATCCATATATGTTTAAAAACAATATTTTTTCAAATGAACTTATTTTAATGTCCTTCATTGAAAAATATTAAAATATATTTCTGAATTAAGAATAATATTAATTTGATAAAATAAAAAATATTTTTTTAATTTATAATTTATAATTTATCTTAGGGTTAATTTTGGGATTTTTCGAAGAAACTACATTTTTGGATTAATAGTGAAAAATATTGAATTTTAATTCAATACTGATTTTTTATCTAATTTATTTACAAGGTTATTAATATTTTAAATTCCTTTAAACGATAAATTGGAAAATATATTTATCAATCAATCCATTTTAGGTCATTAGAAACAATTTTACATTAAAATTGAATGTAAAAAACATAGATAAAAATTTCATAAATTTTTAATTAAAAACCTATAGTGTCGTCCCGTTACAGAGAATAATTTTAACTTAATTTCTACCAATTAAATGATTGGAATTTGGTAAAAAATTATTTCATATTTGGAATAATAATAATTAAAAATTTCCAGTAATTTTACATTAGTTTTTCTATATTAAATATTAGTAAATGTAATTAAATTTAATTACATCAATTAATTTAAAATTAAGCTTAACTTAGTACAAATCCTTTAATTTAAGACCCAAAATGACTTATAAACTTGTCCAAGAGACATTGGATGGAAATATTTCTACCCTATCATCCATGTTATATATGTTCATCCATTATTGTATCCACTTGAAATGTGAAAAATGTGTATGGAATAGTTTGTCAAAATATTACAAGAGATACACTCCTCCTCCATTATAAAAAGGCCTTCTCTCCTCCCACTTCATCACACCTGTGAAGCCCCTTGGATCTCTCAAAATCATTTAAAATAAGCTCCCATAATACATATCTTACACTTATATGCCTCCACATGGGAAAAAATTAATTCAATAAATCTTTTTTTGACAAAGCAAAAGGAGTTACTTAATGAAGAGGTAATTTCTTCTCTCCAGCACCTTTCATTTATTTTCATTCTACACACCCTTAACTCTCTTTATTCAATGATTTTATTGAAAATAAAGTGTCATCAGTATAATAGGATTTTTTATTTAATTTTTTAAACATTAACATTCAAAAACCTCTATATAATGGGTAAAAACATACTATTTATGTCTACAGTGAACTACCGACTCACATAATGATGATTGTTCATTTTTCCTTACCACATCCCATGGTGAAAATTTTGATGGAAACTAGGGTAATATATGATATATATTATATTTATTATTAACATAATATTTTTTGATCCCATTACCACACATATACTTATATTTTACATTTGGTATAAATATAATAATTTCGTTGGAAGAAGTGTAGACTACAACCCCTCCAAGAAACATGTTTCGTTCAAACATTACATAGAATTCATTAAGGATGGGTTTCATGGATTTATATGATATATATGATATAAAAAAATCTTATATATTAATTATATATATATACATATATATACACATATTTCATTGGCTTCAATCATTTAATACAATAATAAAAAAGGAATCAATGCTCATACGCATGTACTTCTTATCATCGCTAGGAATGGTATATTCCATTGCATAATTATATATTAAATACATTATTATAATACACATATAATGAATATAAATTATATTTATATCATTATACAAATGTTTGAAATCATGATATATGTATATGAACCACAAATATAACAAATTAAGACACATGTGTAGTTAAAGAGAATATTACCCGATGTAAAAACATAACATAGGATTTTTATAAGAAGGAAATATAAGGTCGTAATCAAAACATATATGGAAATAGATATAATAATATGGTTCATTTAATGATTTATAATATATTATTATTTATTATACCGATATTTTAAATGAGTACTACGAGAGTTAAGACACAAGGTAAAGGAATTTCATCTCAGTTTTTTATATTCATGAGATACATGCCATATTCACCAATTTTTTCTTTTGAGTGGTATATATAATGTCCATGAAAATTGTATATGATTATTATTATTAAATTAATGGTTATATAAATATAAAATCATTGTTATTTCTTTCAATGTGTTTATGTTTCAAGGTTTACCAAATTAGTAAGATAGTTTTGTCTCAATTTGTTTTCCATAACACACACGTTTTGTTATGCACCAACATTTTTTCCCGAGGGGTATTTACTTTTTATATAATGAATCTTTTTATTTTAATTATATTTTCAGATTCATGTAACTCTATATTATTACATGGAGAGTAGAATCCAAAGATACCTTTTGGTAAGAGTTAATTGAAACAATACCATAATTTAAAAAGATTGTTTATGATTATACTTAAATTGATGATATATTATGATACATATCCCAAGAACACTCATGAGATTTATTCTCATCTACATAATCAAGATATATCCATAAATTAGTACCATTTTACACTATTTGGCACTTAATATAGTAATAAGAACATTTTTAAGAAAAAATTTACTTTATTTACCTTTTCGATTAGAAATCTATTTTATTTCAAAAACTGTGTTTCAAAAAAAAAATCAAATTTTTTTCAATATTATATTATATGTTTTTATGGAAAACGGTTCTAAATAGATTTTACATCATCTTTTTATATTTTCAATTTATTTATAATTAAAATTGGTTTCATAATGGTTTATGATTTAATGAGCCTTTTACAAAGAAGAAATTATATTTTACATAAGAAATATTTCTAAAATATCATTCAAATTTTTTTACAATATCAGATGACATTCATTGGTGTTACTCATAAATTTATGGGAAATTACAAAATGAATTTTTTAATATTATTTCTCTAAATATTTTATGTTTTGATGATATGTTGATTATGAAACTCGTTTTTATTCAATGGGTTATATGTTTAAGAAACTTGTTTCCCATGAATAGGTCAGATGTTTATGAAACCGACTTAATTTCATGGGTTTTGATTTGATTAAATAATTATGAAACCAGTCATTTTCTAGATGGTAAGATATGATACAATTTTGTGACACCCATTTCATTTCATGGGTTATGATATGAAATTTTATGAATTTTTTTCACATGTTTGTATGATTTCATTATTATATGGTTGGGACCTATATCACCCTCTAATTCATTAGATAATGATTTATGTCTGATGAAATTGGCTAAGATGTTCTTGGGAGAGATCCTTGACTATAAATATAGTAATAGGAGTGACCTATGATTACCAAGATAGTATGAGGAGTGAATTCATGTTACAAAGAAGGTCGTGGGAGTAAACCATGACTAACAAGATGGAATACAAGTGAACCCATACTAGAAAAATGGACTTGGATGTGATAAATTGACTAATGTGGAAATAATATTAAATTCTTTTGTGTTTTCCATAAATAAATGTTTTAATCATATGTTATGGTTTCATGGAGTTTTATCTTTATTTATTTATGTTTTATGTTTTATGAACTACTAATATTTTTTCCATGATTCAGGTTTATAAAATTTTATATTTGGGGTATGATCTTCTATTTTCACGATCATGTTCTCGTACCCTTATGATCATGATTATGCTTACATATACCCCTTTTTACGCTTATTAAGCATCAGAGCTCACCATAGTTTATGTTTTCTTCCATAAGTTAATGAAGATATGTATTACGATTGATGTGTATAATAAGGGTTTTATAAAATATCAACCTAGTAGCAGATGATATAGCTCATTAATGTAATTTTGTTTATGTATCCATGTTTCTAAAGGCAGTAGTCAAGTAGGATCATTGGGAATCTATTTATATAATGTTTTAAGTGTTCTATAAAAGTTAGGTAATGTTAATGTATTAAAAGGGAGGGTAACTATATAATTACTCTTCAAAATCATTCAATAATTTCCATTTGAAATAGATATTATTTCTAATCAGGGATATATCCTTATCGAATAATAATTGTTGTATTAAAAGTATTTTCACATCAATACAACTAATTAATTTAGTTTTCATCTGAAAAATGTATTTTTTTATATGAATATTTCTTCAAGAGTTGGTTTAAATTTTCTTATGATTTTTTACGAAAATGGGATTATCTTATTCGAAAAACTAAATTTAATTTATAAATTTTCATATAAGTTCATTTTCTTGAGATTTCGTCAATATACTATGCAATTTTTAATATGAATTCCTTTTATGTATTGAATTTTATAGATTATGTAATGAAAAAAGGGGAATTTTTGGTAGGGTTTTGAAAATGACATGGGTTTTACGATGATAAGAATTGGAAAATATTAAATATATTTATTTATTATATAATATGTGTGAATTATTGATGAAATCACAGATCATGAATAAAAAACCCCTTTGAGGGTCCTTCTCCATTATGTGACTAGTGAATATGTTTCACCCTATAATTAAATGTGTAATATGGATAAAGTTATATTTTTAAACATTAATGCAATTTTGTGGATGACGTTAACTAGTTATAAGTTACTATTAATAAGTGGATAATTTTTTTTGATTACAATATACCCATATGAAGTGTATATAGTTTATTTGAGATAATTTATTTCCACAAATATGAAATGATTTTTGTGCTGGTTAAACATATGAAACTCCGACAATGAAGACATAAATATCTGGTAATGTTATTCCATAATTAATTTTAAAGTTGGAATTAACCAATCAGGTGATTCCAATGATTGTGAATATATTTCCCAAGAGTATTTTTTTCACTATGTTTTCAATAATTTAGATAAATATTATATGAATTTAATTAAATGTAAATAGTTTCGATAAAAAAGTAGATTTAATCCTTGAATGGATAATGTTATTGTGATTCATGAAAAACACATGGTGTTGTTAAAATTGAAAGGTGTTTTGATTAATGATAGAATGTTTTACAATAATATTGTTACGCCACTATCAAGTATGTTTGAAAAACTACTTTCCACATGTTATATAAGATTATGAAACTATTATATGAACACTTTTTGGGTGACATGATGATTTAATGTTTAAATAAACTTTTTATAAATATTTATAGATTTTAATATTCAAAAGTATCACTTGATTGATGATTTTTGATATATTTTCAATGATTTTTTTAATCCATACGATTTAAAAGCCCTTAGAAATATTTTCATTATCACCTCATGTTTTTGAATATTTTTCCTAAGGCTAGTGAAATTTATGATTGATTATGATGGTTATAATGTATACCTTTATGTGGTACATGTGTATCGTCTGGAGAGTTTGGTTTAGTAATAAAATTTCATTAGAAATAAATTTTTGTGTTTAGTTACGTAATAGTTTCCTTAATTCACTAATGAACTAAACCTAAAAAGGCCTCTTTCAGGATTTGATTTAATAATTTATTATTAATATTATAAATATAATATTTTTGGGGGTTATATCCTTTTGATATAAAACATTTTGTGTAATGAATTTTTTTTTGACACTAAAGTGGGAGTGATGGTCTATGTATGTCACTCTATATGGAACAACGACCATTTTCGAGTGTTCATTTCGATTACCATGTCATGATTGGATATTTTTTAAAATAAGTTTCTTGTTATATTTGTGTTGCAATTAAATTTTTATATACAATTTTGATATTGACTATTGATTTATTATGTTTCTTACTTCTCAAATCATATTAATTTAGGCTTTTTAACGGGTTGTTTATATGTAAAATTTCATTATAATTTAAATATAATATCCTTGAATTTGTACTCTCAAATCCAGTGCTAAAAATATAAAGATTAATTTTTTTGTATTTGATGTTGATGAGGGTGACTCAATTTTATCCATCCAAAAAATAAAACATTTAATATACAATATTAGATAAATTACATTCTCAAAAAACTATTATGTTTCTAGTTTTAGAGAATTAGGAAAAATATTTCATAAATAATACAAATTTCATTAAATCATCATGTCACCCACTTAAAAAATATTTTCTTACACCATTTTAAGAAATCATCTTTATCCATATGAAATACCTATTAAAATAATTCATTCATCATAAATCTTGATAAATATGGGAAAAGGAAAAATATGAAGGGTGACATCAAATACTCAATAAGGGTAAAAATATGAATAATCACTTGAATGTCATTATGAAGAATAATAAATGGATAAGGGTATGATGACATAATCAAAGTGAATGAGAGTAAAATTATAATATTTATACCCATATATACCTATATAATCACATATGAAATCATGGAATAAGGCTTTCATAATATCAAGACTCATCAGAATCAATAATCATGTGCCATGCGATATCAGTCTTGATTAAATTAAATATTTATAACCATATAAATCATAATGAAAAAATATTAGTATCTTGGATCTTTATCATTATATAACACATATAGAACACTTAAAATTTGAATAACCTAATAAATAACTTCTAATATAATTATCCAGAAAACATAATCAATACCCAATGATTTGGAGTGTTATCTAGGAACACCTATCATTTAAGATATTTTTGTCTCACTTGGAACTATCTAGGTTCACCAATCATATTTTGTATTTCGTGTTCACCTAGTTGTATCTAAGAACACCCATCATATAAAATTTCTATGAACTCTAAATAAACTACACACATTATACAATTCATCATAAAAATCATAAAATAATCATTATTCCGTTCATTACATGATTAAATCATGGAAATAAAATGGGTTTCGTAAGAATCTATTTGAAACATCATTAAACCCATGGAAATGAATCATGTTACATAATAATCTTTAGGAAATGTGATTCACTACAGAAAAATAAGACATTAGGGGTGGTTTTAGAAATGGTTTATTAAACTGTTGGTAATTGTTTTTAAATAATTTAGTGGTGGATTATTAAAAACCACCACTAAATCATTTAATTTTTTAACAAACATGAAACTTCTCCCCCAGCCACATTTTTTGTTCACCCTCAACCACCTGACCCCCTAAAGCCCTACTCAGCCCCGTGAGGCCTCGCCGCTGATCCTGACCCTTCCCACCCCCACCACTGATCACAACCCTCATCGCCCCTCATTGACTGTCCCGACCCCCACCCCCACCCCTACCCTCACTTCCCTACATGATAAATCCCACCCTATCCACCAGCCACTATCTCAGCCAGTCCAAAACTACCCCCTTGCCACCCATCAATGGTTGTGTGGTAAATGAAATAGGGTTTCTGTCTAGCTCTTTACTATATAAAAATTTGATTTACCATGGGTTTTTAAGAATTACATCTTGATTTCAATTTTTTTCTTATGTATTTTGATAGGATTTGATATGATTTACAACTATTATGATTAATTGGGTATCCGTTTATGTTTTATCCATATTGAACTATGTATTTATCAAATTATATGTTTCATGTGTATAGATAATACCTCATAGACGTTTGTGTATCAATTTTATTCAATGAGGGAATATATCTATTATTTTTTGAGTTAGTTTTCAATCCCCTAAATGACATCATTAATTATTATTGGAAAGATCATTTCATTGTGATGGGGTTAAGAAAAGATGTGATACTGATGGTTTTTTATGTCTACCAAACTTTGCTAAAGTGGTTGGTAAGGTGGCCATTTATAAGAAATATTTGGTAGTTTTAATAGGTTTGGATGGTGCCTATATTATTATACATGGAATTTAGAGTTCATATTTACATAAAAAGAGAAACCTTGAGAAATTAAAATGTGGTTTTATCTGGTGTGTGTGATTCCTTTTTTATTTTATTCCTGTTACAACATTAGGGTGTAGGAAATTTGTGTGTTTATAATATAGGAGGGTAGTTCATTAAAAAAAACAGCACTGGGAATCTTCCAAGACATTCACCAATGTTGGGGATTTGGTTATATATATCATTTTTTATGGACACCTCCACTGAGTATAAAGGTTGGGTATTTTTAAAGTAAATGTGATCAGTTGTTGTTTGATGTATTGAAGGGAATGGGGCATAATCCTTTGATTATATAGGATTATCACATGTATAATAAGTCTAAGAGTATGACCAATTCAGGGCATTTATATTTTATATATCATGTGGTAGAGGATTCAAATGTCCGACTAGAAATTTCGAGATGTATGATTCTCAAATTAAATTTCCAAAAGTTTCTCTTCAATGTGACATGTTTGTATGTATTTAAAGTCAATATTAGAATTTTTTTCAAAATGTTATTTTATGTTTAAATTTTTTTACATTTTATATTAAAAATTATTGAACATCAAGGAATTTATGTGACATGATTAATCCTTTCAGAAATATGATTATTTATAATTTTGGTGGTTGAACATGAAGAGTCATGAAATTTGATTCTTGATCACTTCTTGTGTAACACAATTCAAAGATTCATCATCAAGGATGATTTTCTATGTAACAATTCATTTATGGATCCTTTCTTATAAAGGGGGTATGTTCTTTTGAAACCATCGATCTTTTTAATCTGTAGGGATTATGAGGTGCCCATTTCTATCATAAGAACAATAAATCACTTCCATTATATTTCCTAATCATTTGAAGTGACTAAAAATATTTTTTTAAACGAAAATTATTTTTGAATACCCAATACCTAAATCCATTAATTTAATGCGGCACACATATATCTCATTAGTATATTTAATTATTTATTTGTTATATTAGAAATATACCCTTTATTTGGGATAAATATCATAATATTTAGTATTTTGATTAAATATTATTTACTGAGAAGTTTCATTATTTTCCATTTGTATTTATATATGAAAACCTTATTTGACATATTCATATTTTTTAAACTAGTATATATGATATATTTTACTATTTAGTAACATTATCTTTTTTAATTTTTTAATAATGTGTAGGCACATTGTGATATATATGTATAATTGTTGGATGACATTACTGAGAAATAGATCTCAGTATATTAAGGGTTTTGGAGAGTTTTTAGATTTTTAATTTTCAAATTGATCCGTTGATGGGAGAATAAGATATTCATGTCCTAAATGTAAATTTAGAAGATGTTAGAAGTAAGATGAAGTGTATGAACACTTTATGTGGAAGGAATTCCATTCTCAATATTTGAGTTCGATTTGGTACGAAGAATCAATCATTACATAAATGATGAGAACTTATTTCAATCGATAGAATGAGCTCCCAAAATTTCAAAGATGGATAATTAAATGAATAACCTTATAAATTTGATTTTGGAATTGAAAAAAAACATTATCAAAATTAAAAAACAATCAGAATGACAAGTTGAGGGTGCTACATATAGTAACATGAAAAGTTGTGTTTTGAGACTATAGGAAAACCCGATGAAGATTTTAACATATCATTGGATCCACCTCTTGATTATGAAGAATATAATAAAAGAGAAAACATCACGGAGTAGACAAAAAAAATTCATGGCCTATTTGACAATGGAAATCAAGAGTTGTATATTGGATGGTTTAAATATTCAAAACATTCTTTTCTATTGATGTTTTACCCTATCAAATGCCTATGTGGAATTAAAAATAAGGTGATGCCCATGATATTGGAATTTTTATTTCATTAATTTCTTGAAGTAAAGATCCATGATTCTTTTTAATTCATGAAAAATGTTTTGTCAATGTTGTTCAGAATTATACAAAAATACATCTCTGTCCCAATTATTGTATGTTATATTAGGGAGAGGATTGACGTAGAAAAGATTACAGAAATTTTTCTTCGTCTAGATGCAAGTCTATGGGTGATGTTGGAAGTATGAATCACAATAATACTATGAATAAGAAGAAAAATAATACACCAAAAATGGTTTTAGGTTATATTCCTTTAAATCCTCGAATGAAAATACTTTTCATGTCCTAAAAAATCAACGAACACATGAAGTGGAATTATATAGACAATAACAATGATGGGTTAACTCATCATCTATGAAATTAACAATCTCAGAAGACATAAGATACAATACATTGATATTTCTCATCTTATCCAAGATATGTTCTATTAGGATTGATTGCCGATGGATTCATCCCATTTCAGACATTGAGTTTTAATTATTGAATTTGGTCAGTTATTTTGATCCCTTATAATATTCTTCATTGGATTTGTTTGCAACAAATGTGTTTTATAATTTTGATGATTATTCTAGAAAAAATCTTGTAAATGATATTGATGTATAATTTTATCCTTTAATTTAATAATTATAGGACTTGTGGATCGACAGTATTGAGACATATGATGCATCTTATAGAAAGAATATACAAATTGAAATCTCTTCTAATGTGGACCATTAGTGACTTCCATGGTCTTCGGAATTTATCTAGTAGAAACACTTACATGGGGTTGGATTTTTCTATTTGTAACTTTTATTTTGATCCCTAATAGAAACCTCACAGTAGAAAATAGAGCTTATTTTGTAATTGAATTTTTCTCAATCAGTCTCATAGATTTCGAAAGAACACATAAAAATTAATAGGTATCATTTATCACTGACTACATCCAAAGTTGTTAACACGTTTTGAAATATTTGAATAACATTGAAATATTGTAACGAAATTTGGGAAGGTGCATCATTTGAATGATAGTGAGAAATGAGTTCACAGTGTATTATCATGTGAAATTACAACGTAAAATGGATGAAAAAAGTTATATTATTCAAACTTGAATATTAGGAATTTAATTTTTTTTGTATTATCTTAATGTGATACATATTTAGAATAATTTTTGTGATAATGTTATCTTTAAATTTCAATATGAGAATGAAAATTTGATGGATCGTCTCAATACTCTGAAATACATACAAGTAATGACCATAATGTGTAATATCTGGCTATATTAGAATGAAAAGTATCATCCATCAATTTTTTCAATGAAAACTAATGATAAGGATCCATTCCTATGAATTTTAAAACATATGAATGTATATAATGGGTATTAAAGTAACATCTGAAGGTGTGTTAATATAATAAATTATAGGTTACATGGATTTAAAATCAATTATTCTCATATTTTGTTACAGTAGTTAATACCATTGTCATTGTGTACATTATTACCTGAAATGGTTACTACCTTTGTAATCCAATTCTGCACATTTTCCAGATAACTATGTGAGAAAAAATATAATATATTTGACTTTGAAAAACCATATGAGAGATTTGTATTGACACATTTTAAAATGGAGATGATCCTTCCTCTATTGTTTTTTACTATCATAATGCATTTAACAATGAATTTGGTTAGAGAAGATAAATGTGGAGGCTTCGTACATTATTTGGTGTATGTATCCAATTTAGGGGTACATTATTTATATGTTTTTTATTTTAGTAATAAATTATTGGCACTTTAAAAAATACATAATTATGTTTTTTTATTTTACTTCACAGATATCTTGGTCATTTTAAATCAATGTGAAAAATAATTCTCATCTTGAAGGCCCAATTTTTTATGTTTATTAGGGGAGTGTCTTTCATTTTGTTCATGATACTTTGATGATATTGAGACAATATTCAATTGAGTTGAACATTTTGATTACATATCTACTCAATATCAAATATATGGGAAATCAAAAATAATTCCTGCTATTAGCTGATCTATTGGGAGGAGATCAAATGCTACACTAAGAAAAAGGGAATTATTACAGGCACATAGATATGTGTTTAGGAAAAGTAAAATTGTAGATCTATTCATTGATGAATGTTTTTATTGATTTATATCAGAAGAAGACTGTATCTTTCATCAATGGTATTGCATCGATGACTGGTGGTGAGTAGGTAAATCACAAAATTTTAAAATCATTTATTTCAAAAAAATATTGGAATTAAGATTAAATATAAGTATAAAAAATTATTTAATATTCAATATAATATTCTTACAGGTGCGGGTAGTTGGTAGTTGAGATGAAGATAGAGAGGGTGACGATAAGTTTTAATCCTCGAAGACTGATTAGGGGAGTTTTTTATGTTTCAAACAAATATGTAATGAGGGAGTTTTTTTGTGTATCATATGTAAAAAAATTATTCACCTAATATTTTAATCATTTTATATTTTTAAGAGGTTGAAAACCATTTAGGGCTATAGTGATAGTATTCCATTCATAGAAATATAGGATTTAATATGATTAAAATAACTATCTTGAAATGGCCTTAATGATATTTAGTGAAAACCATATTATACTTTATTTTGACATCAGAAAAAACCCTTTCACTATTCTAGTATAGTAATAAATAAGTGGAATTTCATTCTTGTTTCAATCCGACAAGGTAAAGTTCAATCATTATGGTTATAAATTTTCTCCACACCTTTAAATTTTCATGCATGATATTTTTACTTCAAGCCTATACATGTCCATGTTCCTCATTAAAATTATTGTTCATTATAAACTGTAGGCCCCAAACCCATTTCCTCATTTATGTTACATCATCCCCTTAAGATACATAAACTCACTATTTGACATCAATCCCTTAACATCATCATTCATGATGCATATTCGTATCACTACTCTAACCCCAAATAGTATCATATCTTTCTATAATTATTGTCTTTATGTTTTTCATGTATGTATATCTCCTCATACATATACACAATCCCCAAAACCCTTTCATCATTTTAGTTTATCATTATTTTCATAGTTATTCATGTTTTGTTCACCAGAGTTTTATAAATAAGTATTATTCAATTAAATGGGGTTTCATGTGCTTTAGTATGAGACACATCATTGTTTAGTATGTGTATCTTCATTATTAATAATATAATATAAATGAATATCACTTTAATTATTCCTCACTACTCCAACCACATCTAGTGTTATTTTGGAAATGGGATGTTGTGTCTAGGGAATTCATTATTCTATTATAATTGACAACATTAGGAATTAACCCTTTCAGGATAGTGATGGATTGATTGAAGAAATAAACCCATTCTATTATGATCAAGGAAACCATGATAGTTGATGATCTTGGTAGTATATCTGTCATGGTGATTTTTAGGTTTTCTGGGTTCCCATCTACTATTGTGTTCTAGAGACATCCATGGTTGAATTCTATATTCTAGAATATTAGCAAAGATATGACGAGGAATTAAGTTATTTTGAGTAATGCTTATCATGTACATAAGGATGTTAAGATGCATAATACTTTTTAGATTCTATATTATATTATTAGTTACAAAATATAATATTCTATTGGATCATGCATCATATAATTAGGATTTGTGCATCTCAAATATAATAACAACTAAAAATAAATAATTTGAATAACACCATTTGAGGATTTATGTGATTTCCATTATATTTCTCTTATTTGTTGTGAATGGGTGTTTGAGGCCACTTTTTTCAGACGAAGACTATTCTCGGATATGACAGAAATAATCCATGATATATTTCATCTATTGGTCATCACTTAGAGCCGGTAGATATAATATGAAGATCTTCAACTCCATCCTTTTAAATTTCCCACTTGTAAATTCTATTTAAGTTGCACCGATGCATTTAATAGTATAGATACAATACAGGGAGTTCATGTAGTATATAAATGATTATTGGTGTAAATAATTCATAAATGGAATATTTTTATTCATTAAATTATTTACTCCTACCTCATTTGACATGTTTCTTCTCCCTTAAAATCAAGGGAAACTGTCATATGTTTTTTGGTGATTCCTACCCATCTAGGATTCACCCTTCTGTGCTTTGAGCATTGGGTTGGCTGGATTCCTTAATTTATATAATTTTATTCATTATTTTTTTGTTCACATCCAATTATATTTATTTATCATAGTTTTAAAGAGAAATTATGAAATGTTTTTTGAGTAAATTAGTTTCATAGATAAAATAGTTATCCACATGTTTTGATAAGAGAAATGTTTTTTTCAAATAATTTTTAAATGGATCTTTAAATGGATTTTAGAATTATTATTTTGATTAATAATGATGTGTTTTTGAATTTTATAAGGAATTTTAAAGTTATTTCACACAAACATCACATTATAGACATGGGTAATTTTGTAGAATGAGTGGTATTGGGTCTCTTCCACTTGAATTATCTGGGGGTTCAATGCTGGGGTTTTCATCCATTAATTGAATATGGAATAATGGGATCTAGAACATGTTTAAAATTATTAGGGGCTTAAAATTCAATTTTTTTACTCCATTCCATTATATTTTGTCTCTGTATATGTTTTTTTCAGGGCACTAGGGCTATAGAATTTATAGTCGGATTTTATTAGTAAATCGACATATTGCGGCAGTTTAAACATTATAAAAATATGGTTCATTTTTAGTGGTGGTTTCAACCATAGCTATATGTTGTTAGTTTTACAATTTCGGTGGTTAAAGACTCCACTAAAAAATGATTCAAATTCATTTAGTAGTGATTTTATTGGTTTTAGATGAGGTTTTCATGAAAAAAGGAAACTATTTAGTAGCGGCTTTAACCACTATTAAATGCTTAACATATTATCCCATTGAAACCCACCGATAAAACATATAATACTACCACTAAATATAATATCCATAACACTTACTAGAAACCTCCACTAAATGTATGAAATAACTAAGTATTATATGTTGACACCAATTTTAGCAGTGGATTTATGAACCCATCGAAAACTATATAGTGGTGGTTTAAAACACCACTTTATTAAAAAAACTACTGTTATTATATGAATTTCTTGTAGTTATTTCATTGTGGAAAAGAAATGGGTTATTTAGCAATCTAATTTAAATAATAATAATCTATCCAGAGAAAGAATAAGAAAGAAATCATTAAAAAATATTCCCATCGTCGCATATGTAACAACAAGGGTTATTATCGTTGATGAATGGAAATACAATTAAATGAACATTAAATACATTTTCAAATAATAAATACCTTTTACTTTATGAAACGTCTTTAAAAAACTCAAAATTCAAAAAATATTGTGAAAATATTTTTCATTGAAAAAACATTAGAAAAATATAACTAAAAATTCCCCAAAAATAATGCATAAGAAGATGATGAAATATTTTTATGTTATAAATGTTAAAAAAAATATTATTTTCAAAAAACTATTAAAAAGTGAGTATAAATTCACAATTTAGAAAATGTTAAGATACTTCTTTTTAAAATAATTTAATGAAGGAAAAGAGAGAATGTTAAATTAAATTACGTAGTCTTAATTTTTAATAAAAATATTTCTTTGAATATTTTTTTGAAACCTAGATATAGAAGAGAAATACACCTGATCCAAAATAAATTTCTTGGTCAATACAACTTAAAAATGAATTTATTGATGTTTCTTCAATCAATATAGGGTTATATTGAAATTAAACATATAAATAACATTCATATCAAGATAATAATACAATATTTATGGTTAAATAATATACTATAACCTTATTTACTCTAAAATAACCATGAAGATAAAAAATCCTGATAGAAAGGATATTGTAACTTAAAACATTTCCCACATTGGTAAAACTTCAATAATAAGACCCATGAATGAATAAAATTAAATGATATTTTGAATATCATGAAAATAATGAGTATCGGTATATAACAAGTTAAAATGAAGTATATACTACTAAAAAAGGAATTAATTTCATATCATAAATGGATGTCTCAATGAAATAAAATTTTGGATGAATAACCCTTATAAAAATCTAACCATTGAAATTGAGAATTAATCAATGAATATAGTATGTGTATCAAATGTATATCCACCTGTAAAACATTAAAATACAACATATCATGGTAAAAAATCATCACACACATTATCATATTATATAAAAAACCTTTATGAATTTATATTACCCAATGAAAAGAAATTGAGTTACTAAACTCATTACCAGTTCACAACATTGATGTAAAATCCCCTTGGATAAAATAATATATTTTCAAACATAAAATACAATTATATAGGATGGATTAATGATATTAACTCAAAATAGTTAAGTATATGCACCAAAAATGTGTTGAATATTAAATATCTCTCTTATAAAAAAAATTGAGATGAGAAAACCTTACCTCTATTATAAATTTCATCGTACATGTTGATCTTCCTATATAACATAATAATAATATTTTTTGGTTTGTTAAGGAAATTTTTAGGGGTTAATAAGTTATACATAAACCATTTATTTTATTTTCTAATTATATATTCAAATACTTAATCAGTTATGTCTACATTATGTGATATGGGGACTTTAGGTTCAATATTTAAGAATGGTTTTAGTGTGTTGACCAGGATCAAAGAGGTCATTGTTTCAACGTGTCCATAATAATAATATAACATTTATCATATAATACATCAAATGTTCATTTAAAACTATTCATGGATTATGGTTATGAAAAATGAACAATGTCATCGATATCACATATATTCATTAAATCTATCCTTATTAACTTCCATGTAATGAATTTGTGGAAAAAATCACATCACATCAGGAGGAACTAGTCCACTGTATACATGAGAAATGTTATCATATCCAAAAAAATAGAAATTAAGAGGGTATGTGTGATATCATAACTCCAATAGTATAAATATATTACCTATATTATACACATATATATAATTTAAATCCATCATTACTACTGTCAACACCTGCTAAATGATCATAAAATATTTTATAATTGAAGAATTACAAGAAGCATAGATATTATTTTCCCCACAAATGGAATGAAAAATTAGGATATATAGAGATTATATGTCTAGTTTGCATGGATCACATGACCCATAATAATACATGTGTCCACCTGATCCTTGGAAGATAAAAATGATGAGTCATGAACATTATTGACTCTAAGGATGATCATGAAAATCCACTATGTTAGGCCCTTATGATCATGTGAAGGATTCCATATGACTTCCTCCAATCAGGAAACATGTTCACCGATAGACACCTAAAAATCAACCAAATAAACAAATGAAATAAAATCTAAAAAATATGTAATCTTTATAAGATTGAAGTTACATTGATTTTCACATTATGTTCTCATATGAATCACAAGACCAATTTAACGATCACATGATATCCCTAGAAGTGTTTCATCCATGTCATGCGAAAGGTTTTCTTATTTTACCTGCATCATGTGATAATCCACGAACATATTCCTTAAATCATGATATTCCCCATTAGAAATACGAGAACGTGGATTAAATATTTATTAAAATTCTATCCAGAAATCATGATATCGAACAAGGATCATGTGATTCGCCATAGAGAAGCAGAGAACCAATTTGTGACAATTCTCACATGGTATCATGAGATCCAATATTTATCATGTGATTCCCTCACTAAAATCATATGGTAATAGTCTTAATGTATTGGAAAATAAAGAATAAAAGATGAAAATTTGGTACCCTCATGGGATGGAAAGGTACATTATCATTCACGTGAAAGTGTTTTTAACTTGATGTGATCCTCCAATTGATTATGAGAAGTACCTTTTACATTCCATATTGATCTCACTATGGGCCTATGGCATGATAGATTGATCTCAAAAAGGTCCCCAGAAAAGTCTTTCTCGATCACATGAATGAATATTCAATATGTGTCATGATATGATGAAAAATCCCTGACATGTTATCATAATCTGGGGAAGGACCATTGAAATATTAGTCTAATTATTCAAAAGAATATAGAAAATAAAAGAGACCATTAAATATGTTGATGATTAAGTGATCTAATGTTCCTAATTTATCATGCTACAGAAAGAGGACGTAATGGATGACCTATGGTAGTTTCATGAGAAACATGTGATGCTACACTGAATGAAACACATATCTGTTATATACACCCCATGAAAGGAGGAGTATAACAGAGGTGTATAAGCCTATAAATTCATCCACATCGGTATAAATAACCCAAACATTGAAGTACATATGTGAGAGAAGACTTCTCAAAGTCAAAATACACATAATCTCAAGGGTCTTCTAGTAGGTAAATTCTGAGGAATGATTTAATAGATTACACGACATGTATATATGATTCACATGATCAGCCTATTGATCAAATTAAGGATTTATAGTGTATCATCCATATTATTAATGAATTTTTCACATGGATACTTGGTTATGAAAGAGTTCAATCGGCCAATTCCGAAAAAAATATATTAAGGCATTTATGAAATGAAGATGATAAATATGGAAGCCTTACGAAAATATAAATACATTAATTATAATGTAACTATGTCATGAAATTCATATAACCAATCATGATCAAGTAAAAACACCCATAAATGTCATCCTAGTCACATGATTTCTTCTAGGAATGTCATCTAGATCATCTAACGGGACATGTTAGCCATGCCAGGTGAATTCATCCATGAATTTCAGCCAAGAAACGTGAAGTCCAACAGACATGACATCCATATCATGAGGAAACCTATAGAATATCATCTATGATCACACATAGGATCCCCATAAATGTTTATCATGTCATGTGGTAGCCATCCTACATGTAGAAAATGATCACATGACACCCTTGGACATGTCTTCATCGATCCGGAAAAGGATCCCTAAACATGTTAGCTAGATCACACTACAGAAACACCAGAAAAGCTCTCCAAAAAAACACATACATGTGTGGAAGAGGTATAGTAAATTTATAGACATCAGAATTTATTTCAAGTCAACAACTAGGACATTCTCAGAAGACACCCTGGGGCATTATAATGCTTTCAAATAGACAACATCATAAATAGATAATTTTTTACTTTGAGAAAATTGATTCCTATCAAAAAAAGATACATAGGAAACATTCCTAAGGAATAAACTTCAGTTAGATTTCCACATTGGTATAAACCCTTGCATGTCTTAGGCACTCTCACCAATAAAACCCAAAATCTCTTATGGGATTATCAATCTTACTCATCTATCAACGAATTGAGAAGATAAATGAACTATGAGGACTCTGATTATTGCTATAAGTAGAATATGTAGGTTTCCCTCCTACGGCATGATTTCTTTATCAACTATCCCATTAAAAATTCCCTATTTCATAATTTTTGTATCCATATGTGTTTATTTTGGTAAATTTTTATATACTATTTTTTACATCAATCATGATTTAAATAAACATTGAATTTTATAATATAATATCACTCACATCATAAATTTCTATCATCTAGTGAAACCTTACTGTATAAGACCTGTTCAATGAAATGATCGAATTCCCCCATACAAGGGAGTTTACCTCAGTGTATATTCCGAAGGCATTCTGTTGTTGGTAAACCTGGGGAAATAATCCTCATAGACATTTTTTTATTTCACCTCCCATAAACGGGTTGGTAGAAATTCAATCATACTTGAATAAGATTCCCATTATAATAATGATACACAAGAAACAGTCTTAAGGATCGAACTCCATACAAAAGTCATATGTTCCCTTATATATGTCATTTCCTCATGACATTAAACTGAATGGCTTGTACTTTAACTAACTACATGGGTTTTTATTCCTCTTATAAATAGGATATTAAAGAAACCCTAACAAGGTTAAATAATGTCCTAGAAACACAAGTCACCACCATGGACAGCTATAAAATCAAGAGTCCCTAGTTATATGGAATCAAAAAATAAACAGCTACACATTAATAAATAATAATGGGAAATAGAAAGAGATCCATAGTTACATAAAAATTGCCTCATTATTAAAACCCACTTTACACATAGAATCATTCAATACATGATCATTTTATTAAGGTATCCTTTCATGTATCGATAAATGGATGAGATTCTAAGGCATTAATTAAATTTATAAGAGATCCCATGAATTGAAAATAGTTCCATACAAAAGGGTGATATGAGCATGACCTCCCATCATTTCTACCATTGTGTGTTCTTAAGTTTCATTGGGATTCAAAACCAAAATAGCCACCGGTCATTAAAAATAATGTATGTACATTTTTTTGAATGTGGGATCCATTGGATGTTTCTATAAGAGATAAAAATGGTGAAACCATCAATAATTTTTGTAAAACAATACTTGAACCCCCCCTATCATTGACAACTCCCAATCCTCAAATGGGTAACAAAAATAGTGATCCCAATATGATATCATGTAATGACATAATTACAGAACCATTATAGGAATCAACAATATTTTCCCCCAAACCCAGTACATCATACAATCTATAAAGGAAAAAAAATTGTGAACATGATGGTACTTTATCAAATAAAAGATAATTAGTTGACCATGCGTCTAACTATTTTGTTTTTGATATCATATAAATTTGAAAATAATATTACCAAAATGAAATCCTTAAATATTAGAATATAAAAGTTTTTCAAGTGAAATAGTCCTTTCTCAAAATGAAAATTCCTCACAAGCATCATGAATAAACTAGAACCAGAGAAGGAAAATTCTGTTACCCATGCACAGATGATTGACCATGCTTCGGTCTATCAATGATACATTTATTATTGACCTTGTTCACTATTTTATTTGTCATTGTAGAAACATCCGTCCCAAAATTTTTACCTAAGATCATGTATTTATCATGATAATGTTCTAGAACCCTGGCTATGGTAGTATCATCAACTGTTGGGAAAACAATCTCAACCAATTGATATCTCTTGCATCATATAGTGAAATCTTTCATTTGGGAATACCACCATCATGGTATGATCACAACCCCCAATAAAACATTTTGAGGAATCTAGAAACTGATGCCAAATGTTTGTCTCCTTTAGAGAAAGATCCAGTGAAACCAGTTGCACCTGTC
Source organism: Viscum album (assembly GCA_963277665.1). NCBI lineage: Eukaryota > Viridiplantae > Streptophyta > Magnoliopsida > Santalales > Viscaceae > Viscum > Viscum album. Next base: position 1,325,678,468 of record OY728161.1, on the reverse strand, counting down.
ACCACCACCTCCCTCTTCATATTTTTATCCTTGGATGATGGAAATCAGCATATTCCATATCGTAAGAATGATTACCATGGAGTATACTATGGATCCATCCATGATACAAATTTCATAGGGAGGTCCCTTGTCAACTATCATCACTAGAATCATCCCACTAGTGCCCCTTAGTCTACAATTGGGGGAACTACTTGATAAATTTCCACCATTGACACTCATGCATGGGTGCTAAAGAGGTATCACATAGTGAAAAAAGATTTGTATGAATGTGAGTGGGATCATAACCCATATTACCCTACAAATAAATAAACTCATATCCCTATTGATGATACTGATGCTCAAAATAATACTATATTAGTTTCTAAAAAATCCGGCTCATATCTCTATAACACCAAATAATAATCAACAGATTCTGAAAACCATTAGGTATCCGGTTCATATAAATCATCAACCCCAAATAAAGGTTGACAAATTCCATCAATGATAAATATTGAGGATAATATTCTTAATATGTCAATTCTAGTGTTCTTGTGGCTATACAAAGGATACCCTTACAGCTCAATGGTCCATATACTATTTAAATGATGAAGAAAGTGATCACTAATTCTATAGTCCTCTTCACTGTTGTGCAGATATGGATCACATGGAATCTATTCTTCATATACTTAACGGTCAACTAACCCACATTTATATCACTCTCATATAAGGAAATCAACATATTGTACAAACACCTATATATATATAGGTTCTCAAAAATCTTACACTCGGGTTAACCGTATATAGTACCCCGTAAAATATCAAAATAACTTCACCACATTCTAAAGGCTATCAAGGGAAGAAACCTCTTTGGTATGAATTGGTGGAGGAATATAATTTTGATTATGATGAGGCTGACAGGGATATATGGAGAGAGTTATCTAGAAACAATATCTATAGCCCATCACCACTTCCAAATATGAGATACTAGACGAGATAGGGTAAAAGTTAATGCCTTACAAAATAACATATGGGAAAGTCATCAACTATTTAAGGAAAACACCTCCCTTATATTGGAGATGACGGTAATCCCTAGATTATAAGTACACTATTTTTCCAGTTTGATATGTTTGTATTCTCCATAGCCTGAAACCTTGGGATGGAAGAACATGAAAAGTGATTATGAAAATTATGTCTTTATATAATAAAAACTCAACATTGAGTAAGTTGAGAGCCTTTTGAAATGTATATACCTAAGGATATAGAAAATATGGATCATTTCACTTTACTATGTATCCAGAATAGAAAATTCCCAAATATATGACATCATGTAATGTCATATCTACCAGTGAAATTGGGTGACTGGGTAATGCACAAGACATTTGGTCAATATACTGAGACTCCTCATTTTTAAATGTGAAAAGACATTGTTAGCAGAGGTATAGGGCTACCGATAGACCCTTATACTGGGCCCCTCTAACAAATTTGAACAAATTCCAAAAACAAACACTAAGGTTTTTGAGTATCTAACAACTTATAATAGAAAATTAATCCCATAATAGGTATCCAATGCACTCATATAATAAATGAGAACAATTTTACGAAATCATGATGATCATAATTATTGAGGTAATAACACATATCAAGGAGTAAACCCAGACCATAAGAATGGAGGAATTTTTTTATCACCACCTCCAACCCTAATGTCATCAAAACTGAGAGGATTGAGGGAATATCGATGAAAAATGAAAACTAACACCATCACATAGGATTGGGGGAATTATTACCTCAATACACACCACTAGGTTCATCACACCTAAATAGAGCCATGGGAAAAAAGTGTTAGTTCTAGATAAACATCATCCCACATGACTATGGGAATTTATATCTCAATTTTATCATAGGAGCCATAAGATCATTGACTAGAATCATCAAATCCTCCACTGAAAGATAAAAGAGTTCTAATAGAGGCCCCAAATCAGTCCAATCATGTGGGTACATGGTAATTTTCATCATTATCATCACCCTAGAAGGAATAAATCATCTCTATATTGGGAGGTAAATATCAATAGTCTGTATCCCTTCCATTCCTCCTTCCATGAGAGAAACCATTACAATTTGGGTCATATCCCACAAGTATGACCCGAAACATACTTAAGGTCACCATTCAGAGAAAAAGATGGAGGGAATATATGGAAGTGTAAATAAATCCCTTTAGTGACCGTAAGACAAAATGGTTCAATATGGATAAGAGTCAGAGAAATGGCCTTGATAGAACCCATGAAGGACGATTCAATAGTGTATAATCTCCATACTATGTGGAGATTAATTAGATGACTACCATTTATTCATACACATCAGGGAAATCATAACCATTAATAAAATAAAGGATTTATACTAAGATGTATATATAAAGAGATGAATAATAGAAACCATGTTTCAAGAGGTATATAATCTTGATGCACAAACTATGTCTTCATGTATGTGGAATTAGAGGAGCCAGGACCTAACACCTCTAAATGAAGAAGTTATACCTCTAGGGAATAACATTGAAAGGGATAAGGGGAATAGTGTGGAAATATCTCACTAACCACCTTGAGAAGAAAAATATTCTTCCATGTAGGAATGATAGACATAGTATGAGAAAGAGTTATAGAATATTAGATTTCTCAATGAGGAACTACTCCTGGGAAACATTCTGGCTGGGCATAATCTTCAAACTGAATGAAATATTCCTCCTCTTATATATAAGGAGAGAGCCAATATACCTAAAATATTGGAATTTGATCACCATAAAGTCTATAGATCTCGTAAACCAGCCTATATAAATATTTTAGTCGGGGATGATTGTGAATGTCATCCATTACATAAAAATCATATCTCCCATTAGGGCGATCATTCAGTACCAATGGGATATGAAAATTGGAACACCTCATCAAGATTATCATGCACCCAGTAGATAACAGGTAGCCCAAAAAATGGTATATCATGAAATTTTTCATTCAATTATGTCTCTGGTTGTTCGAATAATGGCCATAGATGGGAAACACACAACCATGTAGCCAAGAAAAAATCCATATCCTGAATGGGTGGTTGAAAAATTTACTCCAAACAATTTAGGTTATCCCATATTCTAAACATTTTATGAAATTGGATATGCCGATCAAAATCTCAAAAACTTTGTGCCCTAATGTAGAAAATGGTGGGCCCTCTACAACAATATATGGGGACCAAAATGATATGGTTTTTTATAAAATCATATTGGGATACCCTTAGGTTTGTAAAAAAACATTCTAGAAGGATCCATTGTTGGATGAGAAGTCCTTATTGATCAATTATTTATTAGTTCAACTCTATGTGAATGTAAAATAACAATTGGAAACCTCAAAAACTACAACAATGTGAAAATGAGATGGTTTCTGACATCATTTAAAGATTGATAGGTTTAACATGTTCAATTATAATCCATATATCATAGGAGAAACTGCATGAACTATGTACTAAAAATATTTGGGATGAGCTTCAAAAAACAATGATCTCAATGATGTATCTAGAATGATTCAGTTAGATTAGAGAAATAAAACAATTCCTACAAGTTTAAATTTAGTGAAACTGTGCTATATCTTTTCCTACACCCTAAAAATATAGAAACATTCTTGTTAAAGTAGAAACTATTGTTGTTACCCTCAAACCAGTAGTAGTTACCATTTAAGAACACCTGTAGGACCTAACAAATTTTTCACCTCCCGTCAACTTGTAGAAGAAACATAATCAACCACGACCAGAATAAAAGAAGATATCAGGGTCACTTACCATTTTAGTAAGGAATGAATAAGGAATATTCTTTCTAAAATGAATTGAATTGTAGTTATTTACTTGTATCCATGGAGAAAACCCATTCAAGCTACTGGAGCCTAGGAAACCCAATGAGTCTAACCTCAATGATCATCCTGACTACATCCATTTCCATAAAGGACTAGGTCAAAATATTAAGGACTTATTTTTTTCAAATATTTCCTCTGAATCATGGATTATTCTGAGGATGTGATACTGGTGAAGTCCCCAATGTAGGTGACTTGGAAACAAACTCTTAACTAAATGAAGAGGGTGACAGAAAAAGATTTATGACCATATGTTTATATATGTTTGATAACATGATGACTCAAAAGACAATTGACAATGATCATACCACCATGATATCTCATTTAAAAAAAACAATCTTGTTACTTAGGTAATAATATTTGAATATGCCTCTTTGAGGTAGAAGTAATCATAATATATTGGGAAATTCTCAAGAAAAAGAGTCACATTCAGTTCCCATACAAGCTTTGACTCTTGCAAACTTCATTCCTTCAATAGTTGGAGAATGGAAACTGCCCCACCTAATATAACCTTCAATGGATAAAGAGATAATTTTTTGTTTTTTTAACATAGTTATCATAACATACCTCTTATCCGATGATTAATATGCCTCAGAATATGAGATTACCATACCTAACCGGATAGATAGAGTTGGAGGATGTAGATGGTGAAGATACATGGGATGGAATGGGCATGGTTGAACCCAATATTTTGGTCACATCCCCGTAGAATGCATATATGAAGACTATACCCATGGGATAGAACTACATCCATCATAATAGAAACATGGATATACCTCAGAACCCTCCAATAGTTGTTCAAGCCTAGTAATTTTACATGAATGACTAGTGGGGGAGTGATTGTCTTAGAAACCCATAAAAAGGGGAAAGTCGATGAGACTTACAACACTAAAAACATATGATCCTTCAACCTGTACACAAGAACCAGACCTATACACCTTAAACAAAACAAATCATGGGCCATAAAATTAGAAAAATTCCACCTTTGGAAATGTAGACCCATTTCAGTAAAACTCGAAACTATGAAGAATTTGGTTGTTGATCTATGAAAAATTTCAATACTATATGCTCTCCGTATTAAAAAAGATATCATATTGGTTATCATCATGACCCTTTAGAGACCACAAGATATTTAGACACAAGTCACTGAATCTAATGTTTACCAAGAGAATATTATTCCATCATAATTTCATATAACTATATAGCACACATAACTAGATTAGAAATAAGTTATATGGGGACATATCAAACCTCTGTATGATTTAAGAAATATATAAAAATGTTGATATCCAAAGGGATGTAGTTGAAAATGGTTCTAGGATCAACCTCATTCTGATTTTATCCCTCCTATGATTGTAATATAACAAGGGGGGTTTATCTCCTATATAGATAACCATTAAATTGTACGATAAGAGTGAGAAAAGTCCTATTAGGAATAAATATATCAAGGCATAGTATGGGGACCTCATGTCTAACACTAATTTCTCAGTTATCTTGGATAGAAAAAATATATATTGCCTATCTTAGAAAACATTGGCTCCATAGCCATATAGTGGCACCATGAACAGTTCATCAATGCTTGAAATATCCCATCGATCAGATGGTCAACATACTAAATAGGGATAATTCACCCTTCAAATCATGAAAATACATATATGATCGGGTAGGTTTTTCTATAAAGGAATGAAAAAACTAATAGTGTATGATTATATAAATGTTTCATCCCCCAATGGCCTAGGTACCACCCCTATGAATACTTATTGTGTGATTAAATTTATTATGTGCTCCGTATAAACCTAATTTATGTAGTAGACATAATCTTAGAATTTTATTGAGAACCACTAACTTCATTAGCTAATGTCCATGTGATGGTTGTCACATCAATTATGGTGGACTAATAGAAATGGTATCATGCTAATTCCTAATTATCATTTGATAAATCATTCTCACTATCAACAAAAATTGGAAATTCCCATAAGAAATTCTCAGTAACATAGGATTCCCAAACTCCTCCAACCCCAAGTAACATAATAAAATAAAATATACATCCTAAGAATATCTTTGTGTAGTATCTAGTAGTTTCTAATGAAAATTTCTATTCTAATGGCTTCCCCTACCTCAATAGTGACATATATTCTCTCCAATTACATATCATGTCTAAAAATACCTCCCTGGACTCAAATATCGATGAATAAGTGGATGAACATAGGAACTCCTATCCTCAATTTGAGGAAGGCATCTCTACCACCATCGATGAGCTTAGAAAGTAAATCCGGGAACTAAAGAAGAATTGTGTCCTACATTGATTAGTTACATTACGCCTCTCAAGGAGTAGGAGATTTATATTTCATTTATAAAGAACCATTGATATGTGTTAACTTAGAATTATACAGATATGATCAGGTTGATACCTGATGTGGATACGCATCACCTAGGTTTACCCGATGATCATCGAGGTTTCAAGTAGACATCTAGGAGGATGATTCATTCTCATGATAATAATATAGATTTCATAGTTAATGAATTTATTGAAGAAAACTTTTTCTTGGAAGTGTTGTACCAAAAATGTCTCTCCAATATCATCCATTTCATGAAAATGGATAGATATATCATGATCCACATTGATGTTATGGACATTAACATACACTACATAAAAGATGATTTCCCATTATCGATTACTGAATAGTTGATCAATGAATCCATTGGATTCCATGACCATTCATTCATGGATAGTTTTTTAGGGTATAATCAGATATGGATTTCCACTAATGATGAATCCACCACCATCAATGAACCTTAGGAGATCTTTTTCAATCTATTAATGTACATTCAATTAATAAACATTGGATATACTTAGAAATTCACCTTGTATCATATCTTTAATACCTTATTGGGGTGAATATCATAATATTATGTTAATAACATGGTAGTAAAATCTCAACTATGATGTAATCACATCAGGGATCCTCAAACAACTTTCAGCAAATTGATGCATCAAATTTTGATGATGAATCCATTGAAGTGTGATTTTGATGTAATTTTAGGTATATTACCTAGAATTAGGGTATACATAAGGTGTAACGACCCAATATTTTTGAGTAGTATATTAACATACTCTTATTGATTTAATAAGATGTTAATGGTTAATGCAGAAAGAGGAGTCGATGGCTTCATCCAGTAGACTCAACCCTTATGAAGCCCACTTATCAGAGCTTGGGAAGGAGGTAGCATCTGTGGGCTTCGCTTTGGACCAAGCCCAAGCCAAACTCCAGCGTGTCAAGCTTGAACGAAAACGCCTGCGAGAGAAGTTCAAGTTAGTAGAGATTACTACTAGGGGAATGTTATCTGGGCCTCCCTCAGATTCTCTCACCATAGCACACCTTACACTTAGGTCTTATGCCGGTGTTATAAGGGGCTATGTGACGAGACGCTAGCTTCCTTGTGTAATCCTTTCGGGTGAATAAATTGAGATTTCTTCCTTTAGTGATGTATGTGAAATTTCAAATGTCCAGATAATTTTAGGATATATTTTATTGATGAATTTTGAAAAAGGGATATTTTAAAATATTTATGTAAACCCTAAATAACTATTGATGTGTAATGATTTTCAAAAAATGGTCTTCTACAAAAGTGTTCAGTAAGAAATTTGGAGTCTAATAAGATCAACTTAATTTTTGATGAATAGTAAATTATGAATAGTGATTTTACGCTTAGGATTAGTAATATGACCAAATGGATTAGTATTTTCACTCAAAGAAAGTTTTAATATAATTTAGACACCTAGATTAAGTAATGTGATTCAATAAAATGGTTAAATAACGGTTTCATAAATTATTAGTCAAGTATTAGTTTTTCGGATGAATAGTGTTTTTTAATTAAAAATTTAATTAAAAATAATTAGAAAATTATTTTTATAAAAATGACTTTATTTTTGAACTCAGAGCATCGATATTATGTTATGGTAATTTTTGGGGATTTTTCTGAAAAAAATGAATTTTCGATGAATAGTGTTTTTATTTAAAAATTAAATTAAAAATATTTAGAAATTTTTTTTTATAAAATGTATTTCATTTTTGAAATCAGAGCATTGATATTTGCTTAAGGTAAAATTTTGGGATTATTCTGAGAAAGTTGAATTTTCAGTGAATAGTAAAAATACAGTTTTAGGGTTTCGGTATGTTTAATGACATCATAACTGTGTCATGATGATTTCATGAGAACTTTTAAGGGATGACCGGCCAAGGGTGATGAATTATTGTTTTGGGGGACCCATGTGGCCTAACTCCATGATAAATGCCAAGGGAGAGCACATGGGTTTGAGAAAAGCACATGTGAGGTGTCCCTTGGCCATTAATGCCTTGTCCCCTCACTTTCCCTATAAATACCCACCCTTTCCTCCCTTAGTTTTCACTCCCAACTCTCCCCCAACGAAGTTCTGGTCTTCTTACCTTCCATGGAGTCCTCCAAAGGTGCCCCAAGCCCTCAAGGTCCAATCCATTGAGTTTCAAGAGTCACGTTTTAAGGTAAGGGATCCGACCCCTCTATTTCTTTTCATGTATTCTCTTTTATGTCATTCCTATTATGCTCCATGTTTTTATGTGAGAGGATGTTCTTTTATATTCCTCTTACTTCCCTTTCATGTTTATATGATGAGAGATCCCCTCTTACTCTCATCATTTCGTTTTATTAAAGTTTAAGTGACGTCGTTAGGCTGCCGAAATTTTTAAGGGATTCTTTCACCCTTCTCTTTTTTCAAGTTCGATTTTCATGTCAAGTCTTTCAAGTTCCTTTTTATTATGTTGGGGTATGATCTATATATCTATCATACTGATCTCTTATGATCATATGATGAGGGACCCTATTTGATCTTGTCAAAACATTTTCTTTTGAAGTTAAGTGACGCCGTAAGGCTGCCGATTTTTTATAAGAGAAATCTAATCTTTTTTCCTTCCATGTTTTTCATTTCAAATGGTATGTCCGTCAAATTTCATTACCATGTCCATATATCCTTCTTATTCTTTCACCCTACTGTTTTATGGATCATTTATGAGTGGGTGACCCATGTCCCCTCTCATTTCAATGTTTTCTAAAACCCCGAAACATAGCCGTTATACAGCAGAATTTTTCGTCTGAAAATGCCTCTCTCTTTTCTCAACATTATTTTATGTTATAAAGTGAATACTCAAAGCTCTTATTTCTACAAGGGTATTCACATATATATCAAAATGTTTTATTTCAAATTCTGGGAATTACATACATGAAACCCGCTCTCCCCTTCCGTGGGTTTAAAGTGACGTAAAGATCATGTATTTAAAGTAGTTTTTAAAACGTTATGATTATGAAATGAAACCCATTTATTTTATGTTATATGGGTTATTTTTGAAATGTTTGATGATGATATATGTGGCTCACATGATAATAAATGCAAATTTAAGGGTGCGCCCTGATAGCGCTCCAATGCATTGGGTAATGATGTAACCACTAGAGATTACAATTTTCACGATACCTTGATGAATAACCTTGGTAATTTTCAAATGACACCTTGGGGATGGACCTTGGTGATATGTTCATGATTGTCTATGTTAAATGATGTAGCCCCATATTCAAGTTATGGAAAATGTTATTTTTATTATAAAATGCCTCATGATTTTTTTCTCATGCCTTAAAGTTCTTTTCATGTCCTTATTGAAGTATCTCAAGTTCACATGTAAAATGTTCCTCTTGTTTCCCTTACTGGGCCTTCTGCTCACCCTTTCTTTTGATGTATGTCCCCAGGTTATGAGATGCAGTAATGAACCTAGAATGAACTTATGGAGACGCCTTTCAAGTGTTTAAGGAGAATATTTTATGTTGTTTTCATGTATTATGTCCCTAGTTTCCAAGACACTAGACCTTAAAGATCCTCAGTTTTGTGTAATGTAATGAAAGTTTATGTTATAAAAAGGCGGATGCTATATAAGTGGTATCAAAGGATGGTTTAGTTATTTGTGAAAATTAGGATATAAAAACTTTAGGAAGAACCCTATGGAAAAGTTTAAATATAGGAAAACTTCCTGGTATTTTGGTAAGTATTGAGTAAGTGGTTTATCAAACAAATACATCCCTGTCTGGATACGAGTAGGTAGAGGCGGCTCTGGCACAGATGTACATAGAGGTAAAACCCGAAAACACCGCTTTGAGCTAGACTCGAACGGGAACTGGTGCACGATAACGAGCCTTGCTGCACTCTTGGTTACGACACTCCCGGGGGATATGTTTGGTTAATCACAAGCTTTTTATGAATCATTATGAAGGAATTATAGAAAAGTGTAATTGTATAAGCATGAAGTCTTAGTTAAAAGATCCATAAATGAAATAAGTTTCTCACTAAGGTTTTATTCTTTTAGAAAATGGCGGGCAATAGGAGGAACCGTGCCGACGGTGACCGCAATGCACCATGTGCTGACGGCCCTCCGATGGAAGCCGTAATGGAAACATTCATGCGAATGATGAACCAACTGACTCAAGTTATGAGTAATAACTTGAATCAAGCTGAGAGGCCGACCTCACCACGAAGGGAACAACTTTCTGTTGAGTCCTTCATGCGTCAACGACCGCCAACATTCAGTGGATCTACTGACCCATTGGTTGCGGAACAATAGATAAGCTCCATTGAAAAGATCTTTTCTGTACTTCATTGTTCGGAACAAGAAAAAGTCACCCTTGCTGCTTACCGCCTAGAGGGAGAAGCTGATCCGTGGTGGTCACTGATCAAAAACACGAAGCCACGAGGAGAGATGGAAGCTATGGAGTGGGAAGAATTTCGGGGGATTTTCTTTAACAAGTATTTCCCTCGTTCCATGAGGACAAAAATGGAGAAAGAGTTTCTCGAGCTGAAGCAGAAGGAGAACGAATCTGTCGGAAGCTATGAGATGAACTTCACAAGTCTTTCCCGTTATACCTCAAGCTTTGTCATGGACCCTAATGGGAAGGTTGATAGATTCTTTGGCGGACTACGACCACATCTGCGGAAGAATCTAGCCAACAGGGACTACGATAGCTATGAAGAAATAGTTCGAAGTGCTATGAAAGTTGAACTAGAGTTTGGGGAGACACAATGGTCTCACAAATCTAATGAGAAGAAGAGAACTCAAGAACCAAGCCTGGGAAGAAGTTTTGATCAGGAAAGAGGTGGAAAGCATATGCAACATGCCACATGCAATAAATGTGGGAAGAAGCATCCGAGGAACTGCTTGATTGGAAGTGGAAAGTGCTATAGGTGTGGAAAAGAAGGCCATATTTCTCATAATTGTCGTGGTGATGTGAAGCCTCAACATACCAACACTAACGACAGATGAAAGATGGTTCTGGCCCTACCCGAAGTCCCATGCTTCAAGTGTGGACAGCTTGGGCACTTTGCTAATCAATGTCCAATTCCGAGGGCGGTGGAGGGGAATCACCATCAACCTCAGCAGAGGCCAAGGGAGCAAGGTCGTGCTTTCGCTATCACAACAACTGAATTTGAAGTTCCGAACGATGTGGTAGCAGGTACCCTTGTTGTCCTCTCAAAACTAGCAAGTGCTTTATTTGATTCTGGTTCTACGCATTCCTTTATTTCTTCCAAGTTTGCAAAGAATATATAATCAATCCCCGAATTTCTTGAGGTAGAGTTGTCAGTCAAGACTCCAAGTGGGATTATCCATGCATCAACAGTGTTTAGAGACTCTAGTGTTTACTTTGGTGAGCACAATCTTATCGCAAATCTAGTAGTCATTCGCATGATGGAATTCGACGTTATACTAGGGATGGACTGGCTCTCAAAGTATAATGCTAAGATCAAATACAGAAGTAAGGAAATCTCAGTAGTCTTGAATGAACGACCTACAGTTATCTTCCGAGGAGAGATATCCCGAACTGATCCCTATCTAGAAGCACCTCCTATAGCTTTCTTTATGGAGTTAATCGGTGATGAGGAATAAGGGAAAGGGAGCATACAAATTGAAGATGTTCCAATTGTTCAGGAATACATGGATGTATTTCCTGAGGAGTTACCTGGACCTCCCCCTGAAAGAGAGGTAGAGTTCTCCATTGAACTCGTACCTGGGTCTCAACCGATATCAAAGACTCTGTATAGAATGGAAAATGTGGAGCTAGAGGAGCTAAAGAAACAACTCCAAGACTTGTTGGAGAAGGGGTTTATCCGACCGAGTGTGTCTCCTTGGGGAGCACCAGTTCTCTTTGTGAAGAAGAAGGATGGATCAATGCGGCTATGCATTGATTATAGAGAACTGAACGGGATCACAGTGAAGAACAGATACCCTCTTCCAAGAATTGATGATTTATTTGACCAACTTCGTGGGGCTCAATTCTTCTCTAAGATTGACCTTCGATCTGGTTATCATCAACTGAGGGTGAAGAGGGAAGATATTCCAAAGACTTCCTTCCGATCAAGATATGGGCATTATGAGTTTACTGTTATGCCCTTCGGCTTGACTAATGCTCCTGCTATTTTCATGGATTTGATGAATAGAGTCTTTAAGGACTACCTTGATAACTTTGTGGTAGTTTTTATTGATGATATTTTGATATATTCAAAAAGTCGTGAGGAGCATGAAGATCATCTGAGGGTTATTTTGAAAACTCTATGGAAGGAGAGGCTCTTTGGGAAGTTTAGCAAGTGTGAGTTTTGGTTACAACAAGTGGATTTATTGGGGCACATCGTAACAAATGAAGGAATCTCGGTTGACCCTGCAAAGACAATTGTTGTGGAGGAGTGGCCTCAACCCACAACAGTAACTGAGATTCGTAGTTTCCTTGGTTTAGCGGGATATTAAAGGAGGTTTGTGAAAAACTTTTCACGGCTTTCTAATCCACTAACCAAGTTGACTCGAAAAGGGGTTAAGTTCATCTGGACAAAGGAATGCGAGGAAAGTTTCCAAGAGCTGAAGAAGAGATTGGTTACTGCACCTGTGTTAACACTACCCTCTATCGGAGAAGGATTCGTTATTTTTAGCGATGCATCTCTGAAAGGGCTTGGGTGCGTCCTCATGCAAAATGAAAATGTAATTGCTTATGCATCTCGACAGTTGAAGATTCATGAGAAGAATTATCCTACGCATGATCTAGAGCTGGCGGCAGTTGTTTTTTCTCTAAAGATATGGAGGCACTATCTTTATGGGGAGAAATGTGATATATACACTGACCACCAAAGTCTAAAGTATATTTTCACATAGAAAGAATTGAACATGAGACAAAGGAGATGGTTGGAGCTTATTAAAGACTATGATTGTTCAATAAACTATCACCCTGGGAGAGCAAACAAAGTCGCGGATGCATTAAGCAGGAAAGATCCTATTGTCCTGGAAACAATTAGGATCTTAGGAGATCCCTTGATTAAAGATCTAGTAAAACTGGACATGGGAATTATAAGGAAAGGGACATCATCAACCCTATCCCAAATGATTTCCCAACCTTCATTACTAGAGAAGATCAAGAAGGCTAAAAAAGAAGATCCTTTGCTGCAGGAGAAGTTCGAGGCTGTAAAGGATGGGATGTTCCCTGATTTCAATATTGATCAAGAAGGTGTATTGAAATTTCGTACAAGACTATGTGTTCCATCTATTCTGGAGATAAAGAAAGAACTGATGGAGGAAGCTCATAGCTCTACTTTCTCTATACATCCGGGAAGCACTAAGATGTATAGAGACCTTCGTGATCATTATTGGTGGGATAACATGAAGAGGGAGATTGCCGATTACACTACAAGGTGCCTAGTGTGTCAGCAAGTAAAGGCAGAAAGACAAATTCCTAATGGGGTATTACAACCGCTACCCATACCAGTATGGAAGTGGGATAATATCACCATGGACTTTGTAACTGGACTCCCGAAAACATCCAAAGGAAACAATGCGATATGGGTTATTGTGGACCGTCTCACCAAGACAGCCCATTTTATCTCTATTCGGGAAGATTTCTCTCTGGATCAGCTTGCCAAGATATACGTGAAGGAAGTGGTAAGGATGCATGGGGTACCACTATCCATCGTATCTGATCGTGACCCAAGATTCACATCAAAATTCTGGAGAAGTCTTCAGCATGCTCTGAATACTGAATTGAATTTTAGTACGGCCTATCATCCTCAAACTGATGGCCAATTTAAAAGGACTATTCATACACTCGAAGAAATGTTGAGATTATGCTCAATGGAATTTAAAGGTGGATGGGATCAACACCTCCCATTAGTGGAGTTCTCCTATAACAACAGCTTCCATTCGAGTATTCAAATGGCACCCAATGAAGCTCTATATGGAAAGCGGTGTAGAACTCCTACTTGTTGGGATGAAACTGGTGAGAGGAAGCTTCTTGGGCCTGATCTTGTGCAAGAAATGACAGAACAGGTTCATGCCATCCAACAACACATAAAAGCTGCTCAGAGTCGGCAGAAGAGCTATGCTGACAATCGACGAAGAGACTTGGAGTTTGGTGTTGGTGACAAAGTCTTCCTTCGAATCTCTCCATGGAAGAGAGTCATGCGGTTTGGGAAGAAAGGGAAGCTCAGCCCTAGGTACATTGGCCCCTATGAAGTCCTTGATCGCATAGGAGCAGTGGCCTATCGTATAGCACTTCCACCGAACCTAGCTCAAGTTCACAATGTCTTCCATGTATCTCTCTTGAGGAAGTACATACCCGACCCTTCGCATGTATTGAACCCAGAGGTGGTACAACTGGAACATGACCTCTCTTATGAGGAGCAGCCAGTGGAGATCTTGGACCGTAGAGACAAGGTCCTACGAAACAAGACTACCCACCTTGTGAAAGTGTTGTGGAGGAATCATAAATATGAAGAAGCGACTTGGGAGCCTGAGGAAACGATGAAGCAAAAGTACCCTCACCTTTTTGACTAGGCCTCAATTATAAATTTCGGGGACGAAATTTCTTAAGGGGGGAAGAATGTAACGACCCAATCTTTTTGAGTAGTATATTAACATACTCTTATTGATTTAATAAGATGTTAATGGTTAATGCAGAATGAGGAGTCGATGGATTCATCCAGTAGACTCAACCCTTATGAAGCCCACTTATCGGAGCTTGGGAAGGAGGTAGCATCTGTGGGCTTCGCTTTGGACCAAGCCCAAGCCGAACTCCAGCGTGTCAAGCTTGAACGGAAACGCCTGCGAGAGAAGTTCAAGTTATTAGATATTACTACTAGGGCAATGTTATCTGATCCTCCCCCAAATTCTATCACCATAGCACACCTTACACTTAGGTCTTATGCCGGTGTTATAAGAGGCTATGTGACGAGACCCTAGCTTCCTTGTGTAATCCTTTCGGGTGAATAAATTGATATTTCTTCCTTTAGTGATGTTTGTGAAATTTCAAATGTCCAGATAATTTTAGGTTATATTTTATTGATGAATTTTGAAAAAGGGATATTTTAAAATATTTATGTAAACCCTAAATAACTAATGATGTGTAATGATTTTCAAAAAATGGTCTTCTACAAAAGTGTTCAGTAAGGAATTTGGAGTCTAATAAGATCAACTTAATTTTGGATGAATAGTAAATTATGAATAGTGATTTTACTCTTAGGATTAGTAATATGACCAAATGGATTAGTAATTTCACTCAAAGAAAGTTTTAATATAATTTAGACACCTAGATTAAGTAATGTGATTTAATAAAATGGTTAAATAACGGTTTCATAAATTATTAGTCAAGTATTAGTTTTTCGAATGAATAGTGTTTTTAATTAAAAATTTAATTAAAAATAATTAGAAAATTATTTTTATAAAAATGACTTTATTTTTGAACTCAGAGCATCGATATTATGTTATGGTAATTTTTGGGGATTTTTCTGAAAAAAATGAATTTTTGATGAATAGTGTTTTTATTTAAAAATTAAATTAACAATATTTAGAAAATTATTTTTATAAAATGGATTTCATTTTTGAAATCAGATCATTGATATTTGGTTAAGGTAAAATTTTGGGATTATTCTGAGAAAGTTGAATTTTCAGTGAATAGTAAAAATACAGTTTTAGGGTTTCGGTATGTTTAATGACATCATAACTGTGTCATGATGATGTCATGAGATCTTTTAAGGCTTGGCCGGCCAAGGATGATGAATTATTGTTTTGGGGTCCCCATGTGGCATAACTCCATGATAAATGCCAAGGGAGAGCACATGGGTTTGAGAAAAGCACATGTGAGGTGTCCCTTGGCCATTAATGCCTTGTCCCCTCACTTTCCCTATAAATACCCACCCTTTCCTCCCTTAGTTTTCACTCCAAACTCTCCCCCAACGACGTTCTGGTCTTCTTACCTTCCAAGGAGTCATCCAAAGGTTCCCCCAAGCCCTCAAGGTCCAATCCTTTGAGTTTCAAGAGTCACGTTTTAAGGTAAGGGATCCGACCCCTCTCTTTCTTTTCATGTAATCTCTTTTATGTCATTCCTATTATG
Source organism: Viscum album (assembly GCA_963277665.1). Lineage (NCBI taxonomy): Eukaryota > Viridiplantae > Streptophyta > Magnoliopsida > Santalales > Viscaceae > Viscum > Viscum album. The sequence goes on along the minus strand of OY728161.1, from coordinate 1,325,662,173 downwards.
CTCCATGTTTTTATGTGAGAGGATGTTCTTTTATATTCCTATTACTGACCTTTCATGTTTATATGATGAGAGATCCCCTCTTACTCTCATCATTTCGTTTTATTAATGTTTATGTGACGCCGTTAGGCTGCCGAATTTTTTAAGGGATTCTTTCACCCTTCTCATTTTTCAAGTTCGATTTTCCTGTCAAGTCTTTCAAGTTCCTTTTTATTATGTTGGGGTACGATCTCTATATCTATCATACATATCTCTTATGATCATATGATGAGGGACACTATTTGATCTTGTCAAATCATTTTCTTTTGAAGTTAAGTGACGCCGTAAGGCTGCCGAATTTTCATAAGAGAAATCTAATCTTTTTTCCTTCCATGTTTTTCATTTCAAATGGTATGTCCCTAAAATTTCATTACCATGTCCATATGTCCTTCTTATTCTTTCACCCTACTGTTTTATGGATCATTTATGAGTGGGTGACCCATGTTCCCTCTCATTTCAATGTTTTCTAAAACCCCGAAACATAGCCGTTATGCTGCAGAATTTTTCGTCTCAAAATGCCTCTCTTTTCTCAAAATTATTTTATGTTATAAAGTGAATACTCAAAGATCTTATTTATACAAGGGTATTCACATATATATCAAAATGTTTTATTTCAAATTATGGGAATTACATACATGAAACTCGCTCTCCCCTTCCGTGGGTTTAAAGTGACGTAAAGATCATGTCTTTAAAGCAGTTTTTAAAACGTTATGATTATGAAATGAAACCCATTTATTTTATGTTATATGGGTTATTTATGAAATGTTTGATGATGATATATGTGGCTCACATGATAATAAAGGCAAATTTAAGGGTGCACCCTGATAGCGCTCCAATGCATTGGGTAATGATGTAACCACTAGAGATTACAATTTTCACGATACCTTGGTGAATAACCTTGGTAATTTTCAAATGACACCTTGGGGATGGACCTTGGTGATATGTTCATGATTGTCTATGTTAAATGATGTAGCCACATCTCCAAGTTATGGAAAATGTTATTTTTATTATGAAATGCCTCATGATTTCTTTCTCGTGCCTTAAAGTTCTTTTCATGTCCTTATTGAAGTATCTCAAGTTCACCTGTAAAATGTTCCTCTTGTTTCCCTTACTGGGGCTTCTGGTCACCCTTTATTTTGATGTATGTCCCCAGGTTATGAGATGCAGTAATGAACCTAGAATGAACATAAGGAGACGCCTTTCAAGTTTTTAAGGAGAATGTTTTATGTTGTTTTCATGTATTATGTTCCTTGTTTCCAAGACACTAGACCTTAAAGATCCTCAGTTTTGTGTAATGTAATGATAGTTTATGTTATAAAAAGGCGGATTCTATATAAGTGGTATTAAGGTCAACCCAATAAGTTCAAGTGAAATACTAGAAATTTTACCCCTTGGAATCTTAAAGAACTAAGGGATCTCTAAGGTACCTCGTATACATTAAATGTTTCATAGATAACCTGGTGAGAAAATCCCCCCCTCACCTGGTTAATAAATAAGGGTGTCACCTAATTATGGTAGGATGACTACCAATAAGCCTCTATGAATATCAAGAAGAACATACTGCACCCACGAGTCATGATGTCGTCTGTAGAAAGAATAATACTCGTCTTATATGTGGACACCATGGAACGATCGCTTAGTGAAGTTCATGTACAAAAAATAATAATTTGATGAATGACAAAAACCTCTACTACCTCATTTAAATTATACTAGGTTTTGAGACTCAGAATTATGATACCGAGACGAACTGGGTAACAAACATGTTTGTATTGAAAAAAATGAGACATTACTTTTAATATCATGAACTCCACTTGGTGTATCATATTGATATTCCCACGTAAATATATGATTTCCCTATGATGACAGGGTGTTTGGCCTGATGGTTGGTTATTCGACAATAATACAAGATCTAGTTTGTGTCACAGAAATCATTTAAATGGCATTCGCTAGTTTATTTCCTTGCAGAACATCATTCCCTAGAAATCACACATGTGGACACCAAACATACTGATGAAGAGGTTTTCTATACCCATGACACTACTTAAACATGCTATATGTATTTGGATAGTGCTTACAAAATTCATTTTGTAAAGTTATTGGAAAACACAAAACTCAATTGGTTTGTACTTGGGATTGTGTTATTTTACTATGATAAATAAAACTTTCCTTATTCTTCCCCAATGTCTGATGAATGCACTAATGATGAGGATGAATTAAGAGCCCTCATTCCTAACATGGAATTAGAACTATAGTTTTAGATATCCTACCTGAATGACAACATAGATTAAGAGCTAGTTATTAGTGATCTCCATGATGTGTATGACATAAGAAATAAATAATTTTCACCAAACATTGGATATGTTACAGGACTGATGGAATAATTATCTCTTGAACCAACATTACATCACTTACAATTATTACAAAATTCTCAGACAGATGCACTCGGTAATGTAGTTTCATTCCTAGACGACCCTGATCAAGAAAAATTTATTTTTCAAATTACACAATAAATCATGGTATCATAACTAATTTTCTATGGAATGGTGGAAATAATTTATGTCAATACCTCCCCAAATCATGATAAACTGATATCTACCATATGAAGGATGGATCCCATATCCATTGATCTCTAAAAGGGTCCCTCTCAATAGATCGATCCAAAAGGGAATGGACTCAACACCATGCATTGATCATTACCCCTCAAGATGGTCCAAATGAAATAAAACCCATCTTCTAATGACGATTTAATGGAATCTTCCTCAAATTCGCAAAAGATGGAGAGATTTCCACCAACATCAAAGAAGTACGTTTCGTCTCTTGTGATGATCATTAATTCAGGACCAAAATCTCCTACAAAATTTGGAGTCTTGGAAAATATTAAAAAAATTGATACATTAATATGTGGAATTCACCGGAAAAATTACAAGAATTCTAGATTCATGAATACATCACCCATAAACCCCTAGATTTGGTAAATATAGGTAAATATTCCTAGCCATTTTATATATAGGGAATACATTTTAAATCACCATATCCCCCTACTATAGCTAAGAAGTTTAAGTACATCATTACTACCACTAAATTATTTTCCAAATAGGATAAGCTAATACCCATTAAGGAATTAAAGACAAAGAATATCATCAACATTGTGACATCTACCAACAAAAACAGATTGAGTATCCCTCGCATGACATTGATAAGAAATAGAACCAACTTCTATTATACTATGTTAAAGAAATTATAACAGGAGTAAAACATCCAGTCTAACCATTAATCCCAAAATCATGCTGTGGAAATTGAAAAAATAGAGGAATTCAATAATACTCTATCAAATATAATCCAACAAATGGTGAAAAATGACCATAATTACTACCTTGAAAAACATTTTCCTAATTTATGGGACTACTGTACCACCAAAAAAATTAACAGAAAAGAGAATCCATATTCATTGGTTTATAGAACCGAGGTACTGGTTCCCATTTAAGCTCAGTGGCCCTTGATCCGTAAAACTATATATGGACTACTACAAGATAAAAAGAAATTTAAAAAGTGGTTAGATGAGTTGTAATGAATCGATGAGAAATGGCTACGTGCATTGCATAACCTAGATGTTAATTAGAATCAAATCATGAGAGACATAAATAAAAATGAACACCTCCAATTTTTCCCATAAGGAGAACTGATATTGTCTCCCAGAAGCACAATAACATCAGGAAAGAAATATCCAAAATTGGAACCCAAGTGGGAAGGGTATTAAATCATACAAAAGGTCTATTCTAATGAAGGATACTCATTAGCCATAATGGATGGGGAAAAAATTATCCCCCCACCAAAACCATATTTCCCAAAAAGTATGTTTCATAAGTACCGCTAGTATCCTATGTACTTCATGTAAGACATTAAACTACACAACATCAAAATACCTAAAAGAAATAATTTAACCTAAAAAATATCCCATGTTTTTGAAACAAGACATTAAAATGATCGAAAACAATAATACTCCCTACATTATGCAAAAATGCACAAAGTACATCCTTACCACATTATATTAAACTACACGAAGAACATCACATTGCATATGGTTCAGTACACATAAGCAAGATCTATGAAAAATAAAATTTTAGTAATCACATCCTAGTGTGTAAGTCAGATCCACATAGGGATTATTTTCATTCAATAACTACATGTTACTTGATTCATACTATCACATGATACATAGTGTTTTCTAGATCTAATATATGATGTTAGTCAACATTATAATAGGGAAAAATGCCCCCTTTATGTAAGGGTTAATCCTGTATGGGGAGTATTCAATTCAATAACTACATGTGGATAGATTCATTCCATAACATGATACATAGTGATGGCCATATCTCAAATCATGGATCCGACCATAATATAAACAAAAAACATGCCCCTAGTACATATGGATCAGATTATGTGTAGAGTTTTCTATTAAAGTACTACGTATGGATTGATTCCAACTATCACATGATATATAGTGACACCTAGATCCCAAATTATTATTCCAATAACAACATTAATGAAAAAATTTACACCACTGCATATTGGCCAGAACTGCGTGGAGATTTTTCCATTCAATAACTACACCTAGCTTGATTCATAATATCAGAGGATGCATAGTGAATCCTAGATCATGAATCCTAGGTCCATACATAATATGTTTAAAAAACAAAATGAATCCCTCCCTACTTATGGGATAGACCTATGTAGGGAACCATTTTATAAGTATGTATGTATTGATTATACTATAATGGTGACTCTTGGATCCTCCATTTTGATCGCATCCATGAGTTTTCATCACTCCCAATCAAATCCATCTATGAGAGTCAGATATATATAGATTATTGTCAACAAAAATTTGTGAAAACCAGAACATATTCACCATAATTTACTCTCTCATGGATTAACCTACTACTTAGTCATCACTTGTTTCTTATCTAGAGAATGGCTCATGTGAGCATTTTGGAACTTGGAAAGTCACTCAATCGGATCTGACCAAGATGTGTGTTGGGACTGAAAATATGGCATAGTCTCAAGAAAATAATTTTCATGACCAGTTTCTAGTCACGTGGAATTGAACTACACATCAAGAGTTTTTCCAGCCAAAAAATCATATCCCTAATGACTATATTAAAAAATTTCATGCCTTATCCTTTCACCGAGAAAATATATCTGATACATGCATGTGTATCCATTAGGATTCTTTAACTCTTCTTAAATATTATGTTCTCTCGGAATAAACTATAAATCATTTATATAATAGTTGATACACAACTGATTACATGTGTTGATACCCTTATATTTGAACCCCATTGACCTTAGGATCCCTTTATTCAAGTTCAATTCTTTAGAAAACTTGTTACAATGATTAGATAATCCATAAGGACACATACATGAATCAATTGGTAATTAACACCATTCATAATAGATTGGGAATAGAGGATATTTGGTCCCACAGGATAGTTACACATTTATTCTAGGAGTTATTTTCTTTTCTGTATGGAATAAGAGCTTCGTCCATTATCAATGGATGAACATTACCCACCAATTTCCACCTCCAGTTGACTCATATATCTTAGGTTATGATCTACACTCCCCATAAACAAACCATTCGAGAGGATTCAAAAACTCTATATGTTACTCATATGTGCATCATACCCATTTCCAATGGAAGATCATTACATTTTATTATTTTATCCTTTAATTTTAGGATAAACGTACACCATGAAAACCTATATTTATTAAGCTTGGAAACCCCATTGGATCCCCCCTTTTCAAACTTCATGTCCTAGATTTATATCATCTATTTTCACCATTTCGTATAGGGATAAAAATGATCTAATTGTTTATGCCTTTATATTCCATGTATGGGAATGAATACTCCTAACTAAATGAAATTTATATCAGAACTATGTGTGTGTTGATTCTTATTACCAAAGGATATTTAGTGGCATTCAGGCCTCAAATCCTAGGACCATCCATCATGAAAACGATTAAAACCCACCTTCCCTTGTAAATAAGTTAAACATATATAATGGATTCTCTAAAAACATAACATTGTATAGCATGATTCACATAATCTGAGATACATATTAATGCCTAAATCCTCTATTTTGAGCCCATCCCCGAAACATTCTAGTCACAAGAAGTTAAATTTGTGGGAATATTTTCTTGTAACATGATGTCAAACAACATGATAGTGTCATGGTCACAATATAATAAACCATTCAACATATGGTCCATCCCGCAAGACCTAAAATTTCATAAAGAGGGTCATAATATAAACGAATTTATGGTTAGGAGGAATTTTTCACCTCTAATATAGAATGAATTATGTAAATTCACTATACATAGGTATGGGATTAATCTATGTAGAGGACCCCTTGACTGACCATATTTTCAAAACTCACTATGGGAAGAATAAAGAATGCCCCTCTCACTTGTGTATGTGTGAGTTCTATATAGAGGGATATTCTTAATGGAGATGATAATGGAATGATTTCTTCCCATAAAATATGTGTAGAGAAACCCCAGGAAGCGAAACCTTAAAAAATGAACATTCCCTTATTTAATGAGGGCCAATTCATATTGGCATTCACTATATACATGTTAAATCTATATACAACTTTCTTGTACATGTGATAAGTCTGTGTATGAAGGGACTGGGAATAGGGATAACATTAAATAATCTTATGCATGGATTAAAGGTGTTTCCATAATCTAAATTATCCTAAATAATGTAATGTGTCACTAAGGATATAGGGTAGAATTTCATATCAATTCGAAATTTCTTACATTATGATGTTAAATTTCAATGAAAATGCTGGTGTCGCATGATGTTAAACTGCAAGAAAAATTCTTCCCCACTACATGGCGTTAATATAGGAATAAAATTACCCATAATCATATTTAGTCAAGGAAAGAAAAGTTTTAACCTTGGTAAACTAGAGTACAGTATAATTTCATCAACTTTTATGCACTAAAACCCATAGATCACACTTCATGTGTTAAGCATCTTGAGTTTCCTAAAACCTTTCATCTCCCTTGGAATGAAGAAGAGATCTCTCTTTTTGACTATGAAAGATGTGCATCTACATTAGGGCCTTTATAATGACCCATGCTTCTCATACATAGATATTAAATGATTTTAGATTTATATTAAATACATTACACAGACATAAGATTAATGACCATAATATTTTAGTGCATTTGAAGAATAGGTATAAAATATTCTAATTTTGTGAAACATATTCAATGTCATTGATAATAACCTTCCCATTTAGTACTCTATATAGACATACCCAAATAAAAAATTTTCTTCTTAACCATGGGAGAGGAAACCTATGAAAGGGTGATCTTAGATTCCCAGTAATGGTAAAAAAATATATATATCTACATAAAGTTGTCATATGAATATGATAACATGAAAATAACATTTTACAACATTAACCAACATATCATAGATCATAATCATGAGTCCTATAATAAATCAGTATATTTTAGAAGACATGATTCAAAAAAAAATTAACATGATCCATGAGAAAAAAAATTTCTATAAGACATATATTTGTGTCATATAAATAAGATTATAACATTATAAATATGTATAAATAGAAAAAATTCACTAATTAAGTTAAGGACATAAAATTAAGCCCTCATATAATCATATGGATGTGAAATAAGTTCCACATGTAAAATTATTGACATGAAATAAAAGACTACACATAAAACTATAGACATGGAATAATGTTCCACATGTAAAACTGTGAAAATGTAATCAGGTTCGAACATAACATTGTTAACATGTAATTAGGTTCAAAGATAACATATTTACTCATCATTTATCAATATTTAGCCTATTATTTTTATGGAGATATTTGTCCCACCCATCACATAATGAAAATCATACATATGTGTGGAATAAGATCATGAAACATTAATCATATCATAAACAAAAAAAATTAAATAGGATTCATAAACATTTTATCATATCATAATGAATGTAAAAGATAAAAGTTTTGTAATTTTTTAATCATTTCATGATAGCATAACCAGTAGATTAATAAATAGATTTCATAAAAATTTGATCATCATAAAATCATGGGATTTTAATGGTGATCATAAACATCTTATCATGATAAAATATTCAGATAAAAAATAATAATGGTGTCATAAGTTCATATCCCCAATAAATCATAGGTTACTAAAAATTATTTCATCTTAGATGTGATTTTTTTTTCATGATCGCATTGATCATTTCTCAAGGAAAATAAAATTTCCTTGAAAATAATGTTTTCAAACTAAAAATACATAAATAAATTTAGAAATACTTTTCTATGATATTAAACATTGAAACATATAAAGTATTATTTAAAAGGAATGTAAAAAATGTCTTGAGGAAAATATATTTTCTTCTTTAAAAAACTCTTTTTAAAACATAAAACATTTTTGAAGACATTTTCATTTTGAAATCATTTATTTAAATATAAAACATTTCACAATTATTAATTAAAAAAATTTCATTGAAAATAAATTTAAAACATTTTAGGGAATATTTGAAATAATTGAGTGGTTAGGACAATGGAATATACTTTTCATACAATGCATGCTAAAAAATATTCTTTTCGAATATTCAGTAAAATCCAAACATGCATTATTTGGAAAATGACATGAAAATTCATTTTATTTTTTTGTAAAATTAAAAATATGGCTAAAAATTTAATTAAAAAGTATTTTATATATTTTAAAGTATATTTTACTTTTTTTTAGAAAACATGATTTTGGACGAAAAACAGATTTTGAACGAATAAATAAATAAAGACAATTTTCCTTAAAAACATACTTTTGAACTCTTGTGTACATAAAAAGACTAAAATAAAGGAAAACATGTATTATCATGAGATAACCATACGAAAATAAAATTTATTAGTTTATTGAGATAAATATTATTATATTTCATTATTGTAATCATAATCATAAACAATATAAATAAATGGTTAGTTTATAACATAAATCCAATAACACAGTCGTATCATTTGAAACATTACCCATATAAAAGAGAGATTACCAAATGGATATTTAATCCTCATGAAATTTTGGGAATCATAATAAAATAACATCATATGAATTATACACACCACATGAAATAAATATGTGGTGAATATGGCATTTGTGTCATAAAAGTAAAACAGTTAGACTGAAATCCCTTAGCTTAAGTCTCAATTTCCTTCACACACATTTGAACCTACTATATAATAAATATATATTTTTAATATAAATCTATTATATAAAATATAATATTTATATATATATATATTATAACATGTATTAATTATGTATGACCATTTATTAACTTTTTATTACCAATTGCTTATTAAAATCACGTTTTGGGAAATAAACACTTTGTTTTCTGTATATGTTTTGATTTGTTTGTTTTTATACTCTAATGTGGATAATATTTTCACAATATACCTAATAATAATCACTAAATAATAATCATATTTATAAATAAAAATAATTATATGAATAATCCTGAAACATGTTTTGGAGAAATGAGTTTGTTAAGATCATGTAGATGGTAGGATATATGTATGAATGAGTAACATTTACATTTCTCAATGGTCCTTATAAAATGGAGGAAAGTAATATTCTATATTTCCATAGTTATAAAAATTTCATAACTAAAATATTAATTCTCTCAATATAATTAAACATATAATAGAAGTGGTGTAGTTATGGAAAGGGGGAGTCACATCACTTTATGTAAGCGGTAGTCCGTATGCACATGAATGACATTATCGTTTTCTAGTGAATAAAAGGGAAAGAAATAAAATGATATATTATCCATTAATTTTTTTTATTATTTCAGTAGTATTGTAAATATTTCATTTATATAAAATATATTAATTAAATTTATCCATATTATCGTCCATGTAAAGAATTAGTGAAAAACTAATCATATCGCTTCGTAAGGAGGTAGTCCGCTGAACACATGAGAGACATTATCCTATCCTTTACAGAATGGTAGGTAAAAATTAATATATGATATAATTAATTTAGAGGTATAATTATTTTATATATATCATATATATACATTATATCCATCATAATATTAAAATATGAGAGGAGGTAATAGAAAAATTAATGACTTATGTTCACGAGATGGCAATCCTCTATACACACAAAAAATGATTTTGGATCCTAGTTAATGTAAGTGTACATGGTTTTATGTAACTAAAACAACATAAAAAATATCACTATAATTATTAAACTATTTTAATTATATATTCTTGTTTTAACAATAATTGAAGGAGGTGGAGGAAGAAATAAAATACAAATTCTTGTTTAAGAACGTTACCTCTTCTTCGTATAGTCACCTTAAGTTTCCAAAAAAGAATTATTAGGATAAATTTATGAAAAAATAAGGATTTTATGATTATAGGAGGAATTTGGGAAGTTATTTGGGTTTTTATTATCTCAGTAAAAATAGGTTGACGATGTGATGAGGAGATGAGAGTGGCTTTCCTTTTATAAGTGAGGTGAGTGGAACACTTGTAATTTTATGAAATTAAAAATGTGTACCAACATTTCTGTCATTCGAAATAAAAAAAATGATTATTCAAGGGAATTATATACTATATCTTCAATATATGACCATAAAAGATATTTTAGATAGGGTTTTTGGAAATTGTAAACCCCGCCTTTTTAGTATGTCCCATGATAATCCCATTTTTACCTTATCCATAGTAAATAGTTTTTACTAGTTTTCTATTATTTATGGTCAAAAATAAATTTCATCCTATTAGATAATTAAATTCTTAAAAATATAAATAGTTATTCTATTTCAAAAAATTCCATTCATTGAAGTGGAAAAAAATTAATTTAAAATTATTCCCCCAGAGGTGATGAGGAAGCTGGTTTTGGATATGAAAATGTTCACAAGTTTATAAGGTTTTTATATGATAATTTAACATTATAATTATGAACATAATATAAATTAAAGTAATATAGGTATAATATATACAATTTTAATTTATAAAAAGTTTTAAATTTAATTTAATTTTATAAATAATTCAAATGAAACAAATATTTTCAATTAAATGTCACAATTTTCATTATTCATCAAAAAATTAATCATTTGATAAAATTCAACACACATAACCTTAAGATAATTTTTACATTTTGATTTTAAAATAAAATTCTATGAGAATTTTAAAATGTTTCAAATTTCAATTTTTTTAAGCACTCAAATAGGAGACTAAATTTATTATTTGATAAATATTGTTTTTAAGCATTAAAATTAGACTTATTCTTATCTCATGTATAGGAAAAAAACATTAATTGTAAATAGTATGTTAAGTATTTTATATATCCATATCATTAAAATAATTAAAAAATATTTTTTGTTAAATTAATTGAGAGGAAACTTATTTTTTTCAAAAAAATAGTTTTCCAGAAAAATGTGTCCATTATTTTCAAATAGTTTTTATTTACATTTATAATTAATTGGATACCAAATAATTCATTTTATATACGTGGATACACCATATATTTTTATAATTTAGTTAATACAATTTATAAATTCAGTTGCATTGACTATTAAAAAACTAATATTTTAATTTATAATACTTTAATAGAATGTCATGTTTAGTTTAAACTTAGTGTTGCATGTAACTTAAGATAAACTCATTTTTGTGTGTAATGAAAGGTAGTGAAAATATTAAATTTAATTAAAAAATTCCAAAATTGTAGGGTATTACATTATTCTACCACCTTAAAATGAATTTTTCCTTTAAATTTCTCATTGTTGTACCAATAAGAGAGGATTCACTTTCTTAATTACATCCTCAGGTTCATACATAGCGTCCTCAATTTTTCAGATTTTACACTAAAACATTGACAAGATGAGTGTTCTTGTTTGTTATCACATTATCTATTCAGTTAAGAATCTAAAATGATTTTTCCTTATTCGAAAGATCATAATCTAGCAGTACGACCACTAAGATTAGTACACATTATGGATAAGTTATGTACTTTTTTAGATGAGATTCATGGAACACATCGTAAAACTAAGAGAGTTTTAGTGGAATCACCAATTGATAAGCTATGGTCCCATTAAGATAAATAATTATAAAGGGACTGATATACTTAGGTATTATTTTTCTATTATTTATTCAATGTCGAAATTAATATCAAGAACATCTCTCAAAATTAAAATTATAGATAACATCAACAAGTATATACATAACATTTTTCTAAACATTTCTGGTACAAGTTTCAAAATGGATCTAACTATATCTTATATTTCATTAGCTAGATTAAGTCCAAATTACATTATTTCTAAAACTTAATTCTAGTATATTCGAGTTATGAACATTTTTCTATAAATGGATTTGTAAGGATCCATTATAAATCTTGAGTGAGTGATATTATTGAATGAAAACCCAACTTGAGGAAGGTATTCCTTCCATCATCCTTTAAAATCCATCGAACATGATTTTATAATATGCTATAGGTTTTTAATTTTTCTTAAAGTCTAATAATAAATTTAATAATGATACAAAAATATGAAAAAATCATTATATCGGGATCTTATTGATGAATTCACTATCACATTGAGGTCAACTTCATGTCTTGATCATATAATATCGAACATGGTAACCCATGCAACATTTTCACTTCTTTAATGTATATTCTAGAAAGATGATCCAATTGGAAATATTATCTTATAGAAATTAACGGTTCTAACTTTATCAGATGATTAATGACAACCCATAATTATCTCAACATAGATGATAAGATAAACCATCATGGTTACCAGTACCTTTAACCATATGTTCATAAAGTATTAAGGCATTCCAAAAATAAATTTGTCACTAAAACAAATATGAATCCAATGGGTTTTATTGTAATAATTTCCTCATAAAATATCCATAATATTGATAACGTATCATATTTTAAAACATAAAATGGGGTAAAAATGACTTCTAATTTATGATAAACCATAAACATATAAATACATGATGGAATCAATAACTATTAATTTAATAAAAAATGTAGATATATACATTTGCCAAAGTTAATTAACCAATTATTACATATAAAATATATTATATTATTCAAAAATATTTACATTGGAATCAGGGTTTATCCTTGTACCAATAGAATAAACAAAATATTTTATTATCCTAGAACCCATGTATAATGATATAAGAACATGTAATTTCACTAATGGATAATCAATAAGATTTTCATTGGGATCATTAATACAAAACAAAAAAATAAATTCCCAACAGAGGAAGTGACTATAAATATACCGTATTTATCACAATTCATTTCATCATTTATTATTTCTTAATATTTACCTTTATCTTTTTTTATTAGAGTGTTTTACGGATCATCTTCCCCATTTTCCCTTAGATTGGGTAATTCACTTGTATATTGCCCAAAATAAAAGCACATGAATCGCTGGAGTGTGGGTGGTGCATTATATTGACATCTCAATCCATTCATTTCATTGAAATTCATCTTCACTATAATTCAGAATTATTTTATCAATGGTTAGTATTACCACACACGAAAAACATTCTTTTTCATTTTAGGCACTCAGGTAATTTACCCTTCCATTATTTTTATAAGGTAAGAGTTTGAAACTTTTTCTTCCCTCAATGTGACAAGTCTTTGTAATATCTATATAACCCCATATTCCTTTTCTTATCACTATAACACAAAGGGTCTCTATATTATATTTAAACCATTAGGGCACATCAAATGATTTCTTTGTAGAATCGAATGTCCCTTATGTACAACACCCATCACATACATGGAAAGTACCTCACAAGTCTCAAGTTGTTTTCTTTATAGCAACCAACAGATTCATCATCCATCTTCTTAATATTGAAGAATTCCTTCTCCATTTTTTTAAGAATAAGAGGAATTTACTTTTTGAGAAATTGGATTTTAATATCATAGAAAATCATGGAGTCAATTTATTCTCATTACCTTATATTACTTGTAAGAATACACCATTGATCAGACTCAACTTTTAAATGGTAGAAAACCAAGATAAATGTTTCATGATAGGAACACCAATGAATGAAAATTATATTTTAAGGGGTACTAATCCATTTTTTCAGCAAAAAATTGATCATTGTAACTAAAGAAAAATGTGGTTTCATCCTCATGGAGGACACAACAGAATGTGGGTCCATCATTTTTTAATTTCAAATTTCATCGGGATTCATAGCTATTCAACATTATGGGGAGCATAACAATGAGGTTTTTCAGTTAAACTCCCATAAAATTTAGTTTCTTAGGAGGAAAATCATATCATTGTCCATTTCATTTATAATTGGTATAGTTCCGTAGAGTTATATCCATTGAGATAAAAAAAATAATAGTTTAAGGAACAACCATCATATTGGGGAATGACTTAATCATGATAAAACACTTATAGTGTATCAAAATCATGACACCTTATTTTTAATCAATGGATAATTAGGTTTATTATAGGTCTTTCATAGACATAATCTTTTTCAATCATTCATGATGGTTCACAATGTGTTATTGAATTTCAAAATCATATCCCATAAGAGTTTCAAACCAGTTGTATAGAAAGACGTATTTTCATGCACTATGTGATGATTGAGTTTAGCTCAATGTTCCCTTTTTGGAGTTATTACCCATAAGTACCTCTTTTATAGAGTAAAATCTATTTTTACAATCTATATAGTAATGCAATTTCTTCAAAATAACTCACTCTATTAATTAAAAAATTCTAGACATATTCAAATACTTTTAATCATTATTAAACTTATCCAACGACATATAACTATACATATCCTTATAAATATACCATGAGATTTCTTAAAATATTGATCAACCTAGTTTCCAAAGGGTAACAAAACCTATCCTCTATTACCAACTATAGTGACATAGGATACTCAAACATAGATATTACATATTTTTTATTACTATTAAATAGATTACATCAATATGCACTATAATTACATAATATATTAGTATAGTTTGAGACTTGGTAGACAATATTATAATTGGATGAAATATATTCAATTTATATGATAATGATCTTCCCATTTAATACTGTTTATAGACATACCCCACTTAAAACCATTCTTTATAACCCGGAAATAAGAAACATATGAATGTATATGCTCATATTCTAAGAAAGTGTAAATTTGGGATATATATATATATAATTTTATCACACGGTTTTGATAATAGGAGAATAAAATTTTAAAAGAATCACAAGTATATCATAGATCATAAACATGACCCATGACATAAATCATGAATGTCTATAAGATATTAATCATAATGAGATCAATGATAATGTTCCATGAGAACATAAAACTATAATAAGATATAGATTTATGTAATAAAAATAATTTACAACATCAAGAACATGTATAAAAGGAGACAGGTTCACTCATAATGTTGTGGACATGAAATCATGACTTCAAATAATCATATGGACATAAAACTTGGTCCATATTTTATATTATGTAAATAAACGATAGGTTCACACATAACATTATGTACATTAAAGACACCACTATTCGTAACACTTTTAGGAAGTAACAATGTTCATTAATAACATTGTGAACATAAAATCTAGTTAACTCATAACATTGGGAACATGTAACCAAGTTCATGCATAACATATTTACTCTTAAGTTATAGATATTTACCAAAAAAAATTTAGGGGGATATGGTTACCGTCTGTCACATAATGAAAATCATATGTATGTGATCTACAAGATCCTAAAAAATAATTATATCATAACCCATGAAATGAAATAGGTTTCATAAGAATTTCTATATATAATAAATTGTGAAAAAAATATAGGTCTCACAATAATTTAATTATGGATTAATCTATGGAAAAAGAAGATGGTTTTATATGAATTTTAACAATATACAACCCATGTTAGAGAAAAAAGTTTCATAAATATATTTTTTGGAAAACCCATTGAAATAAATAGTAATAATGGTATCCTTGTGTGATATCCCCATCACAGAATAAGTTACAAAAAAGTATGTTATCTTATATGGATATTTATTTTGAAAGATAAATTTGAAAATTTCTTGTGAAAAATAAAATTTCATTTATCATTTGTTATAACTAAAATTCCATAAATTTTTTTGAATTAAATGTCATTTAATATATAATTTTAAACATATAATGGATGCCAGAAATATAATTTTTAATATATATTGATTAAAAAATCCATTCACCTATGAAAAAAACTTTTTAAAAAAGAAAACATTTTCAAAATTCAATAAATTTTTAAATCATTTAATTTAAATATTAAAATTTTCCAATTATTATGGAAAAAATGGTCTTTGAAAATAAAATTGAAAACAAGTAATTGGAGCAGGAAATAATTTAGTGGTCATGATAGTGGAGAATATTTTTCATTCCACACATGTTAAAAAGAAATATTGGTAACAAATTTTTAGTAAAAGAAAAATGGGTGCTATTTAGAAAATAACATTTAAATGAATTTCAATTTTTTCGAAAAAATATAAAAAAATGGGAAAACTTTTCATTATTAAATAATTTGACAACTTTAAAGAAATTTTTAGTTTTTTAAAAACATTATTTTGGAATAAAAATGTTTTTAGACTAAAGAGAGAAATAAAATATGATTTTTCTTAAAAACAATATTTTTGAACTCTTGAATACATAAAGTGATAAATCGAAGGGAAGGATTTATTGGCATGAAATAACCACAGAAGAATATAATTAATGATATTATTGAGATATGTATTATAATATTTCATTATTGGAATAATAATTTTAAATAATACCAATAAAATTGGAGATTGTATTATAAAACCATGACCACATTGGTATCATTTGAAACATATGGAACTCAATATTATATCAAGGTTTTAGGGAAACATTCACTATAGGGAAACTATCAATCAAGCATTACTTAAAATCAAATGAAATCCACCACCTAATCCTCTACTAAATGAAGCACCAACATTTCTAATTAAAATTCTATAGGATTCAATCATTTTGAATTGTTTTGACCATTATTTTAATCCAAATCATGCAATATATACCATCCAGGTCAAATATGATCTACCACTATCACAATAAATAAATTTCTTATCACATTTAACAAAACAAATATTTAAAAAATATGAAATAATTTGGTTATATATATTGTAATAATAACTCCAAACAAACTGATATGGTGTTATTATCACATTGTAGGAATATCACACAAATGAAAAACTAGACTAATATTCATCTAGTTTCAATAAAAAAATGGTATAATAATTTTACAGATAAAAAGGCCCAAGGATATTGCTAAATTACGTGAAATTAATAATTTGGAATTTCTTATAACAAAAAATTTATAATCTATGGTTGGATATTAACATATTATACCTACTAAATATCCTTTACCATTGGTTTTAGAAAATCCACATCATATAGCTTATTTCAACTTGCACCACCACCTTCTCACCTCTAAGGTAATCCATAACAATGTCTATAATCAACTAAAGGATAAAACAATTGAAGAGACTATTGTGGTCAATTCAATATAATGTTTCTCACATAATATTAACAATTATGTAATGAAAACACATTTATTTTCAATTTATTATTTAACATAAAAATAATATCACATGATTGAGTTTCTAATAAAAGTATAAGAATAAACTACCCTAGATAAATGAGATCAATCATATTAAAACTAAAACCTTATAAATTAATACCCTAAATTTCCTATTGTGTGGATCCATGAATCTCTTATTTATTTATTATCATAGTTACATATTCAGTATCACATATTTTTTTACAATTAATTAATCCCTATCATTATTTATTCAATTATTATTTACTATTATTATAATAATTATTATTTATTTCATTATTTTTTCTATTTTTTATGATTATCTAAATATTTTTTTTAAAAAATATATTTTTATCTGTTTTATTTTCTAATAGTTTTTTTCTCATAGTTTTTGTTGATAAACTTATTTTAGAACATTACCTTTACATACGAATTTATATATTTTATGTATTAATTTTCATGAACATTCTATTCCAATGACCATTACGTATCAATTTATATCTTTTATGTGTTGTTGATTTTACCACTACCTATGATGTTTGATTGTAATTAGGATATATAACAAACATTTACATATTTATAATTGAATTTTGCATATATATAATTGATTTCTATGTATTTAATATTTATTATAACTTAATAACATTTTTAAAAGTACTTAACATTTATATATGATCTCTAATGTTTATAATTAAATATATATATATATATATATATTAAAAATTAATGAATATTACACATCAAATTAAAATTTAAAAAATAATACACTATACTAATTTATTCATGTTTATTCAAATATATAATATCACACAATGTTTTTTTATGATTACACAAATTATTCTTAGTGAAGATATCAGATGAAGGTTATAATGAAAATAAATACATTGGATGATATTTTGATGATATATAAGAGTATTATTTATCTTATAATGTGATAAATAATTTCATATATTATATATTTCTATGATTATAATATTCAATATTATTATTACACAAAAATATTTCAATTTTCATTGAGTTTTTATCTTTCTATAAGTGAGGAGTAATTTTATAGTATATTTTAATCGATGATTTCAATTGCACTGAAATAAAGAAATAAATATTATTATATCATTATGTGAAATTGAAAATTATTCAATTACTATTATTTTTGAATGTATCATCCTCATTATTTTTATTTGGAGTATCATGAATATTTTTTAGGGATGTATTTATCCAATTATTTTGAAGATTTGATGAAGGTGGATTTTAAAACTATGAAGTAGTTTATTATTTAGTGGAAAGATTCAATATAAATAGGTAGTAAGAAATACCGTAAACTATTAAAAATATATATATATAATTAATAAAATATAAATTACTATGATAACAATACACAATTTTTTTAGATAACTTCAATGTATTATAAATCATTGAATATTGGTCTTATATAACTAGTCCAATCCTTCGCAGTTAAAATATATTTTTGTGGTTCTTGATTATGTTATCATAATATTTTTTTTGTGTAATGATTTTCATAAACTTATGATTTTATATAATATATAAATCCTTGTTTGGTAATACTTATATAAAAATTATGTGTTTAAATTTATTGTTCCACCATTAAAAAAGTAGGTTAGATTTTTTTTATGCCTTCAGTAAAAGGTAGGTTGTAATTAGGATTTTATTTCCATTTTAATGATAGGTTATAGTTTTTTATTTGGATCTCAAGGATATTAGATGTTTAAAAAGTAGATATATGATCTTTTTCAATCATACTATTGTAAATTAAATTTTTTTCACAATTTTTTTTGAAATAGGTTAATTCACCCCCACCACATCATATCATATAGAAATCATATCATATGAGAATATTATTATTATTAGATACTGATCTAATAAATATGATTTTTACATACTAAATTATCTTATTTAAAAAAATTGGTATTAAAAATTCAACTCCATTGGATATATTACTGTCAATGACCATATCATAGGCCAAGAATCCTCTAGAAAATATCAATTCTTATGGTAGGTAATTGTCCAAAATAGATCTATATTCCATAAAGGCCACCAACCATTGATGTGAATGATTTATAATATTATAAAAATATATTTTATTCCTACCTTAAGAATCCATTAATGGAAAATATGATTTAAAACTAGTACTATATAAATTACCTTTTACTAATCATGATTCAAATATTAGAAATGATGTAGCAATATATGTTATAAAATAGAAAATCATGATTCTAAATATTTCAACATTTTTTTGAAAGGTTATTTTTCATGTTTCTACATTATACATTTTTCTTGATATTTTGATAATTTCTAAATTTTCTAATTAGGGTAAAAACAATAAAATGACCAAATCATGCCTTATTCTATGTTTATTAACAAAACATCATGACTATGAAAAATGATATAGTAATTAAAAAGTTCAATGTATTCAAAGTCATTGTTAATGGAATGAATGCACATGGTGAGAGCTTGTACATCACATAAATGATATAATTATTTATCTTATCACAAAAGATAAATTGAATTATAAGAGGAATGAAATTTATGAATTAAATATATTGAATAAGTAATGATTTTATGAAATTATTTGTTCACTCCTACAATATGAATACGAGTTAGAGAATATAATTAAAGAAGATACAACTACAAGAAAAGGTATAACATTATATTTTATAAATGTTGTTTCGTATTACGTTGATAAATGTAGATTTGAAAATGTTAATCTAACACTACACGTGACAAGTATATATAAAGAAAAATTATGGAAAAATTGTATCCAAAAATGATTTAAATGGGACTATAAAATAAGTGATCATAAAACCAACTAGAAATAAAGTTCTTAATTTTTATGTTAATAAAACATATCTCAATTTTTAATACCAAAGAAAGAAATGAACCGTCCATCCTAACAATATAAGAATAATAGATAATGTAATAATAAATATTTATAACAATGATAAAAGATAATAGACAACTCGAAAATGCGGAAAAAAGGATAGAAACACTAATAAATAATCTCTAATCAATAATAAATATTATCACATTTTGTTTATATAAAATACAAATGAGGTTAGTTGTTCTATTGTTTATTTTTTATTTGAGTCTAAAATTGAATCTAATTATGATATACCTTGTATTGATGACATTTTCAAATTTACTAAAACATATTAAAATAGAAATTATTTGAATTTTTGAGATGAATAAGGAATTTTAAGGAAGAAATATTAAAATTGATAATATAACATGGTTATCTTCCAAAAAAATGAGAAAAATAAAGAATAACATTAAACATGAATGAAAATGACTCTGATTATTTATAGACCATTCAAAAAGGGCATGTAATGACTATGGAATACATTTAATTTAAAATTGAAAACCTATACAATGTTATTTAAAGGAAGTTAAAATTATAAAAAAATGTTCTGAATGAAGCGCATAAATAGAAAAAATGGTTTTCATTATAATCAACAACTAATTCATATTTATATAAATTTTCTGTAAAAAGATCAAATATCACTATTTATAATACTATTTTTGAACATAAAGTAAAATGACATTTTGATGGGGATGATTCAGTTAGATTTCCAAAATCATTATGAAACAAAAAAACATATATTTATATATCAATATTTTGTATATTGAAAATAGATAATTATTTAAAATATATATCGGTAAAAAATACCTTTACTAATCCCATAGGTCCCAAAGTTTCATCAGTAAAATATTCTATATTAATTTATTTTCTATGATAAATGTCTTGGAAGTCATAAAAATGAGGTATGGTAAATGGATAGTGTATTCTATAGGTATATGAATAGAGAACCAAGAGGCACTATTTTTTCAACAAATATGATTGATGCATTATCACTTTTTGAGAGAATCCAACGTCATGATATACATTTCTGGTGAGGATGGAAAATTAAATTATTATATTATTAATAATATTATATATGTCAATGGATTATAGAAAACCTCGATAATAATTTATATGTCATGTGATTGAAAAATTGATATTGAATTTTATAATGATAAGTGATTTCAATTTAAATATTATTTTGTTTTATATTTTGTTAACTAAAAAAATATTTTTTATATTAACCTTGAAGAACTAATTGTGAAAAAATATACTTTATATACAATAGAGAAATATTTAATTCTATATCATAAGATATATGGACATAGAGAAATTATAATGAATATCAACATTAAAAACATTAAAGAGTTCATAAATTAAAAAATATTAATGTTGAAAATATAATGTATATGATCCAAACATAATGGAAAATACATATAGGGAATTGTTTAGGTTCATCATGAATATTAACACCATCAGACCACTTATGTTGGATCATTAAATTTTGAAATTGTTAATACTATAACCTTCCATGGAAATATATATTAATATTTTATTGTAGATGACTATGGATGATTTACATGGATATATTATATTTCTTGAAAAAGTGAAACATTATTTATGTTTTCTATTAACAATTATTTATATAACAATGATAAATTATATATGTTTATATCTCTTATAGTTGATATAGAAGGTAAATTTTATAACTTTTAATTTAATAACTGGTGTTAATGTAATGTTTATGCGCATAAATCTTTATCCGCTAGGTCAGCACAATGTAATGGAGATAAAGATTTTTTATCTTCAGAAAATGGAGAGAACAACTTTAATTGAGTATTGTTAAGCTATAGTTTTTTTCAAGATGGAGTTTATATATATATTAATATTAAAAAATTTATTCTTATTAGGTCTATTTTGAAGAAAACTACCTATGAGTTGAGGAATGTTAAGAAACTGTTAGATGATTATTTTTATTTATTTTTAGTTTTAAAAAATTTAGTCTAAACCCTAAGTATTTTTATGATAAATATGATTATGAATAAAATTAATGTCATTTTTAGGATATTCCAGTGTATATAAGTATTACATACATTAAAAAAATATTCTAATTGTTGATAATTATTGTCTTATAAAATTTGATTAAAAAGATATTAATGGGATGTTTACTAATAATTAACAAATTAATGATGAAATTATAGAATTAAATTCTAGAGATAATTTATTATAAAAAATCATAATCAAGTTGTTAATGAACCAATTGAGTGGGATTGTCTATCATTTTTTTTTCAGGAAACATTGAGATCACCAAATTGAAATAGTGAATTGGGATGTTGATTGATGAGTTCATTCTAGAAGACTGGTATAAAAAATATATGAAAATTATAATTTATGTTCTTATTTAAATCATAATTACATCTCAAAAGTAATGAAAGAATTTAATTTGACTTTGTATAATCCGGAAGATCCTAATTAGTTTTCAGAAAATGATTTTTTGGAATTGGTTGAACCAAATGACCTGAAACAATTGATTTAAACTGAATCAGTTTTCAAGAATAAACATGGTGAATAATGAAAATTTTTCATCAATAAGGTGATGTTTTTATCATGGTTATAATAATAATGAATTTATGGGCTATAGATAATATTTCTTCTATTTTATTAATCTAAAGATATTGAATTATTATTATATTATGCATCACATCAATGTTTCAAGATACAAAAAATATATGTTAAAATTGAATTTCTATATGTATTTTTTATATAAATCATATGTAAGATAGATAGAAATATTATAGAAATAAAAGATTCCAAATAATTAATTTAATCATTTTAAACAACTTTACAGATTGAAACATGCACAATGATTTTGGTAGAGTTTCTGTGGGATATTGATTTATTTTATGTCATGTTGAATGATGATTATTTATTAAAAACCAATCATATAATTTTATTATTCAACATATTTTAATTGATTATATATGATTTATTTTATCATTAAATTTTTTTTAATGTAATTTCATATCGTTTTAGTTATTAAATTTTCATGAGTCTTATTAGAGAAATACAATTCTTTTTAGAATTTCATATTTATCAATTCGATAATGGAATATTTCTCAAACAATGTTTGTATTCAAACGAATTTGAAAAAAAGTTTATTAAATTATACATTTAAAAGTATAAATACTCCTATGAACACATCATTAATAATAGATGAATATTCTTCCAGTAAATATAAAAACGCATATTTTATTTCACCTAATTAATGAATTATTACCTAACAGTATACATATTAAGTCCTAGAAGATAATGCAGTGCAGTGTATTTGGGAAATTAGGTATATAGAACATGAACTAGAAACATGTATACAATAACATTTTTTAGAAAATCAGTAAAGACCCGTAAATTTCAAGGAAATTTCTTTTTCTTAATTTTCTTTGGAATTTTACAAGAGCGCAGTTTCTGACGACACCTGATTCCGAGGCCCGGTGTGCCCAAAATCATTTTCTGAAGTTTGGCTCGGTTACGTTCAGTGAACGGACGAGCGGGTTTTTCTAACTTTTGAACCGGTGCTCGGAATCGAATTCTGAGGGCACCGATGAAATCGCAGCGTCGGTATTCGCTTAGAAACGCCTCTTCCAGAGTTGCGTTTGCTCAGGTGTGGTTTTTAATTTTCGGGCTTAAAGTTAAGAAATAAAATAATTTTATGACAACTTTATATTATTTCACTTAAGCCACTTGGAAGCCACTTAAAGCCACTTAAAGACGGCTTAAACTGAGTTGACTCGGATAGGATACTATCTCGAAATATCCTACCCCCTTGGTAGGATATTTGTTAGGTGGGGCCCGCACAAGCCCCGCCGTTTTTTTCTGCTAAGTAACGCACCCGCGAAAACCCGTCATTATGAATGTCAACTGACACATTTTCTTAAATTCTTTTCAGACCATTTAATTGGGCGGTTTATTTCGTAAATTAAATGAGCTGTTTCTTTCGTTGAATTAATTCAACGAATTGATGAGTCTTTACTTGCCCCTTTTTCGTGTGTTGGAATAATAATAAAATAAGACCAACCAATCTTTTCGGAGGATTACTAGTTGAGAGGTTTGACAGAGTCCTCGTGCCTTTATCCTTCTTCGTGAAGAACGCGAAGAACGCCGGCCTCCGAAGAAGAAAACCGAACCCGGAAATCGACGCGACGCGACACCGTGTTCCGCGACGCCGATGTTCCCATCCTGCAATGTTCTTCTACGATGTCTCTTCCTCCGCGACAGATCTTCGATCGGCTGCTTGAGATAAGAGTCTCGGACTTTCTTTTAATCTCCTTTGTGGTTTTTACCAAAACACGGGTTTAATGATTTAATTAAATTAAATCTGTTGTTTCTTGGTCCGTTGAGTTTGCCGACTCAACGCCGTGTTCCGCAACGACGCGACGCCTTTCCCCGACGACACGATGATCTTTACCTTCCGCGACGAGCAATTACGCGAAGGACGTGCGTACGACGACGACCAACGAGGTAGGGGTTGTTGTGAGTTTATTTGTTTTTCCCGTGATCGTTCTTTTTTAAAAAAAGTAAAGAACCGGAAAAATAAGAACAATTTTATTCCATTAAAATTTTTGTATTCATATGTTGAATTTGTTTCCTCCTGTTGTTTATCTCTAACGCGGAGGGTGCGGGCCAAACGAACACGGCCCGACAACCCTCTGTCGTTCTTCGTGGTTGTGCGGATTTGACGGGCGACGACGGAACATGCTGAAACGGAGGTTTGATGATCCCGCAGTGAAGAACGGATCCTGGGAGGAACAACGGCGCAGACGGAAAGGAAAACGAACCACCGGAGCGACTCCGGTGGTCCGCGGAAGCCGGCGGCGGCGCCCGCGGACCCGCGTCCGCGCGGGTCCGGCGCGCGCGGGACGCAGCTGAAGCCACGTCCGGTCTCCAGAGATACACCCCGCGGGTGTCGCGGGGGTGTCACGCGGGGGTGGCGGCTCCCCCTCGAGTCACTCGGGACGCGGCTTCAGCCGCGTCCGGCTGTCTGGCCGACACCCCGCGGGTGCCGCGGGGGTGTCACACGGGGGTGGCGCCCCCCCCCCCCCCGCGTCGCTCGGCCGAGCCGAGTGGGGCGGGCCGAGCCAGGCCGGTCCGACCGGGTCGGATCGGGTCAGAACGGGTCGGACCGGGTTCGGCCGACCGAGGGGGGGGGGGGGGGGTCCGGCCGGGTCGCCTCGGGCCCGAACCCCCCGTATTCGGACAGTTTTCGTTCAAATGCCCGTATCTTGAGCTACGGGCCTCCAAACGACTCGCCGTCAGCGGCAACATGATCCTTGGATCAAGGCGGTCGTTTCGGCATATATTACTCAAGGTTTCAGAATACATTGAGTTTGGTCGGGTTGGTTCGTACACGAAACCAACCGGGACCTCGGAGCGGAAACGCTCATATCTTGAGCTACGGGCGTCCGATTGACGCGCCGTCAGCTTTGTTGAGTTCCTCTGTGTGAGACGGATCTTTTGGCATACTCCACCCGGGGTTTGGGCACAGGTGGAGTACGGTCGGGTTGGTTCGTACACAAAACCAACCGGGACCTCGGAGCGGAAACGCTCATATCTTGAGCTACGGACGTCCGATTGACGCACCGTCAGCTTTGTTGAGTTCCTATAGGTGAGACGGATCTTTTGGCACACTCCGCCCGAGGTTTGGGCGTAGGTGGAGTACGGTCGGGTTGGTTTTGCTTTAAAAACCAACCGGGCCCCCGGGACGAAAAAGCCAATAACTCTCAGACCAGACGTCCGATTGACGCGCCCGAACGAGCTCGCTGTGTGCAGAGATCCTCCCGAACGAGCTCGCTGTGTGCGGACTTTGTGACAGTTGATGTATCGGCCTCTCGGCTCGTGGAGCGGACCCTCCCGAACGAGCTCGCTGTGTGCGGGAACCCTAGTGCTGGCTACGACTACGACGATGACGATTGTGCAGAGATCCTCAGTGGACAGCGACGATAAAGAGTGCTGGTCTTCTATCCTATGTGGGTCCCAACGTAGATGATTCAATACTGGTCTTGTATCCTATATGGGTCCTAGTATAGTTGAATCAATGAAGATAGCTGCTCTTGTATCCTATGTGGGTCCTAGCAGTGCTGGTCTTGTATCCTATGTGGGTCCCAGCTTAGATGATTCAATACTGGTCTTCTATCCTATGTGGGTCCTAATATAGATGAATCAATGAAGACAGCTGGTCTTGTATCCTATGTGGGTCCTAGATGTGCTGGTCTTGTATCCTATGTGGGTCCCAGCTTAGATGATTCAATACTGGTCTTGTATTCTATGTGGGTCCCATTATAGTTGAATCAATGAAGACAGCTGGTCTTGTATCCTATGTGGGTCCTAGCTGTGCTGGTCTTGTATCCTATGTGGATCCCAGCTTAAATGATTCAATACTGGTCCTGTATCCTATGTGGGTCCTAGTATAGACGAATCAATGAAGAGTGATGGTCTTGTATCCTATGTGGGTCCCACCTTAGATGACTCAGTACTGGTCTTGTATCATATGTGGGTCCCAGCCATGCTGGTCTTGTATCCTATGTGGGTCCCAACATAAAACAAACAATGAGGACGGATGGTCTTGTAACCTATGTGGGTCCCAGCTTAGATGATTCAGTATCTATGTCTGATCATCTCTTTCACCTTTTCGATGATGTATACCTGTGTGAGCTAATTCTTCTGTTACTCTCCTTTCTGGATTGTGTTGAGCTATCCTGTGTGGATTTACTGTTTGCTCTCCTTGGTGGATTGTGTTGAGCTGTCCTGTGTGGATTTACTGTTTACTCTCCTTTGTGGATTGTGTTGACCAAACTTGTGTGGATTTACTGATTACTCTCCTTTATGGATTGTGTTGAGCTATCCTGTGTGGATTTACTGTTTACTCTCCTTTTTGTATTGTGTTGTGCTATCCTGTGTGGGTATACGTTTTGCTTTCCTGTGTGGACTGGGTTATGCTTGGGCTCGGTCGTTGGAGCCGAACGGGAATTGATGACTTAGGTGTATGTATGGGAATATACCTAAGCAGTGTCGGTTGTTACTTTGTGATTGTATCTTTCCTTTGTGGTTTATCCTTTGTGGATTTCGGGAGACCTCCGGGGGTCTTGGGGTCCCTACTGAGTAGCTTATACTCAGCCCTGCACGGGCTATGCCCGCACTTCATGGTGTTTGTTGCAGACGACGGGCAGCGCTGATCGAGGTGGAGGCGAGTGGAGCAGGACGGTACCTGGAGGTGGACCACTGGGTGGGACGTACTCGGAGCGGACGGCTGGACTGAGGAGCTATGGAGGCTATATGTACCCACCCTTCAGGTGGGACTTCCAGAGGACGGCTCGACGCTGCGGCTTTTCCTTTCAGTTGCTGTTTTTCCTTTCAGTTGTACTTTACAGTTGGGCTTGTATTTCCGGCCCCTTTTACTTCCAGCACAGCTTGTTACAGTTTTACTTAGTGTTTACTTTTCCTCTTGCTTACTCTGTGGTGCTTGTTTACCTTTCAAAGACAATGCCTTCCCTTTTTATTGGAATTTACGCCTTGGTGCTAGTCGCCAGCACCTGGCCTATGGAAGGCGAGCTTGGGGTAGTCACGGCACGGGCCCCGAGGACGGGTTGTGACAAATTGGTATCAGAGGTGGTCGGTTCTACCACAGACTCTGATCTTTCTTCTATTTGAAGCAATAGTGTTTAGCATATTGGGTGTGATTATCAGTACAGGGAGTCAAGTGTTGGCGCGGCGGCCGACATATCCGTACACCAGGACCCTGACTTCTGATTTCTGACTTAATGCATGAAAACATTGATTGCATGTGTGTTTCAAGTTTTCTTTGTGATTACTTGTGTCATCTCACTAGGTATACTGTTCTGACCATGGCGCACTTGTTTCCTTTTCAGGATGGCCCCACGACGACAACCAGCTAGGGTTCCGAGAGTGGAGCGTGATGACAGCCCACTGAGCGACGAGGCCTCGATGCAGGGCTCCTTGTCAGCAGAGGCACCAATGGTACCTTTACCCGCCGAGCCACTGATGCTTCCCGCCACGACCGCTGACGATGCACGTTTCCTTGTAGCTCTGCATGACTTCCAGCCCCAGCGACCACCCAGGTTTCGTGGGGAAACGGACCCCAGGCAGTCGAAGACTGGCTGGAGGCGGTCGTGCGAGTTTTCAGGCTAGTGAGGACACCAGCAGACCTCATGGTGATCCTCGCAGTGAGCCTCCTGCACGCGGCAGCAGGCAGATGGTGGAGCTTGATGCTCTAGGTGCACGACGAGACATCTCTTCTCTGGACGGACTTTGAGAGCATCTTCCGCTCCGAGTTCGTCCCAGCCACCCTCCATGCGGTGCGCATCCAAGATCTGTACAGCTACGGCAGGGCAGTATGACAATGGCTCAGAACTCGGCGAGATTTACTGATCTCTCGCGCTACTCCACAGATATGGTACGGGACCCGTTCTTCCGGGCCCGGACCTTCGAGCAGGGACTGAGGCACGAGATCAGGGCTTCGATGATCTCCCTCAACATTCTGACACAGGCAGAGGTGTTGGAGAGAGCCCTTCTAGTGGAGAGTTTTCTCGCCGAGCAGGCTCTAGTGACAGGACCCTCCGCAGGACGGCCCGTAGCAGGGTCTTCTGCAGCTGGCAGTCGACAGGTGATGCTGAGGTTCAAACGGGCCAGACCATCAGATGGGCAGTCTCAGGATGAAGATTCGGTTGTGTGGGGCACCCGAAGGAGAGCCATCTACACGAGGGGAAAACATCGCTACGCATGCAGTGGGTGAGGTCACATGTCTCGAGACTACCCGAATCGTCTTGCAGATGAGCAGCAGGTGGTAGAGGGACCTCCCAGACAGAGGTTCGGCCACGGTGGTCCGCAGGGTGCAGGCGGATGAGGCAGAGGAGCTGGCCGAGTAGCCGATGGTGGGAGACACTTCGAGGTGTTGCCACCACCACCACCAGGAGGTCCACCCCGACCGCAGAGAGTAGGTGGACATGCGAGAGCTCAGCTTCAGGTAGCTGAGGCCTTCAATCATGGAGCTCTGGGAGCAGATGGACAGGAGCGGAACTAGTGGATACGTCCTTTGTACTTCTAGTTCCTTGTTTCTATTGTATAGCGTCTTTGTATTATGAGCTGCAATAATGAAAGATGCATACCTTTGTGATGTTTTCATTCCTGTCCTCTTTTGTGTTGTTACTAAGAGTTTCCAGTTTTGACTGTTGACTTGACCCTAACTTGTGAGACATCTACTAGAGGAGACCCAGTTACCACACACTGATACCGACAGTGTGACTCAACCCTTGGAGGCGAGAGTAACGGTTGGATCTCATGGTAGTAGTGTCGAGGCCTTACGACGTCATCCTTGGTATGGATTAGTATCATCCATGTTGGGATTGACTGTATTAGGAAAAGAATGTGGTTCATCCAGGGGATGAGACCAGATTTCTCTTATCGGCAATGAAGAAATCTTAGAAGCTCTTGTGGGGCCGGAGATGGTCCAGGCCACGGCTGAGATGGTCCAGGTCATCCAGGGGCGGATGAGTACAGCTCAGAGCCGACATAAGTAATATGATGACAGGAGGTGGAGGCCACTAGAGTTCGAGGATGGCGACCACGTCTTCTTGCGGGTCTCACCTCGACGTGGTTTGCAGAGTTTTGGCCGAGGCGGAAAGATGTCTCCACGCTTCATCAGGCCTTTCCAGGTCCTCAGCAGGATTGGCGAGCTGGCTTATCGCTTGGCTCTGCCACCTCAGTTGCACCGGGTGCACACCGTCTTCCACGTGTCCCAGCTAAAGAGATACATGAACGACCCGACGCAAACCTTTGACTATAGGGAGCTAGACGTGGATGATGGGGCGACTTTTGCAGAGGTCTCAGTGGAGATCGAGGATCGACAGGAGCAGGTCCTATGTGGATGATCGATTCCTCTAGTGTGCATCAGATGGCAGCACGAGAACCTCCAAAGAGCACTTTGGAGCGGGAGGCTCAGTTGCGTGTTTAGTACCGCCTTTGTTTCCCTAGTTTGTGTTGAAACTTTAAGGGGATGTAAAGCCCTGTAGTGGGAGTAATGTAAAGACCCGTAAATTTCAAGGAAATTTTTTTTTCTTAATTTTTTTTCGAATTTTACAAGAGAGCAGTTTCTGACGGCACCTAATTCCGAGGCCGGGTGTGCCCGGAATCATTTTCTGAAGTTTGGCTCGGGTACGTTCAGTGAATGGAGGAGCGGGTTTTTCTGTCTTTTGAACCGGTTCCCGGAATCGAATTCTGAGGGCACCGATGAAATCGCAGTGCCGTTATTCGCTTAGAAACACCTCTTCCGGAGTTGCGTTTGCTCGGGTGTGGTTTTCAATTTTTGGACTTAAAGTTAAGAAATAAAATAATTTTAAGACAACTTTATTTTATTTCACTTAAGCCACTTGGATGCCACTTGAAGCCATATAAAGATGGCTTAAACTGATTTGATCCGGATAGGATGCTATCCAGAAATATCCTACCCCCTTGGTAGGATAAATGTGAGGCGGGGCCCGCACGAGCCCCGCCGTTTCTTTCCGCTAAGTAAGGCACCCGCGAAAACCCGTCATTATGATAGTCAACTAACGTGTTTTTTTAAATTTTTAACAGACCATTTAATTGGGTGGTTTATTTCGTAAATTAAATGAGCTGTTTCTTTCGTTGAATTAATTCAACGAATTGATGAGTCGTTACTTGCCCCTTTTTCGTGTGTTGGCATAATACTAAAATAAGACCAACCAATCTTTTTGGAGGATTACTGGTTGAGAGGTTTGACAGAGTCCTCGTGCCTTTATCCTTCTTCGCGAAGAATGCGATGAACGCGAAGAACGTGAAGAACGCAGGCCTCGGACGAAGAACACCGAACCCAGAAATCGACGCCACGCGACGCCGTGTTCCGCGACGCCGTTGTTCCCTTCCTGCAACGTTCTTCTGCGACGTCTCTTCCTCCGCGACGGATCATCGATCGGCTGCTTGAGGTAAGAGTCTCGGACTTTCTTTTTAATCTCCTTTGTGGTTTTTACCAAAACATGGATTTAATGATTTAATTAAATTAAATCTGTTGTTTCATGGTTCGTTGAGTTCGCCGACTCAACGCCGTGTTCCGCGACGACGCGACGCGTTTCCGTGATGACGCGACGATCTCCACCTTCCGCGACGAGCAATTCGGCAAAGGACGTGCGTACGGCGACGACCAACGAGGTAGGGGTTGTTGTGAGTTTATTCTTTTTTCCCGTGATCGTTCTTTTTTTAAAAAGTAAAGAACCAGAAAAATAAGAACA
Source organism: Viscum album (assembly GCA_963277665.1). Lineage (NCBI taxonomy): Eukaryota > Viridiplantae > Streptophyta > Magnoliopsida > Santalales > Viscaceae > Viscum > Viscum album. The sequence continues at coordinate 1,325,630,332 of OY728161.1, read as the reverse complement.
ATTTTATTCCATTAAAATTGTTGTATTCATATGTTGAATTTTTTTCCTCCCGTTGATTATCTCTAACGCGGAGGGTGCAGGCCAAACGAACACGGCACGACAAACCTCCGCCGTTCTTCGTGGTTGTGCGGATTTGGCAGGCGACGACAGAACGTGCTGCAACGGAGGTTTGATGATCCCGCAGTGAAGAATGGATCCCGAGAGGAACAACGGCGAAGAAGGGAAGGAAAATGGACTAGCGGAGCGACTCCGGTGGCCCGCGGAAGCCGGCGACGGCACGGGTCGCCGGCACGGCGGCGCCGGCCCCCGGAGGCGGTGGCACCAGCCGCGACGACGGCGCCCGTGGACCCGCGGCCGCGCGGGTCCGGCACGCGCGGGACGCGGCTGAAGCCACGTCCGGTCGACAGGGAGACACGCCGCGGGTGTCGCGGGGGTGTCACACGGGGGCGGCGGCTCCCCCCCGCGTCACTCGGGACGCGGCTGCAGCCGCGTCCGGCTGTCTGGCCGACACCCCGCGGGTGCTGCGGGGGTGTCACGCGGGGGTGGCGGCTCCCCCCCGCGTCACTCGACCGAGCCGAGCCGGGCTGGCCGAGCCAGACCGGTCCGACCGGGTCGGACCGGGTTCGGCCGACCCAGGGGGGGTGGGCCGGGTCGGCCCGGGCCCGGACCCCCCTTCTTCGGACAGTTTTCATTCAAATGCCCGTAGCATGAGCTACGGGCCTCCGAACGGCTCGCCGTCAGCTGGAACATGATCCTTCGATCGAGACGGTCGTTTCGGTATATCGCACTCAAGGTTTCGGAATACTTTGAGTTCGGTCGGGTTGGTTCGTACATGAAACCAACTGGGACCTCGGAGCGGAAACGCTCATATCTTGAGCTATGGACGTCCGATTGACGCGCCGTCAGCTTTGTTGAGTTCCTCTATGTGAGACGGATCTTTTGGCATACTCCGTCCGAGGTTTGGGCGCAGGTGGAGTACAGTCGGGTTGGTTCGTACACGAAACCAACCGGGACCTCGGAGTGGAAACACTCATATCTTGTGCTACGGATGTCCGTTGGACGCACCATCAGCTTTGTTGAGTTCCTCTAAGTGAGATAGATCTTTTGGAATACTCCGCCCGAGGTTTGGGCGCAGGTGGAGTACGGTCGGGATGGTTTTGCCTTAAAAAGAAACCTGGCCCCCGAGACGAAAAAGCCAATAACTCTCAGACCAGACGTCCGATTGACGTGCCGTCTGCGACGTTGAGTTCCTGTTGACGATACAGAAATTTTGGATACATCAACTTCGTACTTTATGACAGTTGATGTATCGGCCTCTCGGCTCGTGGAGCGGACACTCCCGAACGAGCTTGCTGTGTGCGGGAACCCTAGTGCTGGCTGCGACTTCGACGACGACGATTGTGAAGAGATCCTCAGTGGACTGTGACGATAAAGAGTGCTGGTCTTGTATCCTATGTGGGTCCTAGCTTAGATGATTCAATACTGGTCTTGTATCCTATGTGGGTCCTAGTATAGTTGAATCAATGAAGACAGCTGGTCTTGTATCCTATGTGGGTCCTAGCTGTGCTGGTCTTATATCCTATGTGGGTCCCAGCATAGATGATTCAATACTAGTCTTGTATCCTATGTGGGTCTTAGTATAGTTGAATCAATGAAGACAGCCGGTCTTGTATCCTATGTGGGTCCTAGCTGTGCTGGTCTTGTATCCTATGTGGGTCCCAGCTTAGATGATTCAATATTGGTCTTGTATCCTATGTGGGTCCCAGTATAGTTGAATCAATGAAGACAGCTGGTCTTGTATCCTATGTGTGTCCTAGCTGTGCTGGTCTTGTATCCTATGTGGGTCCCAGCTTAGATGATTCAATACTGGTCTTGTATCCTATGTGTGTCCCAGTATAGTTGAATCAATGAAGACAGTTGGTCTTGTATCCTATGTGGGTCATAGTTGTGCTGGTCTTGTATCCTATGTGGATCCCAGCTTAGATGATTCAATACTGGTCTTGTATCCTATGTGGGTCCCAGTATAGATGAATCAATGAAGAGTGCTAGTCTTGTATCTTATGTGGGTCCCAGCTTAGATGACTCAGTGCTGGTCTTGTATCCTATGTGGGTCCCAGCCGTGCTGGTCTTGTATCCTATGTGGGTCCCAACATAAACCAAACAATGAGGACAGCTGGTCTTGTAACCTATGTGGGTCCCAGCTTAGATGATTCAGTAACTATGTTTGATCATCTCTTTCCCCTTCTCGATGATGTATACCTGTGTGAGATGATTCTTCTGTTACTCTCCTTTGTGGATTGTGTTGAGCTATCCTGTGTGGATTTACTGTTTACCCTCCTTTGTGGATTGTGTTGAGCTATCCTGTGTGGATTTACTGTTTACTCGCCTTTGTGGATTGTGTTGAGCTGACCTGTGTGGATTTACTGATTACTCTCCTTTGTGGATTGTGTTGAGCTATCCTGTGTGGATTTACTGTTTACTCTCCTTTTTGGATTGTGTTGTGCTATCCTGTGTGGGTATACGTTTTTCTTTCCTGTGTGGACTGGGTTGTGCTTGGGCTCGGACGTTGGAGCCGAACGGGAATTGATGACTTAGGTATATGTATGGGCATATACCTAAGCAATGTCGGTTGTTACTTTGTGATTGTATCTTTCCTTTTTGGTTTATCCTTTGTGGATTTCAGGAGACCTCCGGGGGTCTCGGGGTCCCTAATGAGTAGCTTATACTCACCCCTGCACGGGCTATGCCCGCACTTTGTGGTGTTGGTTGCAGACGACGGGAAGCGCTGATCTAGGTGGAGGCATGCGGAGCAGGACGATACCTAGAGGTGGACCACTGGGCGGGACGTACTCGGAGCAGACGGCTGGACCGAGGAGCTGTGGAGGCTATCTGTACCCACCCTACGGGTGGGACATCCAGAGGAGGGCTCGACACTGCGGCTTTTCCTTTCAGTTGCTGTTTTTCCTTTCAGTTGTACTTTACAGTTGGGCTTGTATTTCCGACCCCTTTTACTTCCATCACAGCTTGTTACAGTTTTACTTAGTGTTTACTTTTCCACTTTCTTACTCTGTGGTGCTTGTTTACCTTTCCAAGGAAATGCCTTCAGTTTTTGTTGGGATTTACGCCTTGGTGCTAGTCGCCAGCCCCTGGCCTATGGAAGGCGGGCTTGGGGTAGTAACGGCACGGGCCCAAAGGACGGGTCGTGACAAAATCCTTATAATTCTCAAAATATTATTTAATACTTCTAAAACTACATGGGATAACCATGGTAAGTACATAATAAATGGTTGATCTATAAATCCATATAAGAGAACAAACACAGAATAACCTAATTAAAGTAGTACATGTTATCCAAGAGGTATATAATGGAATCATAAGAGGCCTGAGAATCATAATATTGAACTCTGAACCATGATTTAATATGATATCATAATGGAAACATTGGAATGTTGAAACAACAAAAATCATGTCATAAACATATGTGAAGGATAGAATCAATAGCATAAAAACATGGTGTAAGGAGTCCAATATTAAATTATGTTTACTCTATAATCCAATATATGATATCTCATGAGACTGAAATATTAACCAATGCATTGGAGTGATATCTGGGTGCACCCATCATAATATGCACACACTCATATTTACTGCATATATCATTTAACATAAGGACATATTTAATTAAATTTAATCCCAAAATAAATGATAGTGGGTTATATAAATTTATTAACAAAATCAATGAAATATAGTTAGATCTTGGTGAATAACCATGAGTGGAAACAGTTGTTGTTATTCACAATACAAAATTTTGGAATGGAAAAATCACAACTTAATTTCAGAAGCATAACACGGGTGCATAATATTACATGGGAGGAATTATTGAGTATGAAATAGGTATATCATGACATGTACATCATTATAGAACTAATCAAGATTTAAATTAATATAACCCAACATAAAAGATAAAAATAAATGGTATAAGACATTGATGGTGCATGAATAAATAGGATAAGGATAAGATCATATTCCTTGATATAGTGATTCTAAAAGTATGGTAGGAACACCTTGAGAGCATTGGAGAACCCTAGGAGACATCTAGAAAGGTATGGGTGGATTATTTTCATGTAATAATATTCATGAGTAAAAATTAATGGGATATTTGGTGGGGTTATAATGAAAAAAAGACGAGTTCTTTATAAATTTCCGTACATAGGTTTTGGAGTAAATATGATAGAATAATAAAAACAACAAACCATTCCATGGTTTCAACCAATTTGGTTTTTTTAATTATTATAATATTTTTATAAAACATTCTAATTAATATTATACCGTTGGTAATGTTGAAGTGAGTCATGTTTATAAGGAATTGATTTTGAAACATTAAAACATAACATAGGCTTTGGAGGCTTATTTAATTCACTATGATATTTAGAAAAAAAAACTCAGAAACAAATTGTTTTAAATGGGAAATATATATTTGGTCTTTAATAATTATTATGGAATATATTAAGTCATTTGTTTTTTCATGATGAATATATAAGACACACTGTATGTTGATATCTTATTTAATTTTTACTAGAATATTTGTATGTCTCTGATATTTTTTTTAAAAAAATAACCACTGGATAATTTCAATGTGATGATTTAAAATTTAATATTAATTTTATACCAATAATTCAATATTTTTATTAATTTACACTTTTAAACAAATATTTCACATTTTTTTATAAATAATTTTTTTATATTAACCGTTTTTCAACCCTTATAATTTTTTTAATCGCATTCAAATAATTATATTGTCCATTATATTTAATAAATACTATTTAGTAATATTAATTTCTTAAAATATAATTTATTTTAAAATTTTATGAATTTATAGAAAAACTATCTTGAATGAAACTAAATATTTACCATAAATACAATTTGTGTTTCATCGAATTAAAAACCCATTTTATGACACTTTTAATTGAATCATTTTAAAGTAATAATAAAAGGATTAAGTGAATCATTATTTTATTAGAAAAAAATACACATATAATAATTCATAATATTATGGTCTAGATACATAAGCCTTTATTACACCAATAATCTCCCTAAGGCTATGGTTCATGATGGTGATATTTTTATGTGGTGGTTTAACATATATGTTTTGGATCAAGATCTCAATAATCTTGAACATACCCTCTAAAATTTTTATTATTGATTTAATTTTTGAATATTGACACAAGATTTTTATTAGTAAATTTCCGATTATAATATCTCCATTAGACGATATGATAAATTGTCTTCATAAGTTACAATCATACTGGTTGAGGCCCTTATTTCTTTTGTCTATGTCAATTGGAATTTATCATAACCATTTTATATATTAGTCATATTATATAAATTCAAAGGCTATATTATTAGTCTTTATGATTCATAATGGTATTTTAAATATTAAATACCATATATCTATTAAAAATACCTCAATTAATGAATGTTTTATGTAACGCCAATTCATATTAAGACATTTAATCATTTAAAAATTTAATTTCTTTTAAAAATGATTTTGATATTATATTATTTCCCCTTTATAAATTTATCTTTATATATTCTAACTTAATTCCATAAAACAAATGATGGTACATCTATTTAAATTTATCCTCAGGTTCCCTTATCCATTCATCAAACATGTGGTTCTATAACAACCCATTCGTGAGTTTACATGTCTTGTTTTGCAGACAATATATGATCTATGAACTTTAGTGGATTCTCCTCATATGTATGATCATTATATAATTATAATACCTTCATATTTTGTAAATATGAGTGTCATGTTATATATTATCCAATCCTTTTTCTAGGTACCAATCTTTTAATTTTTTGGGTGAAGATGAGTTGTCTTTTTTTATTCACAAAAATGATTTATCAACAAAATTTTGATAGATGTGTTCAAGGATTTAAATTTCAGTTTTCATATTAGAATATTCAATGGAATATTCTTAGGGTTTGACATATAGTTAGTGTGAGATTATGATGCCTGCAAATTCTTGGTGAAGACTAAATACAAATATTAAATACAATATATTAAGGGAACACTTTTTATTCAATATAATTTAATTACTCCAAAACGCTACTTTATATCGGAAATATGAGACTCATATTGTGTCCGGAATAGCGTTCTTAACATAAGTGGGGTAAAAAAATGTATGCATCATACATTTGGACTTCTCGGCTGGGAAAATAACATTTTCAAAATGTAATTATTTTTTAATCTATTTTTAAAATATTAAATAATTAATATCTCTCAAATTATGCATCGTATGAGAAAATATCATTCCACCATTGGGTGTAGAATATGGGTTTTACCAAAGTCAGGGTATTCCTTTAATGAAAATTGATGTTAGATGTTATTTAATTTTTAAGATCAATTAATATTCAAATTAATTGAGATAATTAATTGATAAATTAAATAACACGATTGATGAGATTAATAAATTGATAGATTAATTAATGAGGACTGTTATGTAGATGCAATCAAGAGAATTATATAATTAATTGTGGAATTAATCATGTGAGTTTGAATTTGTAGATATTGATTAATTGATTGATGGATTAACTACCTAGATTAATTTACATAATTAATTAGGTAATTAACTAATGGTATTTATGTGACAAAATAATTGGTGTAAAACCACCATTTCATTCATTACTCTATCATATGGTTTTAGATAGACACACTATCTGTGAATGTGTGACCCTAAAATTTAGGTTGTCATTTCAAGACCATTGTTTACTATTTAATTCAGGCTCATGGTAAAGGCCCATGAAACATCTAAAATTGTGATGGGTTGAAACACAAAATTAAAAACAGAAATTATTAAATAAATGATTCAATTAATAAAGATAACTGAATTAATTAGTTAAAAATTATTATAAATTGGATTTGGGGTGGTGCACATGGCATGGGTAAGAAGCCCATTATTTATGACATGCCCCCTCTCTTATCCGTATCTCTCTTTTCAGACTTCAATAATCAATATCTTTTCCGATATTAATAATATTAGAGTGATGTTAGTGTAATTAGATTAGTGTGGATATGAGGATGGTGTGGATAAAATTTTTTCACTGAAAATGAATTATTTTGAACATATTTTTATTAAAAAGATTATTCTTATTTATTTAATTAACCATTCGATAATCATTAGAATAATGCACCGTCAGCGATATTGGATTCATATCCCATGTTCATCATATTTAGGGTAGGTGTTAAAAAATTTAAATCCCATATTCTTTTTTATCAATTACATATATGTGATTTTATATCATTTAGGGTTCATTTAGAAATTGGAATTCCAAATTTTGTTAATTAATTTGATCAAATAATTAATTTTGGAATTCATGATTTTAGTGAATAATGGAATATATGGAATGTAGATAATTAATTTGTAAAATTAATTCTCAATGTATTGAATTTAGAAATCAAGAATAAATAACTACTAATTTAATTACAGATTTATTGAAGCCATGGAACATGAATGATTAATTATAGAATTATTTATTGTGAGTTGTTAGAATTATGAAATTGTTATTTGGTATAATTATATTTTTAATTAATTATTGCGAGATAGAGATTGTTGAAATTTATCAATTAACTACACTATTATTGAATTGAGTGACCTATAATAATTAATTGGGGAATTAATTATGATGTTATTAAATTAAGTGCATGGGAAGAATTAATTGGTTATTTAATTATGGGGTTACTTAATTAAGTGAGTTAGAATAAATAATTTAAGAATTAATTGGTGTTATTGAATTGATTATGATGGAACAATTAATTATTTAACTAATTGAGGATATTAGGTTATATTAATTAATTGAAATATTATTTAATGGGGTTTATGAGAACAATTAATTGGTTTCTTAATTGAAAGGATTCCATTATATTAATTAATTTTCAAATTAATTAGTGGTTCTGATGTGAAAAATTAATCTGTGAAATAATTTATGGGATTGATCTACATTAATTAATTGTAGAATTAATTAATCATGTTAATGAAAACAATTTATCAGTTAATTAAATTAATGGATTGAATTTGACAAATTTATTGTGAATTAATTGATGATAGTTGGCATGAACAATTAATTGGTTAATTGATTGAAGCGATTAAGTTGGATTAATTCATTGTGAAAATAATTCATTTAAATTATTTTTATTAATTAATTGGTAAAATAAATGATGAGGATTTTTGTGAAAATGAATTGATATAATTAGATATTTAATTGATGTATCAATTATGAGATATTGAGATTTGAGAATTGATATAATTAAATGTGAATTAATTATGAAATATTAAATTTTATGTTGAGATAATAAATTGATGAATTAATTATGAGATGATGAGTTCAGTAATTGAGATAATAAATTGATGAATTAATTATGAATAAATGATTAATTAATGGTTGGGTTAATTAAATAGACTAATGTGCTTAATTAATTGGGGAATTAATTATGGGGTTTTATGTGATGACTAATTATTGAATTAGCAACGAGGGTGAGTGGAATAATTTACTGATAAAATAATGTGAGACTGGGGTAAGTGGTTTATTGGTGATCAATCATACTTGATGTGATGATGTGGTCTATGTGATAATGGAGTTATTAACTGATTAGCCATGATAAATGTGATACTTGTGATATGTGTAAATTATGTATTATTAAATGGTGAATGATAACTTTCTCATTCGATCAACTATTCATAATGGTAACCTGGACATTCATTGGTGTGTGAGTAAGGAATGGTACCTTGGAAATTCATGGGTGTGTTAGTATGGAATGGTAACGTGGACATTCATGGATGCATGAGTATGGAATATTAACATGGGAAATAATTAGTGTGTGACTAAGAAATTATGACATGGACATTCAAGTGTTTGTGGGTTATGGAATACTAACCTTGTTATTCAAATGAGTTGAAAATAAGAATGGAAAAAAACTTGTTCAATTATGGGGTTGGATAAAGAATATTAACTAATTGGATAAAATATTTAATTATTCATTGTAATTACATTATTTATAAAAATTTATACACTTTCTATTGAAAATATTTGTTTTAGTCACCGTTGGTGGTGGTCTATTGAGTTTTACTAACACCTTATCTGAATTGCTTGATCAGTACCTAAATAGGCTTTATTGCTATAGGACAGGTTAAGGGGAAGGCCCCTATATTAGATATTTGAATGGGGATGGAGCATGGATGGGGGAACTGGGCATGGTTTGGGACCCTCTTGGGAGTATTTGGTGTCTTTATTTTCTAGTTATTCATCCTGACACTCACATTCTTTTTAGTTGAGGACAATATTTTACGGGTTTTTTACCTTGTAAAATTTGTATTGTTATGATTATATATAATACCCCTATTGATTTATTTACTTCCAATTTCGTTTTAATCTAAGGAGAGAGGGTATAATATCCCCATGGCTTACATACCAGACCCTCACTACTAGTCAGCAACATCTATCATACTAATATGCACACCTGATATCATGTTGCAAACTGACTCAGGGCACCAGTGTGTGGAACCTGAGCCCATACGTCACAAAGTTTTATCAGTGGTAAAAGGTTCTTTTCTTCTTCTATTGTCTAACTATTTGGAAATTTCATAAAAGACACTGAGAATATTTTGGGCTTGGTTATGAGCTCGTACATGAGAGTAGCTACCTCATAAATATGGGAGAACCCAAGAACACAGGGTGGAAAAGTTGTAATTATTTTTTACTGTTAGAGTTGAATATTAAATAACCTTGGATGACAAACTTATTTTGTTATGTGATTATTGTTTTTTAGATTTGTTGAGATTGACTTGTGGTTCGGTATGACACAATGGTTGAGTCTTCAAGAAAAATTCTATACAATAAGGATTATTTTGTTAGTTGTATCATTGTAGAAACTTACTGAAAATTGGGTTTATTTTAAGTTGTTGAACATGATCTGTTTTTCCTTTCATGGAAAATTTAAATTAAAATAGTGTATTAATTAATGAAGGAATCTTCAAATTCTAGTTTCTAAGAATAATTAATTTTAATATATTGATATCATAAATTTGGGGTAATTAATTAAGGAATTAATTATGTGTTATGAATATTATTATTTGAGATAACTAATTATGGAGTTAATTATGGGATGATGATATATAGAAGAAGATTAATTAATTATAAAATTAATTAATGCAACTAATGGATTAAATAATTAACAAATTAATCAAAGTGATTAATGAAATAATTTATTTTTTTTAATTAAATAATGTAATTAATTAGTTGGCCAATTAATGAATTCTAATAAAGAGATTATTTAAGTATAGAATTAAATAAAATGATTAATAAGGTTAGAAAGAATGTAAAATGATGCAATTTGAGAATAAATGGTTGTCTAAATAACAAAATTGAATAATGAGAATGAGTTAACCCTTGTTAACCAGGACCTACCTGTAGGATATTTAATTGTAGTGATAGTTCGTCAGCTTTGATTTTGTGGGAGGAAAATACAGGAAATACTCGTATTGAAGGATTTGTGGGGGTATTCATCGAATATATCTTTGCATACCTTTAATTAGTGAAGTTCATTTCCCCTACCTTGTCATCGTCCTGGGAATACTAAGAATTCTTTTCCTTTATACCTAACTTTATAAACATTTTTTGTTGGATATGGGTCCCCTCAGTGTTTTTACTTATGAAGAAGTATATATGTGGAGCTTGATGGTTTGAGGTGATCCATCAACAATTTACGAATGAGGTTCTTAGGATTGACCAGTGGCCAATAAAAACTATGTATGTTGATCTACTTAACAAAAGGGGTTCTTTATGGTCTAATGTTGGGTAGATTGTAAGATCTTGGTTTTTCATGAAGGTACATGAGAGTATATATTGAGGAAGTGTTGTTATAAGGTGGGGAGATTGTAAGATCTCATCATTTTTCCAGGTATTACCAGTTTAATTTTTTTGGTGATGATGTCTTTCCATTGTTTTAAATCACAAAAATAATTTTTCAGAAATTTGTTGATAAATTTGATATGGTAATTAAATGCTTGTTAACATCTTGGAATACTCAATTGAATGTTTTTAGAGTTTGACACTGATTTTTTGTGAGATTCTGAGGCCCACAAAGTATCGGTGAATACTGAATAAAAATATTAAATATAATATATTATGTGCACTCTTTTTATTCACAATATTCGAATAACACTTAACATGTTCCTCATATTGAAAATATGGTACCACCATTGTTTCCACAACATGGTTTTTACCCTAGGTGTGGTACAATATTTTTATGCTTTAGGGATTTCTATGTCTTTATCACGAATTTTTTTATATTTAATAGATTTTTTAATCCAATTTTTGAATATTAAGTAATTAATATATCTCAAATGGTATATATTATGAGAAATCAGAGACCGCTGTTGGGTCTGGAATTGTTGTTTTACCTTAGTCAGGGTATTAATTTTATGCGAAATTGATTATCGATGTTATTTAATTTTTAAGATTAATAAATTTTCAAATTAATTAAGACAATAAATTGATGAATTAAATAATAGGATTGATGAGATTATTTAATTTTCATGTTAATTAATTAGGTTTTTTGTTTGGAGAAATTTAGATAAAAAGATAATTAATTGTGGAATTAATTATGTGATATTGAGTTCGTGGATATTGATTAATTAATTGATAGAGTAATTATTGGTATGGTCTTACTTAATTAATTTTGTAATTAATTAAGAGTATTTATGTGACAAATAAATTATTGTAAAAACACTATTACAGTCATAACATATTTTAATGGGGTCGGATAGACATGCTGTCAGCTGTAGTGTGACCCTAAAATTGAGGCAGTCATTTCAATGTTGAATATTTAATATAGTTTCATGGTTTAGGTCCCTGAAATTCCCAAAACAATGATGGCTTAATGCAAAAAACTAATAAGATATATTAAAAAATAAAAATATTTAATTAGTAAATGTATCTAAATAATTGATAAAAAGGTATTTAAATAGGATTTGGTGTAGTGCACATGCTATGGGTAGGAATACCATTATTTATCATACACCCCTCCCTCCTCTCCCAATTTCTCCTTTAAAAATTCAATAAACATTATGTTTTTAGATATTGATCATACTGACTTCTCTTCGGTTGAATTGGGTTCATATTGAAAAAAGGTTGGTGCGTAATTAATTTGTTTTCATTGAAAACGAAGTATTTTTAGTAGATTTTTCTTAAACTGGATATACTTATTTTTTTAAATTTCTTTTTCGGTATTCATCTAAATAACATACCATCAGTTATATTTGATTCATATCAAGTGCTCCTAATACTTGAGGTCAGTTGTCTAAAACTAAAATCCCATAGCATTTATTATCAATAACGTGTTTGTGATTTTAGATTCCCTTTGGTTCATTTAGAAATTCTAATTCCAAATTAAATTAGTTAATGTGGTCAATCTGTAAATTTACGAATTAGATATTTCAATGAATAATATAAATTATGGTATGTAGATAATTAATTGGTAAATTTAGTTCTCCATGTACTGATTTGGGAAATTGGGAATAATTAATTGTTTAATTAATCACAGAATTATTGAGACCCTGGAATATGATTAATCATCTATATAATTAATTAATTTGGATGGTTAGAATTATAAAATTTTGATTTGGTATAATTAAATATTAAATTATTTATTTTGTGATAGGGATTGTTAAAATTTAATAATTAACTATACAGTTTTTGAATAAAGTGATTTGGAATAATTAATTGGTGAATTAATTATGTTGTTATTGAATTAAGGGAGTTAGAATAATTAACTGGTGAATTAACTTTGTTGTTATATGATTAAGTTAGATGAAACTATTAAATCAGGAATTTATTGGTTTTCTTAAATTGATTACAATGGAACAATTATTTGTTTAATTAATTAAGGTGATTGAGATAGATTAATTAATAAAATAATTAATTAATGGAGAATATCTGAACAATAAACTAGTTACTTAATTTAAGGGATTGAGTTAGAATAATAAATAATAGTATTAATTAATGGTGTTTATGTGACCAATTAATCGGTGAATTAATTAAAGAGATTGATTTTGATTAATTAATTATAGAATTTATTTATTTATTTGACATGGACAATTAATTGGTGAATTAATTGATTGGATTTAATGTGATTAATTATTTTTGGATTTAATTATGAGAATTGGAATTAAAAATTAAATTGTGGTATAATTGATGGGATTAAGTTCGATTAGTTAATTGTGAAATTAATTAATGGAAATGAGTTGGATTAATTAACATTTAACTTAATTAATGTGGATTTTTGGGATATTGAATAATATAATTTTATAACTAATTGATGGAATATTAATGCGGTATTGAGATTTTATAATTTATATAATTAACTGTGGAATTAATTATGAAATATTTAATTTCGAATTTGGATAATTAATTGATGAATTATTTCTAGGATGTTGAGTTTGATAGTTGAGATAATTAATTGATGAATTAATTATGAATAATAGATTAATTAAATGTTTGGCTTGGTTAAATAGATCGATGTGCTTAATTAATTTGGGAATTAATTAAGGGTTTTTATATGAAAGCTAATTGTTGAATTAGAAATGAGGATGCGAGGATTAATTAATTGATAAATTATTGTGATATTTTGGTAATAGGATTAATGTTGATTAATCCTTTCTAATGTTTTGATTTGGTGTTATATGTGTTAATGGGGTTAATAATTAATTGACCTTGATAAATGATATACATGTGACATGTCTAAATTATGTATTATTAAATGCTGAATCGTAACATTTTCATTCAACTAACTGTTATGCATGGTAACATGGAAATTCATGGGTGCGTCAGTACAGTATGATAACATGGACATTCACGGGTGGATGAGTATGTGACGTGTATATTAATGGGTGCGCGAGTATGTAATGGTAACATTTAAATTCATGGGTGTGTGATTATGGAATGTAAATAGTGATATTCATGGGTGTGCGAGTACATAATGGTAACTTGGACATTCAACTGTGTGTGAGTTATGGAATTGAAATATAGTCATTGATATTGGTAAAAAATAGGAATGGTGACACGCTCATTAAATTGTGGGGTTGAACAATAAATATTTATTAATGTGATAAAATGTTCAATTATGCATTGTAATTACTTTTTTTATGAAAATGCATACACTTTCTATTGAATAAATTTGTTTTAGACACCATTGGTAGTGGCCTACTGAGTTATACTGACACACTACTCATGCTATCAAATCGGTACCTAAATAGACATTTTTTCTACAAAAAAGGTTAAGGGAAAATACCTCATGTTTGATATCTTATTGGGGATGGATCATTGATTAGGGAACCTGATATAGTTTGGAACAAGCTTGGGATCATTTAGTGTCATTATTTTCTAGTTCTTTATTTTGACACTCACTTTGGCATGACATTTTTTCCTTTCTAATTAGTACTATTTTAATAGATTTTTTTACCTTGTGACATTAATATTGTTATGGTTATATATTCTACCACTATTTATTTATCTACATCCGATGGTGTTTTGCTATGATAATATTGAGTATAGTCTCCCAATTAATGACTTAACCAACCCTCACTTTTAGAGAGAAACCTCTTGCACACTGGGAGACATGCCTGAGGTCTTGTGGTGAATCAGTTTAGGGAACCAGTGTGTGGAACCCTGGCCGGGATGTTACAAAGTAGTATGAGAGGTCTAGTTTTCTTTTCTTAATCTTTTTTCATACTTTTTGGGAAAGGTATATTGGAGACTATGAAAATTTTGGTATTGGTTATGAGCTCGTTCATGGGAGTATATACTTCATGTATGCAGGAGTGCCCAAGTACCCAGTGTGGTATTATTGTTATCGTTGTTTTATTTTATAGTTGAATATTGTTTCCCCTTGGGTGATGTGCTTGTTGTGTGATGTGATTATTGTTTTTGAGAATTTTTGAGATTAACTCATGGCTCGATATGTCATGAGGGCTGAGTCTACATGAATCATTATAATCACTCATGATTATTTTGAGACTTGAATAACTATAGGCGTGCAGATGAAAATGTGATTTCAGAAAGTTGTTGAACCAAAGCTATTTTTCTTTTCCTGGGATACTGAAATGAAAATATTAAATTATTTAATGACAGAATAGTGAAATTTTCATTTTCATGAACATTAATTATAGAATTAATTGTATGATATTGATATTATAAATTGGGGATAATTAATTTCATAATTAATTATGTTATATTAGTATATTTTTTTAAATAAATGGTGGGGGTAATTATGGGATGATGGTATGTAGAAAGAGATTAATTAATTATGGAATTAATTACTGCCATTATTGGATAATTTAATTGATTAATTAATTAATGTGAGTAATGATATTAGTTTTTTTATTAATTAAATTATTTGATTTATTAGTTGAATAATTAATTAATGTGAGTATAGAGATTATTTAATTGTCTAAATAAATAAATTTAATTATTTGTTTAAAATATTGTAAAATGATGCAAGATGAGAATAAATTGGTGTATAAATGTTAAACCTTAATAAATAGAATTTTCTTAACCTTGTTATCATGAACATATAAATAGGTTGGTTAAGGGTAGTGATATTGCATCGGTTTTGACTATGTGGTAGGAAAAAGGGAGGAAACACTGCTAATGAAGGATTGGTGAGGGTATTCATCAAAAACTTCTTAGCATACTTTTAATTA
Organism: Viscum album; assembly: GCA_963277665.1. Taxonomy (NCBI): domain Eukaryota; kingdom Viridiplantae; phylum Streptophyta; class Magnoliopsida; order Santalales; family Viscaceae; genus Viscum; species Viscum album. The sequence continues at coordinate 1,325,614,571 of OY728161.1, read as the reverse complement.
GTGATGATCATGTACCATACATTGACATCATCCTATGCACACAACGAAAGTAATATCTTTATGCCTACCTAAATGAATATGTGGGGGTTGGATATGGGGCCCCATAGTGGTTGTGGTTATGAAGAGGTATATATGTGGGGAATGATGGTGTGAGGTGTATGATGGAAAATTTACGGATGATATTCTCAAGATTTACCAATGGTCGATAAAAACAATAGTTATTGAGCTATATAAAAAGAGAGGATAATGAAGCTCCAAATGTGGGTAGATCGTATGAACATAGTTATCTATAAAGGTGTTTGGGAGTAAAACTCAATGAAGAGCTATTATAAGGTGGGTATTTAATAATATCCCATCCTTTTTCTATGTAGGACTCAATTAAATTTTGTGGCGGAGATTGGTAGTCTATTTTTTAATTAACTAAAATTGCTTATCAGAAAAATTTCGATAACTACGTTAAATGATTTAAATTCTAGTTAACATCTTGGAATTTTTAGTTAACTATTTTTAGAGTTATATATTTACATAGTGTGAGATTCTAAGTCCCAAAAGGTTTATATAAATACTGAATAAAAATAGAAAATTTAATATATTAAGTGTACACGTTTTATTCAAAATAATTGCCTAACTCCAAAATGGTTTGTTTTATTGGGAATCTGAGACCATTGTTCTATCTGGAACATGGTGTTTACCATATGTGGGGTATAACATTTGTATTCGTTGGATGATTGGATGTTTCACTCAAAAAAATCTTTTTTATTTAATTAATTTTTTAATTAATTTTTTGAATACTAAATAATTAATATATCTTAAACAGTGCATCATATGAGAATTCTGAGAGAACCATTGGGTTCAAAACAAGGGCTTTACCTAATTCATGGAAATAATTTTATGCCCAATGGATGTTTGACGTTATCTAATTTTTATGATTAATTAATTTTCAAATTAATTGAGATAATTAATTGATGAATTAAATAATAGGATTGATGAGATTAATTAATTGTCAAATTAATTAATGTGGATTTTTTGAGATTTAATATAGAGAATTAGATAATTTATTATGGAATTAAGTATGTTATTTTTAGTTTGGGGATGATTATTTGTTATTTGATGGGTTAATTACATGGATTTATGTACTTAATTAATTGAGGAGTTAATTATTGTTATTTAGTTGAAAAAATAATTGATTTCAAAACATTTGTATAGTCATAACTCTTTCATATAGTGTCGAATAGTCCCGCCTTCAACGACAATATGACCCTAAAATTAAGGAGGTCATTCCAAGACCATGGGTGAATATTTAATTTAGGTGCATGTTACATGTCCATGAAATGCCAAAAATTATTATGGGTGAATTTATGAAATTTATAAGATTGTTTAATAAATAAATGATTCAATAAATAAATTTAACTAAATTAATTAATGAAAAAATAATATAAATTGGATTTGTGGTGGTGTGCATTGCATGAGTAGAAATCCCATTATTTTTCACAAAACCCAATATCATCTCCTTATCTATACTTTTCGACCTCAATATTCAATATATTTTTACTTATTAATTAGATTAACATGCCATTAATGGAATTGGATTCATGTTGATAAGATGATGGTGCATATAAAATTATTTTTCATAGAAAATGATTTGTTTTTAGAAGATTTTTTTTAAACCACATATGATTATTTATTTAATTTCTCATTCAATAGCCATCAGAATAATACACTATTAGTGATGTGTGGATTCATATCATGTGTTCATTGTATTTGAGGTAGGTGGTTTAAAATTCAAATCACGTAGCTGTTATTATCAATTGCATGTATGTGATTGTAGATTTTCTAGTTTTCGTTTAGTAATTGGTATTCCAAATTTAATTAATTTACTTGTTTAATTAATTAATTTATGAATTGGATATTTGAGAGAATAATTGAAATTATAGAATGTGGATAATTATTCGGTAGTATTAATTCTAAAATTATTGAATTGGGAACTTGGGAATAATTAATTATTTAATTAATAATGGAATTATTAAGACCATGGATCTTGTTTAATAAATTTTAGAACTAATTTATTTGAATGGTTAGAATTAATAAATTGTTAGTATCAATAATTTTAATTTCAATTAATTATGGTGAGATAGAGATCATTGAAATTTAATAATTAAACGTTTGATTATTAAATTAACTATGCTGGAATAATTAATTTTTGATTAATTATAATGTTATTGAATTAAGTGAGTTTGAATAATTAATTAATGAATTAAATATGAGGTTATTTAATTCATTGAGTTGGAATAAATAATTAAAGAATTAACTGGTGTTATTGAACATATTATAATGTAACAATTAATTGTTTAATTAACTGACGAAAATGATTTAGATTAAGTAATTAAGGAATTAATTAAGGGATTATATGGGAAAAAATATTCACTGACTTAATTTTAGGGATATATTTAGATTTATTAATTATATAATTAATTAATGGTGTTAATGAGAACAATTAATTAGTGAATTAATTGAAAGGATTGAGTTAGATTAATTAATTATAGAATTAATTAATCGAGTTGATGTGAAAAATTAATTTTTGAATTAATTGAATGGAATGAACATGAATAAATAATTTTGAACTAATTAAGGAGTGTTGGAATAAAAAATTGCTTGGTGAAATTATTGAATGGATTAAGTTAGAATAATTATTTTTGGAAATAATTAATAGAAAATATTTCGAGTAATTAATTCGTAAGTTAATTAATATGGTTTGTTAAGATATTGAATTGATATAATTGGATAATTAGTTGATGAATTAATTCTAAGATATTCAGATTTGGGAATTGATATAATTAACTATTGAATTAATTATCAAATATTAAATTTGGGACGGAGACAATTAATTGATGCATTTATTATGAGATATTGAGTTTAGCTATTTAGATAATTTGTTGATGAATTAATTATAAAAAATCCTAATTAATAGTTGGGCTAATTGAAGATATTTATGTTCATAATTAATTTTGGGATTAATTTGGGGGTTTAATGTGAATACTAGTTGTTTAATTAGAAAAAAGGGTGAGAGGATTAATTAGTTGATAAATTAATGTGATATCGGGGGTACAATTTTTAATATTTCTTATTCTTTCTTGATGTGGTGATGTGCTATATGGGATAAGGCAGTTAAAAATTTATTATCATTTATAAATGAGATAAATGTGATATGTGTAAATTATGTATTATTAAATTTTGAATGGTAACATTCTCATTTTAAATTCTATTAAGAATGGAAGCATGGAAAATCATAGGTATGTGAGTATAGAATGGTATGATAGAAAATTCATGGGTGCATGATTATAGAATGGTGACATAGAAAATCATTGGTGGGAGATTATGGAATGTTAACATGGGCATTAACGGGTGCATGAGAATGGAATGGTAACATGCACATTCATTGGTGTATGAGTACGAAATGGTAAAATGGACGTTCAAGTGTGTGTGATTTATGGAATGGCAACATAGTCATTCAAATGGGTGGAAAATAAGAATGGTAACATTATCAATAAATTTTGGTGTTGAATATTGTGTATTAATTAATGTGATAAATTGTTTAATTATTTATTGTAATTATATTTTTTATAAAATAGAATAAACAAGCTATTTATATGATTTGTTTTCAACATCATTGGTGGATTCCTGGTGAGTTGTACACACACCCTATTTATTCTTCCTATTTTGTACCTAAATAGGCTTTGTTTCTTCGAGATAGGTTATGGGAAAAGGCCCAAGATTATATAGCTTATTGAGGATAGATCATGGATGAGGGAACCAAACGTTGTCTGGTACCATCTGGGGAGTCATTATTTTCTGGTTCTATATTTTGACGCTCACTTTGGCATGGAATGATTCCATTTTAGCTAAGTAATGTATTTGTAGAATTTTTACCTATTAAATTAGTATTGTTATTATGATATATTCTTTCACTATTTTTTATTTACTTCCAATAGTATTTTAATATAATAAGAGAGGGTATAGTTTCCCCATGACTGATTTATCAGACCCTTGATTCTTGTTGGTCATCTCTGGCATACAATGAGGCATTCATGAGGACATGTGGAGAATCATATTGGGGCACCGATGTGTGGCACCCCCGTGAGGATGTTACATGTTGTTTATTCTTGAAGATAGATACATGAAAAAATGATGTACATGATAAAGGTAAGGTGGGAGTGAAATTTGATATGCCACCACTTCAATGTGATCATATACCTCAAATGGCATAATATATATTTAATTAATCATTATCTTCTTCCTAGAACTCATGAATTTCTTCTATGGATACATATGAACTACAACAATATATCTAATCATAAACTCTTGGTAACTTCAACTGTTATCTACATATATTTGATTATTTAATTTATGTTGATTTCATATGATAATAAAATGTTTTAACCTTCCCTTTCATCTCTTAGATAAGATTATCTCACCTTAGCATCCACTCTCCATCATCATCCAATCATTTTCTAGTCAGAAACTATTTTTCATACATTTCCTTATAATGTTTAAATTTAATTCTAGAATTGAAACTATTTACATATGAGTAGTACATTAGGGGAATTTGTTTATCCCAATAACCTTGGAAATATACTAAAAAGATCTCAACATATATTCTAAAGTATGAATTGCCTTTTCATATTTACATTCTATCTGAAGGTGATAAGAACTTTTTATGCTTAAATCTATAAATCATTCTAAATTAAGTATTCTCTATAACCTCGAGGTTAACCTCAAATCTCAATCAGATATAATTGGTAGTGGAACTATATTTATTCTTCAAACTTACCTTATTATATCTTATTGAGTTGTTCAAAGGAGAAATATTCCTTGACATCAATTAATAGTGCTACCTTGGTATGTTTACAGATTACAAAATTAATATTATTGATTCTTTTATGTGTCCTTTGGTTTCTTATGAATAAATCCATGGTTACTTGTTTATATTACGACAATAGTATTTCAAATGATTTCATTATAACCTTATACTTATGTCGTGCCACCTTGAGTTGTTAGAATACCAATCATCGGGATAAAAACATTATTTTATCCCTCTATATTTTATCCCTCATGAAGTTTTTCATTGAATATTTATGAAACATAGTGATTCCAATATGAATAGAGAAGGAAAAGATATAAACATCAAACAAAATATCCATATTTATTTTGAATTTTGATGGGACACAAATCCGAGTTCCGAGCATTATAACTCCACCATCCACAATGGTGAACTACATAATATTTAATACATTCTTTTGTATCAATTTATAATTTTTTAGACCTCCATAATCATGTCAAGAATGAATGGTTGAGAAGTTATTTTTAGAATGGTAAGATATAGATCCTTTTATTATTACAACACCCATCTTTTCTATGTCCATGATGATCAGATCCCTTGCAATCCTCATCATTGATATGGTTGTAGGGTCCATTCTACTCAAAACATCTGCAACATTATTTGCTTTCCCAATATGGTTATGTATTGGAAAATCCTATTCCGTGATAATATCTACCAACCTTAGTTGGTTTATATTAATCTATTTATCTATAGAAATATACATAAGGATTTTATGATCTGAATATATGTCACAATTCTTAATATAAACATAATTTCAGAATATATTTAATGAAAATATCACCACACACAGTTCTATATTTTTATTTGGGTATTTATACACATGTATAATTAGATGGTGTTAGGTTTTGCATATCACATTTTCATATTTCATTACTACAAAAGACACGATCTTTCATTTTTAGATGGTGTTAGGTTTTACAAAAGACACGATCTTTTTTTAGACTCATCACTGTAGATCACACATGAATTCCCACAAGTAGGTAATGTGAGAATATTTATAGCTATAAACCTTTTCTTCAGATATTTAAAAAATTCCTTAGATTATTTATTATAGAAACAATTTTTCCCTTATGAGTCATACTTTTTAATCTTTTTTTAAAATCATGATATGTTTATGAAAAATAAATAATTGTACCCAAATAATCCATTGAAACTAGGAATATGCTTCATAGTGGTCAACCTGGTCCGTCCTTCAATTGGAACTATTTTTAAGTGTTTATAAATATACCTTAATTGGTTATAATATCCCCAGTATAGTTATCTAGTCTAGGTATTAAATGGATTGATAACTCAATAACAATTTTAGGAAAGAATATTAGCAAATCCATTTAAAACACATCAATATTTTCTTTATAATGGTCAGGTCATCAAGGATGACATTTTCATTATTCTCAATCATTAAATCTAGATATTATTACTGATAAAAAACAATATATTTGGTAGAAATGATTACTCCAAATGAGATTTATCCTCCTCCTTACACATATATAAAATAATATGATGATTCATGATATGAATAGTTAATTACATCTATAAATAATTTATGATGGTTCTGTATAAGGAAATCCAATCGATACATAGAATAACATCATATTTCCCTAATGAGAGAATAGTATGATTTTCAAGAACATTGCCCATAGAATTCTACATGATATACATCAATCATATATGATTTCCCATGATTATATCAAATAATTTGGTATGGTGACTGAATGTTCTTAATAATCATACATGATTTTATTATATGGAAAGAATTTTAATAGAACAAGACAGACACAACATTAAATTTGAGGTTATATGTGCTTCATTCATCATTAATCATCTCAACATAATATTTTTATTATTCCCATGGAATTGAAGATTGATAGATCCCACCATGCCTACTAGCCATTCGAATAGATAATTGGATTTGATAATGCAGAAATTCTCCTCATTTACAACATCTAAATAATAATAGTAAAAAAATATAACATTATTTCCAAAAATAGTTTTAACTAAAATATTAATTTTCTTATGGAAACTAGCTACATTATTCAATATTATTCCAAAATTAAAAAATATTCGATTTCCTATCTCACATTTCACTTTGTGATTCTTTCCACATTTTATTTATTTAGTTTATTGAATATTATTCCATCATCACCTTTCATCATAGGAACTTAATTGAGAGGCCATCCTCTTATTCTTTATCATGTTTGAAAATTAAACAATAATATATTTGGTAATTGTGACTTATGATTGTTGTTTTTGAATAATCCCAAGATATCTTGTATTAATTCCCATCATCTCATGCATCTAATTTTGGATGTCATCACATTTCCACTCACATTTTTTTTGATTTTCTTTATCATCTCTATGATTATTGATTAAAAAAAAGAAGAGATTAGGGATTATAGTTTTTTAATTTTGTAATACATATATAGGAAACCATGAAAATTAAAGGGATATCTCATAAATTAAAAATATTTATTAAACTATAAATTTATAGGATTTAATCTATGTTATTAATAATCTATTTATTAAATACAATTTTTATGGGAATCAGCCATTTATAAGTGTTCAGAAAGATCATATGAATTTACCAAATAATATCCCCTAGAGTGTCTAAAAAGGTGTGCATTAATGCCCTTTTTTTATACCAATGGATGATGGAGTCTATCTCAATGTTTTCTTTTAGGGATATTTCCACTATGTACCTCTATTCTAGATCCATATCTACTTAAAGTATCATCGAATGAATTTATTTTTCATGGAAACCACTTAATATATGCTTTAATCAAATTTATGGATATTTTATTATATTTACTATTATCATTATGGCTTTCACTATATTTTTCTAACAATAATATAAAAAAATACTATACTTTCCTTTGATACATACTATGAAAACCCATAATATATTTCACATTAATTCAGAAATTATTACATAATTGCACCTATAAAACAATATCATAATATTTTGTACCCCACTATCTTTTTAAAATTAGGTGTATATAACATGAACTTGAATAATGGATATAAAAAAAATATTTTAAGATTCCTTAAAAAATTCCAAAAATTCCATCATTGTTTTAAATCTACATGGGATAACCTGGGGACATACTTAAAAAGGGACATGGTCTAAATCCTAGTATGGGAATAAACTGTAACGTCCCGGTTCCGGAAGCCACCCAAAGGCGCCCCGTACCCAGTTTTTCACATGGCCTTAAACGTATTTCCCCAAACGCCAGAGGCTGCCGACTAGCAGTGAGGTCCTTGGGTGTGATAGTGGGGAAACTATGCCCTCATTGGCAGAGTACACAACGGAAAAAAAATCAAATAGACTTCAGCATAAACTGTAACCATACATACAAGTGTAAACGATAAACAGCAGAAAACTAATTGTAAACAACTGTAGAAGACACACACATATATATAAAATAATGCAAGATACATATGTCTAGGAAATCATCCAGACAACTCAAAATGTTGAATACAATACTAAACCAAAGTGCAAAAGGAAACAGGTAAACTCCTCAGCATTGCAAGCCATAGCGTGGTCCCATGCTCCCCAGCTCACAAGAAATTCAAGTACCTGATGTAGAAGGGAACTTTCCCTTATCTATACGTGCAACAATATAATCAGTTTGGGCCCAAAATCATGGCCCAAATAGGTTGTGAGACAAGGTCCCAGTAGGAAACCACCCAATGATCTTTGCCTAACAGTCAGTGAATACATAGAAAGTAATAGTACAAAAAGCAATAAACAGGAAAGCACATAGAAGCTACAATCCACAGTGTCTAGCATATAATGTACACAAGTAATAGCCAATCAACAAGTAGAACAACAGGTAACCTCCTGGTTAGTTCTCACAACCTAACTGTTATGGTTCAACCTACAAGTACTAGCAAACCCCTTGGAGGCACACATAGTCTCACTGCACTAGTTCAGCTGAAGAATATACTCTCTGAGGATGCACTCACCGGCAATTCAACCTATAGTCTTGTATCATACTAATGGATCTATGGGGAAGCAATCAACGTATCATCCCCCTTGTGGCCCTCATCGAGGAACTACAGACTCTCTGAGGAAGCACTAATCATCAATTCCCCCTTTGGTCTCCCATCAAATTAATAAGACTCTATATTGTATCCCTTACGTCCATTCTCTCTATGGTCCACTACACTAGGTTCTCACATCCCCATGTAAGAAAACATTCATAGAGTGTGTATCACCCCATGTAAACCTCAAGAACTACATGGCTATAATTTTGAGGCACAATAGCATAACAGTACAATAGTTCCACTATCCTGCAAATAGGCATGTCAACTGGAAAAACGCCTAACAGGAAAAAAATGCATGGAAAAACATCCTGAGAACAGTAAAAATTACCCTATTCACAAGCATTTACCTCTACTCAATCAATCAAGCAGTGCAGGAAAACAACAGGGAATGAACAGGAAACACGCAATACCCCGTTCAAGGGAATTGTTGGAATTTTACAAAATATTCATATAATTCCTATAGAAAGGCACCAACCACCTACCTCGATACTAGGTTATCGATATACTTGAACCACGAGGCTTTATTCTCCTTATAATGGCGTAGATCTAGAAAAACACACAAAACACTCAACCCACAATATCATGAGAAAGAGGTGGAATTGGAAAACAATTTTCTAGGAGAATGAAGGGATTACTGCTGCGGTTACAATGCAATCGATGGTGGTTGATTCGGAGAACGTAAGGAGGCTCGGGGGCTCGGAAAAGTTCCGTAGCCTTATGGGTTCTCTCGGATGAAGAACCTGAAGAAGAAGCGAGTTCTATCAGTCAGGTGCGACCCCAGTCCGTTTAATGAAAAAAAATATGCGGCCTGTACTTCTAGGGTACATGACATGTACTTGGCCATTCTGTACTCTGCTTTAAGCGGCCTCCACATCACCCCTATACACCGTGTGTGTGGACTGGACATGGCCAGCACATGGCATGTCGCTGCATCAAAGTACACGGTGTGTGCTTATAAAATATCCATATTTTCCCCCTTTTCTAAAAAATGACCAGAAAAGGAAAATATAACTAAAACAACGATCTGGGTTCTTACTATCTTTCCCCCTTAAATAAATTTGTCCCCGAATTTCCCAAACGAGGCATAGAAGAAGAAACCCCGAACAACTCTGACCACTGCAATCGTACATCAGCCTCCCTCTCCCAGGTCTCGTCCTGTACTCACTTGTGCTGCCATAACACCCGTACTAGAGGAACATACCGCCCACAGTGAACCTTCATACTATGATAGATAATCTGGATAAGAATCTCCTCAAACGATGCATCCACATCGATCTCAACCTCCTTAGACTGAAAGACATGAGACGAGTCTGAAAAGTAACGTCGGAGCTGAAAGACGTGGAAGACATTTTGCATGGCCCGGTACCTCTTAGGTAACTGAAACCGATAGACAACCGAACCAACTCTCTCCAATACCTCAAAAGGCCTGATGTACCACGGGGAAAGATTACCCTGTCTCCGAATCCTCTTGTGTCCCAACCTTGGTGAAATACACATGAAAACCTCATCCCCGACCTCGAACTCCAGAGATCGTCTTCGCTGATCAGCATAAGACTCTTGTCGAGACTGTGTTGTAGCCATCCTCTTTCAAATTAACTCTATGTGCTCTGAGATATCTGGAACAAGATGAGTTCCAAGTAAATCTGCATTTCCTACCTCCAGCCAGCATAATGTGATTGACATGGCCTACCATACAAATCCTCGGAAGGTTCCATCTGAATAGTTCCCTAAAAATTGTTTTTATAGGTGAACTCCAAAAGAGAGATATGCTTCTCCCAAGAATCTCCAAAGACTAGAATGAAATCTCGGAGCATATCCTCAAGCACATAGATCGTACACTCTGACTGGCCATCTTTCTGGGGATGGTATGTTGTACTCAAAAGTACATGTGAACCCAAAGCCCACTGAAGCCCCTGCCAGAACCGAGAAGTAAAGCGTGCATCCCTATCTGCAAAAATGGAGTATGGAACTCCATGAAGATGTACAATCTCTCAGATGTACAGTCATCCCGGATCATCAACACTGAAGGCCCCCTTGATCGATAAGAAGTGAGAAACCATCATAAACCTATCGACGACAACCTAAACAACATCGTTCCCTCGAGGTGACCACAGAAATCCGATCACAAATTCCATCGCGACATCGTTCCACTTCCACTCCAGAATGGGTAACTACTATAAAAGGCCTGCTGGTCGCTGATGCTCCGCCTCCAACTGCTGACTAGTAGAACACCTCATGAAAAAACCAGCAACATCTCTCTTCATACCTATCCCCCAGTACTGGTGATAAATATCCTGATACATCTTGGTGATGCCAGGATGAACTTCCCAAATTTAGGAATGAAAATCCTAAATCAGTTCCTTGTTTATGTCTGCTGGAACCCATATGCGTCCTTATAAATGCAAGATCTCATCCTCGCCCACTGTCCATCTAGGAAGAGGGTCTTATCCTGACACACTCTCTCGCAGGACTAAGCCTTATGAGTCTGATATCTGCCTCTTCCATACCCGATCAAGAAGAGCATAGGTAATAGCTATAGAAGATAGGTATGTCTGTCCATGTCTTTCGTGCACCTCCATATGAATCTCAGATAACAGAGCCGTAAGATGCCACTCACTACTGGCCTCCTGAACTGCCTGAATCTGAGTTCTCCTACTCAACGCATCTTTCACTGCGTTGCCCTTTCCTGGCGTATAGGCAAGCTCGAAATCAAAATACTGAGGATACTGGACCCAAAAGCGCTGTCTCATATTCTGATCGCACTGAGTGAAGATGTACTTGAGACTCTTATGGTGATTGAAAACCAAAAATTGCTCTCCTAGAAGGTAATGTCTCCAATAGCTCAAGGCATGAACAACATGTGCCACCTCTAGATCGTGCGTCGAGTAGTTCCTCTCATGTGGCCTCAACTGCAGAGACCCATACACAATGAATCTATCTCCCTGCATAACCACAATGCCTATCCCAATACCGGAAGAAACACAATAAACAATATAGATCTTTCATGGCTCTGTCAAGACTAGTATCGGTGATGACGTCAACCTTCCCTTCATCTCTTGAAAGGATGAGTCACAAGAATATGACCATAAGAACTTCCCCCCCTTCTTGGTCAGACCTATAAATGGTTCTTCTTGGTGTGAAAAGTATTGAATGAAGCATCTGTAAAATCAAGCTAGCCCTAGGAAACTCTGTACCTCAAAAAAGTTCTTCAGCTACTCCTAGGAAACTACAACTCTCACTTTATCAGGGTCAACAGATACTCTTGCCTCTGAGATGACGTGACACAAGAAGTGAATATGATCCATCCTAGAGTGGCACTTCGAGAGTCTAGCATAAAGGCGATGCTCTCTCAGTGTACTTAGAATTATTTCAAGATGGGTATCATGGTCATGTTGAGTGTAAGAGTACACAAAGATATCGTCCACGATGTCCAGGACAAAGGAATCCACGTAAGGATGGAACATCGGTTCATCAGTTCCATGAAAACTGCTAGCACCTTCGTGGGACCAAAGGACATAACAGTATACTCATAGAGACCATACCTGCTCTTGAAGGCTGTCAGTGGTATATTTGAGGGTCTAACGCGCAACTGATGATAACCGGACCTCAAATCGATCTTTGAGAACACCTGGTCTCCTCGAAGTTGATCGAAAAGATCATCAATCTACAACAAGGGTTATCAGTTCTTGACCATTAATTGGTTCATCTACCAATAATCCACACAAAGTCTAAGGGTACCGTCTGCCTTCTTAGAAAACAGGTCAGGCGAACCCCAAGGGGAAGTACTGTGTTAGATGGAACACTTTTCCCTCAACTCCTCCAACTACTTCTTGATCTTTTGAATCTCAGGTGTAGCCATCCTATAGGGAGTAATGAAAAATGATGTCGCTCATTGCATGATCTCAATAGAGAAGTCTACCTTACGCTCTGGAGGCAATCCTGAAAAATCTTCTTGAATGACATCTCTGAAACAATCCACCACTAGAGGAAAGTACAACTGTGAAGTCCCCTGATCATTCAGATTATGACTAGAAATCTAGGTCGTAACCCTTCCTAGCCCATGATTCTTGAGCCCCGCTCAACTCGCCTAAACATCCCATTCGCCTCTATGAAGAAATGATTCACCCTCTGGTGAAATGAAACTCACCCTACGGTGTTAAAAGTCGACGACTGCTGAGAAGGGAACCAACCAGTCCATCCCGGGAATGAGATCATAGCCTATCATCTCTAGGACATAGAGATCCCCTATGAAATGATACCTTGCATCCTTGAGAGGGCACTCTCTGCACTAACGTACACTAGATTTCCTCTTCCCTAAAGGTGTGACTATTTTCAACAAGTCGGTAGAAGAAATGATACAGAGCCCAAGTCTCTCCACAATGGCAATAGAGATAAAGCTATGCATAGCACCAGTATCAAAAAGAGATGAAGATAAAACTGTGGCTACTATGATCGTACCTCAAACTTTTGAAGGTCCATGATCCTGCTTCTGATAGGTCTGCTCCACCGCAAAAGTCAGGCCTACCCCACAACCCTGTGACCATGCCTAACCACTCTGAGCTGATCCTCCCTACTGACATTGAAATACTGGTGACTGAACGCCACGACCTCAACCTCCACCTCGACCCGAATGCCCAGAAGAACTCCAATTCCCTGACTGTTGAGAAACTGGTGGTGCTGCTCATGAACCAGGAGTCAGGGAAGAACACCTGTCACTAGCTACTGGTGAGAAAACCTTGCAGAAATGCTGAAGGTGACCCATCATTCTGCAAGATCGGCACTCCACTGGGTCTCTCTGGTGCTGCAGCCTCGTGTGCCATGCCCTTCCACACTGGTACCATACTACTTGGCTACCTGAAGACGTATCTCGCATCCTCGGATCACAGTGTGTAGACTCCCTAAGATGCTTTCTTATGTCAACTGAAGGAATAATAGCTCTAGAAGCCAAACCGCCTTGGCTCGCAGCTCCGGAGTCTCTCAGATTGTGCTCCGCAATCAGTGCCTGGTTGACGATGGAAGTGATGGAAGTAAACTAGAAGATATTCACCTACGAGCGGATCTCCCACCTGAGACTATCCTCAAACTTCCTTGATAAGAACATCCTATCACCACCCCGAAGGGGTGTGAAATGATAGAGCTTGGTGAAACGAGAGGAATACTCTATAACAGAAAAAGTACCCTTCTCTATACTCATGAATTCTCAGTCTCGATCGGCCCTCAGGGTCTCTGGGTAGAAGTAGCTATAAAACATGCGCTGGAACTCCTCTCAAGCCATAACCTACTGATTTCCCACCTGTGAGATCACATCCCACCACCTCTTGGTGAGTCCTCGTAGCATATAGGCAGCGGGCTTGACCCGCCTTTCTAGAGGTGTTTCCAGATGCTCACAGATAGTCAGCATCTCTTCCATCCATGACTCTGGAGCCTGTGGTCCTCCTTCCCCCATGAAAGTAGGAGGATGCCGCTACTGGAAAACAAGAATCAGGTCTTCCATAGTCATGGAAAGAGGTGCTTCTCCCTGAAGGGTCTGCATCATCCCCATAAATCCTCCCCTAAATTGTGCTTCAGTGCCTTCAACTGGTACTATAGCTGGTGCCAAGGCTGGCACGACTATAGGATCGGTATGAAGTCCCTGATCAGCCATATCTGGGGTCTGATCACTACCCTCCAACTGATGTACAACCGGAGGACATCTCAGAGGCATAGCTATGAAGGATCAAACGCATACCTTAGATTAGGAATATCAAGGATAGAGAAAAAAGGAGTAAAAAAGGAAATTGAATAAGGAAACACTCATGTTTGACTAAACATGACTACATGGCCTGTATAAACTCTACACGACATGTATTTAACTCTATTCCCACACACGAGTCTCCTTGCACAGCTAACCCACACCGTCTTCTTAAACTGAGACTACACGGCGTGTTCCTTATGGACACGGCATGTAGTAAACAATGTTTCAATGACATGTGTTGTTAGTTACACTTCCGGTTACACAGATGAGGATACACGGCGTGTTCCGAAAAAACACGGTGTGTACTTGAAGATTTTTTCAGACACATGTTGTTCACGACATGGCCGGGTACACAGCAGACCCTCACACAACATGTTTCGAACAAACACGACATGTATAGAAGGATATAACATCATCCCTTGTTTTTTGTGACACGGTCGGATTTCTAGATCAAGGCTACATGGTGTGTTCATAAAAAACACGACATTTATTACACGAGCTTACCTGACCCGTGTTGTTAGTGACACAATCAGGTACACGACTCACTACTACACGGCTTGTACCTACCGTACACGGTGTGTTCCTGGAGATTTTTTGCAAACCATGTTCTGCCGACATAGTCAGTGACATGGTTTATAAACTAAACAACGCGTATATATAATGTACACGCTGTGTATTCTATGTTTTTTCGGGCAGTAGCTCTAAAACTACATTGAAGCCCAGAAAACACGGAAAAACAAACATGAATGTGCCAAAATTATGATCCGTGAGGCCCCATACTTCTTGTGAATCAAAGCTTCGCATCTCCTACATGTCATATATAAGGGAAACAAGTCAATCATCTACCATGTTCCAATTCATGAGGTCCCATAACACCTCAATAACCAAAATTTGGAATTCATTTAATCAAGGAAAAATACAAACAACCTCTCTATCAAATTGAAGGGATTCTAACAAAGTATATATAACAACAAAATTCATAATCTACACAACATCTATCACAACAATATGCAATTGCTAATGCACCCTAGATGGAATACCCTCATCTCATCAGGTTGTGAAAAAAATTGAACTACAATATAAACAACAATAACAACACAATCATGTGAATCACTAGAGGTGAAATCAGATGAACTGTAACATAGAAAAACCAGAAAACTATAATAAGCAAGGTGTATTGGCTTTTCCCTATACACGGGTTAGCTACTCCCGAGAACAGCTTAATACCAAGTACCGAATCCTTCCAATCCATAGATAAAGGTTCCAATCAATAAATCAAGAGAAAAGAAACTCCCTTTGATACCACTTTGTAATGTCCCAGTTCTGGAAGACATCCAAAGGCACCCCATACCCGGCCGGTCACATGGCCGCAAGCGCATTTCCCCAAATGCCAGAGGCTACTGACTAAAAGTGAGGGCCTTGGATGTGATAGTGGGGAAACTATTCCCTCATTGGCAGAGTAAAAATCAGAAGAAAAGCAAATAGATAACAGTAAAAATCATAACCATCCATATAAGAGTAAAAGATAAACAACGGAAAACTAACAGTAAACAACTGTAGCAAAAACACACAAACATATATATAATGATGTATGATACATATGTCTAAGAAATTATCCAGACAAGTCACAATTATCAATACAATACTAATCCAAAGTGTAAAAGGAGGCAGGTAAACTCCTCAGCATCGCAAGCCATAGCTTGGTCCCATGCTCCCCCGCTCCACAACATGTGAAGTACCTGAAGTAGAAGGGCACTTTCCCTTATCTATACCTTCAAAAATATAATATGCTTGGGCCCAAAAACATGGCCCAAACAGGGTGTAAGACAAGGTCCTAGTAGGCAACCACCCAAAGATATGTGCCTAACAGTCAGTGAATACATGAAAAGTAATAGTACATAAAGCAGTAAACCGGAAAGCACACAACAACTATAATCCACAGTGTCTAGCATATAAAGTACACAAGTAACAACCAATCAAAAAGTAGAACAATAGGTGACCCCCTGGTAGTTCTCACAGCCTAACCATTATGGTTCAACCTATAAGTACTAGCAACCCCATGGGAGGCACAGATAGTCTCACCCCTCTGGATCCGCTAAAGAATAAACTCTCTGAGTAAGCACTCACCGTTAATTCCACTTATAGTCTCTTATAGTACTAAAGGCTCTCTGGGGAAGCACTCAACATCTCATTACCCCTGTGGCCCACGTCGAGGAACTACAGACTCTCTGAGGAAGAACTCATCGTCAATTCCCCCTACACACCATGTGTGTGGCCTAGACACACCCAGCACATGGCCTGGCGCTGCATCAAAGTACATGGCGTGTACTTAGAAAATTTCTAGATTTTCCTCTTTTCTAAAAAACGACCAAAAAAGGAAAAATATACCTGAAACGATGATTCGAGTTCATAAATAAACAAATATTATCATATGTTAAATAATTAAGTGTTATTTATGAGAAATTACAAGGTAACATCAGAGGGTAACAATCATAATATCTAATAACAAAGAATTAAACAACATGATTTAATAAGGGAAACATGGTAATGTGAAAACAACATAAATCATGTCAGAAAAATAAGTAATGGAAAACTTCCAAGACAACCTATTATGGTGGATTATGTCCCATAATTGTATAACATTACTCCCTAATCCCATACATGACATCCCATGGGACAAATACATTCCCCAATTCATTAGAGAACTATCTAGGAACACCCATCATAATATATAAATCCTCATGTGTGCCACATAGATCATTCAATATAAATAATTATATTATCAAATTTAATTACATGATCAATGAATACGGTTTAAATACATGGAAGTCCCCAAAAAATAATGTATAGGTACATATAGGCGAGTACCCTTTAGTGGAAATTTTATTTTGTATTAATAATAAAAAACGTTGGCATTGAAAAAATTCAGGACAATATTGGTGGCATTACAGTGGTAAATAATGATAAATGGGATGGATTAAAGATAGAGAAAGAGGTATAATTACAAGGAAATCATAAGGGAGGGAAGAGGGATATAAAATCATAAAACATGACATAATTAATCGGAAATTAAAAGGCATAAGACGAAGGTGGTTATTTAATAAAATGGAGAAGGATATGATAACTTACATAGAGAGGGTACCTCTAAAATCCTGGGAGGAGCATCTTGATAGGTTGGGAGAACCTTGGGAAAGATATGTAGATGGAATATAAGATTATGTTGATTCTTTAATAGTCTTTAGTGAATTTAAATAATAGAACGGTTTGGTTTATATAGAAAAATAGATGTGAGTTCTTTACCAATTTTCAAACATTGGTTTTGGACTCTATATCATAAATTAATGAAAACAACCCATACCATGTTATCCCCGTGGATTCAAAATAATGAGATTGGTTTTAATAATTTTAATTTTTTAAGAAGTAATCTTAATAAAATAATACACTTGGTCATGTGGAAGAGAGTCATGGTTATAAAGAATTAATTTTAATAGCTTAAAATATAATATAAATTTTGAAATATTCTTTAATTGTTTAAAAAATTAATATAATAAACTAACAAAATTATTTTAAATGGGAAATATATATTTGGTCGTGGATTACTTATATGGAATATATTACAACATTTTTTGGTCATTATTATGTAATAATACACATTATATTTATATAATATATTTAGTTTTTACAAAAAAATTTCTCTCTCTGAAAAAATGAAAATTCCAAAAAATGGATAATTTCATCTTGAATATTTAAAAAAAATTATTTGATCAAAATAATAATCTATTTATTGGTATATACAAATTTATATAAAAAAGTTATATTTATTGAAAAATTTTGTATTGCTTTAGAATAATAGTTTTCTAACCCTTAAAATAATAAGTGTGTGACTTCATAAAATTATATTATCATCTAAATTTAATAAATATTATTTAATAATATTATTTTATAAAAATATTATTTCTTTAAAAAGTAATTGTTTTCACTAAAAACATTGTCTTAATTGAAACTCTATATTTCCCATAAATACAATTTGTTATTCATTGAAAATGAATACAATTTTATAAAACATATTATTTTTTCAATATAAAGATATAATAAAAGGATATATAAAATCATTATTTTAATAAAAAAATAATCATATAAATTATCACACAATTAGGGACAAGATACATAACACATTATTACACTATTTAACACCCTAAAGGTACGGTGTGGGATGATTAGATTTT
The DNA here is from genome assembly GCA_963277665.1 of Viscum album. Lineage (NCBI taxonomy): Eukaryota > Viridiplantae > Streptophyta > Magnoliopsida > Santalales > Viscaceae > Viscum > Viscum album. The sequence goes on along the minus strand of OY728161.1, from coordinate 1,325,595,670 downwards.
CTTATGGTGGTTCAGTGTATTTGGTTTTTGTCATGATATTGATGAGAATCGACTAATCACATAAACAGTTCATTCATGCTTTAGTTATTGAATCTTGAAACGTTCTTGGTAATGCAAAATTCAATGTGATGTTATCTCCCTTAAACTCTTTGATAAGTTGGCTTCATAGGGTATTCTACTATGCTTGATTCCATCACCTCATTCATATGTGTCAATTGGATTGTTTCATAACCATTTATATATACAACTCATTTGATAACTATTCAATGACTATGTTATACATAGTTTTAATTGATAATGATAGTTTAAATTTGATAGACCACAACCATATTCAAAACAAAAAAAGTAGAACATGTGTTTTATATAACATCATTTTTTAATAAAGCATTTACTAATTAAAAAGTGGAATATCATTTATAAATGTTCAGTATGTTATAGTAAATTAGTTTATAATAATAATTTTATATGACTAATTGGAGTATTTTTATATTTAACAGAAATAAGACAAGATGTTATGTTCATTGTTCACATGCATTCATGATATTAGTTTGATTCAAAGAAAATTAAATTTACTACATTAAAAATAATTAATTTTTTTCTAAAATCTTATTTTAATATTGGTACATTATTTATAGTGTGGGATTTTTTTTAAATTAATAAATAAATCAATTTTAGACATTTGATGTTTATAATTTGATATAAAATGTACCAGTAGAATGTGTCATTTTTTTGGTGAAATATTGTTGTCATGAATTTTTGATAAGAAAAACTATATATATTCTTGAATGGATGATTTTTTGTTTTTAACAATATAAAGTTACTATACTAGGAATCAATATATTAAACACAAATTATGAGATATTGATATCCATTTTGGAATGATAAATATTATGTGCAATAATTCACCTTTAATATCTATTTCAAATAAACCCCTACGACATTTTTTAACGAATCATATCAAAGTGATGTATCCCATTATCATAGATCAGTATAGAATGTCTCTATTATATTGGCTTCTTTCCTACTTTATATCAATTGGACTAAACTTTTTACAATGTAATTAGGTCTTTTAAATATTCATAAGATTAAAAATGTTCTTGGAATGATGGAAATGTGTGGTTATATGTCAACAATGAAATAAATGAAGTATTATATAATCCATTAATTATTATACTTTTTTTTCATACAGTATTAAGTATTATTCCCTTATTTTATTTCTCTTAAGATAATTTATATTTATAATATAATATTTTTAGAATTAACTTTAATATATTTTGAATGTATGAGAGCATATAGTATGGCGTATTATATATTAACAATTTATTTATTTTCTCTTTAAAAATATGGTATATCAATTTTCACATGTTCTGTGTTCAATTTTTATATTTTATATATCTTAGAATTCATATGTATTTGAATGATTGTTATAACATATTTTTACAGTTTATCTTTTTAGGATGTTCTTTATATTTATTTCTTAGATCTATGAATTTTTTATACTGATTTTTGTTGTCTTTTATGTACTATTCAATATTTCATTATCTATTTTATATTCAAAAAAATAGCGACACATGTTTTGGATGTGTAAATGTTAGAATAGGGTAAATTATTGAGTTGATCCCTCACTCTCTGATTTATTTGTCTGGATAATTACAAATTTTCCCTATTTTTATTATTCTACAAATTCTATTATTTATATAACTATTTTATAAAATATTTATTTATATTTATTATTATTACAATTATTTATCATCATATATTAATATTTTTACTATTTTATTATTATTTGATCTTAGATATTGTTATTATTATTTAATTATTTTTTACTCAAAAATTATCCTAAATAATATGTCCAGAGTACATGACCTATAAGTGCAATTTTATTACTTCTATATAATTTTATTCTAGAATTTTCAATGTATATAACCTTTACATATCATTACAAGGCCTTTATATATTCTATTACTATTTGGAATGACATTTTCTATAAATTCATATAATGGTTAAATATTTAAATTTTGGGTATTAACTATTACATATATATTTTTTAGAAAAGCAAGAAGTATGGCTTTAAATATTGAAAAAAGGGTTACAAGAGTCGAATGGAATGAAATTTACGTTTATCCCTTTGGAGAATATCAATGAACTCAAAAATTATTCTAAAATAGTGGATACACATTTTAATATTACATATAGAGCATTTAGTTTTTTTATTAAACACTTACATGTATATAAATTTGATTTTGTATTGTTTTTTAATTTATTATATTCCCTCTAGATAATAGACTTAAACTTATGAATATTTAATTTTAAATAATGATTCATATTTGTTGAAAATTCTTTTACATATGATCCCTTTTTTATTTAATCTTATAAATTTAATACAGTTACTGTATATAGTTTAGTTTTATGAATTCACAATGTTATGAACTTGGACGGGATACCATTCGACGCGACACCTGTCCCAATATGCGACATGGGCTGAAATGAGTTTCCAATCCCCATGGGTAGGAAATTAGTTCCATAAATAAATTTAATCACAATGGGAATGATGTTTCCAAAACAAACCAGGATGTATAACCAAACTGAAAACACATAATAACCAAAAATATCTAAACAAAAAAATATATATAATCCAATATATATAAAATATCTAATGAAAAAGTAGAAACTAAATACAAAACTAAATCGGAACCATGCAACACAATCTCTATGTGACCTCTTGGTCACCACCAACCACAAGACCAACTTTCTATAAAGAAAAACTTCAGTAGAAATCTCAATATACAATACAGCTTAGGTATACCAACACCAATTGGAACAAGTAGGGGTTGAACTTAAACAACACAGTAGGTAATAATCACATATTCTATGCATTTCCATTCCTAAAATAGTCAATAAACACTTGTTTTAAATTCATATAGAAAAAATAATTTTAATAAATTTAAACAACCAAATATAGTTTTAGAAAAAAATCCATTTCTAAAATCACACTCAAGGATTTCCTATTCAAAGTGGTTTCAAACTCTAAAACATAGTTCAAAACCATAACTCAAAAATAAATCCATACTAAATGATGAAAAATGGGTAATGATGAAGGTAAAGGAAAAAATGACAATCACAGACTAGTCGGGCTAATATCCAAGATGTAGTAGAAGTAAATAAAATAAACCTATAGATAATCAAGGGAATTTACTAAACATCTCAAGAATGAGTCCCTAGATGTACTCAATTTAGACTCACTTATCATCCTATGGTGAAACTCCACAAGTAATAACCAAGGTACCTCTCTAAACTAGCCAATATAGTGGAACATCCAACTTGGCCTCTATTAAAATACAGAGGGTGCAACCCATATAGTCAGGGTTGACAAGAAACCATCACTCAAACATCTAGATTACACTTATAAATCCCATGATAATATTACTCTCTGAATGGAGAGGTCCTCAAACATGTGGTTAAACTAAAACCCACTAACACAATGTTTTCCTTTCCCCAAACCAATATACCAACAATGAAAATCCCTTACAGCACCTCGGTTTCTAGTATGTAAACCATCCTTAATGATTTTCATATGTTTAAAGGTTTTTGGGTAGTTTGGGGAGACATTGGAGTACTTTTGGAGGGTTTGGGGTAAATAAGGGGTTCATAGTCAGCACATGGTTTAGCCAAACCGTGTGGCCAAACCGTGTGGCCAAACCGTGGATGGCCAAAACTAATTCCCAATCTTTGTGGATCTAATTCAGTTTGGCCATATGTTTGATCTATTTATACCCATATCAACCATAAAAAGAATATTTTTCTCCCCCAAAGGCCAAAGGCTATTCTCCCATCAATCTTGAAGTGATGTGAACATGTTCCATGGAGATTCGAAGGCATATTCGTAATGTAAGTGCTCATTCTTCACCATTTTCTTCACCATTTCTTAGATATACTCCTCCATTAATATCTTTTCATTATATTTACTCACCTTTTGGGTAGATATAAGAGTTTTGAGGGAAAAAAGGTTAGATTAGATGTTTTTTATGACATGGGACGTGATCTTGGGTGGTTTCATTAAATCATGACCAGAATTCTTGAGTGTTCTACGTCAGTTTTCAGTTTTCATCGAAACGAGCAAACTAGGGGGATTGAATCTCATCTCCCCTATGTGGAATAGATTGTAATGGATTAATATATTTTTTTCCAATTTTTTTTCTGTTGTACAATTGTCAAACCATATTTACTAACTGGTCGTGGAACAAATGAAAAATTGGGGGTTTATGTAAAAACCCCTAGTTTTATATTTTAAATATGGATTTTTAATTTCTGGATATTCTATAATTTTGAAAAAATGATTTATTTATAATTTTTTTAGTATATATATGGTCTTTTAAAATGCATTAATCTTTTTAAATTTTATGGTTGGAATGTTTTTAATAAAGTGACATTTTTTGGAAATAGGTGAAATTTTTTGAGTTTTGTTTTGGTTTTTGGAAAATATGGTGTGCGTATCATATTACATTTCTTGGCATGGTTGAAATATGAACAGTTTCCCAATTAAAATGTTTAAATGTTACATGTGGAATAGTTACCTTTTGATGACTTGGTAGATCGGCAAGAAACTGCTAATGAGTGTGGAACTGTCATAAAGGTTTATGCATTTTTTATAGTTGTTGTTGTGTGGAGTTTGTTGGATTGCCAAAGTAGTTTTCAGAAAGTGTTATAATGATTTATTAAAATTTTTACCTCGAGAATAGATTGATAAAATATTTTTCCACATGGTTTTATTTTATATTAACTTATAAAACATTTTGAAAAGTATTTATATTTAGTTATAAACTGTTTTTAGAAATTGTTTTATATAAACTATTTTATATAAATGTGGATAACTATTCAATTGTAGTGGCGTGAGTAGGGAATTCATTAGGAAAATCCTACTAAGTTTGATACTGATGCACCCAATTTATGTATAAATTTCTATATATAAAATTGAAGATAAAAACATATTTTCAGAAAATATATGTTGTTTCATGAACATATTCTTTGATTTTGGTGATTCTATTTTCTTTCAGGAGCTTTCGGGATAAATACACGAATCAAGGAAAGTCTGTGAAAATTTTGAAACTACACGGTGTGTACTTTTATACACGTCGTGTACATCTAGATAGGGACACTAACTGAAGGAGGGAGTACACACCCATGTCACCAAGAAAAAGATACACGCCGTGTGTGGTGGCACTACATGTCATGTACTACATTATAGAAGCAGTTGTTTCCGAAGAAGAGTGCACACGCCCATGTGGCTATTGAAGGAGACACGACGTGTTCCATTTTTACAGGAAGTGTCTGCTATTACAGAAGGGATTAGTGGAAAACCTTTTACACTACACGCTGTGTATGGCGGCGCTACATGCTGTGTACACTCAACTATCAGGCGGCACCGTATTCAAAAGTCAAAGATGGCATGTTAGGCCACCTGCTAGTGGAGAAAAATTGGTGCCAAAACGCGTTGACGGCAGTACACGACGTCTACTTCTATACACGTCGTGTACTTTATTTTTCTATAAAAAGAGGCCTTGGCCTTCAGATTTTAGGAGTTCATAATCATTGGAAAAGACAAAAATCTATGCTGCTACCATTCCCGAGCCACCGTGGTGCCACAGTTCCACTACCCTGCCTTCCGACACCTTACCTCAACGCTTACACGATGAATTCATTGGGTATCATTTGTGTCGTTTCTCTCCTGCTTTCTATGTGTAACTAAACCCCTCATGTTGGTGTTGTGGATGAAGGGATCATAATTTTTGTGTTGTTTTATATAGTTGTGTTTTCTCATTGTAATTCATCTTACTCTTCTTAATTCACTATCAAATATAACTGAGAATTCTGAGCCGGACCAAGGGAAGAATTCTTAGCGATAAAAAAGAGAAGTAACGGTGAAAACATCCATGACCATTAGAAAGATTTCACCAATTCAAATAATGTTCTGAACATAATAAAGAATTAATAACACCGACTACCGGACCAAGTATTCAACTACTCTAATTCCAAACAAGAGGAACCGGACCAAGGAAATCTTATAATAAAATGAAATCCATAATTATTGAATTATTATGAACAACCCAAACATTTAAACAATCTGTATAAGAACTCCTTAATAACCCCAACCCTAACGTGTCTTTTCTTCTCGTTTTAAACTCTTTTAAATTCACTCGTTGTTTTCTTTAAAAATGTTAATCATTTATTCAAAGTAAAACAATATAGTTTTAATCCATAACCAAAACCAAACCAATCAAATCTAAATTCTGCATACTTCACCTAATTAATTATTAACCCAATTGAATACATGAACACCATTGTTCCATGTGGATCGACCCCGAACTTATGATATACTAATGTTCTAAGAAGAGGTAATTAATTTTGGACGTATATAGCTTCATTCAATGACAAGAGAGACCAAATTTTGGCACCGTTTCCTGGAAACATCTTTGGTTTTAGTGGTAAGATTTAAATTGTGTTAATAATTGATTTAAGTGAAAATAAAAATAAAAAATTATCAAAAATAACTTTTCTAATCCCATTTTAAATTATCTCTTTTACTTTTCCCTTGTTACACCTAGTATTTTTTTGTGATTGTGCAGAAGCTTAATGTATATGTTTAGATGTCTTACACATTCCAGAAGCGCCGAGTCTACGGAATTAGTCCTACCTGACCCGGAGATCGAAAGGACCTTGCTTCATCATCGGCGTGCACTGACAGAAACTCACAACCAGCAACCACAACCTATGGAAAACAATGAAGAGGGAGCACCAGCTGTGGATGCTACGGCTGGTCAGCAGTACCAGGATCAGCAGCCTCCCGCTACAGGTCTACTGGAGCAGGCTCCTGGAGAATTCATGGACTTCCTCCCAAGGGATTACCAACGGCCGCCGCAACAACTATTCCCACGACCATACTCTGCCCCTCAGAAGAAGTTCATGCAAGCTCCACCCCTTCAGCAATAATATCCATGATGTACCCTTCTTGAGTTTGAGCATTCATCGATCCAAGGAGTAGATACGGGCATTGTCTGTCCCCCGATCCAGGCTCCTCACTTCGAGATCAATCCTACTAGAATGTAGCTGATCTAGAACACGGTCCAATATGGGGTCCTGACCAGCGAGGACCCGAACACCCATCTCTTCAACTTTTTGGAGATCTGCGACACCTTTCTGTACACTGGCGTGTCCGAAGATGCCATTCGTCTTCGCCTATTCCCCTTTTCTCTACGGGACAAGGCAAAATACTGGATCAAGGGGATTCCACAACGATCTATCCTCACATGGGAGGAGCTAGCCCAGACATTCCTGTCCAAATAGTTCCCACCATCAAAGACAGTGAGACTCTGGAATGAGATTTACAATTTCCAGTAGCACGACTCTGAGTCATTGTATGAGTTTTGGGAATTCTTCAAGGAGATGCTACAAAAATGCCCCCACCATGGACTCCCACTCTGGATGAAATTCCAGAACATCTATGGAGGAGTTAAAAGAAATACCAAGTACATGGTGGACGCTACTGCTGGAGGTACGGTGATGCGGAAATCCCCCAAAAATCTATTCGAACTACTAGAAGACATGTCAGCCAACAGCTTCCAGTGGCTCTCCGAGCGGGGGACTCAAAAGCGAGGTATGCATAGTATTGACGCTATCACTATGTTAGCTGCTTAGTTGGACGTTGTATCCAAGAAAATCGATGCATTGAATCTCAAAGGAGCATCTCAAGTTCTTGTGGAAAACCCTCCAGCATGCAGCGACTGTGGTAACAACCACAATCTGGGAGAATGCCCGGGACTTCCATCCGACTCTTCAAAAAGCGGGGTGAGATTTATTGCTCAAAATCAAGGGTCGAATCAATACCAACAGTACCAAAACCCAGCGTGGAGAGATAATCAGAACCATGGCTGGGGACGAGAGGTGAAAAACCCTCCACCCCAGCGACGACCCGACTAAAATCAACCTCAGTACTAGAATCAGTTTCTGAGACAACAGTTCCACCACGGTTCCTATCAACATCAAGGGTACCAGAACCCTCCCCTACAGCAACAAAGGCATCAACCACCTCCACCACCTACCCAACCATCTCAACAAGAGAACACATCAAGGTTAGAGGACCTGATGAATAAATTTATATCAACTGCTGAAATGAAATTTCAGAACCAAGAGGCTTCCATCCGAATCCTCAAGAATCAAATTGTCCATATAGCAAAAAATCTAGGAGGGAGGCATCCCGTTACACTACTGGGAAACACTGAGAAGAACCCATGGGAGGAGTCCAATGCTATCACCTTGCGTAGCGGAAAAGAATTTCCACAGAAGGAACCAACCCACAAGTCAACTACACCTCCATCCCATGTTGATAAAGAATGTTCATTTTTATATTCCTCTTCATCTGAAGAACTATCACTGGGGACTAAAATAAGAAGGCGAAAAGAAGTCGTCAAACCATTTGTGCTGGCATTACCTTTCCCAGAAAGAATGAAGCAGAGAAAGATGGGCCATGAATTCGGTAAATTCATGGACATGTTCCGAAATCTCCACATCAACATACCATTTGTGGAGGCCCCGACACAAATGCCTATATACACCAAATTCTTGAAGGAAATCCTCTTAGATAAGAGGAAGATCGAAGATTTGGGCATTATTTCACTAACAATGGAGTGCTCCACGGTGGTTCAACATTCCATTCCTCCCAAACTCCAAGATCCATGTAGTTTCAACATTACTTGTACTATTGGATCCTGTGAGTTTAGGAATGCCCTCTTCGACATAGGGGCCAATTTGAACCTCATGACCCTCGGTGTTTTCACGAAGCTGGGACTCAACGAGCTCAAGCCTACCCGTGTAGACCTTCAACTTGCTGATCCATCTATCAAAAACCCGAAGGGACTACTGGAGGACGTACTGGTCAAGGTGGGTAGACTGATCCTTCCCACTGATTTCATCATCTTTGACATTGGGATGACGAATAAGAACCTCTTATACTTGGATGAACATTTTTGGCAACTAGGGACATACAAATCGATGTGCACCAAGGAGAGATTATTTTTCAGGTAGGTGATGAAAGAGTTCCCTACAACGTCTTCAAGGCCATCAAACATGCTTCTTTGTCAGAGCATGAGGACTGTTATGTAGTGTCCACCATGGTTAATCATTTTAGTGAAAAAGGGGATGATCTAGTATATTCTTTTACTTCGAATAATTTAACTATTTTAGATAATATATTCGAAGAAGCGCCAGAAGACATTCAATTCATAGAAGGCCAGGGCAACCACTATTGGCAGCATGCAGTTGTTCCTGATATTTTGGAACGGGGCAAGGTGAAACCACTTGTTCCTTCAATTTTAAAGTTGCCTGAACTCGAACTGAAGCCTCTTCCATCTTCTCTATGTTATGGGTATTTAGGACCCAACCAAACTTTCCCTATTATACATAACGCAAAAGTGTCACAGGAGCAGGAAGATGCACTTCTGCATGTTCTCAAACAGCAGAAGCACGCTATTGGGTGGACAGTATCTGATCTGAAGGGCATTATCCCTACCATTTTCACTCAGAAGGTGTTACTTGAAGAAGGTGACCTGTAATCTCGGCAACCACAACGATGCTTGAATCCTCCCATTAAGAAATTTGTAAAATAGGAGGTGATCAAATTATTAGATACATGCCTCATCTATCCCATCTCGGATAGTCCGTGGGTGAGTCCCCTCTAAGTGGAACCCAAAACGGGGGGTATCACTGTGATTTCAAATGAAAAGAATGAAATCATCCCTACACGAACTATCACAGGATGGAGAGTCTGTGTGGATTACCGGAAGCTAAACAATTCCACAAGAAAGGATCATTTCCCCTTTCCATTCATGGATCAAATTCTAGAGAGACTAGTAGGGGAAAACTTCTATTACTTCCTCGATGGGTTTTCCAGCTACAACCAAATCTCCATTGCTCTAGAGGATCAGGAAAAGAGCACATTAAATTTCCCCTACGACACATTTTCTTATCGAAGGATGTCTTTCGGCATGTGCAATGCCCTCGCCACCTTTCAGCGCTATATGCTGGCCATATTCCACGACATGACAGAATGCATCCTGGAGGTATTCATGGATGATTTTTCCATTTTCGGAAAATCATTAACCATTTGTTTACGGACGTAGAGCTAGTTTTGGATTGATGTGAGCACACTAACCTAGTCTTGAACTGGGAAAAGTTTCATTTCATGGTGCAAAGTGGCATAGTCCTTGGCCACAGAATTTCAGCGAAGAGGATAGAGGTGAACCTGGCAATGAACGAAGTCATTTCACGACTACCTATATCGACATCCGTCCGATCCATCCGTAGTTTCCTGGGGCAAGCAAGTTTTTACAGGCGGTTTGTACGCGACTTCTCCAAAATATCCCAGCCCCTCACCAATCTTCTAACCAAGGATTCCATATTTGAGTTTGATGAGACATGTGTCTGATCTTTTCAGCTTCTAAAGCAGTTCCTGGTGGAAGCTCCAGTTATGATTTCTCCCAACTGGGAGGAACAATTTGAGGTGATGTGCGATGCGAGCGACTACGCAGTGGGAGCAGTCTTGGGCTAGCGACTTGACCGAATTTTCTGACCTATCTATTATGCCAGTCGGATGCTCAATGAGGCAAAAATCAACTACACCACCACTGAAAAGGATATGCTTTTAGGGTTTTTTCATTTAACAGGTTTCGTTCTTACTTAGTGGTATCTAATGTTATTGTTTATACTGACCATGTAGCACTAAAAGACCTACTAAACAAGAAATATTTGAAGCCCCGATTGATCCCCGAAGTACTCCTCCTACAAGAATTCGATCTTGAGATCCGAGATAAGAAAGGGAGTGTGAACTTCATTGCTGACCATCTCTCCTACCTCGAGCTGCCTCATTTGGAAAAGGAAGAAGATCAGGAGATCAGGGAGGACTTTCCTGATGAGAACCTCCTTTCGATCAATGAAACACCTAGACCATGGTATGATAATATTGATAATTTTATGGTTACATGTGTCATTCACCCCGACCTCTCCTTCCAGCAAAGGAAAATATTTTTCTCTGATGTCAAAAGGTACTTCTGGGAGAATCCTCTACTATTCTGATCCTGTGCAGATGGGGTGATCCATCATTGCATCACGGAGAATGAAGTTCACGGTGTCCTGAAGTTCTGTCACGCCTCACGAGTAAGAGAACATCATGGGCCGGACCGTACCATAGCCAAGATCATGCAGTCTGGATTTTTCTGGCCAACCAGGAAAAGAGATGCCCCGACCTTTGTTTCTTGTTGCGATCTGTCCCAGAGGACCGGTAATGTGGGACATAGAGCCGAGATTCCCAAGCACCCCATCCTGGAGGTCGATATTTTCAACATCTAGGGCATAGATTTCATGGGTTCCTTTCCCCCATATTTTTGGAACACTTACATCATGGTATGCGTCAACTATGTCTTTAAATGGGTGGAAGCCATTGCTACAGCTCATGACACATCCAAGGTAGTAATAAATTTCTTAATGAAAAATATTTTTAGCAGGTTTGGAGTTCCATGAGTACTGATCAGCGATAGAGGGACCCACTTCAACAAGACACTAATGAGTGGAATATTGTTGAAGTATGGAGTAAAGAATCAGATGGGGACACCATATCATCCCTAGTCCAGTGGATAGCTAGAGCTCTCCAACCGTGTGCTCAAGTAGATCCTGGAGAAAACAGAGAAAACATTGCCGAAGGACTGGTCCAAAATGTTAGATGATGCCTTGTGGGCATATCAAACATCTTTCAAATCATTATTGGGAATGTCCCCATTCTGCCTCGTCTATGGTAATCCCTCCCATCTGCCAGTAGAATTGGATCACAATGCCTACTGGGCCATCAAATCCCTAAATTTTGATCTGAATACAGCTGAAGAGAAATGAAAGTTCAAACTGTCGGAACTAGATGAGATCCGATTAGAGGCATACACGAACACCAATTTGTACAAGGAGAAGACAAGATCCATTCACGATTGAATGATTTCATGAAAATCTTTCCAACCCAGTGATCATGTACTTCTCTTTAATTCTTGTCTTTGCTTATTTCCCGGGAAGATAAAGTCATGATAGTTGGGACCATTCCACGTTGTACGTGTATTCCATCATGGAGCGGTAGAAATTTTGTGAGAAGATGGTCAACCATTCAAGATAAATGGGATGTGGTTGAATGAATACCATATTATAGACAACATGGTGGGAACTTTGTCCACCATACAAATCAGGTAAGCAAGGTAAGAAGGTCGAGCCAATGACCTAAAACAAAGGTGCTTCCTGGGAGGCATCCCAGAGGTTACACGCCATGTCCCACTAAACACACGACATGTACTTATCTTTTTAATTTATAATATTAATAGTATAAATCTATAGGATAACAAAGAAATAACTAAGGATGATTTTGGTGCTGATGGTAAAGTCACTGGAGTTTATTCAAGCCGTCCCCGGTTTGAATCCTCCTGACCTACCTTCAGCACGGGGTTCCTCATTTTTTACACTACGTGTGTGGTATTTTCCATATATATATATATATGTGTGTGTGTGTTTGTGTGTGTGTGTGTTTAATAAAACCCATGATGGGGATGGAACGGTTGGCTAGAATCATAATCCGGTTTCAAAAGACACGGTATCGAAACCAGACAACCTTCCCATTTCCATCATTTGTTCTTTTAATAAAACCACACGATGTGTACTCCAATATACGCTGTGTGCGCCTTAATTTTTCAAATAAAAATTTAAAACATTTTTAAAATAAAAAATTACAAGCGGGTGAAGTTGACGGATTGGAAAAGTCTCAGCACTAGGTTCGAAATACCCGGTTTCGAATCACGCTAATCTCCCCGTTTCATCCCCATCATTTCCTATATAAAAACCACATTTCGTGGTTTTCTTTCTTTCCATGTGTATATTCCATATAGAATAAATATATATAAAAAATAAATATGAACAGCATAACAACTATTTCTCTAGTAGTTGAAGGCTTTCATTCAGAACGGCCGATCACCGGTTCGAATCCTTCCCCAAGCACCGGACCAAAGGTTGTACTACTCTTTTTCTAATTTTAAAATACACGGCGTGTATTTCCCGATATATGTCGTGTATATGTTTATTTATAATAGAATTTGTAGATATATCTATCTTATTTTAATTATTAACTATAATTATTATATAGTTTACTATAATAATTATATTTATTTATATAATTAAAAAAATGGAATACATGGCGTGTAGTCCAAAAATACACATCGTGTTCCTGGACTATATAGGCCGCAAGCCACCCAACATTAGCCAGTGTCGCGCGGCCTCCCCATTTCCTCCCACCTTCCCATTTCCTTCTCCCGAATGACACCCGAACCCCCATTTTCCAGATCCATCATTTCAGGACGTTTCATTCTCTGATTTCTCTTTCATTTTGATCCTCGATCAAGGTACGCCGTTCTACACCCTCTATTTCATGTTTTTAGAATCGTTTTGGGTGCTTTTCGGTTCGGCCGACCATTTGGATTCCGGCCGTACACAGCCACGAAATGAGGAACACACACCGTGTACTTCTATACATGGCCACAAACAAAAAATTTCAAAATTTGAATATACACGGTGTGTTTGTTCGGTACACACCATGTTGTTTTCATCGTTCCCAAGTACCCCCCATTGCACACGACCTCACACACCATTTTCCTATACACAGCGTGTGTGTTTGGGACACGCCATTAATATCATTTCCTTTGGCCCCTACGTGTGTATCACCTAACACGGCCTCTAACCCCATGTTCCTATACACGGAGTGTGTGTTCAATACACGTCGTGTAGACCATTTCCTTTGGCCTCTCCTTGTGTGGAACATAACATGGCCTGTCACCCCATGTTCCTGAACCCGGCGTGTCTGTTCGGCACACACCGTGTCCTTTATATCATTAATCATCCCGTGTCTCACCCTCTACACGGCCATGTTCTTCGTGTGTAGTACACACCATGTCCTGCACCTACACGGAGTGTATTGATTTCTTTGAACTGATAAAAACATGGTCGTGTCATCTGTATCACATGACCTCCTACATTTTGAGTGAACACGGCGTGTATGTTCGGTACATGCCGTGTAATTTTACATGGTCTATTTTTCACTCTTGGAATGTCTATCCAGAGAACACGGGATACTCTAAATTTTCACTACACGGCGTGTACTATGGAGTACACGCCTTGTAGTTTTTTCCTTCATTCCAGTTTTCTCACATTTTCTTTGTTTTGTTTCTTTTATTTATCAGTTTCTTTTGTTTTTTTTCATTCTATTTCATGATATGGTAGATCATGATCTTTCCCGAGGGAAGCAGCCGGCCTCCGCCACTGAGGATGAGGGGTCCATTTTTTGTCAGATCCGACTCCGACCACCGACATAGTCAGACCCCGACGCTCTGGTCTTTGAGCTCCCTCCATTGTCCATTCTTCCGCAACTCACTCCCTCAGTGGAGGCCAGGCCTACTTATGCTGCACCTCTACCTTCCGGAAGAGAGCTTCCAAGAACCACTATTTTTGCTGCACCAGCTTCCACTTTCCATGTGCTATCTTCATCAGCAGATGGTCCCTATTCGAGCACACCATTCACCAAGCCATCCTCTACTCCGGTAGATCCACCTACAGAGCCTGCCGCTGCTGCTGCACCGCCACCTGGGCCGGGACCTACAGGTGCTCCTTATCTTTGCACGGTATTCCCGGTCACTGATCTAGCATACGACAGGGTTTGACGCTTCTCCCGTTGGCCGATCCCATTGACTGGTCGGTACCTCGAAAGTAGCATTCTGCAGAAGCTCAGTATTTGGGAGGAGTTGGAGGCACTTCTCGGGCACACGCCACTCGTTGATATTTTCCAGCTCAGCACTCCTATGTTCCATGATTTATTTTTGGAGTTTGTGGCCTTGTTTGAGTTTAATGGAGGGGAGTACCGCGAGACACTTGGGGTTGCAGTACCCGTAGTTCGCTTCTGGCTAGGCGGCCGACGTTTCCCTCTTACCATGACTAAGTTTGGCTGAGGGTGTAGCTTCTACCCCCATCCTATCACCCACCCCCTTTCTACCTTGACCCGGCCTGAGCGCTCTGCCCTCATTTCCATGTGGCGGGAGATTGCTGGGCCTGACCACTCGTACTCCCCCACTTCGCAGAAGAGCACTCTTATAGCCGACCCCATCCTTTGCTTCGTCCACTGGTGCTTCAACACCATCCTTTTCCCCCACCATGAGGATATGGGGGTCGTGACCGGTCGTGACATGGATATCCTTACCTATGTCATTCGGCAAGACTACCCGGACCTCCCCTATCTCGCCGCCTCCTATTTCCAATCCATGCTTACCGGCCGTCAGGGCAACCTGACCAGCGGATTTTACACCACCCGTCTTTACCACCACCTAGAGGTATTCGAGCCCTCTTTACCCCATGAAATTTTAGGTTCACCCTAGAGTATGGACTTTATCATGCTCATTCACATGGGATCGGTCCGGAAGCAGGGTGGTGCCTACATCCTTGCTCAGGCTTGAGCCCCGCCACCTGCTGACCCTCCTGCCCCACCTGCTGACCCTGCTCCTCCTTCCCCACCCCTCCATATTCTCCACCTCACCCACCTCCTACTGACCCAACATTTTCTCACCTTCCTTATTCTGTCCCGTCACCCATCCCACCTACCCCCATGGCCGTGGTCGATCATGCCCTTTCCCAATGCCTAACCGCAATGGAGCAGGTCTTGGTTCGCTTGGATAGCTGCCAGGTTCAAATGGAGCAGCAGTTAGTTCGTATCATTGGCTGCTAGGACACCATTGTGTTCCATTTGATTCATCTAGATGGCCACCAGGACCACATGGTGCATATGTTGGCACATATTTCTCTGCATCTTAGTGTTCCACTACCTCCGCCACCAGCCTCTGCCTCTGTTCCTGGCCCTTCTGCTGCTGCTCCACCGCCATCTCCTACGCAGGCCACAAATTCTGTTCTACCGACAACGATACACCCTGATGCTACCACTTCTGCCAGGCCATGGCCTTCTGCTGAGCTTCATGCCCCATGTCCATCCCCTGCAGCTCCTACTTCTTCAGCTCCCCATCCCAATGTAGAGTCTGAGCCTCTCGCTTCCACGTCTCCTGCGCTATCTCTACCGGCCGATTCTGTACAGGATGGTGCCTCCCCTGAGACGACCCCATAATAGTGACATTTTTCTTTATCTTATATATCTATTTTTTCATTTTCTGTGCCATGATGTTTTGCATGTTTGCAGTTTTCTTTTTTCTTGCCAGACATAGGTATCATGGAGCACCTTGGGCATCAATTTTCATGAGGGGAGTATTTTTCCATTTCTATTGTCTCTCTTTGGGGATTTACTTCTTCCACCGCTTTCCCTCATTTTCTCCCCCATATCACCCATTTCCCACCCTTTACCTTAGTATTGAACTTAGTGGACAATGTGTAGTATTAAGTGTGAAGGAGCATCTATCTCTTTCACCTTAGACTTTTCCCTTAATTTAATCCAGGAGACATCATTATTAGATTCTATATTTGAAAATATAAATCAATTTTGGTTAATTATTCTTATAAATGATAGAGTTTTCAGTAGGAACTTTTGGAAATGTTGCATGCTTATTTTAGTTTTAAGTATTTTAAAATGACTGCTGATATAGTTTCAATTGAAACCTTTCATCCTTGATTAATTACATCGATTAGGCTAATCATTTATATGCATGTCATGACCTGATTGTCCCTTTATTATTTTTCCACTCCTGAGAGGTATTCTAAACCCTTTTTCTTATTTCTTTTCTAATACCCTATTTCATGAGATATTCTTAGGATATGCATCCCTACCAGAATTATAAGGTTTTTTTTAAAACTTGAAGAAATATTTGAATTACATTAAAATGATTAAGGCACTAGATTGTTTTCACCCCTTTATCTTGAGACCTACCCTACATTTAATCTTTGTTAAGCCCATAGAAGCCATGAACAGTCTTTATAGGAAGCCATGTTACAATCATATTCCCCTTCATACCCTATTTCTTTTTAAACATTGCATGATTATTCATTTGAGCATTAAAGTGGGAGTTGGAAATACATGGAATATTTTTGTGCACAGCCATGAAATAAAGTGTGTGGGAGTGCCTCTTGATTATTTGGGGCAGAATGGGTTCCATGACTCATTGTATTAATAAGTGTTTCCCTTGTGTTTTGTTATATATATAAAAACACAAAAAAACACAAACAAACAAAAAGGGGACCTTATGATTATTTTCTCATGAACCCTACTTGCCTAAAGAATATGGTGATTATTACGAAAGCTTTGGACTGAGATTGTGAAGGAAGCATTTTCAGTGAGATTTACTTTGAATATCATGCAATGTTGTATAAAGGAATTTCCCTTCCTTTTTCAAGGCTCAGAATTTATTTTCACATCTGAACCTACTAACCCTTAGCCAATGAGACATCTGAACCTTATTAATAAAGCCCTCATGATTTTTGTAATTCAATTTTTCTGAAGTAGAGAACAAGGCATCTTGAAAACCTATGGATAGAGTGTATATACCTTATATTGAGCATAAATTTGAATAAAAACATCTTGAGTGTGGAGTGTGATTTCAACCAGTAATGTAAATCATCAAGGGGCAAGTTTATTTTTGAAAGGTTAAAAAATGTGTTGAACGAGGTTGAGAGTAGTTAGTTTCATTATATATGAGGCATGATTTTAATATCTTATGAATTGAATTTGTTTCTGCCTTTTAGAATTTTTCCATAGTAACATTATCAGTTATACGTTTGATTAATTAAATTCCTTCCTCTTTAATGTATAGGCTCTTTTAATTAGATGTTGAGATTTATCTTGAGGGCAAGCAAATAACTATGTGTGGGGGAATTTCATGCACCCAATTTGTGTATAAATTTTCATATATATATAATTGAAGATAAAAACATGTTTTCAGAAATTATCTGTTGTTTCATGAACATATTATTTGATTTTGGTGATTCTGTTTTCATTCAAGAGCATTCTAGCTAAATACACAAATCAAGGGAAGTCTGTGAAAACTTTAAAACTACACGGCGTGTACTTTTATACACGCCGTGTACATCTAGATCGGGACACGGACCGAAGGAGGGAGTACACACCCATGTTACCAGGTAAAAGATACATGCCATGTGTGGTAGCGCTACACATTGTGTACTACTTTCTAGAAGAGGTTGTTGCCGAAGAAGAGTCCACACGCCCATGTAGCCGTTGATGGAGACACGGCGTGTTCCATTTTTACACGTTGTGTCTGCTATTCTATAAGGGATTGGTGGAAAATATTTTACACTACACGTAGTGTATGGAGGCGCTACACACTGTGTACACTCAACTATCATGAGGCACCATGTTCAAAAGTCCAAAACGACATGTTATGCCACCTGCCAGCGGAGGAAAATTGGCGCCAAAATGCGTTGACGGCAGTACAAGGCGTGTACTTATATACACGCAATGTACTTTATTTTTCTATAAAAATAGGCCTTGTCCCTCAGATTTTAGGAGTTCAAAACCATTGGAGGAGAGAATAAGCTATGCTGCTACTATTCTCGATCCACCGTGGTTCCATAGTTCCACTGCTCCTCCTTCCGACACCTTACCTCAATGCTTACACAATGAATCTGTCAGGTATCACATGTGTCGTTTCTCTCCTGCTTTCTATGTGTAACTAAACACCTCGTGTTGGGGCTATGGAGGAAGGGATCATAATTTGTGTGTTGTTTAATATATAGTTGTGTTTTCTCATTGTAATTAATCTTACTCTTCTTAATTCACTGTCACATATAACTGAGAATTCTGAGCCAGACCAAGGTAAGAATTTTCAGCTATACAAAACAGAAGTAATGGTGAAAACATCCATGACCATTGGAAATATTTCATTGATTCAAATAATGGACTGAACTTAATAAAGAATTAAGAACACTGAATACTGGACCAAGGAGTCAACTACTCTAATTCCTAACAAGAGGAACGGGAAAAAGTAAATCTTGTAAAAAAAAATCCATAAGGATTGAATTATTATGAAAAACCCAACCATTTAAACAATCAACATAAGAAATCCTTAATCACCACATCTCAGACACATCTTTTATTCTCATTTTAAGCTCTTTTAAATTCACTTGTTGTTTTCTTTAACACTGTTAATCATTTCTTCAAAGTAAAACAATATAGTTCTAATCCAAAACCAAAACCAAACCAATCAACTATAAATTATGCATACTTCACCTAATTAATTTTAACCCAATTGAATTCACACACGCCATAGTTCCATGTGGATCAACCCTGAACTTATGCTATATTAATGTTCTAGGAATGGGTAATTAATTTGGGACACATATAACTTCATTCAACGACAAGAGAAACCAGATACTTACCCTTCCTTTGGATCTTTTTTTTCTTATTCATTTGTCTTCTTCTGGGACGTTGGAATGGTATGGTGTAATATGTTTTTAGCACAAATTCTTGAGTTATTGATCTATTTGGTGGTGGTGGAGTATTGAGATAGTGGAGCTAGGATTGTTTTTGTTATTTTGGGGTCTTATTGAGTTTTCTTCTGCTGTTATTTTAATGTATAGTTGAATTTTTTAGTAGTACATTTTTGTGTTCTCAGTTTTGTATTAAATATTTTCTGAATATTTATTATTTTTTTCATTCATCATTTAGCTGCTATAGATTTTGGTTGGTTGGTTTATAATTTATATTTAAAATGGTAAGTCTTCCCCCAATAATCATTGAAACCATTATGAATTTATTGTCATCCTTTGGAATCATGGGGATGTTTCATAAGGCACAATAATGACTCATTGGGCTCTCAAACGAATGAGGATGAGTGGGTTATTACAAATGGTACGCAGTTTTCCAAAACGTGTAGCCAAACCGTGCCAGAACAAAACTAATTCCCAAACTTTGTGGATACCATTTTTTTGGACATAATTTTGATCTATTTCAACCCAAATTAAATCTAACATGATTTTTTTCACCCCTAGTTTCCAAAGGAGGTTCTCCCATATATTTAGAAGCAATATGAACACCTTAATTGGATAATCGAAGGAATATTCTGATGGTAAGTGCCTGCTCTTCATCATTTTCTTCACGATTTCTTATATATAATCCTCATTTCATTCAATTTTCTCAGATATATTCCCCTTGTGGTTATATCTAATAGTTGTTAGTCCTAATAAGGTTATATATGGTGTGGTTAATAATAGGGGAGGAGATATTGGTCGACTTCTTAGAATCTTCACCGAGATTCTAGAAGGTTCTTCATCCGTTGTCAGTTTTCGTTGAAACGGGTGAGGTAGGCAGCTTTAATATCACCTCCCCTTGTAGGAAATGATTCTTCCCATCTTTTTAGAACAATTAGTCTAGAGTTTTCTTGGTCTTGGAGTTGAAAACCTTCTTCTCTATTCCTTGGGTGGTTTTCTTAGAAAAAAAAAAGGATTCTTGGGACATAAAATGTAGAGTATAAAAATAATTGGCTATCATTTTTATGCTAAACATCATGTTAACAAGGAGTTGGGTATGTAAGTTTTTTGGAAACACTAATAGGATAGTGGAGTCTCAATGTCACGAGTTTAGCCAATGAGACCAACATCACATGCATTGTAGACAAATTACTTCCCACTAGGATTTCATATCTCATTCTGAGTGATGAAATATGATTTAATGAATGGTTTTAGTTTTGAATTAAAATGAAGAAAATTGTTTTCAAATGAATTAGAAATGGCCAAAACACTTTCAAGGAAGCAGTCATTTTAAACATTTTTGGGATGGAAAGACCAATAGAAGGAGAATGTAGCTCCCCCCAGTTACTAGTATTTAACTGTTCCATGATTATTTTAATACGTTTAATGGGTTTTTGGGAAGTTGGAGGACAATATGCAGTACATTTTTAGGGTTTCAGGTAAAAAAGGGGTTCCCGATCAGCACACAGTTTGGCCAAACCATACAAAAAATAATCTAATTCCCTATAATTTTGGATCTAATTCAGATTGGCCATCTGTTTCATCTATTTCAACCCTAATCAACCCTAACACCATTTGTTTCTCCCCTAAATGCTGAAGCATGTTTTCCCATAAATATTAAAGTGTTCCGAAAACGTTCCTTGGATAATCGATGGAAGATTCTTGTGGTAACTGACTGTTCATCATCATTTTCTTTATAGCTTCTAAGGTCTACTCCACATTTCATTACTTTTTCATTGATATATTCCCCCTGTGGAATGATATATGATTATTTATTCCAAATATGGTTATATATAGTGTTGTTAATGATATGTGAGGAGATCTCGTGATTTTTCATGAAGTGTTGAACACGATTCTTGGTCTTTCTTTGTCTGTTGTCGGTTTTCATCGAAATGAGCGAGGTAGCTGGCTTAAATCTCAAATACACATGCTATATTTGATTGGAATGCATTAAAATTTAGTTTTTTCGATAAATTAATTTTTTACTACAATGAAATTATTAAACCCACATTAGTAATGAGTGGTGGAAAACATAGAAAATTTGGGTTTTTGTGAAAAAATGCATGTTTTTTATTTTAAATGGGGATTTTTAAATTATTGATCTTATAGAATTTTTTATAATTTATTTATTTAGAATATTTATTGTAGATATATGGGTTTTTTAATTTCTTTAATGTTTTGAAATTGGATGGTTTCAAAGTTTTAAATAAACATGCATTTTTATTAAAAATTGAGAAATTACATGAAATTGGTTTGGGTTTTTGGAAAAATTTGTATGGGTACCATATCGAATTAATAGAATGGTTGAAATATGATAATGTACCTCGTTTCAAATGTTAAATTGAACATGGTTAATAATTAACTTGTGAGGACATGGTAAATCGATGAGAAACCATTCATGAGTATAGAACTGTCATAACGATGCATGTTTTTACTGTAGTTGTTAATGTGTGGAATTTATTAGTTTTCAAAAGTAGTTTTCATAAAGTGTTTAAAGATTTATATAAATTTTTACCCCTATTATAGATTTTTTTAAATTGGTTCACATGGTTATAGTTTTTAATTAGGTAAAAACTATTTTGATATGTGTTTGTATTTTTTTATAAATTATTGTAAAAATTGTTTTTTATATACGATTTTATATAAATTTGCTAAATCTTATATCCTTGTGGTGTGAGTAAGTAGAAATTAGGGAAATACTATGGAGTTTTATACAAGCACTTGATTTTCCACTTTGGTTCTTTTGCAGATGTAATGTTTCGGGACCTGGTTAATGGTAGGACGCAATAGGATATTAGCACTACTTCTTTATTTGTTGAGATGTCTGGTGGTGGTGGAGCATAGAGCTGTTGGAGCCTGGATTCTTTTTGTTTTTGTCATGTTTATTTATCATACGATGTTATATTAATGTCTAGTTTTCTTCTTCTATATCACTTTTGGTTTTCCTCACTTTAGTATAAAAGATTTTTTTAATTGTCATTATTTTGTCCACGCATTATATAGATACTATGAATTTTGGTTGGATGGTTTATATTTTATATTTAAAATGTTAAATCATCCCCCTAATCTTTGAACCCCCTAAGCATTTTTTTCCATCCATTGGAATCTTGGGGATTACACCTAAGTACCAGTAATGACTCAATGTTTTCTCAAGCCAATAAGAATGAGAGGGTCATTACATCCCCTCTCTTTATGGTATCCACCATTGAGGATCTCATGTCACAAAAATTCATTCAAAAGTTCCAATTATGCCTTAAAATTGCATTACTTTCCCAAAACCATTTTCCAAAACAATTACAAAATATCATCTACGGCTTTATCATTTCCAATCTAAATACAATTATAGAACCATTTCCAATGTCACTATAAAACACCACGTACACATGAAAAATACCAAATAGTCCTTTAAAATTTCCAATAAAAATTTATTGGAAAAAACATTTCCAAATTCACTATGGAACACCACTTAAACATTAAAATTTTCAAATTATACTTCAAAATTTCTAATAAATAATCCATTTCCAAGCTATTCGTAGACATGCAATATAACGAAAAGTTCCTATTGATCCCTTATACCAATTATACAGAAAAACATATCTCAAAATTTAAAATGGGAAAAGATTTTAAAAAAGGTTTTAAATCATATTTAAAGTCACTTGAAGCACAAAATTCACCATTTATAATCATGGGAACTATTTTAGGATAAGTTAATAGGGAAGGGAGAAGGACCCTTTGAAAAACTGGGTTCCATGGAAACATTATTCCCCAGTGACATTATCATTTGTTTTTTTCACCTGTGTGCACAATAATCATATATAGATTTGAAAAAATACTTTAAAACTCTTCCACTATCTGTTAAATCACCAAAATTACCTTTTAAATAAAAATCACTTTCTTTTAAACCGAACCAACAAGCCACATAAAAGCATCACACCATAAAAAATCATAAATATACACATATAACATCGATCTCACAACCCAACCACAATTTTAAAATATATCTAGGGTAAAAACCAATAAAAGTTCCCACTTTAACAATAAAATATAAATTTATATTTCATCAAACACCTTGGGTTCATTTAAATATAGGCATAATTAAAGAGACCCTTAGGAATCCATTTCACACCCATTTTTCATAATGAAAAAATGAAAACAATTTATTGTAAATCACCACATGAATGATTGTAAAATGATTAAAAAATTAAAGGATAGATCAATCATCAAAAGAAAGTGCCAAAAGAGGAATGGATGGACGCACATCAATCAATGACGTGGAAATGCAATGAGACTTTTGGATAAAGAAGAATAAAACCCTAGAGACAATACCCACACCCTAACATGAATAAAACCAAACCACACATCCACCCTACCTATTAGTGTTAATAAAAGATAAAATCCACCATGAAAATGCCAAGAAACCAATAGGGGAGAAACATAAAATTGGGGAAACCCAAAGGAGAATGAGAGAGGATCCGTAGCATTTCAATCCAGGTGAAGGATCACCAAGAAATCAACATGAAATCCACATATTAGGGATTTAGGGATCCAAAATGATCTATGAGAGGCATCTAGGTTAGGAGAATCTGGGTGGGGTGTCCATGGGAATAAAATCCACATAAAATGAAGGATAAATTCGAATAAAACCATTCTCTGGGTGGGTTTCAAGGATTGGTTGCACGTTTAAACAAACCGTGTGAAGAACGTTTAATTCCCCACTATTTTGAGTTGCATGATATGCACACTTAGACTTCATGGTTAGTTTAACTATGATCCATAACCATGAAACCTATGAAAATTTAGGATTCATGGTCAAACTAACCATCCACCTTAACTGTGAGACCTGGAAAGATTTCCCAAACACCACCATTTGCACCCCAAAACTCCTCTAACATCAGGTGATAAATCATTGAACAAAAAACCCATAGAGAGGTGAAACTAGTGGTGTCACAATCATTCCACCATGCCATTTTATCCCCATAACATTCACACTAACAATTAATAAGCCCAAACACAACACAATGCTTCCAAAACTCAATAATTGAAACAAGAAACTCAACCCACACCACAATGAAAATAAATATCCCCATGAAAAAAACTCAACTTTAGAGTATAAAAATTATCCCCATCACAAACAAGTTATTCCCTCAGAAAGTCACTTAGCAGAACAATAAATAAAATTTAATCCCAACTCGAATTTAGATGAATGAAACCATGAACATCAGGGTGATGTTTCACTTCAAAATTCACCCTCGATCATCTATAAGGAAAAACATGATGAAAATAACTATGAAAAAGTTGGAGGGTTCTCCCCATCATAAGAACCCGACTAACACGACCAGCATTGAAACTCTCAACATGATGGCACTGATTGAAATCCTAAAAAGAACAAAAAACACATAACACAAGGAAAACCCCATGGAATAAAATTAAACCAAATATAAGAAAAACCCATTGTTGATAAACTCCACACGACCCAAAAATATCCAAAGAAATAATGACAAAAAACCAAAACCGATCACCAAAAGGCTTTGAAAACACAAAAAAATCAAATAATTAAAGACTCGCATTTGAAAAGGAACCTCCCCTAGAATTAAAAATGAAAAAACAACCAAGATTATGACAAAACAGGGGGAACTCAAAACAATATATAAAATTAATATAGAGAACGTCTAACCAACACAACAGGAAAAAATGAGTCTGAGGATCCCCATACCTCCAAAAATTATTAACTCTATGAAAATATTCACTTCATGGCCTACGAATGGAACCGAATATCTTGAAAAATCTACTACCCTAAAAATAGGATATGACATCCTTTGAATTGGACTTCCTCTTTTGACCTTTATTCTTATAGAATTTATCAAGATGACCCAAATGGCCACATTAACAAAAATACATCATAGGATTATGATAAGAAAACATCATGTACCTGAACTTGCCACACTGAAAGCACACAAATGACTGGTCTAACAAGAAAAAATCAACAGAAGAAAAAGGGGACTCATGAGTAATAGGTTACACTGGGACATAGTGTATATGAATTTCATTTACAAAACATTTCCACAAACAGTAGTTTAAAATGCATATATAAAAATAGAATTTAATCATTTTAATCAACCAATCACGACTTTCCACAAATTACTTTTTTAGAACCACACATGCATCATTACTTTTGAAAGTTGTTTGACCCTAAAACCCTAGTTAAAAAATAGAACCCATATATAAATCTATACCAGATAACAAAAAAGGGTCTATGTTGATAGTAAATGAAACAATAAAAATAATCAATGACTACTAGGACTAATATACAACATATACCAGAAGTAGCAAAAAATAAATAGATAGTAAATCATGGGAATTTCCTAAACATATCTACAATAAATCCTGGGACGTACTCAGTTTAGTCTCACCTATGGGAAAATGGTTCTACTCTATAGAAAATAACCAACTGGAATCTCTAAACTAGATAATCCAGGGTAATGTCCCACCTGAAATCTTAGAAAGTCCAAGGGGTATAACCAATCTAATCAGGGTTAACTAGAAAACATCACTCAACCCTCCAGAGAATTCCTTGAAATACCATGATAATAGTACACAGTTAATTGGTAGGTTCTCTCAAATGGCTCAACTGAAAACCTTTACTGATATTATTTCATAGGCCCAAACACCGAAACCACCTATTTGATTCCCCTCTCTTGGGGGAATCCACCACAGAGTTTACAGTCACACAATTATCCATTCATAAGTTCCATATGGGCCTTCAAATCACATAATCATTCAAAAACCATTTTCTAAACCTTTAAAAAATATAAAACATTTTTTTAATATTTCCAATCCAAATTTATTTACAAAACCACTTCCAAAACATTTCCAATGTCACTATGAAACACCACTTACATATTAAAAATACCCAAAAATCCTTTAACATTACCAATCCAAATTCATTTACAAAACCATTTCCAAATTCACCATGAAACACCTCTTAATTTTTAAAAATACCAAACATTACTTTAAAATTTAAATTCCAAACACTTTTCCATGATATATGAATACATGAAACAACACAAAAAGCTATAAATAGAAACATATTCTTATTATTAACCAAAAAATGTCTCAAAATTCCAAATGGGAGAAGTGTTAGAGAACACATTTGAAATGACATTTAGTGTCAATAAATGTACCAAATTCACCATTTTTAAATCAACGAACTATTTTAGTAAAATATAAGAGGGTAGAGTGTAAAGACTTTAAAAAACCATGGGCCAAGGAAAAATAAATCCCAAGGGATATTATAACTTGTTTTCCCATCCCTATGTGCACCACATGTAAATATTGATGGTATGATATCTAATGAAACTCTTCATGATTCCCCGAGATCACCAAAAAACCTTTTTAGTGAAATGTTACATTATTTTAAACCATCACGACAAGACTCACATAAGAATCACACCATAAAAGTCACAAATTTCCACATACATCACCAAAATCACAACCCAAACACCATTACAATACATATCCAAGGGAAAACACCACCCAAAGCACACTATTTCATTTTAAATGATCAATTTACATTATGTTAAACACATTGTGTGCATTTAAATATTGGTATAATTAAATAAACCATTTGGAAACGATTTCCCACCCATTTGACATCACGAAACACCAAAAAAATTATACTAACACACCAAAATCATTATTGTAACATGTTTAAAAAATTAATGGAACGATAAAGATTCAATATAATGTTCCATAAATGAAATAGATGGAAACACCTACCTTATTATAGTGTTAATGCAACAAGACATTGGGTGAAGGAATAATACACCTCAAGAGACAATCCATACACCCTATCATTAAAGAAATAGTAATACACATAATCTCTAACTCATGGTGTTAAATCAAGATAGAAACCACCAAGAAAATACCAAGAAACCTATAGAGGATAGTGGGAAAATGGAATAAAAGAAAAGGAGAAAGTGAAAAGATCCCCAACCATTCAATTTGGGAATGAATATCCAACAAAACAACATTAATTACACTTATAGGGGCTTAGGGGAGCCAAAATGCTCCTTGGGAGTCATCTAGGTTGGAATAATCTTAGTGGGTTATCTAATGGATGAAATACCAATTAAAATTAAGGAGAAATGATAAAAATAAACTTTTTTAGGAGTGTTTCATAGTTAGCTCGTACGAATAAAAAACCATGTGCTAATATTGAAATTACCCAATTTTAATAGTTTCATGGGCTGCACACCTAGGAGTCATGGTTAGTTTAACCATGTTTCATAACTATGATACCTATTCACAAATAGGATTCATGGTTAAACTAAACATGCATGTTAACTGTGCGATCTGGAAAAAATCCCCGAACATCACCATTTCACATCAAAACTTCTCTAAATTAATGGGATAAAAAACCAACAAACACACCCCATAGATAAGTGACACTAGGGGTGCCACAAACTCCACACCATTCTATTTCCCCCATACCTTTCACACTAACCATGGATAATTCCAAAAACCATCCAAAGCCTTCAAAACTCAAAAATTAATACATAGAACTCAACCTAAAACTCAACCAAAATAATGAGGGAATGAAAAGAATAAAATAATAGAAAATACAGGGTTATTGTGTGATAATAAATATCTTCATAGAAAAATATCAACAATTAACATTTTATAGAATATTCCTTATATTATAGTTTTCTAAAGGATTTTACTATTATATATACTATGCAATGAATAAAAATTGGTTATTTTTTATAATTACATGAGGAAATTACTGAAACTATAAATCTAAATATATATTTATATGTGTATTGTGTAATAATTTTACAACAATCATGGTGTAATTTTGAAACTGAATTATTTTGAAGTCTCAGTTTCCTTTAATTAAGAAGAATGTTTGAAGCAATTTTATAGATAATTTAAGAATTTATATTTTTCTAATTATATTTGTATGATATATATTGCATTTATTTGGTAATTTACTATTAATTTTTTTTCCAAATTTTTTACTCCATTTTTTATAAAGATTAATATAATGAATATTTTCCAACATATACATTTTTATAATAAAAAGGACAGTTTCTTATAAATAGAGATTTAGAAAACCGATAGACTAGTGATAATGGTGTTGAACATATAGAACATTCAATATTTTTTCCACAATTCACAATTATTCTTTAGATAAAATCATTGTTTTGAAATTATTCAATGCATTCTCTAGTTGGTACATTTCAAATAATTCATAGTTAAAATGTGTTTCTAGGTTCATGCTTGTATTTTCATTGTATTCACTTCAGTATTATAATTGACAATGGATTATTATATTACTAAAAAAAGATCATATCATTTGGTTATACATCAATAATAGTTATATGTTCAAATTCAGAACTCAACCACTTTAAATGGAATGTATTTATTTTGATTGTTCCTCAGTAAGAAAATGTATGTTATAATTTGGTTTTGACTCCCCTTTAAAATCAAGGATTCAGTGTATTCTCTTCAATTAATGGAGAGGGGATTTTTAAAGATTTTACATATGTTTTTTTATCCAAATTACTATAATAGTATTAGATTATCATATATATTTTTCAATAAATTAATTTTTTTAATTATTTTTATTCACAGAACCTCTTGATTCGCTACCGTCATAAATAATTGTTAATGGAACCATACAAATCAAGGTATCCTGTAAACTGATCATCTACACGATTTTTTATGTTGAATCCTAATCCGAAAAAAATTAAAACTCCCCAAATTATTCTCCATCATTTTAACATTTTTGATCATTTAGATACACATTTTCAATGAAAATGGGCAAATAATATGTTGAATAATTTCATATAATACCTCCATATAATTTAACACAAATTCCATGTAATCTAGAAACTTATTATTGAAAAAATGTGTGATGTTAAAGTACCATATTATTAATTCACATATAATGGAGTTCCCCTTTTGGATCAAAATAACATCTTACTATCTGATTGTACCATGATTCAATATTTTATATCACCCTTATACCAATGTGTTAAACTAGTTTTGTAATTAAAATTAAAAGTATAAAAAAAATTCACTCGATGTTTGATTCAATTATTATTTTTAATACTATAAAAAATGGATATGTTACTTGTTTTGATAATTATATTGTAGGTGGAGGTGATTTGGAGGACCTATGATGAAGTCTATGAAAAATGGGCTAATCTGCAAATGATCCAAGCATATTAGTGAAAAAAACGCATTATTATACTAAAATTAGTTCTTAATGGAATGAAAATTTTTGTAAAGGTCCTAAATTTAATTTTATACATTTCATATGAAGTAACCGAATCCCAATTCGTCCATTAATAGGCCCATACAAATTGATCTTTCAAATAATTTGGATCTACACTGGGTCAAAATGTTGCCTCTGTATTTTAAAAATATATCTTCTTATATTCAATATATGGCTGCCAAATTTGACATGGAGTTATAAAATATGTCGGTAAATGACTTTTTAGTATTTTAGAAAGTGATTTCTGACTATCTGACAGACCAAAACCATGGACAATGCAGATTCATGCAATCAAGGTTCCCAAAACCACTTCCCACATAGCCTATAAATTGGAACCTTGGACACCCCATTTTGGAGTTCGAACCAGAGTTAAGGTGCTGCAATTTTGGAGTCCCAAAGGATTCATACCACAAATATTTCATGTTCTAGAGGTTATAAGAAGTGCTACATCAACATCTTCTTTTTCATCTTATCCCATGGGTTTCTAAACCCCTTGTGATCACCTGGAGAGGAAATTGATGTAATCCTGAACTTCATAGTTGTATTATTTTAAATGATCTTTTTAATTAAATGTTATTATTTTGATTTTAATCATCCAATATTCATATTTTATTGAGTTATATACTGTTATTTCATGCTCAAATCATATGATCATGTTTGGGTGTACCCATTCATGTGATGTTTTACACAACGTTCACTACTTCCTTTTCCCCCATTCAATTGTACTGTTTGTGTGGTTCATATTGTTTAATTAAACTAAAATAAACACTATCATGCCCATGTAATTTAATTTCACGGTAATACATTGATATAAAATTCAAACCTAGAAATATCATCGAGTTGTTCGTCTGTTTCCTTGGCGAGTTTCAGTTATGATGTCGAACACAAATCACCCAATCATCGGTATTGTCAGGTGAATCGTTGTGTGTTTTCGACTGAACCATAGGATGTATACTAGAATAAACTCTGTAAAATTATGTAAATTGGTGTTACAAACCCGGGATTAAAATATCTATACCCTTTATCTTGAAGTGATGAAGGAGGAATATCACAAGATTTCTGGGGTTGATCACGTTTAATAAATTTTGTCCACTTCCACTTTCTTTTATCGATTTCATCTTTCTTTTGGCGTATTAAATAATAAAATCAACTGTCTTAAAAATCCCCATTACCACTTTTAATTTCATAATCAGATCCTAATTTTTGAATTAATGATCTAATGCTTCGTCGAGAGATGACCTAGTGTTGCTGCTATGCTACAGAAATTCTAGTCAAAATTAAATAATTAATTTGACACTCTCGACAACGGAATCCAAATTTGAAATCATTTCCAGGGAGACAATATAATTGTTTTTCATTATTTCCTTTCATTTATTTATTATAA
The DNA here is from genome assembly GCA_963277665.1 of Viscum album. Taxonomy (NCBI): domain Eukaryota; kingdom Viridiplantae; phylum Streptophyta; class Magnoliopsida; order Santalales; family Viscaceae; genus Viscum; species Viscum album. The sequence goes on along the minus strand of OY728161.1, from coordinate 1,325,564,474 downwards.
TTCTTAATTAGTACCCCTTAAATTACCCCACCCCATTTTGATAGTTTTTGTTTGGGTTTTTTTGTTTCTGTTTTGGTTGATTTTGTGTGTTCTTACTCTATGTATCTTTTTATTTTTCTTCTCCATCTATCTCTATAATTTTTAGTATAAAACTATATTTTCTTTCCTTCTAAAATTTCTTAATTATATTTTTTCATTCATATTCCACAAACAAATTATATATAAAAAACAATAAATCAATCAAACATGGAATGGAATTTTTTGTTATAATTGTAATTTTCAGTAAAAAACAAGGTCAATACATTGGTATAAGTATGAAATAAAATAGTGAATCGTGGTATGATCACACCCCAACACCTAAAAATTTTTACTCTTTGGTGAATTATAATATCCTAATCATGCCCCATTCCTAAATCAATAGTGGGAAAACACCAATGATTCTTTTTAAATAAAATTAATCATGAATCTTTTATGGAATAAATTTTCCTATCATTTTTTTCTCACATTCAATGTTTTTTAACTTTATTTGTTCACCTCTGCACATTTTACAACCTACCTCGCCTAAAAATTTTACTTCTTCTCTCAAAGAACATATGAAGGTCGACTTATGATATTTTCCTGGAGTTCATGAGATCTTACCATACGCTTGCCAAGAATCTCATTTATCTACAGGGAAAAAATAATGTGGCAATCAAGAGGACATCCAACAGGTTGTTCTAAGGTTCAAGGGTAGTTAGGATCTATTGCTTAAAAATCTGAGGCAGAAGAGGTGTGTTTGGTCTATATGAACAAAACATGTCAAAATTCTGCAACTGTTGACAATGAATGTACACACTCAACCCCTCACAAAGTGTATCACCACCAAATCACTCTCCACATTATCCATTTTTGTGGGTCACAACCAAGAAGTGAATAATAATGAGTAAGCATCCTACTTTCTCAAATTTTTTCTTTTGTTCTTTTTTTTCATTATACAGAACTATTTTTTATAGTTTTTTTGGAGATAAAGAAGGAAACATGTGTAAATAATGATGTAATATGGATTGTGAACCCATTGCCGATGGAAAATGTAGACACTCTTTATATCAAACCATAAAAATTATTCTATCACCAAAATTCCCATGGAAACAACCTCTCACCCACACTAGCTATAAAAAAACAAGAATATACACAATATATGGGTAGGTAAGGATTAATTAGCTTGTATTGTGGCTACTTAATAACAATTTCATGGTCTATAAGACTTAACAAGGATATAATGTTAATGTGGAAAATAATATAGGATAATTGTACAAATGGATTTTTAAAGAACTAGAGAAGTAAATATAGGAATGGAGAAGGTGAAACCTGGTAAGTGGTGTCATATATGGCATCTATCAGATGTATTTCCTCAATGAGATGCTTTGTAAAATCCTCATAGAAGAGTTTTAGCCTCTTCCCTTTGAAAATAATCATCTATCCAATATTCTTATGTAAAACCAGTATGGAACATAAAGGGTAAACATCAGTAATGGAATAAGGACCAAACTATTGGGAACAAAGCTTACCTGGGTGGAGCTTTAGCCTGGAATTGTACATGAGAACTTTTCACCAATATGAAACTTCCGCTGATAAATCATGCAATCATGGATACCCTTTTCGTTCTCTTTATAGATCCGAGAGTTCCCATATGCATCAAATCGAATTTCATCCAACTCATGAATCTGCAACTTTCTATGCACACCTACATCTGAAAGATTAATATTACTTTTTCTAATAACCCAATATACACAGTGTTATACCTACACTAGGAGGTGATAATCCATTCCAAACACAATTCGGTATGGTGAAATTTTGATTGGGGTTTTAAAGCTCTATGGTATGGCTAATGTGCATCATCCAACCGTAAACTCCAATCATTCCTATTGGGTTGTACAATTTTTTCCATGATTGTCTTAACTTCCTGATTAGATATTTCTTCTTGTCCATTAGTTTGGGGGTGATATACAGTGGAGAATTTATGTTCAACCCCATACCTATGAATCAAAATTTTCATGTTGAGATAGCAGAATTGTGAACCCTGATCACTAATGATGAATCTCATCAAACCAAACCTACCGAAAATTTAGGACCTCATAGAGTTAAAACCCACTCGAGAGTCATCGATCCTGGTGGACTATGCATCCCCTCATTTAGATACAAATTCAACATCCAATAAAATTTACAAAAATCCAAATGAATTTGGAAAAGTCCATATGAATTTAATTCCCCATGCATATAAAATTTCACAGAATAACATGGGATATTGGGGAATTTCATTCCTCTTGGAGATATTCCATTTGAATTGAAACAACTACATGCCTTACCAAATCTATGTGAATATCTAAAAAAATTCCAATAAATTCATGAGTCATGGACCTTTTCAGCTGTATGTTGAGAGGTAATGTGGCCCCCACAGGCCGATGTGTTGCAGAATGTCAAAACAGATGTGAAATCATGGTCAAGGACACACTGATGCACTAATTAGTCACCATGAATTCTCCAAAAATATGGGTCATCCAAAATTTACCACATAGAATAATGATTAAGTCTCTAGGATTGTGGAGTGCTCAAAACAGTGGGGACCGTATATCTTGATATAAAATTCACAATGTCTGCATACTACGGGGTAAGGTCCACAACATCACATGGGTTTTCATGGGTGAAGAATTTTCCAATGGGGAGGGGTGAGTCAACATGATGGACCAATAGTGGGGAAATCCTACTAATATGGTTAGCTACCACATTTTCCACACATCTCTTTCCCTAAATCTCATGTTAAAACTCTTGGAGGAGGAGTATCCACTGAATGAGGCGAGGCTTGGCATCAGGTTTCTTTAGGAGGAAATGAAAGGGAAATATGATCAGAGAAAAAAATGATTTTTTACCTAGTAAGATATGAACAAAAATTTTACAAGGAAACACTATAGGAAGAAGTAATTTTTTAGTGGTGGAGTATTTCTCCTGAGTCGGGCCAGGGGTACGCGAGGCATAAGAAATGACATGAGGAGGCTTCTCAACCGTTTCTGATAAAATTGCCCCAACTGCAAAGTTAGAGGTATCACACATATGTTTGAAGGGGAGATCCATCCTTGGTGGTTGGATGAAGGGAGGTGATGTGAGACTCATTTTTATTTAATTGAATACATCCTCGCATTTTTTATCAAAAAAAATTAGAATCCTTTTTCAATAACCAAGATAAGGGAAGTGTGATATTACTGAAGTATTTAATGAATCAGTGGTAAAAATCAACATGACCTTAGAAATATCAAACCCCAGGAACAAATTTTGGATTTGGAAGGGTTGAAATTAATTCAATTTTTGATTTATCCACTTGAATTCCCTCTTTTGAAATAACATGATTAAGAACTATCACTCATTCAACCAAGAAATCGCATTTCTCGTAATTTAATACAAGATATTATTCTATGCAATGATGGTGGATTGAACCTAGGTGAGACAAATAGTTATAAAAAGAAGTTCCATAAACTGTCAAATAATCCATTAAAACATCCTTGCAATTATCTAGGTACTCAGAATAAATACTCAACATACATCACTAAATAGTACCGGTGGAATTACATACACCAAAACGCATCCTTCTGTATGAAAATGTGCAGAATGGACAAGTAAATGTTGTGTTTTCATGATCCTCGTGTGCTATATGGATTTGGAAATAACCCAAATAGCAATCAAGGAAAAAATAATGGTACATACCAGCCAATCATTATAATATTTAGTCAATGAAAGGTATAAGAGAGTGGTGCTTCTGTATGGATTGATTCAGTCGATGATAGTAAATACACACTCGCCAACTATTTTGCACACGTGTTGGAACCATTTCATTGCTTTCATTTGACAGAACTATTATTCCTGTTGTTTAGTCACGATATTCACAAGGCTAACCTATTTACTATCAAATATAAAATACATGGTCCTTGTAGTATGTAATTTACTAACTTCCGATTTTACCACTTCAAGGAGAGTGGGATTCAACCGACGTTGATATTTTCTTACAGGCTTAGCCTCATCATCCAAAAAAATATGGTTCATACAAATAGATGGTCCAATCCTAGGAATATCATCCATTGTCCATCCTATTTACTTTTTACACTCTCTCAAAATATTAAGCAGTTTTTATTTCTATTTTTGAGAGTGGTTATTGGAAATAATGACTGGAAATTGCTCAATACCCTCAAGATAGTCATATTTTAAATTATACAGAACTGGTTTTAATTACAACGCTAAGGTTTTTGGACTAAGGGAAGGGATTTAGGAAGAGTGACGTCCATTAAAATATCTATGTACATTATCTGTTTTTCTAAAGATATAGAATATGTTGGAATGATATTTTCATAATCATCGATGGTCATGGGTACCTCATAATGAAAGGTTAAAGAAGATGAAAATGAATCAGAGTATGGGTTGGGGAGAGAATTGTGTGTGTGTGCATTGTTTGAGAGCACTTCCATCAAATATATAGGAAGACTCAAGTGCTCTTCAAATGGGTGTTTCATATCCTCAAGACTATTAAAACATACCATTTCTCCACCAAACCCCATAGGAAATGTAACATTGTTAATGTTGATTATCGTCTTTTCTGTTTTGAGGAATGGCCTCCCAAGTGTGAGGCGAGACTGTCTTTGGGTTTTGGTATCTTCCATATCAAGAATGTAGAAATCAGTAGGTAAGATGAGATTTTTAACTCTTACAAGGACTTCCAGAATCACTCATGTGGGATGCATAGTACTATAGTTGGAAAGTTTCAGGATAATGCATGATGGTTGAAGCTCTCCAACCTTTAGGGAAGTATAAACAGAGTGAGGAATTATAATGATGGAAGAACCTAAATCTATAATAGCATTATAAAATAAGTTATTACATATGGTACACGGTATGAGGAATCTTCCGGGATCCTTGAATTTGGTTGGAATTTCTTGTTTAATCGAGGCTAAAACATTTCTTACAATGTTGACTCTTTCATTCCTCTTCATCCTATGTATATGGTTGCAGAGTTCTTTGAGAAATTTGGCATAATGTGGAATTGCTTAACTATATCCAATGATGGAAAATTTACCTGAATTTTTTTAAATGTATCCATTATTTCTATATCAATATATTTATAAAAATTCTTCTTAGATTTACAATGTTTTTGGAGGGAAAGGAAGAGGAATGGATTTTTTATTTGAATCATCAATGATAATTACATTACCATTTTTATTTTTTTCCTTCATTAGAATCTATTATGTTTGGAGGAGTGTTTTCATTTGGGGGAAATACCTATTAGGAAGAATCCTTAGAAGCAGAAACATCTTTACCACTATGATGTGTAGGAACACATAAATTACCCTTGTTCTTCTGATTGGATATTGGTTGGGATGGTAGTTTTCCATAACATTGCATCTTAAGCTCACCGATAGTGTTTTTCAACTTCTCCACTTGAGTTCATAGGTCTCAAATTGTTGATTCTGTGGTATGTTAGAATTGGAATTTTTGGGTTTCCATTTTCATTACTATATTCTCGTGGCTTGGTTCAGATTTGGGAGTAAGAGGATGATTGTTTCGAGAAGTTGAAGGATAATATGGTTTTATACCTTGGCCTTGTTGATACCAATTCTACTTGGGGTAGCTTGAGTTTCATCCTTGTCGGTACTGGGGTTGTGCTTGCCACCTGGGGTTTGGATATGTCATGAATGGTTCATTCATGAAGAGAGGTGTTTATTGGAATGGACGCCCTGGGAACACGGCTCCACAAGACTCTGGTGAATCTTGAAGTTGTTATAATTGGTTAGAAAAATGAGTATTTTCAGAACAAATACCATAATGTAATGTAACTGGAGGAGAGTGTGAGTCACCGTGTGCTTGAGCTAATTTCCATAGAAGGGTATGCATCTCATAATTTTTATTATCTACCTTTTGTTCTAGGGCTGAATAACATACCTCATGAACTCATTGGGTTGGTTTAATTGCTCGTGTACCAAATTTTTGTGCATTTTGATCAATATTTTCTATTAAATTATTAGTGTAGGAAGGGGTTTTAGCAACCAAGGCACCACCAGTTTCTCCATCAATGGGGAGAGTAAGTTGGTGGTGATACTCTTTGAGAGGGGTTGAGTGTGTATATTAATTGTGAACACTTGGTGAATTTTGACATGTTTTGTACATAAGAGACTAAACACTCCTCTTTGGCGTCAGATTTTTAAATATTAAATCCTACCAACCCTTGAACCTCTGAACAACCAGTTGAAAGTCCTCTTGAGTAGCACACTAGTTTCTACTGGAAGAGAAATGAGGATCTTGGAAAGCATATGGTAAGATCACATGAACTCTGGGAGAAGAGCATAAATCTACATTCATATGTTTCTTGAGTGAGGAGGGAAAAATTATAGGTGAGGTAGGTTAAGACATGTTGCATTGGTGAATTAATGAAGATCAGAAAATTTGAATGTCCAAAAAGAAAAATGATAGGAAAATTGATTCCATTAAAGAGACATGATGAATTTCATTTCAAAAGTATCTTAGATGTTTTTAAAACTTTTATTTATGAATTTCATATGATTAGGATATTATACTTTTCCTAGGAGTGAAAATGTGTATGTGTGGGGGTGTGATCCTACCACGATTCACTGTTTTATTTCACCCATATACCAATGTATTCAACTCTTTTTGTATTGAAAATTACAAGTATAAAAAAAATTCGCTCCATATTTGATTCAATTATTTTTTGTTTAACACTGTAAAAATGGGCAATGTTACTTGTTTTGATAATTATATTGTAGGTGGAGATGATTTGGAGGACCTATGATGATGCCTATGAAAAATGGGCCAATCTGCACATGATCCAAGTATACTAGTATACTAAAACGAATTTTTATAATAACCGGTTATTTAAGTGGACTGAAACATTGTGGGATTGTCCTAAATTTCATTTTCTACATTTCATCAGAAGTAACTGAAACCCAATTCTTCCATTAATAGGACTATACAGACTGATCTTTCAAATAAATTGGATCTGCATGGGGTCAAAATATTTCCTCTATATGATGGAAATATCTCTTATTATATTCTATATATGGCTGCTAAATTTGACTTTGAGGTACACAATGGGTTGGTAAAAAACATTTCATTTTTGTCCAAATTCATTTATGACTGTCTAACCGGCCAAAACCATGGACCAACTGGATTCGTGAAATCTGGGTTCCCAAAACCACATCCCACATTGCCTATAAATTGGAACCTTGGGCACCCCATTTGGGAGTTCGAACCAGAGGCAATGTGCTACCATTTTGGATTCCAAAAAAATTACCCCACCAATAGTTTATGTTATGGAGTATATGTTAATTTCTACTTGAACATCTTCTTCTTCCTCTCCTCTTATGGGTTTCTAAACCCCTTTGATCACCCAGGGGGAACTTGATGAAATCTTGAGCATCATACCTGTATTATATTGAATGATCTTTTTAATTATAGATTTTTAGGTTGTTTTGAATAATCCTATATTATTATTTTATTTATTTAAGTACTGGAATGTTATTTTCAAGTCATATGATTAATTTGGGGGTACCCATTCCTGTGAGGTTTCACACACCGTACACAACTTCTTTTCCCCCTTTTAATTGTAGTGCAAGTGTTGTTCATATTTTTTAATTTAAATCAAATAAACATTATCATTTCCATGAAAATTATATTAATGGTAACACATTTATATAACATACAATCTTGGACAGAACATAGAGTTATTCATGTCTTTCTTTGGGGAGTTTCGGTTATGATGTCGAACACAAATCACCCAATCATCAGTGGTGTCCGGTGAATCATTGTTTGTTTTCAACAGAACCCTATGAGGTATCTTAGAAAAAACATAGTAACATTATGGTAATAGGTGTTAAAAGCCAGGTATTAAAAGATATATACCCCTTCTCTTGATTTTATAAAGGAGGAACATCAGAATATTTCCCCAGGATGATCACGTTTAATTACTTTTGTTAACTTCTACATTGTTTTATCGCATTCCTCCTTATTTTGGCGTATTAAATCATAAAACCCCCATTTTTTAAAAACCCCCATTCCCCTTTATAATTTTATAATCTGAACCTCATTCTAGAATTAATGTGCTAAGGATCCTTCAAGAGACGACCTATGGTTGCTGCAATACTGCAGAAATTCTAGTCAAAATTAAATAACTAATTTGAGGGGCTCAACAACGCAATCACTATCATGCCACACTTTACATTTTTATATGAATTCAATATATAACATTGTCCAAAATTTCTCCCATGTAATATATTACTCATCATAGACACCATGAATATTAATCTACAATATCCATGGTATTCCCCTTAAAAAGATAACAAAAAAGGGTTATAGTTCAATATAAATAATTTGATCAATCCAAGATAAATTTGAATATCATAATGATACAAGTAACATCCCACCACATAAAATTCTCTTAGTTCAGTTTGGTAGTTCATATATTTATATGTATAATCCCTAAGAAATATAAGGATGATAATAAATGACTAGGGGTTAGTAAAACATCATGGAATAATTTTCCCAGAGGACCATGCAGAATCTGAATATATAAAATAAAAAAACCAAAAAACCATATTATTCATTACTAATATTTATTCATTCCAAATTATAACCAAATAACTAAAATCATTAGAGTATAAGAGATAAATTAATAAAATACCACACAATGGAACCAATTGAAATCCAATAGAGAAAAATGGATGTGGCATCACTCTATTGCTTTAATAGAGAAATCAATTATTCAAATATCAACCCGAGGAAGTAAAATCATGATGTATCAATAAAAAAGTATGATTTATTTCCTCAATTTATATCTCAGTAAAAAAATCTCTTAATTCAATAAATTTACTAATAAAAGGTTGAGTATGAAGCTCTGTTGTATTTCCCCAACATGCTTCCCAACTCATTCTGTATAGAAAAGAACGCATCTTCTCACAAACTGAAATATTGTTTTACAAAAAGGAAAAAAGCAACAATTTAAAAATCTCAATCAATTTCAATTGAATTGAGTATAATTTATACTTAAATGAAAAATAATTTTAAAAAATTGAACTAGATCAGTTTTTCCATTCACTCATTCCACATGGAACACCCAGTCTATGTTTCCCACATACACACTATTATACTCTGTGACAATTCATTTCTTATGACTTGGTTTTCTATAATCCCCCAAGTGTTTATAAGGCGACCAATCTTTTAGTTCCCTATTAACACATAACATTTATTCAATGTCACAATCAATGATAATCAACTCACACAAAACATTACTAACAAGAACAAAATATATATAATTTGATTCCACAAAAATTACTTCTTCCCTTTAAAACATTTCAGAAAACATATTTCTTCCATTAAAAAAAATTAATTAAAAAATTAAATTGAAAATATAAAGTCCTTTCCAATTTCATGGGAAATTCACATGTTCCAAAATAATAATAATTGTTAAATACATCATTCTAAAAAATAAGGGTTTTATTAAAGAATCCATTAAATATTTCCTTTTCAAAAATAAGAAACAAATAGAATAAAAATCCTTCATTTTTTATACTAAGCTGTTAAGAGAGAGAATAAACCTACCACTCAATGGTTGATGAATAAGAAAAATTACACAAGTAAAATTCTAGAAAAAACATTAAATATATTTACCCAAATAGATCCATTAAAAATGTCATAGAAAACTACATGGATCATAGATCATTTCATTGATTTAAAAATGGATTTACACTGATCATTTCAGACATTGAAAAAAATGATTCAATAAAAAATGATTTTGGACCTAAAGGAATTGGAAATGATGCCTATTGAGAGGAGGAGTTCAAAGTAGAGATATATAAAGTGAATAATGAGAGGTTCAGGTCCCCAATCAAAGTGAAAAGATAATTTTCATATTATTTAAGACACATCAAATATTTATTCCACAATATTTTTCAAACTATGTGTCAACAATGTGCGTGATAGTATCTCTAAATCAGAGAGTATCATGGTTTCTCCCCATTGTATGTAAAACCATATACCAAACATTAAATTATATTATCCATAAATTATAGGGGTTCATGGTTGTTCCATAAATATTTCTAACCCATTCACCAATGATCCACGTGCCACAATACAAAGGATCTCATAATGCATCCTTTTTCAAGGTCACCCTTATGGTCTGGCTGAACTGTGTGTCTTCCTTGTGACCCCAAAAAACTCATTTCATGGTCTCCTCGATATAGTTCTTGGTTTCCTATAACTATAATCTTTTAATCCCCCAAACATACATAAATAATACTGAAACTCTAAACAATCAATCCAAGAATTATATAACATCAAAATATTTAAGGACATGGTAAAATAATTTAAAATTGGTGTGTCATATTCCCCCACAATTTGTATTTTTCCTCAAAATAGTCGATATTGGTGTATAATTGGAATTTTTCAACCAACATTTCCTTCAATTACCTTTCATGTTCCCATTACTCTTCCTGAATCAAACCATGCATCTATATGAATCATACAAAAAATATAATTTCCCTCGAAAGAGATTATCTTTGCCTATATAAAATTATTATCGGTAGATGAATCAATGTAGATCTGGATCAAGATTAATATGGAATCATGTAATATAATTTCTAGGATAAGGTTGGTACTTGTTTTATTTAGATACAGGTAACACATTTTTCACTGTTATGAAGAGCTAGATAGAAAATCCAACCAATAACCCACTTCTTCATTTGTCTCTACAATCTCAAAATGTCCAACGTACCGAGGAAAAAATTTTCCATACATATTAAAACAATGATATTGTATCATTGGATAAATTATTAAGAAAATATGGTTACCCATATAAAATGATAAAAACCAATAAATACGATCCAGATAAAATTTTGAATTTCTCTGAGCCGTCCTCATCCTCTTTCTAAATATATTAATTTTGTATTTTTTCTTATGCACATGGATAGGCCTAATAAGTGATCTATCATTGATTTCCACCAAAAAAGTGGATTATAACATGGAAAATATTATGATAGTTTTAAAGGATCATTATGTATTGAGGGATGATATCTATTTTGTTATTATAACTCTATTAATAGTATATAATCCTCCCTCTAGCATCCAGAATCCATAGAAAATTCTCTAAGAATTCCTTCTAACATTTAGGTAGTCTGATTATATTTTCCAACCAATTGAGGATGTTAATGACTTTTTATAGTCAATTAGTAACAACGTAATTACATTAAAGATTTCCATATTTGAGATTTAAACCCGGGATCTTTGAAAGACAAAATTGAAACATGTAAACAATGAAACTTTAATAATTTAAAGAGGTTGTGTTTTACATAAATTCTAACTTATTAGACTCACGAATAAATATGAGGTTATATAACATTGTATTTAATTCAATAATATCCCATATGACCTCATATAATCGAACCATTCATGGTATAACTATCACTAAATCGATAGATATATACTCTGATTTCCAATTCTCTCATCAACTAAATCATCTTTTGAATGCTATGTTAAACAAACCTTATTGAAATTTGGAAGCCGAAGTATATTATACCTAATACAATTGTGAAACAATAATATGATATATTAAACACTATATAGACCTCATTTCTAGGGTCCATCCCATAATGGTAACCTAATCATTATATTTCAAAATTATTTCCAGACATTTTGGATCAGAATTCCGGTCATAGTTATCAATCTCAATCAGACCAAAAATAAATGAAATGGGAAATAAAACCCCACATCAACTTTATCATAACAATCGATATGAATATACATTATGACCATCATTATATTTGATTTCTTGATGATTTTTTATTAATATGACTAAATGAATTCCTACTCAATGAATCTAAACTAAAATATCATTGTTAAATTTTATACATAATATCAAAGTAGATCATACGTAGATATTCCAACCATATTTATTTCGTTATAGTAAAATATTTTTGAGAGAGGATGTGTAAAAGGATTTTATAATATATGAACACCTTAAAATTGTCAAAAATGAGATAAGGATTCCATTATTTCAATGCATGGATTATAGAAGATAATTCAAAATCAATTTCATTGTAATTCATCTCACATGCCTTTAACTATATTTGTCTTTATGTCACAACATGTCCACCCATCCTGAGTAAAAATCCCAACCCAAATCTATATTCATCAAAATAAACCTCACAGGCTCATCATGGCTTTTGAAAAATAATAAAAATTGATAATGTAAGAAAAATCTAAAGCAACTCAAAATATTTTTTCCAAGGATCATTAAATTATAATGAAATTACTTTCCTTTTTCAATGATTTCACCAATGATACAGGGAATGATATTTCATAAACAAAGAATCTCAAATACCTTGCAAAAATTTAGAAAATATTTTTCTCAAATACAATATCTATTGGTTTCAAAGAGATAAAAACATCAACAATTTAATTTCATCTTCCTTCAAATATTTAGTTTACAAGGAGATATAAATCATGAATGTAGAAATCGTACTTTGAAAGATCATTATAAAAGGAATTTTACTTTATGATACAAAATATTATAGACAATAATTGTTTGTGACTGAAATTATTCCAAGAATAGATAAAGGTGTCATTAAAGAATAACACAAAAAATGAGCCATGATACTACTAAAATAATCTATTGATAAATTTCATAAACATGTTAGGTGAATTCATATGATTTAAGGTCATAACTATATATTCATAATGACCATAAAATATCTAGAAAGAATCCTCCAGGATATACTCATTCTAGACATTAATTTAGTGATACATAAGTTGTAAATAAATCCTAGAAAACCACTAGGCACAACTCCATTTATCAAATAGAGAATCAATTAATGTGAGTTGATAATATGTCATCACATAAAATGGATGAAAATATGATAATACATTGAAATACAAATAGTTCTATCTTTTTTCATTTAAAAACAACTAGTGCTTCATATGGTGATACACTATGTGAAATGTACCATTTTTAATACAATTCTAATAAATGAACCTCATGTTCCCTTCATTTCATTTTATTCCATCCAAAAAGATGAATTTTACATAGGACCAGTCCATAAAAAAGATCAACAATAATTACAACTTCTCATTCTGGTGGTGAACTAGACAAATTATCAAGAAATATATGAGGATATTTTTTAATGATGTTTGGGAAAACTATATGAGTTTTTTTCATCAAGAGAGTCTAATGTAACATATTTCTATTAAAATGAGATAGTAATTCCCACCAATACCAAAGTATTTAATCATATTTCATTCACATTAAAATCTCCTTTAATGATATACCCAACACTATACAAAGATGCAAAAATAATATATTGAGTATAAAAAATTATGTGGGATATAAAAGATATTAACCTCTCTAATAACAAAATATGTTCAGAGATTTCCATCTCAAGAATAGGGAAATCACAAACAAACTCTGCATCATTGAGTGAAATAGAGCATGTAACACTCCTAATGTCTCAAAAATATTGATGGTCAAGATGCATTTTACGTTTCAATACAGAATGTATCATTTGAACATGGAATCATATAAGATTCAAAATAATAGAAGAAACAAAATATTTTTAAAACCTAGTATCAAAGAAACATTCATTAGTGTATTTTTCAATAGAATATTACTTTACACTATTAATGGACCATATTGATAATCTATGATATTGTTTTAGTCAAATACAACTACTTACATAGTGCACCTGGAATTTCATTATTCATATTCTGTAGTTGTAATTTAATATCTGATATTGATGTGAAAGGTGAAAAACTATAGATTCACTTTATCGGGAGTGATTATAATATCATCTCAATAGTCCTATATTTTCATAAGATGTTAAAAAAATTGATACATTTCCATTTTTTATCATTTAAGTCCCCATAAAATAACATTTCCAATGTCCCATCTTTCCACAATTCTGACACTCCAGCATAAAATTCATGAATTATATCGTGACATGATCATAAGATCCACACTGAGTACTTATCATATTGCTTTTAGGTCACATAAGAAATTATGTTGATATAGTTTTCTTGGTTTGAGGTCTTCCTCCACCTTGAGAATAATATTTCCTAGTTCGCCATATTCATAAAAAAAGATTTCCCACATATTACTATCTGGAGAACCATTAATCCTCTAGTAAGATTTACATAAATATCTATTTCATTCACTATCACTTAATTAACTGTATTTATATAATATATGTTATAGTGGGGAAATATATTATAATGAATCATTATTCAGATTCCATAATGATTAATTTGTCTTCAATTACAAACTTGTAGCTACCTCAAGAGAAAAATGTTTTATGTTCATTAATATAGATGTGTACTCCAAAATTAATATATTCATATTCTTTATGATAAACAAATACATTTTTGGGATATCTAGAATGTAACTAAATATAATTTTTTATTGAATAATTCATTAAATTCCAACAGTGTACTCCCTAGTTCCAGTTTCGTGTGAACAACTAAATCCCACTATTACCATGAATGATCCTCAAGTATGTATACTACTAACTTGAACATTAGCTCAGTCGGGGAACCATGTAAAACAAAAATATTGTTTTTTTAAATATCCAATCTTCCAATTTTTTTAGGAAATAAATACGCTCTAAAATATCCTTGTATTATATTCCTATAATTTAATAGAATAATCAATTTATAAGGGTTCGTTATTTTCATTTCCTTTAACACAAGATTCAAAACAATGAACAATTCTATAAAGAAGAAATTGGTTCATATATGGAATATGTGTTTCTAAATTTTTTGAAACCTCATCTTGTTGATTTCTATGTCTTCTACCTAGTTCTTTTTTGATAAAGAAAATACAACAGACCACTTAGTCATCAACACTAGAAACCAAATGCATATTATATTCGAAATCTCCCTATGAAAAGATCATTACAATCAATATTTTAAAAAATAAACCATTTTAACCTAGTTCGAAAAATCATCAAACATTAGATAAATAATTCAATCCTATAGGGATGTCTCACTACTTATTCATGATTTGAAATACTCCTTAGCTAAACCCATTACGATGAAATGAAACCACGTTTACTAGTGTGTTAATGAATTTATTATACTATTACCATTGTAGAAATGTGATGTTATATATAAAGAGTTCAGTTATGATTATTTATGCTATACATTAAAATTAAAAACATTCCTTCATCCCTAGTACCAATCTATGGTAACATACCGACCATGACTGGAACCATTTGTAACATAATACTTAAACCCATTAGCTTCGTTTATGGTTGGAGTTGCTAATATCCATTATGAAATCCCCATGAGTCCAAAGTATGGATGTAATGAACATAGTAATAGTAAAACACCAATGAATTATTTGGCCTAAATAAAGTATAAAATCATAAAATAAAAAATAAAAAAAACCAATATGTATTATAAGATGCATGACTAACAATGATACAACTAAAAGGAGAACAAAATAAATAGGGTTATCAAAGTAATAGTGACACTGATTTTTTTTAGACACTGGAACAAAATTAAAACCAATGTATTAAAATTGATGTGGAAAAATTAAATATAATCCAAAAAATACAATATCCAATGTCAAATCATTAAATAATTGATCTTTTACGAATAGTTACACCATGTGAATAATTTTTTTTAAATTCAACCTTCATAAATATGTATTTACATGCATAACTCATTTAAAACTATAAAATGTATCATATATCACATCATTATCCTAAAATAACTTGATTGCTAAAATTCCTTCCTTATATACTAGTGAAAAAATCATCCAATCCTCAAATATTTCATAAATATAATGATTTTTTATTTAATTCATTAAATAATATATATACCATCCCATGTTAAAGAACGTATGAAAGATGAATAATTCATGCACCACACATATATGACTATATTAGAATCCATATAATCTTTCCTATGCTTCATCAATAAACTATCTGAGTCAATGTGTTATTTTTTATGGCCCCCCTTTATCTTAGAATATCTCTCTTTACTACATCACATAATAAATACAAATATTATGATTTCTCCCACCAAAAAAATAATTATCTCTGTATAACATAATTTATACATCATCATATAAGAATATCTATTCCATAATAAAATATTTCAATGGAAATCTGCAATCAGAATCCCCCATGGTTGGTAGTTTAATAGGGAATGATCCATGAATCCCGCCTCAAATCCGACATGAGTTGGAGAAAAAATTATAAAGTATATAAATTGTAATATTAGAATAATTACCATCTCTAACCCTATAAATATAACGGATACCACAATCCTAGGTTAAATTACTCAATATCGCGACAATAATAAAAAATAAATGTAATTTCATATAAGCAAATCTGCTGCAATGTTCAATACAAATGACAAGATTCAAGGAAAATAGAAACTACACTAAAAAAATTAAATCATCATGTCTTGAGCTAGTATGGGTAATCATATTCTATTAATCTAAAAAATAAATTTTTAAAAATAGTATATAGATTTTGGGGTGAGCATATAATTATAATCTGTAGGACCCTCCCTAAAACACTAATTTCTTGTCGATGAAGTATGTTAATGTTGTAGAAAATAAATTATAAAATTGGATGATGTGAAACCCTGGGATATCAACCAATGCATCTTAAAATTGGATCAATATCTAAATTCATATAGAATATAAGTATATTAAAATGCATAGTATATCATGTTAGGTATCCAACACCCACTTCTCCACTATCCAAGTCACCCATACAACAAAAATATATATATGATGGAACTCTAATCCCTTATCATATCTATATATCATAGCCTTGTACAACAACCACATACTAAAACCTCAAACCGGGGAATGATAAAAAAATCATATAGTAAACAATTTTTCCTCAAACTATATCCAAGAACACAACTCGTTATAAAAGGATACATGGGAGAGGATTAGTTATACATAAATTCTCACCACATCCTAGGGGTTGGGAGTTCAATTGATACATAAAATAATGTATGGAAAATGGACAGGTTAGCTAAATGAGTGGTGTTTAGTATGAAATAAATTTAAATATAAAATAACATATAATAACACAAAAATACCATCTTAAATCGTATTATATAAATATTACCCTAAATCATTATCCTGACAGACTTTATTAATTCCATATAATTATTATAACCACCACTAACAACAAATATTATAACAAAAAGTGATACTATCTAGATAAAAAAGAAAAAAAATTATTTATATATCATCAGTATTTTATTGTTTTATATAATCCACCACAATCCTATTTATAATTCATTAACATGATTAATTATTCCACCTTATTTTCGTTTAACGACTACCAAATTCATTAATCACTATATTAAATGCAGTATTTCATATATTCATCTATTCATTATATTATCAACATATTTTCAAACAAATTCACCTTTTTAATTAATTTAGTCATAATATCCATATTCAAGGAAATACTATCCTCTATTATAAAATCAAATATTTCAAACTTCATATGACTAACCCGACCATGATACCCTCACAAACCGATAATAAACCAAAACCATCATATACCAAAAGGGTGTTCCTGATCCCCAATGGATATAGATTAGAATCTAGGAATCAACAACACCCAAAGGTAATAATGTCTCCCAAACTGATGTAAAAAACATGGAATACATGTATGAAGTACAGTGAAGTATCAGAAAATATAGCATGAAGTGCATACCGTAACAAAAAGTAAATATAAAAAGTGATACAACTCAAAGTAGCTTACAATATCCTAGATACAAGTCCAACAAAAAAGGACATATAAAACCAAAATAGATAATCCATATTAATGCGTGGTAAAACTCCCATTATCCCACAAATAGCTACCCAGGGAAAACTGAATGAAACCTCACCGCCTTACTATGGAACCATACCATTCCATACAATGAATGAAATTACAAGGTCTACGCACCAAAGAAGTGTTATGCAGGGTTTGAGAACAACATGACCTGTAGGACCCCACCATAGTGTTCCATATGAAGTCTCTATACCAAAATAAAAAATGTTAAACAATAATTATATAATGAATGATAAAATGTTAACCAAATTTTATATAAAAAGAAATTTATGAAATATCCCCATTTTGCACAGTTTGAAATAATATAGGAAAAATAGCTGTAAAGAATTTAAAATATATCAAATCAGTCAAAGAAAAAAATGTATCATATATCATATAAATATTAAAATTTATCCAAATAATAATAATATATTACATCACACAAATGATCACTATAGGTTCTGATATCTATAAAACTCGTACCCAAACATACACAGTCATGTGAATCAAGTATTTAGTGATATGAATAAAATATAAAGGGAAATGAAAACCCCAGTAAGTGAGTATCACAATAGGTCTAACAGGGCCCATGAACAATAGGTACCGGGATTAGAGGAACACCATATGAGTGAACCCCCAAAATATATAAATGGACGTGCCCTATGACTACACCTTCCACCTATGTACCCAAGGATTATGATGAGCTACGCATTAAAAAAACAATATAAAATATTTCATGGAAAACCATTCCATAACTCCACTTTATAATGATTTCAAAATAAAATTTATTTTTCCAAGAAAATGGAAAACTATCTATTCTCAAAAAACCATTTTCACAAATGAAATTCAATATTTAATATTCATGTATAATATTTTTTATAAAATAAGATAAGTATTGTACATCCAACATTGGATTATGGTATAACAACCTAACTAAAACATTGATACCACACACTAGAAACAACATGCACCATCCTGGGAGAACACAAAGATAACAACGGAGGCCATAGAATCATTCATTACATCTTAGAAACATTTCAACAAGAAATGTGGTCTATAGATAAGATGACACAAAATATAATTCAAGAAACTCACATGTCACACCACAACTGAAAAAATAGTCATCTTATAAAGGAAGGACACACAATATATCCTGAAAAGATCACGGTAATAAATAAAGAAATAACAATGGATCTAAATGCATTGAACAAAAACATTGTTTCAACCAACGAAAATGAAGAAGCATAACAGAGAGACACAATGCCACCAAAATGGTGATTAATCGTTGAATGAAATTGTCATGAAAGTTTGAATATCCTCAAAATTTTTTAGGAGAGCTCCTAGGTATGATAGACAAGGATCCATTTGAATGAAAATAAAATTAGATGTGCAGTGTGGTAAAAACCACTAATTATAAAACATTCAGGACATGAAACAATTTCACAATGTGAACTCACTGATTTACAAGATATGTCGAAAAAAACCACCAATTAAAAATTATTCTTACGGTCATTTACATGATCTGTAAATATTTTATACTTTGAACTGGTTAATGAAATCATCCTAGTAATAAATTCACATTATGTGACACTTTCATGGTGTGAAAGTGTCTAATATAATTATTATTCATAAACACATATAAAAATATCGTGTATCACTCTATATCCCAAAGTGAGTCATCATAATCATAATTCAAATTTATACCATGAATCCATTAATTTTGCAAACATAATATCCCATAATTTAGTTGATTTTCCCAAGAAAATACTATTTATCCTTAGAAGTCCCAAAACACACCAAAAAAAGTGGTAAACATATTAGGGGAAGAAAATTACTTAAAAAGATGTAATATAATGTTACAAAAACCCCACCATAAGATGTTTTGTCTATGGGAAGTAATTTTGATGAATCGTGTCTAAAAATAACTAAGTCCACTGCTCCCTAATCAACGAGTTAGGCTCCCATGTCTCATGAGAATAAGATATTTCTATCCATAGTACATTGAAAAATGGAATAGTCTTTCCTTGCAATACATTCACTTGATTGTCAAAATTCTCCACTGGTTTCTCAACAATATAAGTGTTGGACTCTAACTCAATCTATTCATAACTCATAATGTGAGAATGATCCGGATGGTACTTATTAATCTAAGATATGTGGTAAAAATCATGAATGCCTACCAAATAGAACTAGGAATTCCAACTAATAAGAAACCCTCCCAAGTATCATAGTGGCCACAAATGGTTATACATATCTCAGAGCCAACATTCCTTATTTTCCAAGCCGATGGTGTCCCAATCGAGGAGAAAATTTTAAGAATACCTTGTCATCAAAAAAATATAAATGAAGATTCCAATGATCATCATATAGTTTCTTCCAACTCAATTATTAAATAATAAATAAATGTATATATATATATATCTTAATTTATTATTGATGTAACCTAAACGAGACTCAGTCCCAAAAGAGATACCTCCCCCAGATCATCCCAACAATGAGGTTACATGAAAAATAGATCAAAAAATTATTCAAAGGGAGATATTATAATAAATGATTGATAATTTATTTTCTAAGAAAACTCAAACAATCCTAGATGGATATCACTTGATTAACTAAAATCAAAGATTCTATCATGGATGATATCCTCTCAGATCAGAATATAACATTCCCTCTAACTGTCTCTCTATGGATGGCAGATTTTACTCAACATGACATGAGTACTCATCGACTCATTGATACTATTAAGGAAACATAAGGTAATCATAGGATACATATAAAAAACAATGGAAGAGGAATACCCATGTAAACTCACAAAATCATGCACATATATCATATCCAGGGCATCAACTTTAATTATGTCCTTAATCAGAAATATGGGAGAAGACTTTGATAACTGACCAATCACCTACCAGATAGCACTAATTCCTTGGTGAGTCAATGTTAATAAAAAAAATTCTATGAACACCTCATCCCATTTATAAAGTGGAATAAAAATAAGTTGTAGAAACTCATATGTTTTCAAAATGTATTCCTTTATCTTTTTGCAGGTATAAAAATGGGACACATAATCAGAAATGTTTCACTTCACACATAGTCAAAAAAATCTCCATATCATATCATAATATATATTTTTAGTTACTATATGAATGGTATATAAATAAATTTTACTATGAAAAATATATCCTCACAAATGTTTGGACAATAAATTGAGTCAAAATGGGGAGTACCTTATCATGGGAGAGACCAACTAGAAACGATCACCCCACAATATAAGGTTTTATGAATTCCTATGAAATAATAATCTTGAAGATGATCCTATAGAATAGACTCAAATAGAGATCATTATAATTGAAAATTATTCAGAATGATATGTAAAATATCCTCCTGAGTACCTAGAGGCAACATAGTGAAGAGTTCTATAGGGTTCCTCTTCTCCTTTAATTCTAGAACAGATCATGATGGTAATTTTCTACTGAGATCATATAAAAATAAAGGAATCATACCGGGGTTGTAACAACCCAGGTATTGATAGAATAACTCATTTTCCTATTTATTAGTATAAATTATATAGTTATATTAGTTAGGAAAATATTATGTAAATTTAAATAAAAAATGAAAATAGTTTTATCTAAAATCTTTTCTTATAAGGTTTTATACAAAATATTAATTTCTAAATATTCAAATTTTAATTTGATAAAATTAATATTAAATTTTAAATAATAATACCATAATTTAACTTGGGTGATATTTTGGTAATTTTTGAATAATATTGAATTTTCAATGAATAGTAATAAATAAATTTTTTTATATGAAGTCATATATTTAAAGTAAATTAAGTAATTTACAAGTATAAATATGTTTCGAATATGTTTTAATGTAACATAAGGATTATTTATTTATATTTTTTCAATATAAATAATTTTTAATCCCAATTA
Organism: Viscum album; assembly: GCA_963277665.1. Taxonomy (NCBI): domain Eukaryota; kingdom Viridiplantae; phylum Streptophyta; class Magnoliopsida; order Santalales; family Viscaceae; genus Viscum; species Viscum album. The sequence continues at coordinate 1,325,542,675 of OY728161.1, read as the reverse complement.
TAATGGTTTTTAGTATAATTTTTATGGGGTTTAAAACTGGTTTTTATATAAATTGTTTTATAGTGGATAATGTTTCTACTTTTTAATTTATTAAAATAATCTATAATGTGGAATTTTTTAAATGAAATTTAATAATTATATATTTATACATATTAATTTTTTTTTCATAAAATGATTATTATTAGTCATATATTTTATATTGATGTATATTTTTCAACAAAACTATTATTCTAAAAAACAATCCATCTCACCACATTTACAAGATTAATAGAAAATTAAAAATTTACATTTATATGAATTGAGTTGGAAAGAATTGATTCAATATTTGAAATAAGAATAATTTTTACGGTATACTATGAGCAACATAATTTTATACCATAATTATTAGTGAAAATAGTTAAAAATAATCACAACTGTTAGGGTAAAAATGGGTTTACTGGGGGATTAAACATTAATCTTAAGGGTAACATAACCTATAAGATAATCTAACACAAATTTTATGGAAGTATTTAGACACAATACCTTATATTATATATAATATACTATTATTGGAGACTAGTTACATGAAAAAAATGTGGTTGGAATTCACTCTTTAAAAAAATTACAAGTTTCCCAATCACCCAAATTATAAAAGGCATCACCTATCCTTCAAACTTTGAACCTTCAAAACCAATTGGTTAGGCCAATACCTGACCAAATATTTTCTAAAATTACATCCTCAAATATTATGATAATTAATTTGGGTATAAATTCAACCGAGGAACTTCTTTTTTGCAAACCAAAAGGAGTTGCATGAAGAAGACAAATGTAAAGACAGACGTGACGAATCTGACTCAAGGTAAGTGTCTTCATCTAAATTTCTTTTCATTATGGTATTTTATGATGTAATGAACCTATATAATTTTATATATTGAATATATAGACACTTAAAATTATATACCATTAATTTATCTATTCTTATTATATTTAATTTTATTTTAATGTTATTCATTAATGGGGTTTATGTTTCAAGTGTTTCCCAAGTGATAAGGGACTTTACATTCAAAAAACATATTTTAATTTTTTTCATCCAACTATTAATTTTCCATGTATAGTTTTATAAAATTACATTATGAATTTTATTATATGGATACAAAATATTTATAAATTATAATTTTCCATCGTTTTGAAAAAGTAATATTTTTAGGTGATTTATATAGAAGATTTTTAAAAAAGATGATATGAATGTTCTATTCTTATAACAGATAATGACTATCAATTTTACACCACCATGTCTATTATTTTATATATATCTTACTTTTCATACTTTCTGGGTTTATACAAATAATACACTTTCCCACTTTTTTTGGTAATTTGGTATTGAAAATGAGTTTTCAAATAAAAAGGGTATTTTTCAATAAAAAATAGGCTTTTAAAATATATGTATATATTTATATCCAAAATTGATTTGTTTGTGATTTTAAACGACCTTATGAAAAGTGAAAGAATTAATTTTTTTCCAGGTTATGGTTCTTGAGCACTATACCTAAGAAATGAGCGCTTCAAGATAGCACCAGATGAGATTGTTATAGCTTATACGATGGGGAGACCAGATATCCTCATGTGATACCATTATAGAATATACTATGGGCATCCAAGAAACAACCGATTTTGATTTTTATAACTTATAGGATGTTATGGAAAAAATAGTGTTGGGTGAGCCCATTAGAGCTTATATTAGGGGGCAGACTAGACAGTTCTGGATGACCCCATTATAGACTAAAAAATTGGTAAACCTTGATTGAGATCAAAAGAATTGGGTAAAAATTATATTGAAATTCTTCCATAAGGTCATTATAAATAAAAAGGTTCTTCAAAGGGTTTTATGAATATGGTGCTCTATATAACTGATAAGGGTTGTTAAGTGTGTTTCATGTGTTTTAAATGACATCTATGAGAAAAACATGTGTCTTTGAATTGAAAATACATTAGTTATTTTAACTAAAAAAGATTGATGTAAAGGTAAATATTTTATGGTTATAATGTGTTAATTAGAGTAATAATTTCCTTTATTTTATATTCCTTACATATATTTTTTCCTCATCCCACTTCATGAAATGTTTTTATTAGGAAGGGAAAGGGAAAGGACAAAGTCAAGATGAAATTCAGGAGGACTTTTCATGAAACAAATATTATTTTGATTTAAAATTTTTTATATGGTGGGAAGATATATAAATATAAAAATTGTAGAGATTATTATATGGATTTATAATATTTTATTTATAACATAATTATAGAAAACTATAATCTTGAAAAGATCCTCAAGGTGAAAGATTGTTAATTATTGGATAAAACTCTAGATTTTGTAATAATTAAGGATGAGCCTTCTAGTTGATATCAGAGGATGGTTTTCATAACTATATTATTTAGTATAATGTTAATACAATTCCCTTGAAATATTTTACGTTATGGTAAAATTGAAATGTTATAGCATGTAATGATAAATGTGATACTTAATCTAAAATACTCTTATATAAGATGGTTTTACATAGAAGAAACAAGGAAGCTATAGTGGGAAGGCACAAAGAAGAAAGTATTCCTCTAAATCAACATCTTGAGATTGTTGGAATTAGAGAAGAACAATTTGATATAGTGATGACTTAATTTAAACATGTTATAAATGGTTCTGATATCTTTTCCAGATAAGAACTTGATCTACGCCAAAAAACATGTTTATTGTGGATTTTTTCAAGTGAAAAAATCCTCCATATTTTAGTGTATATTATGATCATGTAACAACCAAATGATGGATTAATTCACTGATGAATATATTTTATGTCATGGGATATTTATAACACAAAAATTTAACTCTTTCCATTTATTATTTTGAAGGTGAAGCTTATTTATGGTGGTATTTGATTAAGCATACCAAAGAAAAATATTATCTTGATTCCATGGAATGTAAAAAATTCCTAGATATTTTACTTCAGAAATAATTCCCTTTGTTTGTTTGAAACGAGATGGAAAAATAATTACTATAATTGAGGTAGAAGTATGAATATTTAGTATATGCATATAAAAAAAACTACACAATATTTTCTAGGTATGTGAAAATTTTTATCCAAAACACTAATAGTAAAATTAATATATTTTACTCATGGTTGATTCCATGTTTATGATTACCACTTGATACATAAGAATTTAAAAGATACAAGAATGTGGTTCATTTTAAAGTTAATGTTGAGATGTAGTTGGGTGACACATATGTTCCTTGACATGACATAGTAAGAAAAGGTCTTGTTGGTGGGAAACAGGGAAGAAACCAACCAATATGTCTAGAGGCAAGCCCCCAAAATTCAACATTTTTGGAAAACAATATTTCAAGGAAGTATGGATGGGATATATGGAGGGTTTTCAATGTGGTCATTTTGGCAATAGATCTTGTGACTATAAGGAAACGAGTCAAGACCAACCAAATTTTGGGGTAACCAATAGCCATCTAATGGTGAGGTGTTTCAGTTGAAATGAGTTGTTTCCTTATTCTAATATATGTCTAATGTTAGTTTCAATGGATGGAAATCAACTTTATAGGAAACAAAAACGTGTAAAGAGATAATTCACTACTTCTATAGTTGATGTTGTGATATCAAATGAGGTGGTGATAGGTATGTTACTTATGTATTTGAATCATCCCAATACCATATATTTTAGATATTTGAATCCATTTTTATACCATTTAATGTAAATTGGGAATATCTCCTCATGAACCTAAGATTGAAATTTTGGTTAAAAATCAGGGCAGAAATTTTACAAAAACAAAAAAAATTATATGATTATTCCGATTATTATTAGTGGGATGGTATTTGATAAAAATATTATTAAACTAGTTATAATAAAGTTTTATATCATTATTAGTATGGATTATATTTTAGTTGATCATTATAAGATAGATTTCAGTTCTAATAAAGACATGTTCAATGATTTTGTTCCCTTGTTAACTCGCCAAGATGCTAAGAAATTGACTTGAGGTAGCAATGAATGCTATCAAGAAAATATTAATAAAAATAAATAGATTATTAAAATTTTGAATGTTCCAAAAGATGAATACATGTATGTATATCTTGATTATTTTCATGGTTTTATTCTTAATCAGGACATTGAGTTTACTATTAAATTAGTAACTAATGCTATTCCTATTTCTAAACCCACTTATCAAATGGCTCCAGTGGAACATTATAATTAAAAATGTTATTTTAGGAGTTCTTAGATAAATGATTCCTTCAACCAATCACTTCACCATGAGGTTCTCTTAGTTTTTTGTTAAAAACAAAGATAGGTCAATGAGAATTTTCATTGATTATAGTCCCTTGCATGACATCACTTTTAAGAACAGATATACTTTTCCTCATATAGATTCTTTTTTTGATCATTTCAAAGGTGATTAAGATTTTCTAAATGGTAACCTGAGGTCAGGGTTACAACAATTAAAATTAAAGGATATAGACATTTATAATTCTTTGTTTCAAACAAGATACATGCACTATGAGGTTTTAGTTGTGATTTTTCGGTTATGTAATGCACCTAATTTATTTCTGGACCTTATGGAAATGATTTATTATAAGTTTTTGAAAAATTATATGGGTACATTTATTGATGACATTATGGTATATTATAAACATCAATAGAAATATAAAAGACACATACGGATTTTTTTAATACCCTAAATGAATAGAATATTTATGGGAAATTTGGTAAGTGTTAATTTTGGTTGAAAATAATTCCCTTCCTTGTATATATTTCTTCTAAATATGGCATAACTATTTACCCATTTATAAAATTTGTTGATGAATTTCCAAGACTCATAAATATCATATTAATTGTTATTTTCATGGAGAAGATGATTTATACTGGTGTTTTTTTGATAAATTTTCTATGTTGTCTATCTAACTAACATTGTTAACATGAAAAGGAGTTAAATCCATCTGGAAAATGGATTTTGATGATTGTATTCATGAAATAAATAGAATATTGGTGAATTTTCTTGTTTTGGACCCTCCTTTTATAAATTGTGAATTCATCATCTAAAATGACGATTCATTGAATGTAATTTTTTGTGTACTAGTGTATAATTATTAGATAATTGCATAATATTCACATTAGTTTAAATCACATGAGTTTAATTAACCTACACATGATTTGGAATTAGATGTTGCGATTGTTTCTTTAATGACTTATATGCATCATTTGTATGGAGTAAGGCGTAAAATATATATTGATAATTTTTTTTGAAGTATATATTCACTCAAAAATAATTGAACATGAGACATAGAATATGGATGGAATTGAAAAAGGATTCTGATTGGAAGATTCATTCTCATCCAAATAAAAGAAAAAAAGTGCTCATTGCTTTGAGTTGAAAAAAAATGCAACATTAAACATGTTAATTTTGTAATGTGACCCTTGGGATAATTATTTCATAAATACTATCCTAGATGTTTTGGATATAGGGATATCCTCTGTTTTGTTTCATGTTTTAAAGTAGTTTACAATGTCAAAAAGAATTAAGTGTGCTCAAAAAGAGTTCCAATATTTGCATGAAAATTTTGAATATGTAAATATGGTTAAGTATATGGATTTTAATATTGATGAAGAAGGTATTTTATGATTTTATAGAAGCTTATGTGTGCCTTGTTATTACCAGTTGATGTAATAGTTTTTATGTAAAGCTCATAGTTCTCTATTTTCAATTCATCCAGTTAGCACAATGATATACAGAGTCATTTGGGTGTATTATTGGTGGGATAGAATGAAAAGTGATATTTTAGACATTACCATGGAGTTTTGAATTTTAATAATGATTAAATAGAATGAAAATTACCAAAGGGTATGTTTAAAACTTTTCTATTTCTAGAGTGAATATGGGAAAATATATCCATTGATTTCCTAGAGGGATTACTAAGGACATTATGAGGTGACAATGTGATTTGTTTTATTGTTGATCAATTAACTAAATAATCACATTTCCTTCCCATTTCAGATTAAATTTCATTATATAATATTTCTCAATAGATTCTAGAAAATATAGTAATGTTACTTAGAGTGTTGCTATCCATTATATCAGACCATGATCAGAAGTTCACAGATAATTTTTGGAAGGGACATCAGAAGTCATTTAGAACTAAATTAAGTTTTATTATATATTTTAATCCTTAATTTGGTAGAAATTCTGAGTGGATGAATCAGACCATGGATGATGTTCTTTGTTCTTATTCAATGACTTACTAGGGAAGTCACGATCAACAACATTGTTTGGTATAGATTTCTTATAATATTAGTTTTCATTATAGTGTATAGATATAACCATTTGGGAAATTGCATGGAATGAAGTGTCAGACACTAGATTTTTTGGGATGAATTTGGGGAAAGTATGGTAATGGGACAATATTTGGTAGCCTAAATGGATGATAATGTACAGTTTATTCTAAAATATATGAGGATGGCTCAGAGTAGGCAGAAACATTATGCAGATAACTAGAGAAAAGATATATCTTTTGAGGTTGATGATCATGACTTTCTCAAAGTTTCCCCATATATAATTATATGATTTTTGGTAAAAATGTAGTTAATTATATATAGTTCAGTGGAAAAAATAAAATCCTATAAAATTTTGTAATACTTTCACATGAAGTGGCCTTTCCCCTGAATTTATATCAGGTACACAATGTAGTTCATGTTTCAATATTAAAGAAACATATGATGGATTCATATCATGTTTAGAGCCCCAAATTAGTTCAGTTGGAAGAAACAATTTACTATGAGTAATAACTGGTCCATATTCTTGATTCAAGATATCTCATGTTGTGGAATAAGTTCATTAACCCGGTTATGTTTTTATGAAAAAAAATATATACTTGAAGAGGAATCATGGGAATCTAAAAATTCTATGAGGGAATGATATCCACCCATGTTTAATACTTGAATAAAATTGTGAGGATAAAATTTCTAAATGTGGGGAAGGATTTAAGAAAATATTTAATGATAGAATAAATCATTTTCATATTTATTAGTATTTATTATATAGTTATATTAGTTATAAAAATACTAAGTAATTTTAAATCCAAAAAGGAAATAATTTTTACTAAACTCCATTTGTAAGGTTTTATTTAAAGAATTAATTTCTAAATTTTAAAATAAAACATTGATAAAACAAGTCTAAATTTTTAATCAATCATATCAGAAATTTTTTCGGTTGAAATACTTGGATTTTTTGGAAAATATTTAATTTTCTATGAATAGTTAAAAATGTCAATTTTTGTTAAAATTTATTATTTTTAATAAATTAATTAATTTAAAAGTATAATTTTTTTTAATATGTTATCAAGTAACCTATGTATTATTTATTTATATTTAATCCAATTAATTACTTTTTAATCAAATTTTTATTATTTTGATGTTTGTTTCATGGGTTTAAAATGTGTTTTTCTAAAAATTGTTTTAAAATGAATAATGTTTCTCATTTTAAAGAAATTTAAATAATAAATTATAGGGGAATGTTATAAATGAAATTCATATATTATATATCATTATATATTAATTAATATTCAATTAATTATTAGTATTATACATATAGTAAATATAGAATATTCTTTTTAAAAAACACTACTTAAATACCCGTTGTCTCGCCTCGTGTGCGGGATTAATGTATAGCCTGTGGGAAACTTCTTCCGTGCCTATGGGTAGTTGATTCTGTGCCTATGGGAGAAATTTCTTACACCCGTAGGCAATATCTGTATGCCTGTGGGGAGATTCTTGTGCTTGGATTCTTTTTACCTAGGGGTAGGGGGTTACGTGTCTAAGGACATTGGCTGATTACTAAGAATATTCACTGTGGTGATATTTTAAATTAAATGATTAAATGGAAATGTAAATGTAAATATAACTGTTTAAGTTAGTTACTTTTCAGTACTTCCTAATTTATTGCATTTTACTACTGCACACTTTTGTTTCATGCTTTCACAGAGTTGGGAACGGGCCTTTGGTGGGTGCCTACTGGGAATTATTTTTCACACCCTGTTTGGGTCATGCTTTTAGGCCCAAAATAATTACGTTTCTATAGGTTTGGATAGAGGAAAGGGTCCCTATACATGTACTTGATTGCTGCTGAGGAGTAGTGGAGCATTGGACCAGGCTTAGGCTCGCGATGTTACTGGTTGCTTTGTTCTGTTATGTTGTACTCTGTATTGTATTGCACTGCTATGTAACATGTTCTGACTGTATTCTAAGAACTTGAGACATGTTGCATCTTATCAATATAACTGTTTGGTTATCTTTTACTACAGTTGTTATATTAAATTTTATGGCTTATTGCTTCCACTGGTGTTGTATTATTTTTATATTATTCCGCTGCACTACACTTTTAAAAATGAGGGAATAGTTTCCCCACTATCAGACCTAGGCCCTCAGTGCTAGTTGGCAGCCTCTGGCGTTTGGGGAAATGTGTTTGAGGTCAAGTGGCGAACCGGGTTCGGGGCACCCATTGAGTGGCACCCGTAACCGAGACGTTACAAAGAGGTATCATAGGAGTTATTTTCATTGACATACTATGTTGAGCCTTAGTCAGGGGAGGACAGACAAGGTAATTGGTAATAAGTTGTGCCCGAGAGTAGCTAACCCATGTATAGGGAAAATCCAATTTACCTCGTATTGTAATTTAACTGATTTTGCAATTTTACAGTTGATTTTATTTCACCATTGGGTTACGCACTTGTGATTGTGCTGTTTATATTTTATCTATGGGTTCTATTTAGTTTCAACCCAATGAGATGGGGGTATGCCATCTCATGCATCATTTAGGTACATGCTAGGAATCACATGCCATGGATAGTTTCCATGCCATGTTGGTGCAATAGGAATTTCATGACTTTGTGATAGTTTTTGTGCTAGAAAAGCATGCTGTTGTGATAGATGCTTGATAAACACCTGTTATGTGATAGGGTATTATTGTATAAACTTGTTAAAAAAAGATGCAAAACTTTGGTTTTTGGGTAGTATGGCCCCTCATTGACCGGAATTTGGTGGATCATTAGCTGTTTATTTTGTTAAAACATAGATAATATATCAAACATTGATTTTTGGGGCGTATGGGCCCTCACGAGTCCGAATTTGACACTTAGGTGTTGTTTTCAGTATTTTATGGGTTTCGGGGAAGTTTCTGAGGTATTCTGTCTGGAAAACCCAATATACACACCGTGTAGTACTTTAAAAACGTCGTGTATGGTATTCTGTTTGGGAATAAAAAAATAAACTTTTTTAGTACATGACATGTACCCTAAGTACAATCTGTGTAGTCTCTTCTCGTGTCACAAACCTTGTGGGTGGTGACATGGGGAAGGGATTATCTTGGGGCAAACATGTCGTGTAGATGTTATACATGTCGTGTAGTGTTGACCCAGAGTCCAACCATGTAATTAACAGCACGGGCAGAAGATACCATAAGACATACACATCGTGTCCACTATGGAACACACTGTGTAGTGAGACCTGGGGACCGAGCCATGTAACTAACAAAATGGGTCTTGGTAATCCATCTTGTACACAACGTGTGTATACGGATCACGCCATGCAGTTTGAGTCGTGTGTCCGGCCGTGTAACTAAAAACACGGGTCGACGAAGCTCATCAAGTACACATCGTGTACCTCTGGGACACGCCATGTAGTATTGTCTAAGGATAGACCGTGTAGACCTAGCCATGTGACTGGGAAAACTTGGTGGTGTACACACCATGTGCGTGTGTAACACGCCGTGTAGTGTCATGCCAAGTAGTCAGCCGGGTCTGAAATGACACAGGAAGTTGGAAATTACACCATGAACGTCGTGTAGATGATACACACACCGTGTAGTTTTTTTCAACGGAAGACGTGTAGCTTATATTTGTAGAAGGACCCAGGAAGGGGAGGAGAAGTAAGGTACACTCCATGTAGTCATTATACACGCTGTGTGGTCTTGTTTTGGAAATCTTGAACTGCCTTCCTCCTCTTGTTCCCTTTGTGGTTCCTTTGCTTTCAACTTTGATAATATTTAATCTAAGGCGTGTTTTTGACCTTGTAGTGTCATGTCGAGTAGATGTTCACACGTTGTTTTCCATGAGAGAGGCAACGATTATACTCCAGAGATGATGGGCCATTGGGATACTAGTGGATCCTCTAGCAGAGCCAGATGCGGCACCAACTGTTATACCATACACAGCCGCGGAGGCGCAGTTCCGTGAAGGCTTTATGCGGTTCATGTAAACCTTTCAGGGGGCACCGCAGGATGCCACATCTATGGCTGAGCTGACACACACTTTCCTGTAGTAGCATCCGCTGGCATTCTAAGGGGATTCCGGACTGCAGGCTGTGGAGTCTTGTCTAGGGTCGATGCAGACTATTTTCGAGCTTCTTGAGACGCTTCTAGGGCATAGGGTCAATCTCGCGGCATATATGTTGTGTGATTCCACCAAGAGGTGGTGTGATATTACCACCCAGTCAGAGCATCACAAAGACAAGGCGTGGGATAATTTTTAGGCATTATTCTATGAATTCTTCTTCCCAGAGACGCTGAGGGAAGATCAAGCTCGAGAGTTCATGAATCTATAGTAGAGCACTATGTCGGTGATGGATTATTCTGCTTGTTTCACTGAGCTTCAGCGTTTTGCACCAGTTCTGGTGGGTGATGAGACGTTGGGGGCCAGGCGCTTCGAGGATGGTCTCCAATATGACATCTGAGCGCTAGAGAATTTTTAAGGTTTCCTTCAGTACATGCTATTGTGAATCAGGCGCTGATTACAGAGAGGAACCTGCCGGAATCTAGTGGAGTGGGCCGGGGCGGTTCAGCACCAGTTTCGGGTTCTATTACTACTTGTAAGAGGAAGATACATATGGACTTATCTTTGGGTGGATGTACTAGCCAGACGAAAGATTCAGGTGGCCAGGTCATGTTCTACCAGTGTGGGAGAGAGGGGGAAAAGAGGCCACAATGTCCACAAGACCTAGTGGAGTTATGAGGTTGCGACATTATGGGTCATATGCAACACTTCTATAGGGAATTTCCATCGGTGACTAGTGAGAGGGGTACTGTGCAGACTCCGCGTGCGGGAGCAGGACCAACAGCTTATTACCAGTCAGGGAACTATAATACGTCAGGGTGTGCAGGTAAAGATGGTGGTCATGGTTGTGGTAGCTAGACACCAGGATCACAAATGCAGTAGGGTGGGGCAACTCAGGTTAGTCAGGCTATGTCGTAGGGTCGCAGCACTGGGTAGGCATATGCAGTGCAACAGACCCAGTTGAAGCAGGATCCTGGACCTTCTACAGTCATAGGTACTATTCTAGTAGATTCTATATTATCTTCAATACTTTTTCATATGGGTTCTACACATAGTTTCATATTTGTACCCGTTTTAGAGGGCCTTGGGATCTATGTTTCTACTTCTTCTAATATCATGATGCTAGAAACTTCGTTGGGGCCTAGAACGACTAGTGTGCGTCAGTTCAAGGAGTTCCCCCTTGAGGATGGTGTGTGTCACTTTCTTTGGGACCCTTATGTCTTAGATATGACATCTTATGACGTCATTCACTGGATGGAATGGTTAGTTCCCTTTCGAGCCTTTGTAGACTACAATCATCGCAAGGTGAGTTTCACGTCACCAGAGGGAAGAGAGTTTCTTACAAGGGAGAATGGGATGTTCAGGTGAGTCGAGCTGGACCAGTGCATCATGGGAGAGGTGGAGTCACATCCCAGATTGTGAGTTTATATTGGGATGACCAAGGTAATTGTCCGAAAGATTTCCTTCCAGTGGTTGATCGTTTCAGGGATGTCTTCTTGGAAAACTTTTCAGGTCTTCCTCCGGAGCGTGAGGTGGATTTGTCTATTGATCTTGTTCCAAGAGAAGCACCGGTGACCATTCCCCTATATATGATGTCCACACAAGAGTTGCAGGAGCACAAGAGGTAGTTAGAGGAGTTAGAAGCAAAGGGTTTCATTCGACCCAGTACTTCCTCCTGGGGTTCGCCGGTCCTCTTTGCGAAGAAAGGCGGATGGTACCCTCAGACTCTATATGGATTATCGGAAGTTGAACCAGTTGATGGTCAAGAACCGATATCCTTTATGGAGTATTGATGATATTTTTTATCAACTTCATGGTTCACGAGTTTTCTCAAAGGTTTACATGAGATCAAGAAATCATTAGCTGCACGTTAGACCATCTGATATACCTCTCATATCTTTCAAGAGCAGGTATGGTGATTAAGAGTATACGGTTATGCCATTCGGACTCACGAATGCACCAGCAGTTTTCATTGCTCTGATGAATCGTGTGTTCCATCCTTATTTGGAATCTTTTGTGGTAGTATTCATGGACGATATCTTGGTGTACTGTCACACTCGACACAACCATTCCAACCTTCTTGAGATTGTATTGAGTGCACTAAGAGAGCATCGACTATACGCTAAGCTCTAAAAGTTCAACTTTTGGATGGTCCAGATCTAGTTCCTGGGTCATATCATCTTAGAGGCAGGAGTTGCAGTAGACCCAGAGAATGTAAGGGAAGTAGTATCCTAGGAGCAGCCTAATAACATTTTTGAGATACAAAGTTTTTTGGGGCTGGCTGGTTACTACAGATGCTTCATACAAGACTTCTCCCGATTAACAGCACCATTGATGGGTTTGACTAAGAATGGTGTAAAGTTCGTATGGTCAGAAGCTTGCGAGATAGGCTTTCAGGACCTGAAGGGAAGGTTGAAATCAGCACCATTCCTGATACTCCCATAGTAGGGGAAGATCTATACAGTTTACTATGATGCATCAGGGGTTGGGCTGGGAGAATTGTTGATGTCGGGCGATCGAGTAGTTGCATATGGGTCTCAGCAGTTGAGGCCACATGAGAGGAATTAACCGACACATGATCTCGAGTTGGCTTTAGTTGTGCATGTGTTGCGTTGTTGGAGACATTATCTCTTGGAGAGCATTTTGTGGTTTTCTCCTACCACAAAAGTCTCAAGTATATCTTTACTCAGCGTGACTTGAATCTGAGGCAGCGAAGGTGGGTCGAATATCTTTAGTCCTTCAATTTTGAGCTTTCCTATACACCTGGTAAAGGTAATGTAGTAGCTAATGCACTAAGCAGGAAGACTCAGATATAGGAAGTGCCGGAAGCTAGTGGTGAGTGGCAGCATATGGCGTTGTTCTCTGAGATGCATTTGGAGGTGAATGACAGTCAGAGGCAGACTTATCTTTCCTCTTTTGGTGTTACGTCTACACTCTTGGATAGAGTGATGATGAGATAACTATCTGATCCAAAAGGCCTAGTTCTACGGGATTCGGTGGAATGTGAGGACCCTCCTCCTTATTTGACGATAGAAGATGATGAATTACTATGTTTCCATGGACGAGTATGGGTTCCAGGGGATACAAGCGAGGAGCTGATGTGATATTTTCATGCTTCATCATGGGAAGTTCATCACAGGGTTACCAAAATGTACCGAGACATGGGATGTCAGTACTGGAGGCCGGTTATGAAGAGAAATGTAGCTGGTTTTGTTGTGAGGTGTTCCACCTGTCAGCAGGTGAAGGCAGAACATCAGAGGCCAGCTGGACTATTACAGTAGTTACCTATCAGGTAGTGAAAATGGGATGATGTTGCGATGGACTTCGTGACTTGGTTGGAGAGGTCACTTAGAGGCAATGATGTCGTGTGGGTTGTTGTGGATATACTCATGATGGTAGCTCACTTTTTTTCGATCAAGGAGACCTTCGGTGTTGACGAGCTTAGGAAGTTGTATATCTGAGAGATTGTACGTCTTCATGGGTTCCCTCATTCTATCATTTCAGATAGGGATGCCCGGTTTATGTCTCGTTTCTGGAAGGGTTTTTAGAGTGCACTGGGTATACAGGTGCTTCTACGCACGACTTACCACCCTCAGACAGATGGCCAATCAGATTATACGATACATGTGCTTGAGGACATGCTACGTGCATGTATCCAAGACTTTGGGGGCTCTTGGGAGAAGAATATACCCATAGTCGAGTTTTCATATAATAATATTTCCCAAGAAACTATTGAGATGGAACCTTATGAGGCTCTATATGGTAATCTATGTTGATCACCTTTGTGCTGGTTAGAGGCAGGTGATGCAGCTTTACTAGGACCACCTCTCGTGTAGGAGACTTTTGAGCAGGTCTAGTTGATTCAGAAGCGGATGGCTACCGCGTAGTCTCGTCAAAAGTCTTATGCTAATCATCGCAGATGACCCTTGGAGTTCGTGGTTGGGGATCATGTTTTCTTGTGTTTTTCGCCGAGGCTGGGGCACGGGCAGATTGGGAGACAGGGTAAACTTTCACCAAGGTATGTGGGGCCATTTGAGATTATGGAGATTGATGGGTTGGTTGCCTATCGGTTGCAGTTACCATAGAGGTATCGGGCCATGCACAACGTCTTCCATGTATCTCAGATGTGACACTATCATTCAGACCCATATCATATCTTTCAGCCAGAGGAGGTTGAGCTTGAGGTTGATGCGTCCTTTGAGGAGCATCTGATTCGTATCATTGATAGGAGCATGATGTTTCTACGAGGTTGGTCCGTTTTCTCGTACGAGTGCTATGGAAGCATGGCTGAGTACAGGACGAATCCTTGGAGTGGGAGACCGACATAAGTGCTCAGTGACCAGAGTAGTTCGTGGATATATATTCACCACCTTTGGAAGGGAAATTCGGGGATAAATTTCTTGGATGGGGGAATTTTGTAAGAAACTGGTTCTTAATTTTGAGGTACGAGTTTCTTATTTTCTCTTTTCCTTAAGTGTTTTTCAGAAAATAAGGAAAATGAGGAAAAATCCTTAATTTTGGAAGTATACACCATGTACTTTTCCACACGCCATGTACTTTTGGCCATGTGGGATGAGTACACAAGGCGTGTCGCCGTGTCAATGATGATGGGTGTAAAAACCGACTACACACCATGTAGTGGGTATGTACATGCCGTGTAGTTAGTCGGTAGGCGAAATAGTGAGGTGGTGGGAGCAGCCGCCAGTTGGGCAGTAGTACATGCTGTGTAGTCGGGAATACATGTTGTGTACTCATGTCGACGGATGAACAGTTTGGCAGTGCCGCTAGATGAATAGTTAAATGAAGGAAGTACACACCATGTATTTTTTTTTTGCTTAAAATCGGCAGTAGCCAACCATGTTCATAATATTTTCTTAGAACCAGACAGGAGCTCAGTAGGGGATGAATGAATCATCGAGGATCTCTAGATCGAGTGTCGTAAATCCGTTTCTACCTCGGACGATCTCGTTGGAACCGTGAGGGTAAGCCATCCCATCCCTTTACATAGTTCTTGACAATTCTTCTTCTAATGGAAGTTATATGAGTTTGAATGAGTTTTATTCTATGTTAGATCTACATCCTTCTTGGGAATTTCTGGATTCGACGTTCGTATATACTATTCGTGGTTGTTTATGGTAGGTGTCTTGTTGTTTAATTTCCAACTATTGTTCATTTTTATGTACCGTTGTGCCACGAACCCATGTTGGGGTGTTGTGTGGCTGAGTCCATGGCTATTTTAAATAACTAGAGTGGAATAGGTAATTAATTGTGATAATAAAACTGCTGTTTGGGATCGTTGCTTGGATCCAGGACTACCCTGGGGGTGCATTCCACTGTTTAGCCATTTGGCCAGGATACCCGAGGGTATGCCTTTATAACCATGATTTTATAATTTCCTTGAGAGGAATTGCTTGTTACTGCATGTTTACATGTTGGGCTTGGCCCGGTTCCCTGTTTAGCCAGAGCCCAGAGTTGTGATTAGCTTGTGGGCACTGTACTATGTAGCATATGGGAAACTTCTTCCATCCCTATGGGAGTTGATTCTGTGACTGTGGGCAACACTTCTTACACCAGTGGGCAATATCTGTATTCTTGTGGGTAGATTCTTATGGTTGGATTCTCTTAATCTGAGGGTAGGGGTTTATGTGTCTGAGGACATTAGCCGATTACTCAGAATATTTACTTGGGTGATATTTTAAATTAAATGATTAAATGAAAATGTAAATGGAAATATAACTATTTAAGTTAGTTACTTTTCAGTACTTCCTACTTTATTTCATTTTACTACTGCACACATTTGTTTCATGCTTTCACATAGTTGGGAACGGGCCTTTGGTGGGTGCCTACTAAGAATTATTTTTCACACCCTGTTTGGGTCATGCTTTTTGGCCCAAAATAATTACGTTTCTGCAGGTTTGGATAAGGGTAAGGGTCCCTATATAAGTACTTAATAGTTGCTGAGGAGTAGGGGATCATGGGAATGGGCTTAGGCTCGTGATGCTACCGGTTTCTTTGTTCTTTTTTGTTGTACGATGTATTGCATTTGCACTGCTATGTAACATGTTCCGGTTGTATTTTTATAACATGAGACATGTTTCATGATATCTATATAACTGGTTGGTTATCTTTTACTACAATTGTTATATTAAATGTGTATGGTTTATTGCATCTTCTTGTGGTTTATTTTTTTTATTTTATTCCGTTACGCTACATTTTGACAAATGAGGTCATAGTTTCCCCACTATCAGACCTGGGCTCTCGCTGCTAGCCGGCAGCCTCTGGAGTGTGGGGAAATTCGCTTAAAGTCATATGGAAAACCAGGTTCAGGGGAACTTGTTGAGTGGAACCCAGAACCTTGATGTTACACTAATAATTCCAACTTATTTTTTATTATAATGATCATTGAAAACATTTACAATTGTTCAGAGTGATTAAGGTAAAAATGAGTTTACCAAGGTATTATACTAAATAAATAAGGAGAAAAAACACATATAAACTTTTATAAAATCCATTTGATTTCCATATTTATACTTTTCTCTTATAGTATCGATAAATTACCATTATTTGATCCTAGGAACATGAAACAATGTGGGTGGAATTTACTCTTTAAAAAAATTACAAGTGTGCCACTCGCCACATTTTAAAAGGTCACCCCCTCTCCCCTTTTGAAAGAATAAAAATCAATTAGTTTGGACAAAACCATACCAAATTATATCTCCACAACCCTCCTGTCATCCTAAAAATCTTATTTTCAGAATAAATCCATCAATGGAATGACTTTGGTGAAATTTAAAGGGGGTTACCTGATGAAGTGGAATATAAAGACACATGTGATGAATTGGACTACTGGTAAGGGACTTCATCCAAATATCATTTCCTTAATGAATATTCTGATTTTATAAACATATATTCTTTTATAAGGGGTATATACAACCCTCATAACATTATTTATCAAGAATTTATCTATTCTAATGATATTTAATTTTTTAATGCTATTATTTAATGGGGTTCACTATTTATGCGTTTCCCATGTAATAAAGGACTTTTCGTTGAAAAAATTAAACGTTAATATTTTCCATTTAAATCTTCCTTCTCCTTGTAAATTTCATTTAGATTATTTTTTGAATTTTTTTATGGATTTAAAATATTAATAAAGTATATTTTTTCTATGCTTTTCGAAAAAGAAAACTATTATGTGTTTTACAAAGAACATTTGAAAAAAAGACAAAACGAATGATCTATTATTAACATACATATAAACTCTGAATTTTCTGTTACAATATCATTTAATTTATTTCTATCTTCCTTTTCAATATTTTTTTTTTATTTGAATAAAAAACATTTCCTCTTTTATGGTTATTTTGTAATTGAAAATGGGGTTTCAAAAGAAAATGGTATTATGATATCAAATAGGTATTGTTTATGAGTTTAAAATATTTTTCAAACGTAGAAGCATAAATTTTTTTTATTCATGTTATGGTACATGAGAAATATATATAAGAAATGGATGCATCAAGAAACTTTTGGGTGGGGACATGACAACTTATATGATGGGGCGGCCTAAATAGAAACCTGTGACACTATTAATGCTAATATGATGGGGTGTCCTAGTTAGCTCCAGGTGATCCAATTACAGGTTATAAGATGGGGTATCCTAGATAGTTCTAGGTAATTCCATTACAATTTATATGATGGTGTATCAAAAATTACACCAGGTGATCCCGTCATAGCTAAAATGATGGGTGCCTAAAGATAGTGCTCAAATTTCTTAGATAATGATTATATTGGAAATAATCCACATGGTTTTTCCTGATTACAATTTTTTTGGAATGGTTTTATTAATATGATTTTCTATTTCACTATGAAGTGTTTTAAATTTCATTTAATGTTTTTTGATGGTTCTATTTGAGAAAAATGTGTGTTTCATGTGGAAATGTTTTATTTATTTTTCATAAAGAACATTGATTTAGAGGTAAATATTTTTATGGTATTTATGTTTTTACTAGACTAAGATTTTACTTTTATTAATATCTCATCATGATCTTATTGTTCTTATCCAATGTTAATAAATGTTTTTCCCTAGAATCGATTAAGGAAAGGAAGATGTGATGTTGAATGTTAGGAGGAGATTTCATGAAATAAATAATGTTTTATTTTAAAATTTTTAATATGAGGGTAAAATAGAATCTTATTTGATGTGTCCACTTCAGAATATATGGGTTCGTAATGTATGATTTGTGGCATAATTATTATAAAATATAAACCTAAAATGACACTTAAATTGAAAGAAAGTAAATTACTATCTAAATCTCAAGATTATATATATTTTAAGTCTAGTTCTTCATATTGGGGTCAAGATAAGAAAAAATTAATCATCTAATTGTATTTCACCCACCTCCATTATCCAAGATTAAATTATTCTTCAGAAAAGATATTTCTCAGACTCATATGGTTGGAAAAGTCTCTAATACTCTCCCCAAAAAGATATTATTGCCAGTATTTTTGTTCATTAAAAACTAAATAATGATATAAATAATTCCTGCGGTAATTAATCATATTCTATTAATGATCAAAAGAACAATAAGGCACTACATGATTTTACATCAAAATCAAAAAATAATGAAAATAACTGGATATATTATAGAAAAATGAATACCCCTTATCGATATTAGATATAATTTGAATAGACTTTGATGTCATAAGTGGTTTTTGATTGACGAAAGAAGAATTTCTCTTTACATCCCATCATAATTTCACCCATTTCATGGCAATATTAGTCAACAGTAACCCCAACTTCTAGAGGAACAGACTGCCCACTACTATTGTACGTCGGCCTCCCTCTCCCAGGTCTCGTCCTGTACTTGCCCGTGCTTCCATAGAACCCGTACTAGAGGAATACACTGCCCACGGAGAACCTTCGTACTACGATCGACAATCCAGATGGGATTCTCCTCAAACGATGAAACCACTTCGAGCTCAACCTCCTCGGGATGAAAGACATGAGACGGATCTGAAATGTTACATCGGAGATGAGAGACGTGGAAGACGTCGTGCATGTCCTGGTACCTCTAAGGTAACTGCAACCGATAGGCAACCGGCCCAACACTCTCTAATACCACAAACGACCTGATGTACCCCGGTGAAAGCTTACCCTGTTTCTGAATCCTCTTATTCCCCAACCATGGTGCGACACACATGAAAACCTGATCCCTGACCTCAAACTCGAGAGATCGTCTCCGCTAATCAGCATAAGACTTCTGCCGAGACATTGTTGTAGCCATACTCTTCCAAATTAACTATATCTACTCTAAGGTCTCCTAAATAGGACGAGGTCCCAGTAAAGCTGCCTCTCCAACCTCTAGCTAGCATAAAGGTTATCGACATGGCCTACCATAGAAAGCCTCGTAAGGTGACATCTGAATAGTTCCCTAAAAACTGTTATTGTAGGTGAAATCCACAAGATGGATATTCTTCTCCTATGAACCGCCAAAATCTTGAATGCAAGATAGGAGCATATCCTCAAGCACCTGGATCGTATGCTCGGACTGGACATCTATCTGGGGATGGTATGTTGTAATCAAAAGTACCCGTGTACCCAAATCCCACTGAAGCCCCTTACAGAATCGAGAAGTAAAGCATGCATTCCTATCTGAAATAATGGAGTGTGGAACTCCATGCAGATTTACAATCTCTCGGATGTATAGTCGTCCCAGATCATCAACACTTAAGGTCTCCTTCATCGGTAAAAAGTGAGAAACCTTCATAATCATGTCGACAACAACCCAAACAACATCGTTCCCTCGAGGTGACCTCGGAAATCCGGTCACAAACTCCATCATGACATCGTTCCACTTCCACTCCAGAATGGGTAATTGCTATAAAAGGAATGTTGATCGCTGATGCTCTGCCTTGACCTGCTGACAAGTAGAATACCTCAAGACGAAACCAGCAACATCTTTCTTCATACCTGGCCACCAGTACTGGTGATTAATATCCGGATACATCTTGGTGACTCCATGATGAACTGCCCAAACTGAGAAATGAAAATACCGCATCAGCTCCTCGCGTATGTCTATTGGAACCCAAATGCATCCCTAGAAACGAAAGATCTCATCCTCTCCCACTATCCATCCCGGAAGAGGGTCTTATCCTGACACACTCTCCCACATGAATAATCCTTCTGAGTTTGATAACTGACTCATCCGTACCCGATCAAGAAGTGTAGAGGTAACAACTACATAAGATAGGTAAGTCTGTCCCTGTCTGTCGTGCACCTCCAGATGAATCTCAGAGAACAATGCCATAAGTTTCAACTCACTACTGGCCTCCTGAACTGCCTGAATCTCAGTTCTCCTTCTCAACGCATCTGCCACTGCGTTTCCCTTTCCCGGTGTATAGGAAATCTCGAAATAAAAAGTATGAAGATACTCGACCCACCTACGCTGTCTCAGATTCAAATCACACTGAGTGAAGATTTACTTGAGATTCTTGTGGTCGTTGAAAACCACAAAGTGACCTTCCAGAAGTTAGTGTCTCCAATATCGCGAGGCATGAACAACAGCTTCCAACTCTAGATCTTGCGTCGGGTATTCCCTCTCATGTGTCCTCAACTGCCAAGACCCAAACTCAATGACCCCATCTCCCTGCATAAGCACAGCACCCAACCAAATACCCGAAGCATCATAATAAACAGTATAGCTCTTTCCTTTCTCTTCCAAGACTAGTATCGATGTTGAAGTCAACCTTCCCTTAAGCTCCTAAAAGGATGAGTCGCAAGAATCTGACCATAAGAACTTCACCCCCTTCTTGGTCAAACATATCAATAGTGTTTCTAGGCGTTAAAAGTGATGAATGAATCATCTATAGTATCGAGCTAGTCCTAGGTAACTCCATACCTAAAAAACGTTCTTCGGCTACTCCCAGGACACTATTGATCTCACTTTCTCTGGGTCCAAAGATACTTTTGCCTCTGAGATGACATGACCCAAGAAGTGAATCTGATCCATCCTAAACTGGCACTTCGAGAGTCTAGCATATAACTGATGCTTTCTCAGTGTACTCAGAATGATCTCAAGATGGGTAGCATGGTTGTGTAAAGTGTGAGAGTACACTAAGATATCGTCCATGAAGACCACGACGATGTAATCCACGTAAGGATGGAACACTCGGTTCATCTGTGCCATGAAAACTGTTGGCACATTAGTGAGACCGAACGACATAACCGTATACTCGTAGAGACCATACCTACTCTTGAAGGCTGTCAGAGGTATATCTGAGGGTCTAATGCGCAACTGATGATAACTGGACCTTAAATCGATCTTCATGAACACCCGGGCTCCTCGAAGCTGATCGAAAAGATCATCAATCCTCGGCAAGGGATATCGGTTCTTGAGCATCAACTGGTTCAGCTTCCAATATTCCAGACAGATCCTAAGGGTACCATTTCCTTCTTTGCAAAAAGGAAATGTGAACCCCAAGGAGAAGTACTAGGTCGGATGAAACCCATTTCCTGCAACTCCACCAACTGCTTCTTGAGCTCCTGCAACTCAGGTGTATCCATCCTATAAGGATGAATAGAAATCGATGCTGCTCCTGGCACGAGCTCAATAGAGAAGTCTACCTCACGCTCCGGAGGAAATCTAGAAAAATCATCTGGAAAGACATCTCTGAAACAATCCACCACTGGAGGAAAGTACTACTATGAAGTTCCCCGATCATCCAGATAAAGACTAGAAATTTGTTCTACAACCCTTCCTAGCCCATGATTCTCGAGTCCCGCTCAACTCGCCTGAACATTACATTCACCTATATGAAGAAAATATTTACCCTCTGGTGAAATTAAACTCACCCTACGATGATAACAGTCGATTATTTCCTAGAAGGGAACTAACCAGTCCATCCTAAAAATGACATCATGGCATTTCATCTCTAGGACATAGAGATCCTATAAGAAACGATTCCCTGCTACTTCGAGAGGGCACTCTCTGCACTGACATACACGAGACATCTTCATCCCCAATGGTGTGTCTAGTGTCAACAAGTCGGCAAAAGAAAATATACAGAGCCCAAGGATCTCCATAATAGCAATAGAAACAAATATATGTGTAGAACAAGTATAAAAAAGAGATGAAGATAAAACTGAGGCTACTAATATCGTACCTCAAACTATAGATGGTCCGGGATCCTGCTCCTGATAGGTCTGCTCCACCGCAAAAGTCGGTCCTGCCCCATGACCCTGTGACCCTGCCTGACCACTCTGAGCAGATCCTCCCTACTGAAACTGAAAGACTGGTGAATGAACGCCATGACCTCAACCTCCACCTCATCCCTAACACCCAGAAGAACTACAATTCTGTGACTGGTGAGAAACTGGTGGTGCTTCTCCAGAAAGAGGAGTCATGGAAGAACCCCTGTCACCAGCTACTTGTGAGAAAACCTGGCAGGAATTCTGAAGGTGACCCATCTTTCCGCAAGATCGGCACTTCACTAGGTCTCTCTGGCACTGCAACCTCGTGTGCCCTGCCCTTCCACACTGGTAGCATACTACCTGTCTACCTAAAGATGTATCTCTCCTCCTCGGATCACCACCCATAGACTCCCTATGACGCTTTCTACTGCCAACTGGAGGAATACTAGCTCTAGAAGCAGAACCGCCCTGGCTCGCAGCTCCGGAGTCTCTCAGATTGCACTCCGCAATCAGTGCCTGGTTGACGAGGGATGTGATGGAAGTCAACTAGAAGATATTCACCTACGAGAAGATCTCCCGCCTGAGACCATCCTCAAATTTCCTTGCTAAGAACATCCCATCACCAACCCGGAGGGGTGTGAAATGCTTCATCTCAGTGAAACGAAAGGAATTATCCATAACAGAAAGAGTACCCTACTCTAGATGGCGTTTACATAACTCTATTCCCCCGCACGAGTCTCCTTGAATGGCTAACTCACATAGTCATCTTAAACTAAGACTACACGATGTGTTCCCTGTGGATACGGCGTGTAGTAGTCAAGGATTCAACGACCCGTATTGTTTGTTATAAGGCCGGTTACATGGATGAGGCTACACGGTGTGTTCCGAACAAACACAGTGCGTACTTAAAGATTTTTCCCGATCCGTATTGTTGGAGACACGGCCAGGTACATGGATGACCCTCACACAACATGTTCCGAACTAACACGGCGTGTATAGGAGGTGATAACACCGTCCTATTTTGTTTGTGACACGGCCGGCTACCTAGAACAAGGATACACTACGTGTTCTTACAAAACACTTTATTTATTACACGAGCTTCCCCAACCAATGTTGTTAGTAACACGGCCGGGTACATGACTCACTACTACACGGCATGTACCTACCGTACATGGCATTTCCCTGATGATTTTTCACAACCCGTGTTTTTTCTCACACAGTCAGTGACACAGTTTATAAACTACATGGATTTTATATATAATGTACACGCCGTGTATTCTGTGTTTTTCCAGGAAGTAGCTCTGAAACTGCACTTAAGCCCAGAAAACAGTTAAAAACAAGCATGAAAGTGCCAAATTCGGACTAGTGAGGGCCCATAATCCTAGTGAATCAAAGCTTGGAATCTCCTACATATCATATATATGGGAAACAAGTCAATGATATACCATTTTATGATTCATGAGGGCCCATAACACCTCAAGAACCAATATTTGGTGTTCATTTAATCAAGGTACAATACAAACAACCTCTATATCAAACTGTAGGGATTCTATCAAAGCATCTATCACAACAGCATGCATAATCTACAAAACATCTATCACAACAACATGCAATTGCTAATGCACCATATATGGAAAGGAAAGAATGCATGGCCTATGATTTTTAACAAGTTCCTATTTGATGCATGATATGGAATACCCTCATCTCATCAGGTTGTGACCAAAAATAGAACCACAATATTAAAAACAATAACGACACAAGCATGTGAATCACTCTAGGTGAAATCAGATAAACTGTAACATAGAAAAACTAGAAAACTGTAATAAGCGAGGTAGATTGGCTTTTCCCTATACACGGGTTAGCTACTCCTGATCAGAGCTTAATACCAAGTACCGAATCCATCCTATCTATGGCTAAAGGCTCCAAATAGTAAATCAAGAGAAACGAAACTCCCTCTGATACCACTTTGTAACGTCCGGTTCCGAATTCCACCCAAAGGCGCCCTGTATCCGGTTGGTCACATGGCATCAAGCGCATTTCCCCAAATTGTAGAGGCTACTAACTAGCAGTGAGGGCCTTGGGTGTGATAGTGGGGAAACTATGCCCTCATTGGCAGAGTACACAGCAGAAGAAATGAAAATGGACAACATCAGAAACTGTAACCATCCCTACAAGAGTAAATGATAAATAGAAGAAAACTAATAGTAAACAACTTGATCACACACACACACACATATAATAGTTCATGATACATATGTTTAGGAATGTAGCAAGGAAAGTCACAATTCTGAATACAATACTAAACCAATGTCAAAAGGAGACAGGTAAACTCCTCAGCATCGCAAGCCATAATTTGGTCCCATGCTCCTCCGTTCCATAGCAAGTCATGTACTTGAAGTAGAAGGGCTCTTTCCCTTATCTATACCTGCACCAATATATTCTGTTTGGGCCCAAAAGCATGGCCCAAACAGGGTGTGAGACAAGGTCCCAGTAGGCAACCACCCAAGGATCTGTGCCTAACCACCAGTGAATACATGGGAAGTAATAGTACAGAAAGCAGTAAGCAGGAAAGCACACAACAACTATAATCCACAATGTCTATCATATAAAGTACACAAGTAACAACCACTCAACATGTAGAACAACCGGTAACCCCCTAGGTAGTTCTCATAGCCTAACCCTTATGGTTCAACCTATAAGTACTAGCAACCCCTGGGAGGCACACACAGTCTCACCGCTCTAGTTTAGCTGAACAATAGACTCTCTGAGGAAGTACTCACCGTGAATTCCCCCTATAGTCTCGTATCATACTAAAGGCTCTCTGGGGAAGTACTCAACATCACATTACACTTGTTTCCCATGTCGAGTAACTACAAAATTTATGAGGAAGCACTCATCGTCAATTCTCCCTTTGGGCTCGCATCGAATTAATAAGACTCTCTAGAGAAGACCTTACATCCATTCTCCATATGGTCCACTACACTATGTTCTCACAACCCCATGTAAAACAAACATGCATAGTGCACGTATCGCCCCATGTAAACCTCAAGAACTACTTGGCTATCACTCTAGGTCACAACAGTATAACAGTACAACAGTTCCACTATCCTACAACTAGGCATGGACACTATAAAAATTCCTAACAAGAAAAAAAATGCATGGAAAAACATCCAGAGCACAGTAAAAATTACCCTATTCACATGCATTGACCTCTACTCAATGAATCAAGCAAAGAAGGAAAACAACAGGGAAAAATAGGAAACATGAAATACCCCGTTCAAGGGAACTGGTGGAATTGCACAAAATATTCAAAGGATTCCTACTGAAAGGAACAAACCACCTACATCGATGCTAGGATATCGATATTCTTGAACCACAAGGCTTGATTCTACTTAGAAAGGTGTAGATATATGAAAACACACAAAATTATCAACCCATGATATATTGAAAAAGAGAAGGAATTGGAAAACAATGCTCTACGAGAAGGAAGGGCTTACCACTGCATTTCCAACGCAATCGATGGCGGTCGATTCGAAGAACGGATGGAGGCTCGGGGGCTCGGAGAAGTTCTGCGGCCGTACGGGTTCTCTCGGACAAAGAACCTAAAGAAGAAGCAAGTTTTTTCCATCAGGAGTGACCCCGGTCCGTTTAATGAAAAAAATAAAAATACACAGCATATACTTCTGGGGTACACGGTGTTTACATGACCTTTCCATACCCTACTTTAGGCGGCCTCCACATCGCCCCTACACACTGTGTGTGTGGCCCGGACACGACTAGCACATGGCTTGGCGCTGCATCAACGAACATGGCGTGTCCGTAGAAAATGTCCAGATTTTCTGATTTTTCTAAAAAATGACCAAAAAATGAAAAACATACCTGAAACGAAGAACTGAGTTCATAAATAAACAAATATTATCATAGGTTATATAATTAAATGTGATCCATGATAAATTCCAAGGTAACATAATAAGGGTAACAATCATAATATCTAATAATAAAGAATTAATCAACATGACATAATAATGGAAACATGGTAATGTGAAAACAATATAAATCATGTCATAAAAATAAGTAATGGAAAACATCAAAGACAACCTAATATGGTGGGTTTTGTCCCATAATGGAATAACTTTACTCCCTAATCCCATACATGACATCTCATGGGACTAATACATTCCCCAATGGCTTAGAGAACTATCTAGGAACACCCATCAAAATATATACATCTTCATGTGTGCCACAGAGATCATTAAACATAAATAATTATATTATCAAATTTAATTCCATGATCAATGAGTGCAGGTTAAATACATAGAAGTCCCCAAAAAATAATGTATAGGTAAATCTAGGCGAGTACCCTTTAGTGGAAATTGTATTGTGTATTCACAATACAAAAGTTTGGCATAGAAAAAATACATGATAATATTGGTGGCCTAAAAGTGGTACATAATGATAAATGGGATGGATTAAAGAGAGAGAAAGAGGTACAATTACAAGGAATTCATAAGGGAGGTAAAAGGGATATAAAATTATATAACACAACATATAAAATTGGAAATTAAAAGGCATAAGACAAAGGTGGTTGTTTAATAAAATGGAGAAGGATATGATACCTTACATAGAGATGGTACCTATAAAATCCTGGGAGGAGATTCTTGATAGGCTGGGAGAACCTTGGGAAAGATATGTAGATGGAATTTAAGATTATGTTGATGCCTCAAGAGTATTTAGTGAATTTAAATGAGAGAATGGTTTGGTTTATATAGAAAAATAGACGTGAGTTCTTTACCAATTTCCAAACATTGGTTTTGGACTCTATATCATAAATTAATCAAAACAACAACCCATACCATGTTATTCCCATGGTTTCAAAATAATCAGATTGGTTTTAATTATTTTAATTATTTAAGAACTAGTCTTACTAAAATAATACACATGGTGATGTGAAAGTGAGTCATGTTGATCAAGAAATAATTTTAAAAGCTTAAAATATAATATAAATTTTCAAAGAATCCTTAATTGTTTAAAAAATAATACAATAACCTAAAAATAATTATTTTAAATGGGAAATATATATTTGGTCATGGATTAATTTTATGGAATATATTACAACATTTTTTGGTCATTATGATCTAATAATACACATTATATTTATATAATATATTTATTTTTTACACAAAAATATTTCTTTATCTGAAAAAATGATAATTCCAAAAATTGGATAATTTCATCTTGATGATTTAAAAAACTATTCGATCAAAATAATAATCTATGTATGGGTATATACAAATTTATATAAAAAATTTACATTTTTTGAAAAATGTTGGATTGTTTTAGAATAACAATTTTATAACACTTAAAATAATAAGTGTGTGACTTCACAAAATTATATTATCATCTAAATTTAATAAATATTATTTAACAATATTATTATATAAAAATATTATTTTTTTAAAAAATAATTGATTTCACTAAAAAGAGTGTCTTAATTGAAACACTATATTTCCCATAAATACAATTTGTTTTTCATTGAATATGAAAACAATTTTATAAAACATATTATTATTTCATTATAAAGTTATAATAAAAGGATATATAAAATAATTATTTTAATAAAAAAATAATCATATAAAATATCACACAATTAGGGTCGAGATACATAACACTTTATTACACCATTGAACACCCTAAAGGTACGGTGTGGGATGATGATATTTTCTTTTGGTAGTTTAGTGTATTTGGTTTTTGTTATGATATTGATGAGAATCGACTTATCACATAAACGGTTTCATTCATGATTTACTTATTGAATATTGAAATGTTCTTGGTAGTGCGAAATTCTAAGTGATTTTATCTCCCTTAAAAACATCGATAAGTTGGATTTATAGGTTATTCTACTATGCTTGATGCCATTACTTCATTCATCTCTGTCAATTGGAATTTTTCAAAACCATTTATATATACTACTCATATGATGATTGTTAAATGAATATGTTATACATAGTTATAATTGATAATGATAGTTTAAATTTGATAGGCCACAACCATATTCAAAACAACAAATGTAGTACATGTGTTTTCTATAACATCATTTATTAATAAAGAATTTACTCATTAAAAAAGGTAATTTCATTTATAAAAGTTCAGTATGTTATAGTAAATTAGTTTATAATTATAATTGTATATGAAAAATTGGAATATTTTTATATTTGGCATCAATAAGACAAGATGTTATGTTCGTTATTCACATGTATTCAAGAGATTAGATTGATTCGAAGAAAATTAAAATTATTGCATTAAAAATAATTAAATTTTAGCTAAAATATTATATTAATATTTGTAGATTATTTCCAATGTAGGGTTATTTTAAATTTATAATTAAATCAATTTTAGACATTTGATGTTTTTAATTTGATATAAAAATAACCAGAATAATGTTTCATTTTTTTGGTGAAATTTTGTTGTCATGAATTTTTAATAAGAAAAAATAACTATATTTTTGAATGGATGATGTTATGTTTGTAACAATATAAAGTTACTGTATGAGGAATCAATATATTAAACACAAATTATGAGATATTGATATAAATTTTGTATTGATAAATATTATCGTCAATAATTCACCATTAATATCTATTTCAAATAAACACCTAAGAAATTTTATAATGAATCATATCAAAGTGATGTATCACATTATCATAGATCAATATAGAATTTTTGTATTAGATTTTCTTCCTTCCTACTTAATATCTATTGGAAAAAATGTTTACAATGGAATCAGGTCTTTTAAATATTCATAAGATTAAAAATTTTCTTGTAATGGTGGAAATATGAGGTTATATGTCAACATAGATTTAAATTAAGTATTTTATAATCCATTAATTTTTATTTTTTTCATTATTTTTTTCATACAATATTAACTATAATTCACCAACTTTATTTCTCTTAAGATTGTTTATATTTATAACAGAATATTTTTAGAATTAACATTAATATATTTTGAAAGTATGAGAGCATATAGTATGGTGGATTATATATTAACAATTTATTTATTTTCTCTTTAAAAAGATGGTATATATATTTCACATATTCTGTGTTCAATTTCTATATTTTATATAGCGTAGAATTCATGTCTTTGAATGACTGTTATAACATATTTTTACAATTTATCATTATAGGATGTTCTTTATATTTATTTCTTAGATCTACCAATTTTTTATACTGATTCATTGTTGTCTTTTATGTACTGTTCAATATTTCATTATCTATTTTATAGTCACAAAAATAGAGAGACCTGTTTGGGTTGTGTAAAAGGTAGAATAGGGTAAATTATTGAGTTTATCCCTCACTCTCTGATTTATTTGTTTGGATAATTACAAATTTTGCCTATTTTTTTATTCTCTAAATTGTATTATTTATATAACTATTTATTCAAATATTTTTTTTATTTTTTTATTATTACTATTATTTATCATTATATATTAATATTTTTATTATTTTATTATTATTTGATCGTATTTATTGTTATTATTATCTAATTATTTTTTCCTCAAGAATTATCTTAAACAATATTTCCAGAGTACATGACCTATATGTTCGATTTTATTAATTCTACATATTGTTATTATAGAATTTTAAACGTATATAACCTTTACATATCTTCACAAGGCCTTTATATATTTTATTACTATTAGGAATGAAATTTTCTATAAATTCAGATAATGTTTAAATATTTATGTATTTGGTATTAATTATTACTTATATAATTTTTAGAAAAGTAAGCAGTATGGCTTTAAAAATTGAAAAAAGGTTATAAGAGTCAAAAGGAACGAAAATTACATTTATCCCATCGGAGAATTTCAATGAACTCAAAATGGATTCTAAAATAGTGGATACACATTTTAATTTTACATATATAACATTTAGTTTTATTTATTGAACACTTACATGTATATAAATTTTTTTTAGAATTTTTTTTTAATTTTTTATATTCTCTCTAGGAAATAGACATAACCTTATGAATGTTTTATTTTAAAAAATGACTCATATTTGTTGAAAATTATTTTACATATGATCCCTTTTTTACTTAATCTTATAAATTCAATACAATTATTGTTTATAGTTTTGTTTTATGAATTAAAAATGTTAAGAACTTGGATGTGATTCCATTCGACTCGACACCTATCCCAATATGAGACATGGCCCGAAATGAGATCCCATTCTCTATGGGCTGGAAATTGGTTCCATAAATTATTTTAATCACAATAGGGATGATGTTTCCCGAACAAACCAGGATGAATAACCAAATTCAACACACATAATAACCAAAAATATTTAAACATCAATATATATATAATCCAATATATATACAACATCTAATGAACAAATAGAATCTAAATACAAAACTAAATATGAACCATGAAACACAATCTCTATGTGACCTCTTGGTCACCACCAACCACAAGACCAACTTTCTATAAAGGAAAACATCAGTAGAAATCTCAATATACAATACATCTTAGGCATATCGACACCAATTGGAACAAGTAGGGTTTGAACTTAAAAAACACAATAGGTAATCATTGCATAGTCCATGCATTTCCTTTCCTAAAATAGTCAATAAACCCTTGTTTTAAATACATATAGAAAATATATATTTAATAAATTTAAACAACCAAACATAGCTTTACAAAAAATCTCTTTCTAAAAGCAAACTCGAGGATTTTCTTTTCAAAATGGTTTCAAACTCTAAAACACAGTTCAAAACCATAACTCAAAAATAAATCCATACTAGATGATGAAAAAGGGGAAATGATAAAGGTAAAGGAAAAAATGACAATCATTGACTAGTCGGGCTAATATCCAACATGTAGTAGACGTAAATAAAATAAAAATATAGATAATCAGGGGAATTTCATAAACATGTAAAGGAGTCCTTAGATGTACTGAATTCAGACTCACCTATCATCATATGGTGAAACTACACAAGCAATAACCAAGGGACCTCTCTAAACTAGCCAATACAGTGGCACATCCAACATGTCCTCTAAAAAAATACAGAGGGTGCAACCCATATAGTCAGGGTTGACAAGAAACCATCACTAAATCCTCTAGACAACACTTATAAATCCCATGATTATATTACTCTATGAATTTTTTGGTCCTCAAACATGTGGTTAAACTAAAACCCACGAACACCATGTTTTCCTTTCCCCAAACCAAGATACCAAAAATGAAATTCCCTTATAACACCTCATTTTCTAGTATGTAAACCTTCCATAATGATTTTCATATGTTTAAAGGTTTTTTGGGTCGTTTAGTGAGACATTGGAGTTCTTTTTGTGGGTTTTGGGTAAAAAAAGGGGGTGGACAGTCAGCACATGGTTTGACCAAACAGTGTGGCCAAACCGTGGATGGCCAAAACTAATTCCCAATCATTGTGGATCTAATTCAGTTTGGATATATGTTTAATCTATTTATACACATATCAAACATAACAAGAATATTTTTCTCCCCCAATGGCCAAAAGCTATTCTACTATCAATCTGGAAGTGATGTGAACACATTCCATGGTGATTCGAATGCATATTCGTCATGTAAGTGCTCGTTCTTTACCGTTTTCTTCAAGGTTTCTTATATGTACTCCTCCATTAAAATTGTTTTATTATATTCACTGCTCTTTTGAGTATAAATAAGAGTTTTGAGGAAATAAGGTTATATCAGATGTTTTTTATGATAGGGGAGGTGATCTTGGGTGGTTTCATTATTTCATGACCAGAATTCTTGAGTGTTCTATGTCTATTTTCAGTTTTCATCGAAATGAGAAAAGTTGGGGGATTCAATATCATCTCCCTTATCTTGAATAGATTGTAATGAATTAATATAACTTTTTTTCCAAATTATTTTTTTATGTTGTGCAATTGTTAAACCATCTTTTCTAACAGGTCATGGAACAAATGGAAAATTGGGGGTTTAAGTGAAAACCCCTAGTTTTATATTTTAAATAAGGATTTTTAAATTATGGATATTCAATAATTTTAAAAAATTATTTATTTATAATGATTTTAGTATATATATGGTCATTTAAAAAGCATTAGTCTTTATAAATTCGATGGTTGGAATGTTTTTAAAAAAGTGTCATTTTATTGAAAAAGGTGAAATTGTTTGAAATTTGTTTTGGTTTCTAGAAAACATGGTGTGTGTATCATATTAAATTTCAGGGCATGGTTGAAATATGAACAGTTTCTTGATTACAATGTTTAATTGTTACATGGTGAATAATTACCTTCTGATGGCTTGGTAGATCGGCAAGAAACCCTTAATGAGTGTGGAACTATTATAACGATTCATGCATTTTTTGTAGTTGTTATTGTGTGGAGTTTTTTGGTTTTCCAATGTAGTTTTTAGAAAGTGTTCTAATGATTTATTTAAATATTTACCTAGACTATATATTGATACAATATTTTTCAAAAGGTTTTAGTTTATATTTAGTTATAAAACATTTTGAAAAGTATTTATATTTAGTTATGAACTATTTTTAGAAATTTTTTTATATAAACTATATTATATAAATGTGGATAACAAGTCAATTATAGTGGTGTGAGTAAAGAATTATTTGGGGAAAGCCTACTATGTTTAATACTCACCCTTCCCTTGGATCTTTTTTTCTTTTTCATATGTCATCTTATGGGATGTTGGAATGCTATGGTGTAATAGGTTTTTAGCACTAATTATTGTGTTATTAAGCTATCTAGTGGTGGTAGTGAATTGAGATAGCAGAACATGGAGTGTTTTTGTTTATTGGGGTCTTGTTGAGTTATCTTCTGCTGTTATTTTAATGTATAGTTGTATTTTTTAGTAGTACATTTTTTTGTTCTCAGTTTTGTTATAAATATTTTCTAAATATTCATTATTTTGTTCATTCATCGTTTAGCTGCTATAGATTGTGGTTAGTTGGTTTATAATTTATATTTAAAATGGTAAGTATTCCCCCAACACTCATTGAAACAATTATGAATTTATTTTAATCCTTTGAAATCATGGGGATGATTTATAAGGCTCAATAATGACTCATTGTGTTCTCAAATGAATGGGAATGAGTGGGTCATTAGAAATGGTACACGGTTTTCCAAAACATGTAGCCAAATCATGCAATAACAAAAATAATTCCCAAACATTGTAGATACCATTCGTTTTGGACATATGTTTGATCTATTTCAACCCCAATTAAACCTAAAATGAATTTTTTCACCCCTAGATTCCATAGGAGGTTCTCCCATCGATTTGGAAGCGATCTGAACACCTTTAATGGATAATCGAAATAATATTCTTACGGTAAGTGCCTTATCTTCATCATTTTCTTCACGATTTCTTATATATATTTCACGTTTCAATCATTTCTCATACATATATTCCCCTTGTGGTTATATTTAATAGTTTTGAGTCTTAATAAGGTTAGATATGGTGTGTTTAATAATATGGGAGGATATATTGGTCGGTTTCTTAGAATATTGACCTAAATTCTTGAGGGTTCTTCATCCATTGTCAGTTTTGATTGAAACAGGTGAGGTAGGCAGCTTTAGTATCACCTAGCCTTGTAGGAAGTGATTCTTCCCAACTCTGGGGATCAATTAGTCTTGAATTTTCTAGGTCTTGGAGTTTAAATCCTTCGTTTCTTTTTCTTGGGTGGTCTTCTAATAAAAAATCTGGATTTTCGGGACATAAAATGTAGAGTATAAAATATTTAGATAACATTTTGAAGCTAATCATCATGTTACCAAGGAGTTGGGTATGTAAGTGTTTTGGAAACACTAATAGGTTAGTAGAGTCTCAATATCATGAGTTTAGCCAATGAGACCAATATCACATGCACTGTAGGAAAATGACTTCCCACTAGGATTGAATATCTCATTATGAGTAATAAAATATGATTCAATGAATGGTTTTAGTTTTGAATTAAAATAAAGAAAATTGTTTTCAAATTAATGAGAAATGGCCAAAATACTTTCAGGGAATAGATCATTTTTCAACATTTTTGGGATGGAACGACCAATAGGGGGAGAATGTAGCACCCCTGGTTTATAGTATTTAACCGTTCCATGATTATTTTAATATGTTTAATGGTTATTTGGGATGCTGGAGGAGAAGATTCAGTACATTTTTGTGGTTTTAGGTAAAAAAGGTGTACCTGATCAGCTCACAGTTTTGCCAAACCATACAAGGACGAAACAAATTCCCTATCATGTTGGATCTAATTCAGTTTGGCCTTCTGTTTGATCTATTTCGACACAAATCAAACCTAACACGATTTTATTTTCCCCAAAGGCCAAAGTAGGTTCACCCATAAATATTAGTGTTCTGAAAAAGTTCCTTGGATAATCGACGGAAGATTCTTGTGTTAACTGACTGTTCATCATCGTTTTCTTCATATCTTCTATGGTATACTCCTCATTTCATTAATTTTTCATAGATATATTCCCCTGGTGGAATGATATATGTTTTTTATTCCAAATATGTTTATATCAAGTGTTGTTAATGATATGGGAGGAGATCTCGTGATGTTTCATGAAATCTTGAACCAGATTCTTGAGCTTTCTTCGCCTGTTGTCGGTTTTCCTCGAAACGAGCGAGGAAGGTGGCTTAAATCTCCAATACCCATTCTATATTTGATTGGAATGCATTAAAATATAGTTTTTTCTGAAAATTAATTTTTTCCTACTATGAAATTATTGAATCCACATTAGTAATGATTTGTGGAAAATAAGAAAAATTTGGGTATTTATGAAAAAACCAATTTTTTTTTAAATTGGAATTTTTAAATTATTGATCTTATAGAATTTTTTATAATATATTTATTTATAATTTTTCTAGTTGATATTTGGGTTTATTAATTTATTTAATGTTTTGAAATTGGATGGTTTCAATGTTTTCAATAAACATGCATTTTTATTAAAAAACGTGAAATTTCTTGAAATTTGTTTTGGTTTTTGGAAAACAATTTATGTTAATCATATTCAATTACTAGAATGTTTGAAATATGATAATTTAAATAGTTTCAAAGGTTAAGTTGATCATGGGTAATGATTAACTTGTGATGACATGGTAAATCGATGAGAAACCATTCATGAGTATAGAACTGTCATAACGATGCATGTATTTACTCTAATTGTAACTATGTGGAGTTTATTAGTTTTGGAAAGTAGTTTTCATAAAGTGTATAAAGATTTATATAAATTTTTACCTATATTATAGATTTTTTTTTAAATTGGTTCACGTGGTCTTAGTTTATATTTAGGTAAAAACTATTATGAGATGTGTTTCTTTTTAGTTATAAAATATTATTTTTTATATATATATGCCATTTTATATAAATTTTCTAACTCTTATATCCTAGTGGTGTGAGTAAGATGTCATTTAGGAAATACTATGGAGTTTTATAGAGGCATATGCTTTTCCACTTTGGTTCTTTTGCAGATCACATCTTTTGGGACCTGGGTAATGGTAGGGAGCAATAGGTTATTAGCACTACTTCTCTATTTGTTCAGATATTTGGTGGTGGTTGAGCATGGAGCTGTTGGAGCCTGGATTCTTTTCGTTATTTTTTTCTTGTTTAGTTATCATACGCTATTAGATTAATGTCTATTTTTCTTCTTCTATATCACTTTTGGTTTCCCTCACTTTAGTATAAAAGATATTTTGAATTGTCATTATTTTTTCCACGCATCATATAGCTACTATGAATTGTGGTTGGTTGGTTTATATTTTATATTTAAAATTTTAAATCATCCCCCTTGTCATTGAACCCCCTAGAAATTTATTTCCATCCATTGGAATCATGGGATGTCACCTAAGGACAAGTAATGACTCAGGGTGTTCTCATGAAAATATGAATGAGAGGGTCATTACATCCCCTCTCTTTATGGTATCCACCATTTAGGATCTCATGTCACAAAAATCCATTCAAAAGTTCCATCTAGGCCTTAAAATCACATTATATCTCCAAAACCATTTTCCAAAACAATTAAAAAATACCATCTATGACTTTATCATTTCCAATCCAAATTCAATTACAGAACCATTCCTAAAGTAAATATAAAACACTATGTACACATTAAAAATACCAAACAGTCCTTTAAAATATCCAATCCAAATTTATTGATAAAATCATTTCCAAATTCACTATTGAAAACCACTTACACATTAAAATTTTCAAATTATACTTCAACATTTCTAATCAAAAATCCATTTCCATGCTATGTGTAGACATGAAATAGAACGAAAAGATCATATTGATCCCTTATACAAATTATACAAAACAAATATCTCTCAAAATTTAAAATGGGAATTGATTTAGAGAAAATGTTTTAAATCATATTTAAAGTCACTTGAAGCAAAAAATTCAACATTTATAAACAAGGGAACTATTTTAGGAGAAGGAAATAGGGAAGAGAGAAGGACCCTTTAAAAAACCTTGTTCCATGGAAACATTATTCCCCATGGACATTATCTTTTGTTTTTTTTCACCTGTGTGCACAATTCTCATATATATATGTGATGGAATACAATGAAACTCATCCACTATCCGTTTAATCACCAAAATAACCTTTCTAAATCGAAATAATTTGTTTTTAAACCAAACCAACTAGCCACATAGAAGCATCACACCATAAAAATTCATTAATATACACATACAACACCGAACTCACTACCCAACCACAATTTCAAAATATAGATAGGGTAAAATACCACACAAAGAACCTACATTCGCAATAAAATATAGATTTATATGTCATCAAACACATTGGGTGCATTTAAATATAGGCATAATTAAAGAGACCCTTTGGAAACCATTTCAGACCAATTTTTCATCACGCGAAAATAAAAACAATTTATTCTAAAACACCACATGAAAGATTGTAAAATGTTTAAAACATTAAAAGACCGCCCAATCATCGAAAGAATGTGCCTAAAAAGAATGGATGGATCCACCTCAATTAATGATGTGCAAATGCAATGAGACTTTTTGGATAAAGAAGAATAAACCCCTAGAGACAATCCACACACCCAAAATCGAATAAAATCAAACCACACATCCACCCTACCTATTAGTATTTAGAAAAGATAAAATCCACCATGAAAATACCAAGAACCCAATAGGGGAGAAATGTAAAATTGGGAAAAACCAAAGGAGAAAGAGAGAGGATTCATATATTTTCAATCCGGGTGAAGGATCACCAAGAAATCCCCAAGAAATCCACATCTAGGGGATTAAGGGATCCAAAATGTTCCATGGGAGGCATCTAGGTTAGGGGAATATGGGTGGGGTGTCCATGGGAAGAAAATCCACTTTAAATGAAGGATAAATTCTAATAATACCATTCTCTGGGTGGGTTTCAATGTTTGGTTGCACGTTTAAACAAACCATGTGCAGAACGTTTAATTCCCCACTATTAAAAGTTGCATGAGATGCACACATAGTCTTCATGGTTAGTTTATCCATTATCTACAACCATGAAACCTATGAAAATTTAGGATTAATGGTCAAACTAACCATACACCTTAACTGTGACACCTAGAAAGAGTTCTCAAACACCACCATTTTCACCCCAAAACTCCTCTAACATAAGGTGATAAATCATCGAACAAAAAACCCCATAGGGAAGTGACACTAGGGGTGTCACATTCATTCCACCATGCCATTTTATCCCCCATAACATTCAAACTAACAATGAATAAGCCAAAACACCACGCCATGCTTACAAAACTCAATAATTGAATCAAGGAACTCAACCCGCACCACAAAGAAATTAATAAGTCCCATGAAAATAAAAAAATAAAAAAATACTCAATGTTAGAGTATGAAAATTTTCCCCATCACAAACAAGTTATTCCCCCAGAAAGTAACCTAGTAGAACAATAAATAAAATTTAATCCCAAAATCGAATGTAGATGAATGAAACCATGAACATTAGGGTGATTCTTCACTTCAAAATTCAAAATCGACCATCTATAAGGAAAACCATGAAGAAAATAACTATGAAAAAGGGGGAGGGTTCTCCCCATCATAAGAACTCGACTAACACGACCAACATTGAAACTCCCAACACGATGGTACTGATTGAACACCTAATAAGAACAAATAACACATAACACAAGGGAAAACACATGGAATGAAATTAAACCAAATATAAGAAAAAACCATTTTTGATAAACTCTACACGTCCCAAAAATATCCAATGAAAGAATGATTAAAACCCAGAACCTATCAACAAAAGTCTTTGAAAACACAATGAAATAAAAAAAATTAAGGACTCACATTTAAAAAGGAACCGCCACTATAATTAAAAAAGAAAAAACCACCAAGATTATTACAAAATAGGGGGAAATCACAACAATATAAAAAATTAATATAGAGAAAGTCTAACCAACAAAACAGGAAAAAACGAGGCCGAGGATCCCCATACCTCCAAAAAATTATTAACTCCAAGAAAATATTCACTTCGTGGCCTATGAATGGAACCATATTTCCTGAAAAATCTACTACCCTGAAAATAGGATATGAAATCCTTTGAATTGGACTTCCTCTTTTGACCATGATTCTTATAGAATTTATCAAGATTACTCTAATGGTCACATTAACAAAAAGGCATCATAGGATTATGATAAGAAAACTTCATGTACCTGAACTGGCTACACCGAAAGCACACAAATGACTGGTCTAACAAGAATGAAGCCATAAAAGAAAAAGGGGACTCATCAGTAATAGGTTACACTAGGACACAATGTATATGCATTTCATTTAAAAAAAATCCACAAAAACTAGTTTAAAATAGATATATAAAAAGGCATTTAGTCATATTAATCAACCAATCACAACTACCACAAATGCATTTTTTAGAACCACACACACAACATTACTTTTGAAAGTGCTTTGACCCTCCAAACCCTAGTTAAAAAATAGATCCCATATACAAATCTATAGCATATAAGCAAAAGGGTCTATGATGAAGGTATATAAAACTTGAAAAAAAATCAATAACTACCAGGATTAGTATACAAAATAGAACATAAGTAGAAAAAATAAATAGATAGTCAATCCTGGAAATTTCCTAAAAATTTCTACAATAAATCCCAGGATGTACTCAGTTCAGTCTCACCTATGGGAAAATGGTTCTACTCTATTGAAAATAGCCAACTGCAAGCTCTAAACTAGATAATCCAGGTGAATGTCCCACCTGACCTCTTAGGAAGTCCAAGGGGTAACCAATCTAATTAGGGTTAACAAGGAACCATCACTAAACCCTCCAGATAATGCCTAGAAATCCCATGATAATAGTACATTGTTAATGAGAAGGTTCTCACAAATGGATCAACTGAAATCCTTTACTGATATTATTTCCTAACCCTAAACACTGAAACCACATATTTGATTCCCCTCTCTTGGGGGAATCCACCGAAGAGTTTCCAGTCACACAATTAGCCCTTTACAAGTTTCATATGGGCCTTCACATCACATAATCGTTCCAAAACCATTTTATAAACCTTTAAAAAATATCAACCATGCTTTTAATATTTCCAATCCAAATTTATTTAAAAAACCACTTCCAAAACATTTCCAATGTCACTATGAAACACCACTTACATGTTACAAATTCCAAACAATCCTTTAACATTACAAATCCAAATTCATTTATAAAACCATTCCCAAATTCACTATGAAACACCACTTACATTTGAAAAATAAAAAACATGCCTTTAACATTTAAATTCCAAACACTTTCCCATTCTATGTGAAAACATGAAACAACATAAAAATCTATAAATAGAAACTTATGCCTATTATTCACCAAAACATATATCAAAATTCCAAATGGGAGAAGTATTAGAGAACACATTTGAAGTGACATTTAGTGTCAATAAATGTACCAAATTAACCATTTTTAAATCAATGAACTATATTAGTAAAATATAATAGGGAAGAGGTGAGGAGACTTTAAAAAACCATGGGTCAATGAAATATCAATCCCAAGGGATATTATAATTTGTTTTCATATACCTATGTGCACCACATGTAAATATTGATGGTATGATATCTAATGAAACACTTCAAGAATCCATGAGATCACCAAAAAACCCTTTTTAATGAAATGTTACATTCTTTTAAACCAGCACGAGAAGACTCACATAAAAATCACATAATAAAAGTCACAAATTTCCACATACATCACCGAAATCACAACCCAAACACAATTAAAAAACATAGCCAAGGGAAAACACCACACAAAGCACAAAATTTCATTTGAAATGATCAATTTACATTTATTAAACACATTGTGTGCATTTAAATATTGGTATAATTAAATAAACCATTTGGATACAATTTCTCACCCCTTTTACATCATAAAACACCAAAAAAATTATACTAACACACCAAAATCAGTACTGTAACATGTTTAAAAAATTAATAGAATGATCAAGATTCAATAAAATGTTCCATAAATGAAATAAATGGAAACACCTACCTTATTGTAGTGTTAATGCAACAAGACTTTGAAAGAAGGACAGATACACCTCAAGAGACAATACATAAACCCTAGAATAAAAGAAATAGTAATACACATAAACCCTAACTCATAGTTTTAAACTAAGAGAGAAACCAAAAAAGAAAATACCAAGAAAAATTGAGAGGATAATGGGAAAATGGAATAAAAGAAAATGAGAAAGTGAGAGGATCCCTAACCTTTCAATTTGGGAGATGAATATCCAAGAAAACAACATTAATTACACTATGAGGGGCTTATGGGAGCCAAAATTCTCCTTGGAAGTCATCTAGGTTGGAAGAATCTTAGTGGATTATCTAAGGGACGAAATCCTAATTAAAATTAAGGAGAAATGATAAAAATACAGTTCTTTCGGTGTGTTTCACAGTTATCTTGTATGGATAAGAAACCATATGCTAATAGTTCAATTACCCAATTGCAATAGTTGCATGGGATGCACACCTTGGATTCATGGTTAGTTTAACCATGTTCCTTAACTATGAGACCTATTCACAAATAGGATTCATGGATAACCTAAACATCCATGTTTATTGTGCGATCTGGAAAAAATCCTCAAACATCACTATTTCACAATAAAAATTCTATAAATTAATGTTATAAACAATCCAACAAACACACCCCATAGATAAGTGACACTAGGGGTGTCAAAAACTCCACACCATTCCATTTCCCCATACCTTTCACACTAACCATGGATAATTCAAAAAACCATCCAAAGCCTACAAAAATAAAAAATTCAAACATAGAACTCAACCAGAATCTTAACCAAAAGAATGAGATCATGAAAAGAATAAAATAATATAAAAACCATGGTTGTTGTGTGATAATAAATATCTTCAATGAAAAATATTAAAAATTAATATTTTATAGAATATTGTTTATATTATAGTTTTATAAAGGATTTTATTATTATATATCCTATGTAATTACTAAAAATTGGTTAGTTTCTATAATTCCATGAGGAAATTATTGAAACTATAAATATAAATATATATTTATATGAGTATTGTGTATTAATTTTACAACAATCATTATGTAAGTTTTAGAATGACTTATTTTAAAATCGCAATTTCCTTTAATTAACAAGAATATTTGATGCAATTTTATAGATAATTTAAGAATTTAAAAATTGTATAATTCTATTGGTATGATTTTTATTGCATTTATTTGGTAATTTAGTATTAATGTTTTTCAAAATTTATTACTCCAATTGTTATAAAGATTAATATAAAGAATATTTTCTAACATAGACATGGTTTATATTAAAAAGGTAGGTTTATTATAAATAAAGAATTTGAAAACCCATAGACTAATGACAATGGTGTAGAACGTATTGAACATTCAATATTTTGGTCACAATTCACAATTATTATTTAGATAAAATCATTGTTTTGAAATTATTTAATGCATTCTCCAGTTGGTACATTTCAAGTAATTCACAGTTTAAATGTGTTTCTAGGTTCATGTTTTTATTATCATTGTATTCACTTCAGTATTATAATTGACAATGTTTTATTATATTCATTAAAAAAGATCGTATCATTTGGTTATACCTCAATAAAAGATATATTTTCACATTGGGAACTCAACCACTTTAAATGGAATGTAGTTATTTTCATTGTTCCTCAGTATGAAAAGGTATATTATAATTGGGTTTTGAATACCCTTTAAAATCCAGGATTCAGTGTATTATAAACCATTAATGGAGATGTGATTTTTAAATATTTGACATAGGTTCTTTTTGATCTAAAGTACTATAAAAGTATTATATTATCAAATATATTTTTAAATATATTATTTTTTTATTTAACTATTATTATTCACAAAACCTCTTGACTCTCTATCGTCATAAATAATTGTTAACGGAACCATACGAATAAAGTTATCCTGTCAATTGATCTGCTACAAGATTTTTTATGTTGAATTCCACTCTGAAACAAATTAAACCTTCCCAAATTAATCTCTATCATTTTAACCTTTTTGATCATCTAGATACACATTTTCAATGAAAATGGTATAATAATATGTTGAATAATTGAATATAATACCTCCTTATAATTTAACACACTTTCAATGTAATCTAGAAACTTATTATGGGAATAATGTGTGATGTTAATGTACCTTATTATTAATTCACATATAATGGATTTCCCCTTTTGGATCAAAATAACATCTTACTATCTGATCGTACAATGATTTAATATTTTATTTCCCCCTTATACCAATGTGTTAAACTAGTTTTGTATTAAAAATTACAAGTATATCAACAAATTTCACTCAATGTTTGATTCAATTATTTTTTTAGAACTATAAAAAATGGCTATGTTACTTGTTTTGATAATTATATTGTAGGTGGAGGTGATTTGGAGGACCTATGATGAAGTCCATGAAAAATGGGCTAATCTGCAAATGATCCAAGCATAGTAGTGGAAAAAACGAATTATTATACTAAAATTGGCTTTTAAATGGGATGAAAATTTGCGTAAACGTCCTAAATTTTATTTTCTACATTTCATATGAAGTAACTGAAGCCCAATTCGTCCATTAAGAGGCCCATACTGACTGATCTGA
The DNA here is from genome assembly GCA_963277665.1 of Viscum album. Taxonomy (NCBI): domain Eukaryota; kingdom Viridiplantae; phylum Streptophyta; class Magnoliopsida; order Santalales; family Viscaceae; genus Viscum; species Viscum album. The sequence continues at coordinate 1,325,499,011 of OY728161.1, read as the reverse complement.
CAAATAAATTGGATCTACACTGGGTCAAAACGTTGCCTCTGTATTTTAAAGATATAACTTCTTATATTCAATATATTGCTCCCAAATTTTACATGGAGTTATAAAATATGTCAGTAAAAGACTTTTTATTTTTTTCCAAAGTGATTTCTGACTGTCTGACCCGCCAAAACCATGGACCATGCGGATTCATGAAATCAGGGTGCCCAAAACCACTTACGACTTTTCCTATAAATTGGCACCATGGACTCCCCATTTTGGAGTTCAAACCAGAGGTAAGGTGCTGAAATTTTGGAGTCCCAAATGATACCTACCACAAATATTTGGTGTTCTAGAGGTAATGAGAAGTGCTACATCAACATATTCTTTTTCGTCTTATCCCAAGGGTTTCTAAACCCCTTGTGATCACCCAGGGAGGAAAGTGATGTAATCCTGAGCTTCATACTTTTATTATTTTAAATGATCTTTTTAATTAAAGGTTATTATATTTTTTTTAATCATCAAATATTAATTTTTTATCGAGATATATACTGGTATGTCATGCTCAAATCATATGATCATGTTTGGGTGTACCCATTCATGTGATGTTTCACACATCGTTCCCCACTAATTTCCCCTATTCAATTGTAGTGTATGTGTGGTTCATATTGTTTAATTAAACTAAAATAAACACTATAATGGAAATGTAAATTAAATTCCTGGTAATACGTTGAAATAACATACAAACATAGACATTGTATCGAGTTGTCCATCTGCTTCCTTGGTGAGTTTCAGTTATGATGTCGAACAAAAATCACCCAATCATCGGTGTTGTCAGGTGAATCATTGTGTGTTTTCGACTGAAACCTAGGAGGTATCCTAGAATAAACTCTGTAAAATTATGTAAATTGGTGTTACAAACTGAGTATTAAAATATCTATACCCTTTCTGTTGAAGTGATTAAGGACGAATATCACAAGAATTCTGGGTTTGATCACGTTTAATAACTTTTTTTTAACTTCCACTTTCTTTTATCAATTCCATCTTTCTTTTGGAGTATTAAATCATAAAATCCAATGTTTTCCAAATCCCCATTAATATTTTAAATTTCATAATCATATCCTCATTTTAGAATTAATGATCTAATTCTTCATCTACAGACAACCTTGGGTTGCTGCTATACTGCATAAATTATAGTCAGAATTAAACAACTAATTTGACACGCTCGACAACGCGATCCAATTTTGGAATCATTTCCAGTGATCCAAGATAATTTTTTTCCTTTATTTCCTTCATTTATTTATTATAGATCATAATTATTACCCCTTTAAATACCCCACCCCCTTTTGATTTTTCTTTGGGTTTTTTAGTTTCTGTTTTGGTTGCTTTTGTGTGTTCTTCCTCTATCTCTCTTTTTATTTTTCTTCTCCATCTATCTCCCTATTTTTTAGTATAAAATTATATTTTCTTTCCTTATTTTTATTTCTTATGTATATTTTTTCATTCATATTCCCCAAAAAAATTATATAAAAAAACGAAAAACAAACAATAAATCAATCAAACATGTAGTGAAATGTTTCGTTATAATTGTAATTTCCAGTAAAAAAAAGTTTCATACATTGGTATAAGTATGAAATAAAATAGTGAATCATGGTATGATCACACCCCCACACATAAAAACTTTCACTCTTTGGTGAAGTATAATATCCTATTCATGTCTCGTTCCTAAATCAATGGTGCGAAAACACCCAAGATTCTTTTGAAATGAAATTAATCATGTCTCTTTTATGGAATCAATTTTCCTATCATTTTTATTTTCTCACATGAACATTTGTTGAACTTAATTGTTTCACCCATGCACTTGTCACAACCTACCTCACCAAAAAATTTTCCTTCTTCTCTCAAGGATCATATGAATGTGGACTTATTCTTTTTTGCGAGAGTTCATGTGAACTTACCATATGCTTTTCATGATTCTCATTTCTCTATAGGGGGAAAATAATGTGGTAATCAAGAGGACATCCAACAGGTTGTTCTGAGGTTCAAGGGCATTTAGGATCTATTATCTAAAACTCTAAGGCAGAAGAGGTGTGTTTGGTCTATATGTACAAATCATGTCAAAATTTCGCAAGTGTTCACAATGAATGTACACACTCAACCCCTATCAAAGTGTATCCCCACCAACTCACTCTCCCCATTATCCATTTTTGTGGGTCACAACCAAGAATTGAATAATAATGAGTAAACATCCTACATTCTCAATTTTTTTCTTTTGTTCTATTTTTCTTCTTGTACAGAACTATTTTTTTGTATAGTTTCTTGGAGATAAAGAAGGAAACCTGTGTAAAAAATGATTTAATATGGTTTGTGAACCAATTTCCCAAGGAAAATGTAGACACTCTTTATATCAACCCTTAACAATGATTTTATCCCCACAATTCCCATGTAAACACCCTCTCACCCACACTTGCTATAAATAAACAAGAATATAGACAATGTATGTGTAGGTAGGGATGAATTAGCTTGTAATGTGGATACCTAATAGAAATTTCATGGTATCTAATGCTTAACAAGGATAAATTGTAAAGGTGGAAAAAATAGAGTACAAAGGTATTTTCAAAGAACTAGTTAATCTATCATGAATGATGGATACTTGAATATTATGGATTCATATAGAATCAAGGAATGTTCTAGTTTCTCTACATGACTAAAGACTCTAATTAAAGTGATTAAAAGGAAGAATATTCAATAAAGGGCATAGATTGTGTCTTGGGTAAGTGATGAAAATATTGGACAATGCGAATGAGGAATGGGATTCCAAATCCATTAATCACATATTAATGATATGAAAATACAAATTCTAGGAAAATATTCTATATCAACATTAATTTGAAAATCATTTTTTCAAAATGAATGTAATTTTACACACAACCAACTCAAGCATGAAAAATTATTTTTGATATTCTTTTTATGATCAATTTTTATCTCAAAACAAAAAATAAGGAAAAAGAATTCAAAAAAGAAAACACAATTTTTTGTTTATTTGTTTAATCCTAACAATGGAATGTCACCCTCACCAACACCTAAAAGTTACATTGTCTACAATGAAATTATTTTAAATAAATAGAGAAGTAAATAAAGGTAGAGATAAGGTGAAACCTGCTATGTGGTGTCATAATTGGCATCTATCTGTTGTATTTTCTCCACGAGATGCTTTGGAAAATCCTCATAGAATAGTTTGGGCCTCTTCCCATTAACAATAATCATCTTTCCCATCTTCTCATGTAAAACCTGTATGGAACTAAAAGGGTAAACATCAGTAATGGTATAAGGTCCAAGCTATTGGGAACAAAGCTTACCTGGGAGGAGCTTTAGCCTGGAATTGTACATGATAACTTCTCACCAATATGAAACATCCGCTGATGAATCATGATATCATGGATAGACTTTGTGTTCTCTTTATAGATCCGAGTGTTCCTATATGCATCACGTCGAATTTCTTTCAACTCTTGAATCTGCAACTTTCTATGCTCAGTTACATCTAAAAGATTAATATTACATTTTTTAATAACCCAATATGTGTTTTGTTATACCTACACTAGGTAGTGAAAAGCCATTCCAAACACAATAATGTATGGTGAAATTTCAATTGAGTTTTTAAAATCCCTATGGTATGCCCAATGTGCATCATCCAACTGTAAACTCCAATCATTCTTATTGGGTTTTTACCTTTTTTGTCCAATATTCTCTTAAATTCCTGCTTAGAGATTTCTGTTTGTCCATTAGTTTGGGCGTGATATATAGTGGAGACTTTATGTTCAACCCCATACATATGAATCAAATTTTTCATGTTGAGATTACAAAATTGTGAACCCTGATCACTAATGATGAATCTCATTAAACCAAACCTATAGAAAATTTGGGACCTCACAGAGTCAAAAACCACTCGAGAGTTATTAGTCCTGGTGGGCTATGCTTCCACATATTTAGATACAAATTCAACATCCAATAAGATGTACAAAAATCCAAATGAATTTGAAAAAGTCCCCATGAATTCAATTCCCCATATATAAAAAATTTCATTGAATAACAATGTATATTGTGGAATTTTATTCGTCTTAGAGATATTCCATTTGAATTGACATCAACTACATGCCTTACAAAATCGATGGGAATCTCTAAAATAATTTGCCCAATAAATTCACGAGTCATGGACCATATCAGCTGTATGTTGAGATACATAGTGGCCCCCAAATTCCAATGTGTTGCAGAATGACAAAACAGAGGTGAACAATTGGTCAAGGACACATCGATGAACTACATGGTCACCACGAATTCTCCACAAATATGGGTCATCCAAAATGTACCACCTAGAATCATGATTAAGTCTCTAGGAAGGTGGAGTGCTCAAATCAGTGGGGACCATATATCTAGATATAAAATTCACAATGTCCGCATACCATGGGGTAAGGTCTACAACATCACATGGGTTTTCATTGGTGGAGAATTTTCCAATGGGGAGGGGTGAGTCAACATGATGGTCCAATAGTGGGAAAATCCTACTAGTGTAGACAACTACCACATTTTCCAGTCATCTCTTACCATTAATCTCATGTTAAAACTCTTGGAGGAGTTTCATCCACTGAATGAGGTGGGGCTTGGCATCGAGTTTCTTTAGGAGGAAATGAAGGGCAATATGATCAGAGAAAACAATGATTTTTTACCCAATAAGAGATGAAAACAATTTTTCCAAGGAAACACAATAGAAAGAAGTTCTTTTTCAGTGGTTTAGTAGTTCTTCTATGCTGGGCCAGGGGTACGTGAGGCATAATAAATGACACGAGGAGTCTTCTCAACCATTTTTGATAAAACTGCCCCAAATGTAATGATAGAGGTATCACACATAAGTTCGAGGGGGAGATCCATACTTGGTGGTTGGATGATGGGAGGTGATGTGAGACTCATTTTTAGTTAATTGAATTCATCCTCACATTTTTTTAATCAAAAAAATTCAGAATCCTCTTTCAATAACTATGATAAGGGAAGTGTGATCTTACTGAAGTCTTTAACGAATCAGTGGTAAAAATCAACATGACCATAGAATGATCACACCCCATGAACACATTTTGGATTTGAAAGGGTTGAAATTAATTCAATTTTTGATTTATCCACATGAATCACCTCTTTTGAAATAACTTGCACAAGAACTATCCCTCGTTCAGCCAAGAAATCTCATTTCTCATAATTTAATACAAGATATTTTTCTATGAAACGACAGTGGATAGAACCTAGGTGAGACAAATAGTTATCAAAGGAAGATCCATAAACTGTTAAATCATCTTCTAAAACATCCATTCAATTATCTTGGTACTCAGAAAAAATACTCAACATACATCACTGAATAGTACCAGGAAAATTACATTAACCAAAAGGAATCCTTCTGTATGCTAATGTGAATAATAGGCAAGTAAATTTTGTCTTTTCATGATTCTCATGGGCTATATGGATTTGGAAATAACTCGAATAGCTATCAAAGAAACAATAACGGTACTTACTATCAAATTGTTATAACATTTGGTTAATGAAAGGTATAATAGAGTGGTTCTTCTTTGTGGCTTGATTCAGTCAATTATAGTCAATACACACTCGCCAAATATTTTTCACACCTGTTGGAACCAATTCATTACATCCATTTGACACAACTGTTATTCCAGTTTTTTAGGCACAATATTTAGTAGGCTAACCTATTTACTATCATATATAAGATAAACGATCCCTATAGTAAGTAATTTACCGACTTCCAATTTTACCACATCAAGGGGAGTGGGATTTAACTGGTGTTGATACTGTCTTACAGGCTTACCCTCAACATCCAAAAGAATATGGTGCATACAAATAGATGTGCCAATCCTTGTAATATCATCCAATGTCCATCCTATTTCCTTTTTACACTCTCTCAAAATATTAAGCAGTTTTGATTCTTGTTGTTGAGAGAGGTTATTGGATATAATGACGGGAAATTGGTCAATACCCTCAAGATATGAATATTTTAAATTATACAGAAGTGGTTTTAATTCCAACACTGAGTTTTTTGGACTAAGGGAGGGGATTTAGGAAGAGTGACGTCCATTAAACTATCTATGTACTTTTTATTTTATTTTTCTAAAGATATAGAATCTGTTAGAATGAGATTTTTAGAATTATCGACGGTCATGGGTACCTCATAATGAACACACTCATCAATTAAAGAACAAAATTTACACTTTTCAGAACCCACACAACACTAAAAACGTGAATCAATACTCAAATATTTCATGGTTGAAGAAGATGAAAATGAATTAGAGTATGGGTTGAGGATAGAATTATGTGTGTGTGCATTGTTTGAGGGAACTTCCATCGAATATACTGGAAGAGTGGAGTGCTCTTTAAATGGGTATTTCATTGCCTCAAGACTGTTAAAACTTACCTTTTCTCCACAAAACACCATGTGAAATGTACCATTGTTAATGTTGATGATCGTCTTTGCTGTTTTGAGTAATGGAATCCCAAGTGTTAGGGGAGCATGTCCTTGGGTTCGAGTATCTTCCATATCAATAATGTAGAAATAAGTAGGGAAGATTATATTCTTAACTCTTACAAGGACATCCAGAATCACTCATTTTGGATGTATAGTACTTTAGTTGGCACGTTGCACGACAATGCATGTTAGTGGAAGATCTCCAACCCGTAGACAATTATAAAAAGAGTGAGGAATTAAATTGATGGAAGAACATAAATCTAGAATATCATCATAAAATAAGGTATCCTTTATGGTATACGGTATCAGGAATGTTCCCGGATCATTTCATTTGGTTGGAATTTCTTGTTGAACCAAGGCTGAAACATTTCTTCCAATGTTGACTCTTTCATTTCCCTTCAGCATATGTCTGTAGTTGTAGAGTTCATTGAGAAATTTGGCATAATGTGGAATTTCTTAACTATATCCAATGATGGAAAATTAAAATGAACTTTTTTAAATGTATCCATTATTTCATTATCAATATCATTATCAAAATCCTTCTTAGATTTAGAGATTCTTTGGGGTGAAGGAAGTGGAATGGATTGTTTATTTGAATCATCAATGATAATTTTATTACCATTTTTATTTCATTCTTCATTAGAATATATTTTGTTTGGAGAAAGAGTGTTTTCATGTTGGGGAAATACCTATTAGGAAGAATCCTTTGAAGTAGAATCATCTTTACCACTATGAAGTGTAGCTCCACATACATTACCCTTGTCCTTCTGATTAGTAATTGGTTGGGATGGTAGTTTTTATAACCTTTCATCTTAATCACACCGATGGTGTTTTCCAACTTCCCCACTTGAGATCATAGGTCTTGAATTGTTGATTCTGTGGTCTGTTAGAATTGGAGTTTCTGGGTTGCCATTTTCAGTACTATATCCGCGTGGCTTGGTTCAGATTTTGGAGTAAGAGGATGATTGTTTTGAGAAGTTTATGGATAATATGGTGGCATACCTTGGCCTTATTGATACCAATTCTACGTGGGGTTTCTTTAGTTTCCTACTTGTCGATAATGGGGTTGTGCATTCCACCCAGGGTTTGGATTTGGTCTGAATGGTTCTTGCTTGAAGAGAGGTGCTTGTTGGAATGGACACCCTGGGAACACTACTACAGAAGAATCAGGTGAATCATGAAGTTGAGAGAATTGGTTAGAAAAATGATTATTTATAGAACAAATACCACAATCTAATGTAACTAGAGGAGAGTGTGAGTCACCTTGTGCTTGAGAAAATTTCTGTAGAAGGGTATGCATCTCATAAAGTTTATTACCTACCTTTTGTTCTAGGGATGAATAACATATATCATGAACTACTTAGGTTTGTTTAATTGCACATGTACCAAATTTTTGTGAATTTTGAGAAATATTTTCTATTAAATTATGAGTGGAGGAAATAGTTTTATCAACCAAGGCACCACCAGCTACTCCATCAATGGGGAGAGTGAGTTGGTGGTGATACACTTTGTGAGGGGTTGAGTGTGTACATTAATTGTGAACACTTGGTGAATTTTGACATATTATATACATAAGAGACTAAACACTCCTCTTCGGCCTCATATTTTTAAACATTAAATCCTACCAACCCTTGAACCTCAGAAAAACCTGTTGGAAGTCCTCTGGAGTAGCACACTAGTTTCTGCAGGAAATAAAATGAGAATATTGGAATGCATATGGTAAGATCACATGAAATCTGGGAAAAGAGCATAAATCTACCTTCATATGTTTCTTGAGTGAAGAGTGAAAGAATTTAGGTGAGGTAGGTTGCAACATGTTGCATTGGTGAACAAATGAAGTTCAAAAAATTTGAATGTGAGAAAAGAAAAATGATAGGAAAATTGATTCCATAAAAGATCCATGATGAATTTCATTTCAAAAGTATCATGGATGTTTTTACACCTTTTATTTATGAATTCTATAAGATAATGATATTATACATTTCCTAGGAGTGAAACTGTATATGTGTGGGGGTGTGATCATACCATGATTCACTGTTTTATTTCACCCTTATACCAATGTATTCAACTGTTTTTGTATTGAAAATTGAAAGTTTAAAACACAATTTACCCCATATTTGATTCAAATATTTTGTGTTTAACACTTTGAAAATGGGAAATGTTACTTTTTTTTATAATTATATTGTATGTGGAGATGATTTGGAACATCTACGATGATGTCCAAGAAAAATGGGCCAATCTGCACCTGATCCAAGAATACTAGTGTAATAAAATGGAATCTTATAAAAAACTGGTTATTTAAGTGGACTTAAACACTGTGGGATGGTCCTAAATTTTACTTTCTAAATTTCATCAGAAGTAACCAAAGCCCAATTCATCCATTAATTGGCCTATACAGACCGATCTTTCCAATAAAGTGGATCTGCATGGGGTCAAAACATTTCCTCTCTATGATGGAAATATATCTTATTATATTCTATATATGGATGCTAAATTTGACTTTGAGGAACAAAATGGGTTGGTAAACAACATTTTTGTTTTTTCCAAAGTAATTTATGGCTGTCTAACCAGCCAAAACCATGGACCAAGTGGATTCATGACATCAGGTTTCCCAAAACCACATCCCACATTGCCTCTAAATTGGCACCTTGGGCACCCCATTTGGGAGTTCGAACCAGAGGCCAGGTGATGCCATTTTGGATTCCCAAAGGATTCCTCCCACTAATAGATTATTTTATGGAGGATATGGTAAGCGCTACTTCAATATCTTCTTCTTCCTCTCCTATTATGGGTTTTTAAACCCCTTTAAACACCCGGGGAGGAACTTGATGTAATCCTGAGCATCATACATATATGATTTTGATTGATCATTTTAATTACATATTTATATGTTGTTTTAAATAATCCTATATTCTTATTTTATTGATTCATGTACTGGTATTTCATTTTCAAATCATATGATTTATTTGGTGGTACCCATTCTTGTGAGGTTTCACACACCATTCACCACTTCTTTTCCCACTTTTAATTGTAGTGAAAGTGTTGTTGATATTTTTTAATTTATTTCACATAACCAATATAATTACCATGTAATTTCTATTAATGGAAACAAATTTATATAACATACAATCTATGACAGCACATCGAGTTATTCATGTGTTTCTTTGGTGAGTTTTGGTTATGATGTCGAACACAAATCACCCAATCATCAGTGGTGTCCGGTGAATCATTGTGTGTTTTCGACATAACCCTATGAGGTATCCTATAATAAACATAGTAATATTATGGTAATAGGTTTTAATAACTAGGTATAAAAATATATATACCCCTTCTCTTGATTTGATGAAGGGGGAACATCAGAAGATTTCCCCGGGTTGATCATGTTTAATTACTTTTGTTAACTTCTACATTGTTTTATCGCTTTCCTCCTTATTTTGGCGTATTAAATCATAAAAACCCTATTTTAAAAAAACACCATTCCTCTTTTTAATTTTATAATCCAAACCTCATTCTGGAATTAATGTGCTAAGGATCCTTTGATAGATGACCTATGGTTGCTGCAATACTGCAGAAATTCTAGTCAAAATTAAACAACTAATTTGAGGTGCTCGACAATGCAATCACTATCATGCCACACTCTACATTTTTATATGAATTCAATATTTATCATTGTCCAAAATTTCTCCCATCTAATGTATTACTCATCATAGACACCATGAATATAAATCCACAATATCCATGGTATTCCTGTAAAAAATATAACTACAAATAGTTAATTTCAATATACATAATATGATCAATCAAAAAAAATCTCAATATCATCAAGATACAAGTAACATCCCACCACATAAAATTCCCTTGGTTCAGTTTGGTAGTGCATATATTCATATGTAGAATCCCTAAGAAACAAATGGCTGATAATAAATGACAACGATTTAGTAAAACATCATGGAATAATTTTCCCTGCGGACAATGTAAAATCTGAATAGATAAAATAAAAAAAAACAAAAAAACATATTATTCATTACTAATATTTATTCATTAAAAATTAGAACCAAATAAATAGAATCATTAGTGTATAAGAGATTAAGTAATAAAATTCCACACAATAGAACCAATGGAAATCCAATATCAAAAAATGGATAGGGAATCACTCTATTACTTTAATAGAGAAATCAATTATTCAAATATCAACATGAGGAAGTAAAATCATGATTTATCAATAAAAAAGTATAATGTATTTCCTCAATTTCTATCTCGGTAAAAAAATCTCTTAATTCAATAAATTTACTATTAAAAGGTAGAGTATGAAGCTCTGTTGTATTTCCCCAACATGCTTCCCAACTCATTCCACTTTGAAAATAACTCATCATCTCACAATATAAAATATTGTTTTACAAAAAAGAAGAAAAGAAAAATTTAAAAATTTCAATCAATTTCAATTGAATTGAGATTAATTTATACATAAATGAACATTTATTTAAAATAAATTGATCTAGATCTGTTTTTCAATTGACTCGTTCTACATGGAATACCCATTGCATGTTTCCCACACACACACTTTTATACTATGTGACAATTCATTTCTCATGACTTGGTTTTCTATAATCCCCCATGTGTTTATAAGGAGACCAATCTCTCAGTTCCCTATTAACACATACCATTTATTCAAGGTCACAAACAATGATAATGAACTCACACCAACCATTACTAATAAGAAAATAATATATATAATACCATTCCACATAAATAAATTCTTCCCTTTAATACATTTTAGAAAACATATTTATTCCATTAAAAAAAATTAATTAAAAAATTAAATTGAAAATATAAAGGATTTTATAATTTCATATGAAATTCACATGTTCCAAACTAATAATAACTGTTAAATAAATCAATCTAAAAAATATGGGTTTTATTAATGAATCCATTAAATATTTCCTTTTCAAAAAGAAGAAACATATAGAAAAACAATCATTCATTTTCTATACTACGATTTGAAGAGGGATAATAAACCTACCACTCAATGGATGATGAATAAGAAAAATTACACAAGTAAAATTCTAAGAAAACATTAAATATATTTCCCCAAATAGAACAAATAAAAATTTCATAAAAAACCCCATGGATCATAGATCATTTAATTGATTGCAAAATGGATTTACACTGATCATTTCATATATTGAAAAGAATTATTCAATAAAAAAACATTTTGGACCTAAAGGAATTGGAAATGATGCCTATTGAGAGGCGGAGTTCAAAAGAGAGAGATATAATGTGACTAATGAGAGGTTAAAGTCTCCAATAAAAGTGAAACAATAATTTTCAGACTATTTAAGTCACATAAAATATTTATCCCACAAGATTTTTCAAACTATGTGTCAAATATGTGCATGAGAGTATCTCTAAATCATAGAGAATCATGGTTTCTCCGCATTATATGGAAAACCATGTACCAAACCTTAAATTAGATTATCCTTAAATTATAGGGGTTCATGGTTGTTCCATAAATATTTCTAAATCATCCACCAATCATCCACGTTCCAAAATACAAGGGACACACAATGCATCTTTTATCAAGGTCACCCTTATGGTTTGGCTGAACTGTGTGACTTCCTTATGACCCCAAAAAACACATTTCACGGTCTCCTCGATATAGTTCTTCGTTTCCCCTAACTATAATCTTTTAATATCCCAAACATACCGAAATAATACTAAAACGCTAAACAATAAATCCAAGAAATATATAACCTCAAAATATTTAAGGATATGGTAAAATAATTTAAACATTGTGTGTCATATTCCCCCATCATTTGACTTCTTTCCTCAAAATATTGGAGATTGGTGTATCATTGGAATTGATCAACCAAAATTTCCTTTATTTACATTTCATGTTCCCATTACACTTCCTAAATGAAACCATGAATCTATAAGAATCATACAAAAAATATAATTTCCCTCGAAAAAGCTTATCTTTTCCTATATAAAATTATTATAGGTAGATGAATCAATGTAGCATCTTGATCATGATTAATATGGTATCATGTAATCCAATTTCTAGGATAAGTTTGGTACTTGTTTAATTTAGATACAAGAAACACATTTTCCAGTGTTATGAACATGTGGATAGAAAATCCAACCAATAACCCACCTCTTCAATTTTCTCATGTATCTCAAAATGTCCAATGTATCGAGGAGTAAATTTTCCATACATATCTAAACAATGATATTGCATCCTTGGATAAATTATTATAAAAATATGGTTACCCCTATAAAATGATAACAACCAATAATGACGATCCATATACAATTTCGAATGTTTCTGAGTCGTCTTCATCCTCTTTCTAATTATATTAATTTTATATTTTTTATTATGAACATGGATAGGTCTAATAAGTGATCTATCATTCATTTCCATGGAAAATGTGGATTATATAATGGAAAATAATATGATGGTTAGAATGGATACTTACGTATTGAGGGATGATAACTATTTTGTTATGATAACACTATTAACAGTATATAATCCTCCCTCTAGCATCCAGATTACATAGAAAATTAACTAACTATTCTTTCTATCATTTCAACAGTCTGTTTAGATTTTCCATCCAATTGAGGAGGTTAATGTCTTATTATATTCAATTAGGATCCATGGAATTACTTAACTGATTTCTATATTTGGTATTTAAACCCAGGATCTTTGAAAGACAATATTGAAACAGGTAAAAAATATAAAAATAAAAATTTCAAGAGGTAGTTTCTTTACATATATTCCAACATATTGGACTCACAAATAGAGATGAGGTTATATAACATTGTATTTATTTCCATAATATCCTATATGGACTCATAAACTGGAACCATTCATGGTTGACCTATCACTAAATCAATAGATATCTACTCTTATTTCCAATTATCTCATCCACTAATTCATCTTTTGAATGCTATGTTAAACAAACCTTATTAAAATTTTATAGGCCGAAGGATATTATACTGAATAAATTTGACGAATAATAATCTAATATATTAAACACTATATAGACCTCATGTCTAGGGTCCATCCCATAATGGTAACCCAATCATTATCTTTCAAAATTATTTCCATACATTTTTTATCAGAATTCTGGTCATATTTGTCATTCTCAATCAGACCAAAAATAAATGAAATGGGAAATAAAACCCCACATCAACTTTATCATCACAATAGATATGAATATCTATTATGACCATCATTATCTATGACTGCTTGATGATTTTTTATTAATATGTCTAATTGAATTCCTACTCAATGAATAAAAAATATAATTTCATTATTAATTTTTATACATAATATCAAAGTCGATCATACAAAGATATTCCAACCATATTTATTCCATTATATTCATATATTTTTGAGAGAGGATGTGTTACATGATTTTATAATATATTAACACCTTAAAATTGTCAACAATGAGATAATGATTCTATTATTTCAATTCACGGACTATAGATGTTAAATAAAAATCAATTTCATTGCAATTCATCTCACATGCCTTAAACTATATTTTTCTTTACGACAAAGCATTTCTACCCATCATGAGATAAAATCCCAACCCAAATCAAGATTCTTCAAAATAAACTTCACAAGATCATCATGGATTTGGAAAAATAATGATAATTGATAATGTAAGAAAAATATAAAGCAACTGCAAATAATTTTGGCAAGGATCATTCTATTAGAATGAAATTAATTTCCTTTTTCAATGATTTCACCAATGATACAAGGCATGATTTTTCGTAAATAAAGAATCACAAATACCATGCAAAAAATTATAAAATATTTTTCTCAAACACATTATCTATTGGTTTCCAAGCAATAAAAACTTCAACTGTTTAATTTTCTATGACTCATATTCCTTAAAATATTTAGTTTACAATGATATATAAATCATGAATATAGAAATCATACTTTTAAATATCATTATAAAAGATATTTTACTTTCTGAGACAAAATATTATAGACAACAATTGTTTGTGATTGAACTTATTCCAAGAATTGTTAAGGGTTTCATTAACGAATAACACCAAAAATCAACCATGATACTGCTAAAATAATATATTCATAAATTTCATAAAAATTTCTAATGAATTCATAATATTTAAGGTCATAACTAAATATTAAAAATGACCATAAAATATCATGAATGAATCCTCTAGGATATACTCATTCTGGACTTTAATTTAGCGATGCACAAGTTGTAAATAAATCTTAGAAAACAAATAGGCACAGCTCAATTAATCAAATAGATAATCAATTCATTTGATTTGATAATAGGTAATTTCAAAAACCGGTTGAAAATATGATAATCCATAGAAATACAAATTGTTCTATCTTATTTCATTTTAAAACAACTAGTGCTTCATATGATGATTCACTATGTGAAATGTAACAATTTTAATACAACTCTAATTGATGGACCTTAAGTTCCAATAATTTCATTTTATTCATTCCACAAAGATGAATTTTACATTGGACCAGTCCATAAAAAATATCAATAATAATATCAACTTCTCATTCTAGTGGTGAACTAGAGAAATTATCAAGAAAGATATGAGGGTATTTTTTAATGATGTTTGGGAAAACTCTAAGAGTTTTTTTCATCAAGAGAGTCAAATGTAACATATTTTAATTAAAATGAGATAGTAATTCTCACCAATACCAAAGGAATTATTCATATTTCATTCACATTAAAATCTCCCTTAATGGTATACCCAACAATATCAAAAGATATAATTATAATATATTGAGTATAAAAAATGATGTGGGATATAAAAGATATTAACATATCTAATCACAGAATATGTTCAGTGATTTCCATCTCAAGAATAGGGAAATCACAAACAATCTCTGCATGATTGAGTGAAATAGGGCATGTAACACTCCTAATGTCTCAAAAATATTGTTGGTCATGAGGCATTTTACGTTTCAATATTGAATGAATCATTTGAACATGGAAACCTATAAGTTTCAAAAGAAGAGAAGAAACAAAATATTTTGAAACCCTAGTATGAAAAAAACATTCATTAGTGTATTTTTCAACAAAATATTACTTTACACTATTAATGGACCATATTGATAATCTATGATCTTGTTTTATTCAAATACAACTACTTACATAGTGCACCTAGAATTGCATTATTCGTATTCTATAATTGTAATCAAATATTTGATATTGTTGTGATAGGTTAATAACTATAGATTCACATTATTGGGAGTGATTATAATTTAATCTCAATATACCCATATGTTCATAAGATGTTAAAAAATTGATCTATTTCCATTAGTTTTTATTGGAGTCCCCATAAAATAACATATCCAATGTCCCATATTTCCACAATTCTGACACTCCTGCATAGAATTCATGAATTATATCGGGACATGCTCATAATATCCCCACTGAAAACTTCTCATATTTCTTTTAGGTCACATAATAAATTAATTTGATATAGTTTTATTGCTTTGAGGTCTACCTATACCTTGAGAATAATATTTCCTAGTTCTAAAAATTCATAAAAAATGTTTCCCACATATTCCTATAAGGTAAAACATTAATCCTCTAGTAATATTTCCATAAATATCTATTTCTTACACTACCCCTTAATTAACTTCATTTATATAATCTATATTATAGTGGGAAAATATATTAGAACGAATCATTATTCAGATTCCGTAATTATTTATTTCTCTTCATGTAAAAACTTGTAGCTACCTCAAGAGAAAAATGTTTTATGGTCATTAATATATATGTGTACTCAAAAATTAATATATTAATATTCTTTATGATAAACAAATAAATTTTTGGGATATCTAGAATGTAAGTAAATATAATTACTGCTGAATAATTCTTTAAATTCCTCCAATGTACTCTCTAGTTCGAGTTTAGTGTGAACAACTAAATCCCACTATTACCATGAATGATCCTCAAGTATGTATACTGCTAACTTGAACATTACCTTGGTCGAGGAACCATGAAAATCTAAATTATTGTTTTTTTCTAAATATCCAATCTTCCAATTTTTTCAGGTACCAAATATGCTCTAAAATATCATTGTATTATATTCCTATAATTTAAAAGAATAATCAATTTATAAGGGTTCATTATTTTTATTTCCTTTAACACAAGATTGAAAAATATGAACAATTCTATAATGAAGAAATTGGTTCACATATGGAATAGGTGTAACTAAATTTTATGAAAACTCTTCTTTTTGATTATTATGTCGTCTACCTAGTACCATTTTCCTAAAGAAAATATAGCATATCGCTTAGTCATCAACACAAGAAACCAAATGCATATTTTATTCTAAATTACCCTATGAGAAGATCATAACAAACAATATTTTAAAAAATAAACCATTTTAAACTGGTTCTAAAAATCGTCAAACATAAGATAATTTATTCACTCAGATAGGTATGTCTCACTAATTATTCATGACATGAAATACTCATTAGCTAAACCCATTAAAATGATATGAAACCCTCGGTACTAGTGTATAAAATAATTTATTATACTATGAACACTATAGAAATTTGAATTTATATATAAAGATTTCAGTTATACCTTTTTATGCAATACATTTAAATTAAAAACATTCTTTCATCCTTAGTACCAATCTAAGGTAACATACCGACCATGACTATAACCATTTGTAACATCATACTTCAACCCATTAGCTTGGGTTGTGGTCGGTGGTGCTAATATCCACTGTGAAGTCCCCATGAGTCCAAAGGATAGATTTAATGAGCATAGTAATAGTAAAATCTCAATGAATTATTTGGCCTAAATAAAATATAAGATCATAAATAAAAAAACAAAAAAACAACCAATATGTATTATAAGATGCATGAAGAACAATGATACAACTAAAAGGAGAACTAAATAAATAAGGTTATCAAAGTAATAGTGACACCAATATTTTTTAAACCATGGAAAAATATTACAACCAATGTAATAAAATCTATGTCTAAAAATTAAAATTACTCAAAAAATTAAAATATCCAATGTCAAATCATTTAATAATTGACCCTTTACGAATAGTTATACTCTGTGAATAATTTTTTTTTAAATTCAACCTCCATAAATAAGTATTTACATGATTAACTCATTTGAATTTAGAAAATGTATCATATATCACATCATTATCCTAAAATAACTGGATTCCTCAAATTCCTTCTTTATATACTAGTGAAAAAATCATCTAATCCTCAAATATTTTATAAATATATTAAT
Organism: Viscum album; assembly: GCA_963277665.1. Taxonomy (NCBI): domain Eukaryota; kingdom Viridiplantae; phylum Streptophyta; class Magnoliopsida; order Santalales; family Viscaceae; genus Viscum; species Viscum album. Next base: position 1,325,481,248 of record OY728161.1, on the reverse strand, counting down.
TTTTTATTTAATTCATTAAATTATATATATACCATCCATAGTTCAAGAACTTATAAAAGATGAATAATGCATGCACCACACCTATATGACTATATTACAATCCAGAAGATCAGGACCCCATTCCCACCGCTTCACTAACCCAGACAGTCTTCCTCTCTTTCCGAAAGCCTCGCTAGGCCCCAAGGTTGCGGATCTCCTCGACGGTCTCTCCAATCTCCAGATTTCATCTTCAGAGTTCGTGGAATCCACAACTCTTCTGAATATTACACTGGTATCTCGGTTTAGAAAGAGGAGACCCTCAGCGGATTCATTTGACAGGTTTGTCTTCAGCACCTTGGAACATCATGAGAGGGAGACAGTGGGTCTTCTTGACTATCAGCATTTCATGATTTGGTTTTCTTCCAAGACGGACCACATCAAAGCATGGTCGAGTGGCTCCCGTATCATCAATGGTTTTCGTTTCTTCCTTTTTCGCTGGTCTTTTTATTTCCACATGAAGAGGGATCCATCCTCTACTGTGGTTTGGGTTAGTTTTTCTAACCTAACTTTACCGTTTCAAAATCCATCCGTCATCAGGGGAATTGGAAATATGGTTGGTAGGTTTTTATGATCTGATAGACGAACTGATGCGGTCTTCCACCCGGTCAATCCGTGAGTGTTTGTGGAACTGGATCCCTCAATAACTCCATTTGAGTATGTTTGGATTACAATCGGTGAGGAATATCAGTGTAGACAAAGGGTGATTTATGAAAACTGTGTCAATTTTTGTTCTTCTTACAAGCGTTTGGGTCACTCCTATTATGTTTACCATCAGGGGGCTATGAAGCAGAGAGAGTGCAAAGTACGGGTCATTCGATACAGGCTTGACATCGGGGTGCATCATCTAGGGGAAGGTTGGAGGATGCCGGCAAGGGTAAATCTCTAGATCATGAGAAGGTTGGAATGAGATTATCAACAGGGAGTACATGCGGGGGAGGTCGGAGTCCCCATTTGTTCCAAGCGGTGGATGAGGTGCATCCAGAATATGATTTAGTGGAAGTCAAAACGTCAGTTGAGGGAATTTCTTGCACGAATCAAGTGAAGAAGGCTTCTGTTTCATAGGATCTTCCACTTCTATCTACGGTGTATTGAAGGATGAAGCATGATTTATTTGGAACTCCGGTGAACAGCAGGACCAATATCTTATTCCGAACGAGGCTTCACAAATGGAAAATTAGTGGAATGGGAGTACAGATGTTATGGCATGTGGGGAGGAGGTTTCTCCAGCTTCTCATGACACTGAGGTGGTGTTGTTGAACAATGGAAATGAGGGTAAGAGGAGGCAAGGAGCTTCTGTGGATGCTGCGAATTCAAGAAGAACTGGGAAAGAAAGGGGGCCAGTGAGCCAGACCTTTATTCACTTGAGAAAATCATTCGGAAGCCTTTCCAAGGTTGGTTTGAGTTTGGACCCACACACTCGGGTTCTTGATGACAGGGTATCTAAGAAGGATCCTAATGTAAGTGAACTCGAAATTATGGTTGATGGAGATTTAAGCCTGGGAAGTAAAACAAGTATTAAGAGGAGGAAAGGGAAGAGGGACTACTCCTCTTTACCTCATCTTATGGAGACCTGATTTGCAAAAAAGGCCAACAGATTGAAAATGGCTGCTGAGGTTTTGAGCATCAGATAACAGAGGAATAGGGAGCTCAACCCTCATAATTGGTTCTTAGCATCGACGAAGAGGTGATTGAACATGTTTAAATGCTTAATGCTAATGAAAAGGAGGAGTCTAAAATGATGGGGAGGCCACTAAGAATGTCTCTGAATGAAGAGAAATACTCATGGATTGACAAGAAAGATCTAATCCTTTTGGGAGGCTTCAATAAAGGGAATATTTTCATCAAGGAGTATATTCAGGTATGGGATCAGTTGGCTTTGGAATTTGAAAAGATAATGACTGAAGCCCCCAAAACCCAGGTGTCTTACTTATCCTAGAAGTTGTTTAGGGAAGCCGATCCTGGTAATCTCAGTTTCATTTTTAATGTATGTATTTAAGCTGTTGTTTGGTGGGTTCATTGGATAGTTCACTTGTTAGAGCTGTCTTCTATCGATTATTTCATATATTTGGTTTTGTGGTGGAGTTCGGAGCTATTCCAGATGGGAACTAGAGCATGAAGGCTTCACTGGCGCATGTCATTTGGATTGGGATGACTGAGAGGGTATGGCGATTCCATCGGTACCGGGCCCACGCTTTTTCATGGGATGTTTTCCATTTGACATACTTTGGTGAATTCTTATCATCACGATGCAATTGATGGGGAGGGATAGCTCTGGATTTTCAGTTTTTCTCTATTTTGGTTGATTTTGGTAGTTTTGTTGGACATAGCCGTACTCACTTCCCCTAAAAGTGATTGATAATAAAAAATTAATTTTCAGTTAGTCAGTCAGTCCCACCAAACAAATAATTCACTCTGTATAACAGAATTTACACTCCATCATATAAGAATATTCATTCCATAAAAAAATATTTCAATGGAAATATACAATAAGAATCCCCCATGGTTGGTAGTGAAATAGGGAATGATCTATGAATCCTGCCTCAAATCAGACATGGGTTGGAGAAAAAAAATATAAAGTATATAACTTGTAATATTAGAATAATTACAATTTTTAACCCTATTAATGTAAAGGAATCAAAAATCATTGGTTAAATAAATCAATATAATGGCAATAATAAAAAATATATGTAATATCATATAAGAAAAGATGTTGCAATGTTCAATACAGATGAAAAGATTCATGGAAAATAGAAACTACACTAAAACAATTAAATCACCATGTCTTGAGCTAGTATGGGTTATCATATTCTATTAATCTAAAAAATATATTTTCAAAAATATTATATAGATTTTTGGGTGAGCATATAATTATATTGTGTAGGACCCTATCTAAAACTATAATTTCTTGTAGATGAAGCATGTTAATGTTCTAGAAAAAAACTATAAAATTGGATCATGTGCAATCCTCAGATATCAACCAATGCATCTTAAAATGGGATCAATATCTAAATTCATATAGAATATATGTATATTAAAATTCATAGTATATCATGCTTGGTATCCAATACCCACTTCTCCACTATCCAAGTCACCCATAATACCCAAAAATATATATAATGGAACTCTAATCACTTCTCATATATATATCATAGCCTTATACATCAACCACATTATAAAACCTCAAACCATGGAATGATAAAAAAATTCATACTGTAAACAATCTCTCCTCAAACCATTGCCAAGATCACAACAACTGATAAAAGGATACATGGGAGAGGATTAGTTATCCATCCATTCTCCCCACATCCTAGGTGTTTGGAGTTCAATTTATATGTAAAACAATGTATGGAAAATGATCAGGTTAGACAAATGAGTGGTGTTTAGTATGAAATAAATTTAAATATAAACTAACATATAATAACACTAATATCCCATCCTAAATATTAATATATAAATATTACCCTAAAACATTATCCTAACATAATTTATTAATTCCATTGAATTACTATATGCACCACTAACCACAAATATTATAACACAAAGTGCAACTACCTAGATAAAAAAAAGACTAAATAATTCATTATATATCATGAGTATTTTATTGTTTCATATAATCCACCACAATCCAATTTATAATTCATTATCATGATTAATTATTATACTTTATTTTCGTTTAATGACTCCCAAATTCATTAATCACTATATTAAATCCATTATTTCAACAATTCATCTATTTATTGTATTATCAACATTTTTTCTACCAAATTAATCTTTTTAATTAATAAATTCATAATATCCATATTCATGGAAATACTATCCTCTATGATAAAATCAAATATTTTAAAATTCATATGACTAACCTGACCATGATACCCTCACAGACCGATAATCAACAAAAGCCTTCATATACCAAAAGGGTGTTACCTGATCCCCAATGGATATAGATAAGAATCTAGGAATCAACAACACCCAAAGGTAATAATATCTCTCAAACTGAAGTAAAAAACATGGAATACATGTATGAAGTATAGTGAAGTATTATAAAATATAGCATGAAGTACATACCATAACAAAAAGTAAATAAAAAAGTGATACAACACAATGTTGTTTAAAATATCCAAGATACAAGTCCAACAAAAAAGGACATATAAAACCAAAATAAATACTCCATATTAAAGCATGGTAAAACTCCCATTGTCCCAAAAAGAGATACCCATACACAAATGAATGAAACCTCACCACCTTACTATGGAACCATACCAGTCCATACGATGAATGATATTACAAGGTCTACGCACCATGGAAGTGTTATACAGGGTGTGAGAAAAACATGGCCTAAAGGATCCCACCATAGTGTTCCATATCAAGTCTCTATGCCAAAATACAAAATGGTCAACCAATAATTAAATAATGAATGAAAAAATGTTAACCAAATTTTATATCAAAAGAACTTTATGGAATATCCCCATTTTTCATAGTTTCAAATAATCTAGGAAAAATAGTTGTAAAGAATATCAAATTTATAAAATCAATCAAAGAAAAAATGTATCATATATCATATAAATATTAAATTTTTCTCCAAATAATAATAATATATTACATCACACAAAGGATCACTATAGGTTAGGATATCTAGAAAACCTGTAACCAAACATAGAGAGTCACGTGCATCAAGTATTTAGTCACGTGAATAAAATATAAAGAGATATAGAAACCCCATTATGTGAGTACCACAATAGATCTAACAGGGCCCACGAAAAATAGGTACAAGGATTAGAGGAACACCCTATGAGTGAACCCCCAAAAAATATAAATGGACATGCCCTATGACTACACCTTCCACCTATGTACCCAAGGATTCCCATGAGCTACACTTTCAAAAAGACTCCTTAAAATATTTCATGGAAAACCATTCCATAACTCCATTTTAGAATTATTTCAAAATAAAATTTATTATACCAAGAAAAGTAAAAACTATCTATTCTCAAAAAAAAATTCACAAATGCAATTGAATATTGAATATTCATGTAAAATTTTATTATAAAACAAGATAAATATTGTTCTTCCAATATTGTATAGTGACAGAACCACCTACCTAAAACATGGATACCACACACTAGAAATAAGATCCACCAACCTGAGAGAACACAATGATAATAACGTAGGCCATAGAATAATTCATTACATCTTAGAAAAAATTCAACAAGAAATGTGGTCTATAGATAAGATAACACAAAATATAACTCAAGAAACTCACATTTCACACCACAACTGACAAAATAGTCATCCTATAAATGAATCTCACACAATATATCTTGAAGAGATCAAGGTAATAAATAGAGAAATAACAATGGATCTGAATGCATTGCACAAAAAAATTGTTGCAACCAACAAAAATGAAGAAGCATAAAGATCACATTCTTGGAGAGACACAATGAAACCAAAATGGAGATAAATCATTGAATGAAATTATCATTATAGAGCAGAGATCCTAAAAATTTATTAGGAGTGCTCATAGGTATGATAGAAAAGGATCCAGTTGAATGAATATAAAAGTACATGTGCAGTGTGGTTAAAACCACTAATTCTAAAACATTCATGACATGAAACAATTTCACAATTTCAATTCACTGATTTACAAGTTATGTTGAAAAAACACCTCTAATTAAAAATAAATATTATGATCATTTACATGATCTGTAAATTTTTCTTACTTTCAACCAGTTAATGAAATCATCCTAGTAATAAATTCACGTCATGTGACACTTTCATGGTGTGAAAGTGTCTAATATAATGATTATTCATAAACACGTAGAAAAATATCACGTAACACTCTATATCCCAAAGGGTGTCATATTAATCCTATTTCAAATTTATACCACGAATCCATTAAATATTCAAACATAATATCCCATAATTTAGTTGATTTTCCCAATAAAATACTATTTAACCTTAGAATTCCCAAAACACGCCCAAGAAAGAGGTAAAAATATTTGGGGAAAAAAAGTACATAAACAGATATACTATAATGTTACAAACACCCCACCATAGGAAGTTTTGTCTATGGGAAGTAATTTTCATGAATGGTGTCTAAAAATAACTAAGGCCACTGCTCCCTAATCAACTAGTTAGGCTCCCATGTCTCATGAGAATCAGATATGTGTATCCATAGTACATTGGACAATGTAATAGACATCCCTTTCAATACATTCACATGATTGTCAAAATTTCACACTGGTTTCTCTACAATATAAGTGTTGGAATCTAACTCAATCTATTCATAACTCATAATTTGAGAATGATCAGGGTGGTACTTATTAATCTGAGATATGTGCTAAAAATCATGAATGCCTACCAATAGAATAAGGAATTTTGAGTAATAGGAAACCTCCCCAAGTATTTTAGTGACCACAAATGGTTAAAAATATCTCAGTACCAACATTCCCTATTTTCCAAGCCGATGGTGTCCCAATCGAGGAGGAAATTTTAGGAATACCCTGTCACCAAAAAAATATAAATGACGATTCCAATGATCATCATACAGTTTCTTCCAACTCAATTATGAAATAATAAATAAATATATATATATATATCTTAAATTCAAATTGATGTAACCTAAACGAGATTTAGTCCAAAAATTGATACCTCCCCCAGCTCATCCCAACAAAAAGGTTACATGAAAAATTGATCAAAATATTCCTCATACAGAGATATTGTAATAAATGACTGATAATTGTTTTTATATGAAAACTGAAACCGTCCTAGATGGATATCACATGATTCACTAAAATCAAAGATTTATCATGGATGAAATCCTCTCAGATCAGAATAGAACATTCCCTCTAACTGTCTGTCTATGGATGGTAGATTTTACTCAACTTGACATGAGTCATCATTGACTCATTGATACTATTAATGAAAAATAAGTAAATCCTAGGATACATATAACAAATAATTGAAGAGGAATCTCCATGTAACCTCACAAAATCATACACATATAGCTTAACCAGGGCATCAACTTTAATTATGTCCTAGATCAGAAAGAAGTTAGAAGACTTTGATAACTGATCAATCACCTACATGATAGAATTAATTTTCTTGGTGAGTAAATGTTAATAAAAAAAGTCTATGAACACCTCATCCCAATTATAAAGTTGAATAAAAAGAGGTTGGAGAGACTCATATGTTTTCAAATTTTATTCCTTTATCTTTTGGAAGGTGTAAAAATAGGACACATAATCAGAAATGGTCCACTTCACTCTTAGTGAAAAAATATCCATATCATGTCATAATATAAATTTTTAGTTACTAGATATATGGTAAATATATAAATTTTACTATAAAAAATATATCTCCTCACAGATGTTGGGACAATAAATCGAGTCAAAATGGGGAGTACCTTATCATGGGAGAGACCAATTAGAAATGATCACCACACAATATAAGGTTTTATGAATTCATCTCAAATCATAATCTTTCTGATGATCCAATAGAATAGAGTCAAATATAGATCATTATAATAGAAAATTATTCAGAATCATTTTTAATGTATCCTCCTGAGTACCCAGAGGTGACTTAGTGAAGAGTCATATAAGGTTCCTCTTCACCTTTAATTCTATAACAAATCATGATGGCACTTTTCTACTGAGATCATATCAAATGATTTTAATCTTCTCAGGGTTGTAACAACCCAGGTATTGATAGAATAACTCGTTTAGATATTTATTAGTATAAATTATATAATTATATTAGTTATAAAAATATTATGTAAATTTAGATAACAAATGAAAATAATTTTATCTAAACTCTTTTCTTATAAGGTTTTATACAATATCATAATTTTTAAATATTCAAATTTTATTTTGATAAAATGAATATTAATTTATAAATTAGCATACCAAAATTTAACTTGGGTGATATTTTGGTAATTTTTGAGAAGTATTTAATTTTCTATGAATAGTAATAAATAGTGATTTTTTATAGGAAGTCATATGTTTAAAGTAAAATAAGTAATTTACAAGTATAAATATGATTAGAATATTTTTTAAAGTAACATAAGGATTATTTATTTATATTTGTTCAATATAATTAATTTTTAATCAAAATTATAATGGTTTTTAGTATATTTTTTCTATGGGGTTTAAAACTGGGTTTTCTAATAACTGTTTTATAGTGAAAAATGTTTCTCCTTTTTAATTTATTAAAATAATCTAAAATGTGGAACGTTTTAAATGAAATTTAATAATTCTGTATCATTAAATATTAATTTTGTTTCATAAAATGATGATTATTAGTCATATATTTTATATTGATGTATCATTTTTTAAAAATATTATTTTAAAAAACAATCCATCTCACTACATTTACAAGATTAATAGAAAATTAAAATTTTACATTTATATGAAATGAATTTGGAAAAATTGATTCAATATTTGAAATAAGAATATATTTTAAGGTCTAATATGACCAACATAATTTTATACCATAATTATTTGTGAAAATAGTTAAAACTAATCACAATTGTTAGGGTAAAAATTGGTTTACTGAGGGATTAAACAATAAACTTAAGGGTAAAATTACTTATAAGCTAATCGAACACACATTTTATGGACATATTTAGACATCATACATTAAATTATATATAATAGACCATTATTGGAGACTAGTTAGATGAAAAAACGAGGTTGTAATTCACTCTTCCAAAAAATTACATGTGTGCCAATCACCCCACTTATAAAAGGCATCTTATATCCTTCACACTTCAAACCTTAAAAACCAATTGGTTAGGCCAATCCCTGACCAAATATCATCTAAAATTCCATCCTCTAATATTATGAGCATTATTTTGATAATAAATAAAACTGAGGAACTTATTTTTTTGCAAACCAAAAGGAGTTGCATGGAGAAGAAAAATATAAAGACAGACCTGACGAATCAGGCTCAAGGTAAGTGACTTCATCTCAATTTATTTTCATTATGGTATTTTATGATGTAATGAACCTATATAATTTTATATATTTTGTATATAGAACCTTAAAATTAGATTCCATTAATTTATCTATTCTTATTATATTTAATTTTATTTTAATGTTATTCATTAATGGGGTTTACGTTTCAAGTGTTTCCCAAGTGATAAGAGACTTTTCATTCAAAAAACATATTTTAATGTTTTACTTCAAACTATTAATTTTACATTTAATGTTTTATAAAATTAAATTATGAATGTTTTTATATGGATATAATATATTTATAAATTATAATTTTCCATTGTTTTGAAAATGTAATATTTTTAGGTGATTTATATGGAACATTTTAAAAAAGATGATTGGAATGTTCTATTGTTATAATAAATGATGAATATAAATTTTCCACCACCTTGTCTATTATTTTATTTATATCTTACATTTCATACTTTCATGTTTTATTCAAATAAAACCCTTTTTGCACTTTTTTGGTATTTTGGTATTGAAAATTGTTTTTCCGATGAAAATGGTATTTTTCTATAGAAAATAGGATTTTAAAATATATTTATATATTTATATCCAAAAGTGATTTGTTTGTGATTTTAAACGACATTATAAAAAGTGAAAGAATTATTTTTTTCCATGTTATGGTTCTTGAGCACTATACCTAAGAAATGAGGGCTTCTAGATAGCACCAGTTGAACCTATTATAGCTTATACGATGGGGGAGACCAGATATCATCATGTGAGACCATTATAGAATATACAATGGGCATCCAAAAAAACACCGATTTAATTTCAATAAATTATAGGATGCGATGACACAAATAGTGCTGGGTGAGCCCGTTACAACTTATATGATGGGGCGAACTAGATAGTTCTGGATGACCCCATTATAGACTAAACAACAGGTGAACCTTGATTGAGCTCAAAAGAATTGGGTATAAATTATATTGAAATTCTTCCTTAAGGTCATTCTAAATATAAAGTGTTTTTAATGGGTTTTATTAATATGTTGATCTATATAACTAATAAGGGTTGTTAAGTGCGTGTCATGTGATTTAAATGATTTCTATGAGAAAAACATTTGTCTTTCATGTGAAAATACTTTAGTTTTTTTAACTAAAGAAGATTGATGTAATGGTAAATATTTTATGGTTATCATGTGTTAATTAGAGTAATAATTTCCATTATTTTAATTTCCTTACAAATATTTTTTCCTCATCCCACTTCATTAAATGTTTTTCATAGGACGAGAAAGGGAAAGGACAAAGTCAAGCAAAAATTCAGGAGGATATTTCATGAAGAAAATATTATTTTGATTTAAAAAGTTTTATATGGTGGGAAAATATATAACTATAAAAATTGAATAATTTATTATTTGGATTTATAATATATTATTTATAACATAATTATCAAAAACTATAAACCTGAAAAGATCCTCAAAGTGAAATAATGTTAACTATTAGATAAAACTCGAGATTTTGTAATGATTAAGGATGGGCCTTCTAGTTGGTATCAGAGAATGGTTTTCATATCTATAGTGTTTAGGATAATGTTAATAAAATTCCCTTGAAATATTTGACATTATGGTTAAGTTAAAATGATATAACATGTAATGATTAAAGTGATACTTCATCTAAAATAGTTCTATTCAGAATGTTTTTCCATAGAGAAAACAAGGAAGCTGTAGTGGGAAGGCACTTGGAAGAAAATATTCATCTAAATCAACATCTTGAGATAGTTGGAATCAAAGAAGAACAATTCGATGTAGTTATGACTTGATGTAAATATAATATATATGGTTCTGATATCTTTCCCAGACAGGAACTCGATCTATGCCAAACAACTTGTTTATTGTGGATTGTATCATGAGAAAAAAACCCCATATTTCAGTGTATATTATGATCATGTGACTACCAAATGATGGATTAACTCACTGAAGAATATATTTTATGTCATGGGTTATTTAGAACACAAAAATTTAACTCTTTACATTTATTATTTTTAAGGTGAAACTGATTTATGGTGGTATTTGATTACACATACCAAAGGAAAATATTATCTTCATTCCATGGAATTTGAAAAATTCATAGATATTTTACTTCAGAAATAATTTCCTATGTTTGTTTGACACGATATGGAAAAATAATTCCAATAATTGAGGACGGAATTTGAATATTCAGTAGCTGCATATGAAGAAAATTACAGAATATTTTATAGGTATGTGAAATTTTTTATCCAAAACACTATTAGTAAAATTAATATAATTTACTCAGGGTTGATTCCAAGTTTATGACGACCACTTGATGCATAATAATTTAAAAGAAAAAAGTATATGGTTAATTAAAAAGTGAATGTTGAGATGGAGTTTGGTGACACATATGTTCCTCAACATGAATTAGTAAGAAAAGGTCTTGGTGGTGGGAAACAGGGAAGAAACCAACCAAAATGTCTAGGGGGAAGCCCCCAAAATTCAACATTTTTAGAAAACAATATTTCACGGAATTGTGGATGGAATATATGGAGTGTTTCCAATGTGGTCATTTTGGAAATAGATCTTGTGACTATAAAGAAATGAGTCAAGACCAAACAAATTTTGGGGTAACTAATAGCCATCCAATGGTGAGGTGTTTTAGTTGAAGTGAGTTGTGTCATTATTCTAATATCTGTCTAAAGTCAAATGATAGAAATCAACTTTATAGAAAACAAAAACGTGCAGAGAATTCATTTTCTACAACTGTAGTTGATGTTGGGATATCAAATGAGGTGGTGATAGGTATCTTACTTATGTATTTGAATCATCGCAATAACATATTTTTGGGATATTTGAATCCATTTGTTTCTGAGACATTTTAATGTAAATTGGGACTATCTCCTCATGAACCTAAGATTGAAATTTTGGTTAAAAATATGGGTAGAAATTTTAATGAAACAAAAACTTTATATGATTATTCCTATTATTATTAGTGGCATGGTATTTTCTAAAGATATTATTAAACTAGATATAATAAAGTTTTTTTATCATTATTAGTGTGGATAAAATTTCATTTTATCATTATAAGATAGATTTCAGTTCTAATAAAGTCATGTTCAATGATTTTATGCCATTTTTAACTCACCAAGATGCTATGAAATTGACTTGAGGTAGCAGTGAATGTTATCAGGAACTTATTACAAATAATAAAGAGACTATTAAAATTAGGTATGTTCCAAAAGTTGACTACATAGATGTATATCAAGATTATTTTTATGGTGTTATTCTTAATCCTGAGATTGAGTTTACTATTAAATTAGTAACTAATGCTAAGACTATTTCTAAACCCACATATCAAATGGATCAAGTGGAAAATTATAATTAAAAATTAAATTTCAGGAGTTCTTAGATAAAGGTTTCCTTCAACCAATCACTTCACCATGGGGTTCTCCTTGTTTTTTTGTTAGAAACTAACACAGTTCAATGTGAATTTTCATTGATTATAGACCCTTGAATAACATCACTTTTATGAACAGATATACTTTTCCTCATATAGATTCTTTTTTTGATCATTTCATTGGTGATTAGTATTTTCTGAATGGTGACCTCAGGTTAGGGTTCCATCAGTTAAAATTAAAGGATATAGACATTTATAATTCGTTGTTTTAAACAAGAAACATGCACTATGAATTTTTAGTTCTGATTTTTGGGTTATGTAATGCACCTAATTTATTTGTGGACCTTATGGAAATGATTTATTATGTGTTTTTGAAAAATTATACAGCTACTTTTATTGAGGCCATTCTGGTATATTATAAATATCAATAGAAATATAAAGGTCACATACAGATTTTTTTGAAACCCTAAATGAATAGAAAATTTATGGTAAATTTGATACGTGTTAATTTTGGTTGCAAAAAATTCCCTTCCTTGTACATATTTCTTCTAAATATGGCATAACTATTTAGCCTTTTTAAAAATTTGTTGATGAATTTCCAAGATTCATAAATATCATACTGATTGATATTTTCTTGGACACGAATATTTATGATGGTGATTTTTTGATAACTTTTCTATGTTGTCTATCCCACTAAAATTGTTAACATGAAAAGGAGTTAAATCCATATGGAAAATGGATTGTGGAGATTGTATTAATGAAATAAATAGAATATTGGTGAATTTTCTTGTTTTGGACCCTCCGTTTATAAATAGTGAATTCATCATCTAAAATAATGATTCATTGAATTAAATAGGTTTTGTAATAATTTAGAATTATCAGATAATTTCATAATATTCACATCAGTTTAAATCTCATGATTTTAAATATCCTACGCATGATTTGCAATTAGATGTTACGGTTGTTTCTTTAATGATTTATATGGGTCATTTGTATGGAGTAAGGCATAAAATATATATTGATAAATTTTTTTGAAGTATATATTCACTCAAAAATAATTGAACATGAGACATAGAATATGGATTGAATTGAAAAAGGATTTTGATTCCAAGATTCATTATCATCCCAATAAAAGAAAAAAAGTTCTCAATGCTTTGAGTTGAAAAAATAATGCTACATTAACCATGTTAATTTTGGAATATGACCGTTAGGATAATGACTTTATAAATAATATCCTATATGTTTTGGATATAGAGATATCCTTTGTTTTATTTCAGGTTTTAATTTAGTTTACAATGTCAAAAAGAATAAGTATGCTCAAAACGAGGATCAATATTGAATGAAAATGTTGAATATGTAAGAATGGTTAAGTCTATGGATTCTAATATTGATGAAGAAGGTATTTTATGATTTTAGAGAATCTTATGTGTGCCTTGTGATTCCTAGTTGATGTAATGGTTTTTAAGTAAATCTCATAGTTCTCTTTTTTCGATTCATCCAGTTAGCACTACGATATACAGAGTCCTTTGGGAGTATTATTGGCGGGATAGAATGAAAAGAGATATTTTAGACATTACCATGGAGTGTTTTAATTTTAATAAAGATTAAACAGAATGAAAATTACCAAAGGGTATGTCTAATCCTTTTCCATTTCTAGAGTGAAAATGGAAAAATATATCCATTGATTTCCTATATGGATTACTAAGGACATTATGACGTGATAATGTGATTTTTGTTATTGTTGATAAATTAAAAAAATCATCAAATTTCCTTCCCATTTGATATTTAATATCATTAGATAATATTTCTCAATAGTATCAAGAGAATATATTAAAGTTACCTAGAGTGCCTCTCTCCATTATATCAGACCATGATCCCAGGTTCACATATAATTTTTGGAAGGGACATTAGAAGTCATTCAGAACTAAATTAAATTTTATTATATATTTTAATCCTTAATTTTGTAGATATTATGAGTGGATGAATCAGACCATCGATGACATTCTTTGTTCTAATTTCATGGATTACTAGGGAAGTCACGGTCAAAATCATTGTTTGGTATAGTTTTCATATAATAGTAGGTTTCATTTTAGTGAATACATAGAACCATTTGGGGAATTGTATGGAATGTAGTGTCGGACACTAGATTTTTTGGGATGAATTAGGGGAAAGTATGGTTATGGGACAATATTTGGTAGCCCAAATGGATGATAATGTACAGTTGATTCGAAAACATATAAGTATGGCTCAGACTAGGCAGAAAAATTATGTGGATAACTAGAGGAAAGATATATATTTTGAGGTTGATGATTATGAATTTTTCAATGTTTCCCCTTATATAATTATATTATTTTTAGTAAAAATGGAATTCATTTAATATAGTTCACTAGAACATATAAAATCCTATAAAATTTTGGATTATATTCCCATGAAGTGGCTTTCCACTGAATTTATCTCATGTACACAATGTAATTCACGATTCAATATTAAATAAACATATAGTGGATTCATCTCATGTTTTGACCCCTAAATTAGTTCATTTAGAAGATAAAATTTACTATAGAGAATAACTAGTTCATATTCTTGATTCTAGATATCTCATGTTGTGGAATAAGTTCATTATCCTGGTTATGTTTTTATGAAAAAAATATATAGTTGAAGAGGAAACATGGGAATCTAAAAATGCTATGAGGGAATGATATATACTCATGTTTAATACGTGAATAAAATTTTGACGATAAAATTTCTAAAAGAGAGGGAGGATTTAACAAAATATGTAATTATAGAATAAATCATTTTTATATTTATTAGTATTTATTATATAGTTATATTAGTAATTAAATTACTAAGTAATTTTAAATCAAAAAAGGAAATAATTTTTACTAAACTCTATTTTATAAGGTTTTATTTAAAATCAGAAATTATAAATTTTAAAATATAACTTTGATAACAAAATATAAAATTTTAAGTCCTCATATCATAATTTTCCTTGGTTGAAATATTTGGATTTTTTGGAAAATATTTAATTTTCTATGAATAGTTAAAAATGTCGATTGTTGTTAAAAGTTAATTATTTTTAATAAATTAAGTAATTTAAAATTATAATTTTTTTAATATGTTATCAAGTAACCTATGTATTATTTATTTTTATTTAATCCAATTATTTACATGTTAATCAAATTTATATTGGTTTGATGTATATATATGTTTCTTGGGTTTAAAATGTGTTTTTCTAAGAATTGATTTAAAATGAATATTGGTTCTCATTTTAAATGAATTTAAATAATAAATTATTGGGGAATGTTTTAAATGAAATTCCAATATTATATATCATTTTAAATTAATTTATTTTCAAATAATAATAATTATTATTCATATATTAAATATAGAATATTCGTTTTAAAAAACACTACTTAAAAACCCGTTGTCTCGCCTCGTGTGCAGGATTAATATAAAATTATTTTTTTGAATTATATTAATTGAATTTTTTAAAATTTATTCCATTTATAGAATAAAAATAATTCATAATGTCTAATAATTCCAACTTAATTTTTTACTATAATGATCATTGAAAACATTTACAATTTTTTAGAGTGGTTAAGGAAAAAACAGGTTTATTGGGGTGTTGAACTTTATAAATAAGGAGAAAAAACACATAGAAACTTTTATAAAATCCATTTGTTTTCCATATTTAGACTGTGACCCTTATAGTATCAATAATGTACCAATTTTTGTGCCTAGTAACATGAAAAAATTTGGGTGGAATCTATACTTTAAAAAAATTACAATTGTGCCACTCACCCCATTATAAAATGTCACCCCCTGTACTCTTTTCACAACATCAAAACAAATTAGTTTGGAGAAATCCATCCCAAATTATATGTCCACAACCCTCCTGTCATCCTAAAAAACTTATTTTCATCATAAATCTTGAAATGGAAGGACTTTGGTGAAATCAAAACGGAGTTACCTGATGAAGTGGAATATAAAGACAAATTTGATGAATTGGACTACTAGTAAGGGACATCATCCAAGCATCATTTCTTTAATGAATATTCTGATTTAATGAACATATATTCTTTTATAAGGGGTATATACAACCCCCTTAACATTATATATCATGAATTTATCCATTCTAATTATATTTAATTTTTTTAATGCTATTATTTAATGGGGTTCACTATTTAAGTGTTTCCCATGTGATGAGGGAATTTTCATTGAAAAAATTATCCGTTAATATTTTCATTTGAATATATTACTTCTCCAGGTAAATTTCATTTAGATTATATTTTGAATTTTATTATATGGATTTAAAATATTTATAATGTATATTTTTTCAATGGTTTTTGAAAACGAAACTTTTATGAGTTTTATAAAGAATGTTTTGACAAACTATAAAATGAATGTTCTATTATTAACATAGATATAGACAATGAATTTTCTGTTACAATATTAATTATTTTATTTCTATCTTCCTTTTCAATATTTATTTTTTTCTTTGAATAAAAACATTTTCCATTTTTTTGGTTATTTTGTAATTGAAAATGGGGTTTTAAAATAAAATGGTTTTTTGATATCAAATGGTGATTTTTTATGAGTTTACAATATTTTTCAAAATTAGAAGCAATTTTTTTTATTCATGTTATGGTAAATAAGAAAGATACATAAGAATTTTATACCTCAATACAATGTTGGGTGGGGACATGAAAACATATATGATGGGGCGGCCTAAATAGCAAACGGTGACACCATTAATAATAATATGATGGGGTCTCCTAGATTGCTCTAGGTGATCCTATTACAGGTTATAAGATGGGGTATCCTATATTTCTCTTGGTGATGCCATTATAACTTATATTATAATGTATCATAAATTACACCAGGGGATTCCATCATAGCTAAATTTAGGGTGCATGAAGATAGTGCTCAAATTCCTTAGATAATAATTATATTTGAATTAATCCATAAGGTTTTTCTTAATAGCAATTTTTTTGGAACAGTTTTATTAATATTATTTTCTTTTTAACTATGAAGTATTTTAAATTTCATTTAATGTGTTTTAAAGTTTCTATTTGTGAAAAATTTGTGTGTTTCATATGGAAATGTTTTATTTATTTTTCTTAATGAACATTGATTTAAAAGTAAATATTTTAATGTGTTTTATGTTTTTACTGGACTAAAAATTTCCTTTTATTAATATCCTGGGATGATCTTATTGTTCTAATCCAATGTTAATAAATGTTTTTTCTTACACTGGGATAAGGAAAGGAAGAAGTGAAGTAGAAAGTTAGGAGGAGATTTCATGATTTAAATAATGATTTATTTTAAAATGTTTAATATGGGGGTAAAATAGATACTTATTGGAAGTGTCCAATTCTGATTATATGGTTTCGTAATGTATTATTTGTGGCATAATTATTATAAAATATAAACCTAAACTGACACTTAAATTGAATGAAAGTAAATTAATGACTAAATATCAAGAGTATATATATTTTAAGTCTAGTTCTTCATATGGGGGTCAAGAGAAGAAAAAAATTAAACATCTAATTGTATTCCACCTACCTCTGTTATCTAAGATTAAATTATTCTTCAGAAAAGATATTTCTCAGACTCATATGGTTAGAAAAGACTCTGATCCTCTCCCCAAAATGATATGATATCCAGTATTTTTGTTCATGAAAAACTATATAAAGATATATATAATGGTTGCGGTAATTAATCATATTCTATTAATGATCAAAATAACAATAAGGTACTACCAGATTTTACATCAAAATCACAAAATAATGACAATAACTAGATGTATTATAGAAAAATGAATACCCCTTATCAATATTAGATAAAATTTGAATATATTTTGATGTCATAAGTGGTTTTTTATTGACGAATGAAGACTTTCACATTACATCCCATCTTAATTTCATCCATTTCATGGTAATATTAGTCAACAGTAACACTAATTTCTAGAAAAAATTAATGAATCATCAGTAGTATCAAGAAATTCCAAGGAAGTTCCGAATCTCAAAAACATTTCATAGATCTTCTGATGATAAATAGACCCTCACCTTCTATGGATCAACTATTAATCCTTGATCATAAATCACATTTCTTCAGAACAACACTTTTTAGATCAATATATTTCAATTAAAAAGAATTCCATACAAATGGCGACTCCTTAGGATTTCCTAAACTAATCTCTAATGGTGCTCATTCTAATGATTATATCTCTAATAAACCAAAATATCATCCAAAAAACTACCAAAATGTACCAAGATACCCATTGAATATCTAGTTCATCAATTCCATGAAAACTATTGGATAATTAGTTAGACCATAAAATATCACAAGATATTTGAAATGGGAACATATTCTCTTGTGATATTTCTTTGATATATCATACTACCAAATTATATTTTCATGATAAGTCGACTAAAGATCGATCTTTAAAGATTAATTTTCCACCTATAATTGGATAGAATTATCATCCACATGGGGAAAATAATAATTATTCTTAACCATTACCCAGTTCAACTTATGGAAATACACATGAAATTTGAGTGAACCGTATTCATTAACGTAAATGAGAATAGGGGTTTCCTAAAAAGAAACACTAGACTGAAAAAAATATACATTCACCATTAGATCATCTAACTGAATTTTGAGAACTTTCAACTCTGCTAGTTCCATAGGATTAGAGGGTACCAAGATAAAATGTGTACCTAGTACTAGATAAATCATAATGTTTACCTCCATCTCTAGTGGAAGAAGAGTGAAATTATCTAGGAAAAAATTATAAACATTCCTTAAAACTAATCAATGATTACCCAAAAAAAGAAATGACATCAAGAAACAATAAAACAATCCTAATATCTATGTATGATGGTTCTTCCCGACCTAAATATGGATCCCACACTACATGAAAGAACCACAAGATCCCATTGGCCATAAGAAATGAGATACATTGGAGATAAAAATCAACTATATCATGTGGATAAATAATCCAATCCATCACAAAGATTCCAACAAATTGATTTATATCATGAATTAGTAAATCATTGAATAATTCTACATCATCTATCAATAGAAAACAAGAAGTACAATGAAACCCTTAATCATTCCTCTTTCTATAAGGTGCTACTAAATCCATAGCATTGGACATGAAATCTATTTTATTATTATGAATATCAATAAAAGGAATGACATAAATGTGAGAGAGGCACCTGTTACAAATAAATTAGTTTATACTAAAGATCTAATAAATTTGGTATCTCTACCCATCACTGGACCCACATCTACCTCCACCGGAAACTCATTCACTGCATGTTGGTGATTCACTATTGTGGAATGTGGCTTGACCCCTATATTATTTGAAGAATCGAACGATGCAATGGTATCCTTTGACTTCGATGATCCTTGACCTTATCAAGGCATGGAAGTATCTTGATAGAAACTTCAAAGATAACCAAAGAACCCCCCGATATTACACATCTTTATAGGTTCGGAACATGATCATGGGGTCTTCCCAACCATTCCATAGTTATAGTATATTAGGGGAACTATAATGAATGTTATTAAAGGTGTAGAGGAGGACCAATACTGATAACTAACTTCCTTGATCTAATAACCCCCATGCCACTAAATATGCCAATGGGTGTAAGATAAGGAGAGAAATAATCAACCATGCCTTCAATATCTATATCAAAGATCATTTCCATGATTACTGTATCTAGATAGGTTGAAAGCTTCAGCACAAATACCTAAAATCTTATATCTAGTTGAAAACAATGCAGGTACTTAACAGCCTTTAGATGGTCATTTTTATAACCTCCAGAGAAAAATGTACCAGGTATGTGAACCAATTGGTATACGCCAACACCAAAACCCATCCCTGTTTTGAAGAGAGGAACTCTAGATAATTAACCATCCTAGGAGACTATGGAATGAAATACTAAAATAACTATGTCTTGAAACGCTTAAAGTCCAATCCCAACTATCTATCTACACACACCATGGAATACCCCCATCTCTTACTAGGACCCTCTAGTTTAAACGCCACACAATGTACCTTAATATTCAATGGTGTATATATGAAGTTAAAGGTCTAACATATCTCCTCATGTCAGTCCTCTACCACTTTAGTATAATTTTTTACATTTAATTAATGGTGTATTCTTGCATATAAACTCATGTGATTGATCCATTCCTCCAATAACTCATGGTTGTACCAAAAAACTACATTCTAGAATTTTTGTGCATTTTGGTTGAAAAAACAAAATCCGAACATGATTTCCATGATAATATTATGATCAAGAAGTTGATTCCCCTAAGGAGAGTCCACATACTCCTCCTGAGGAACCTATGGAAGACATCTTTGAGGCATACTATTGCACACCAAAATATATAAATTGATAAAAAAAGATAATATATATTCAAACTAGAAAACAAAAACAAAAAAAATATTTGGATCAAGAAAATAGAATAAGAAACATCCCGGAATCCCATGGAGATATGGGTCACTTCATTGAAAGATATATCTAGGAACTCACCGAAACCTACCTCAAAAATACCAAATATCCAATCTCTAGTCTACCAACTCCTAAAAAATGAGAACAACATAATTTTGATACCAATCTATGAAGAATCCAATACGGATACCCACACAAATCGGTGCACAAACCGAACCATCACATACCAGAAGTGAATTACCGACCCCAAGGGATGAAAACTATCCCCAATGCATAAAAAAACTAAAGGGAATGATTTTTACTAACATGAAGCAGAATAAAAAGAATATTTTTAAGGTGTAGTGAGAAAAAAAAGTTAATATGAAATATATTCCATAACAAAACTGAAATAACAGAAGAAGTACTACTCAAAGAATCTAACAATCATCAAGATACACGTATAATAACAAGTAAATCTAAAACTAAAACATGTAATCCATGTGACAGAATATGAAAACTTACATAATATCATAAAAAGCTACCCATTCATAACTAACATGAACCACACTATATCACTATGGTGCCTTGACTTTTCGTACATTGAAAGTCATAATAAGGTCTACGCACTGCCGAAGGGGTGTGTAGTGTGTGAGATAAATAGGCTTAGTAGGACCCCACCCTAATTTTCTATATCATGTATTTTTAAAAAAATTCAAAAACTTTTCAACATGAAAGATAACAAGGTATAATAAATAGTTAAATAGTGTTTATATCAAAAGTATGATAAATCATTTCCCATTTTCCCATAGTTTCAAATAATCTTGGTAAAAATGTTTAAAATCATATCTCATATATCAATGTAGTCCATGAAATAAATTTATCACATATAATATGAAAAACCAAAGTATTCCAAACCAAAATCACATGAAACATCATTCCAAGGATCATTACAAGATATTCTAGAAAGGATACTCATGCCCAAACATAGACAATCACGTTCATCATGTATCTAAACATATGAATTGAATCTAAAGAGAAGAGGAGACCAGGATTGCCGAACCTCCCAATAACTCTAAAAATTAACCAAAACAATGGAAATAATGAGTACATTTACACCACTTGAATTTCTTCCACAATTATTCGCAAGGTCATCATGACAAATTCCTTTGGACCATAGCTCTATAAATATATAGTATTCAGCTATTTCAAAACTAATCTTCAATGAATATAATCTATACCTTTGGAACATATGTGATCAAGGTTTTTTAGAGAAAAAAGATCACTGAGGATCATAAAAAAAGGAAAGAAAATAATTACCATAGTATGAAGGTAGTGACTTTACATTTGTACTTTTAGCATGAAAAGTATATCATTGATAAAAGTTATTGTCAATTAAAAAATATCCTCATTCACTCTCTTATTTTATAGAGCATCCAAAAAGGTATTGGATTTGTGACAGACCGGAGTAATAATATAGTTTATAGAAGAGAGTTGATTAAGAAAATTATTCTATTTCACTATTAGTCTCCACGAATGTTGTATGTTCCATGTATGGAATGCTTGAAAAATTATTGTATAATTAGAATTAAACCAAATGTTGTTGCATTTTTTTATCATCCTTGACCGTGTTAATCAGCCCATGAATCTCAGCATCCAATGCTATTTCCATTCTACAATTTCAATATTTATGGTCAATAACATCACAAAAATATTCCTTGAGGACATATCCACCACTTTCTGGACATGGGTTTCCCTTCGAGGCACCTTCATAATTTCATTTTTCCATAGAGTAAAAGGGGGATACCAATTTCTAGTGAGTAGAAAATAGTGATGTTTAGTCAGGATAGATTGAACTTCTTGGATGTGTTCAGTGGTGGGAACCACATAAATAATTTTCTAAAGATTAATCCATGGGAATATCATAGAGTTAAAAAAATCCTAAGTTACTTGGCATGTAATCCAGAGATACACACTGTGTGGGGCCCTAGATGTGGTGCTTGAGTTTATGTACAGGAGATAAGTATCACATGATACATGACACATCTAACCCAACAGGTGAATCAACCTCGAAGAATGGAATGTACTCGGGGAGTACATAGATAAAAACATGACCATTCAAATGGCTAGGTACATGGTCAAGACAAGAGTAAAAAAGTATATCAACGTACTCCAACCCGGTCTAGTACATGTGTACAACATGGTATGCATAGGCACAAACATGGTAAAGTGACGTGATACAAAAATATACCTGGTTCTTAAGTGACATGTAGTGTACTGATAGAACACACCATGTAATTATTTAATGATGACTTGGAGCGCTTACTCCCTTAAACAAGAACATAAATAATTAGGGTGTGATTCCTTGATCCATTCCTTGAGGGGTTAGTATGGAATCAAATTCTACGAATAGGAATGTGATACATTCTAAGGAACATCAGTCTAAGAAAGGTTATTTGGAATCCATCCATGATGCATAGAGTGAGATCCTCTGTCATCATCATCTTCCATATGAGGGGATCTCATAATTTTTGTGACCAACACTACACAGGCGTTGATCCCATACTTATAAGGTAAATCAAAATTGATTAGTTGTTATAAGCCATGGCCTTGAGTGTGATCCCCATCTATGTATTTATCTATTCATACATATAGTGTGGTGTTTTTATAGAGAGACCCAATGAGGATGATATCTCAAATGGATTCCATCAGTGATATCTGACTCATGGAGTATGTTCTCTCATAGAGGTTTAATATAAAACCTTTCATTATGAATCCTAGGTCAGTTATAAAAATGGGACCTTAACTTGATACTATGTCTCTAACATGAAAATATATGGGTGTTCATTCCATGTATGTTTTTTAAATATACTTGTGTTGAGATGACCACTATTTTTTATGATTTATTCTTAGTAATTATGTTTTTTCCTACTATGTAATGTTATATCCACACATACATGGGCTCTGCCCATATGTGTTCTATCTTATATTGACGACCAATAGTTGAATGTGGTTATTGGTGGAGTAGGAGAAAATTAATCTCATATTTGATCTATACATATCATGATTCGAACTAAAAGTAACTTTTTACTGTAGTCCTCTCTTTCTAATAGGTTATACTTATTTATAGTTTTTGATGGTATTTTATTTGTCCTTTATCACCTACTAGTATTTTTTGTTCTATGAATGTCGGATTTTGATGTCTGCATGAATTTAGAGTAATTTTTGTTTTAAAATTCATCATTTATTTTGCATGGAGTTGGGATTGTTTGTACAAGAACCCTAGGAAAATCCTCCCATGTGAGTTTGATTCATAATTTGTGCATGTATCTGGCCCCTTGACTTTTAGTGAAAGGCATGGGGGAGTCACACTTGTCTTATCGTCAGCCAAATGAGGCCCAATGGGCTGGGTCATGATAACATGGTACTAGAGGTGGTTTCATATTAGGGTTTTCATTTTTAGTATTTTCTTTCAATGAGATTGGTTTGGGTTTTATAGAAATAATGTTCAGTTTTTTGAGTTCAGCATCCAGGTCAAGGAATTTAGTGTTGGTGCACTGTCCAACATATCAATTCACCTGTACTTGAAATCAATTATTATCAACTCATTATATGTAGTCAATCGTTGCGGGGAAAAACAATGGCACAAGCATCATACAACAATGTTATGTGGTTTCCATGTCCTCTTGAGTCATCCTTCGTGATATAATAACTCACCGTAGTACATATTTTCAAATTAAGGATTCATCTAAGATGTTTTACATATAGTATTTAGTATTAATATCATGGGGATAATTCCTTGAGTGATGAGGATTCCATTCATGGGGGTTTTTAAGAGTTTTTAATTCCATTAGGTGCACCAGTCATACCACCACATATCATGTAGAAGATGGTACCGGTTGTATCCACTTATGAGGTGCACAATATGAACGAAATTCATGAGTTTCAGTGATGGTGACCTCGTAGGTTCTTGGGTGAGATAGGCCCCCAGGTGGCTATTTAATGGATTGAGGTTGTGACAAAAGTCTTTCATCACATTAGGACACCTAAAGGCCAAATGGTGTTCCTAGAGGAATGTATTATCAATTCCTATGTGAGATAATGGTGGGACATAGTGACTTATTCGTACTATGAGTCAAATATTTATTAAACTATGGACATTATCCTTTTACAAAAAAAGTTTTTTTTCTAGAAATGATTAGTGTTGTACTCATACATATGATTTTATAGCTTCAGTAGGGAATCGTGATTATGGTCGAGTATTTTCCGAGGTTCGATAAGTTCCCTTGGTTCTCTATATTTGATGTCTGGTCCATTAGTTTGAAATTAATAATCCATATAAGTCTACATAGAGACATCTGATCTATTTTTATACCTATTTTCTTTCTAAACTACAATAGGGTGATGGAGAGTTCTTTGGTGGTTAAAATAGTCCTAGGTGAGTATACGCAGATAGTTGATGATAGTAGTGGGTACATAAAAGATGATAATGTAGTATTAGGTAACAATGTACATAATAATTGACATATAAATGAAATATGGTTCAAGATAGAATCACAAGATATAGGTTTCTTATTTTAGGGCACCCAGGTTCGATCTAGTCAGCATAGAGATAGGTGGTGTTACTTTTGTGATGGTCAAGGACATCATGCCCAGGATTTCATGAAACAATGTGTGGAAAATATATATGAAGTATATGGTAAACCTAGATCGTGGAATAAACATTTATAGGCATGTCTTTTGGGTGATAGATGGGGAATATGAACATAGAGAGAATCTATAGGTGGAATAAATTTTGACTTGTTACCGCCACCACCATTAGGAGTCCATGCCCAGCTTAGGCAGTTGGTGGTCAGTAGAGAGGTCATCTATAGGTAGTTGAGTCTTACATCCTAGAGGATCTGAGGATAATATGAGGTGTGATCGTAGTATTATATACATTAGAAATATTACTGATATTCATGGTTGTGAACCACTCCTTTCTTTCCACTTACCTAGATAGAGAGTTCGAGATTTCTGTGGACTACTTGAATATGCCCTAATTCTATTAGAATACAACATGAGGTGACTCAGTGATCACACACATATATTGATGGAGTTATATTACTCTTGGAGGTAATATTTTACTTTGTGATCTATTTTTTAATTTATTAGGCCTTATGAAATCGTCTTAGGTATGCATTGGTTATGTACAATCCATTTGCAGGTACCCTATATCAGGAATAGGACATGTAGTATAAATAGTGATAGAATTAGGACTTACTTTATGGGTGAAAATTAAACCTAGACAGAATTGGATGAGCTCTTTTATAGGAGGGTGAAATCGATTAATGACTAGTTGGATTGCATGACTATTTGTGTAGTGGATGTTATAAGCTTAGTATCCTATAGTAGTTTAAATGTGTTATGAATTCTATCATGATGAATTTCTAGGATTACCTCCCCATTGAGAGATCGAATTAATTATTGAGCTACCCAATGGAAAAAATGATATCTACACTCGCATATTGGATAGATCGCATAGAGCATTGTGAGTTGAGAGTGTAGTTAGAGGACTTGTAGATAATGTTTAAGAACAAAAACTCTTATAAATAAAATTTCCATATTTATTTAATTAAATATATTATTATGTAACATGGTCATAGAAAACCAATTAACTTATTTATATCCAAATGAATTTTAAATATTTTTATGTATCTTTACCATTGTTATAATAGCTGTTGAACAGTGATCATATGATTAATATGAATATAGTGTTTTAACAAATCTAATTAACTTAGACAATGAATGTGATTACATCAACTAGTAGGATAATAAGTTTATGATGGCCCTTTAGTATATTTTTTAAGAGAGATAAAATATTTATTCTTTTCCCTTGACCAATACCATTTTTAGATACAAAAACATAAGCAAGAGGGAAACCATTTTTGGGAGAAGATAAAACTCATCAAGATCACTTCCCAAACCATGTATGCCAAAACACCCTAAGAAAATATCATAGTCATGAAACTTATTATTATGGTGTTTGCTGGTATATTCAATGGATATGTATTAGGACCCTTCAAAAATGATTATGTACATTATTTTTCATTAAATAATGGATATATTTTCATCATATTATTTTTAATTTATAAATGTTTTTTATTTTGATGTTATAAAATTTGAAAAGTATCCTTGGTAATATTAATGAATTTATTCTGATGAATTAATGGATTTTAGAAATAATTTTTTTAGTAAAATATTATTATTAAAAATTGTCCATAAATTCAAAGGGTCATATAATTTTGATGAATCTAAACAAACTTTTTATAAGGGTTCAAAAATAATTTTTACCAAAAAAATCAATATTTCTCAATAAATATCATCTATTATATAAAAAGTCAATATCCACAATTTTATATAAATATTTAGATAAAAATGAAATTTATTTTTTGAATCAGAATATCCAAATTATCCAATGGTGAACGTTTCATAATTTTCTGAGACAGTCAAATATTCATTTAAAAAGTATGTACCATATAAATATACTGTGTACATTATAACATAATAATGACTCCAAATGATTTAATAAATACTATAATGGGTATCCTCTGACATAAATATTCTTTCCTCTTAAATTTATGAGAATTTATGTTTATTTCATTAATTTTATAATGAATTTATGAATCCATCAAAATAGATAATTGATTTACGAATTTCAATTGATTTCATTAAGAGTGTGACTCATTTTCACATATACATGAGATTTATTTTCATAAGTTCATCCCTTTGGTGAATGAAATATGGAAAAAATACCCTCTTTGTCAGAAACCATGGAAAATAACAAGAGGGTGGTTTATGGTTTTGTAAATTTTATTATATAGAGTCCAAAACCACTTTTTGTGAAATATTAATGAATTCCCCACACTTTTACGATATAACACCACCCAAGAAACCATATCTATTTTCTCAGAATAATTGGTGACCTCAACTACTCTAACCTACCCTCTCTAAAATTATCTTAAGGAATTATA
Organism: Viscum album; assembly: GCA_963277665.1. Classification (NCBI taxonomy): domain Eukaryota; kingdom Viridiplantae; phylum Streptophyta; class Magnoliopsida; order Santalales; family Viscaceae; genus Viscum; species Viscum album. The sequence continues at coordinate 1,325,453,415 of OY728161.1, read as the reverse complement.
ATCTATCAATAACCCCCTTGTCAATATTTTGGAGTCACACACTCAAATAGGTGATCTATTCCATTCTCATCAGTATTAAATTTTATTTATTATGTTGCACCTTCTTTTTTCAATTTCTAATATTGGTATATGAAACCACATGTCCCTATTACTTCAATATTTTTTTACAAAATTTTAGTTATGAAATTTAGTCTCTCCAAATGATAAGAGACCCATTTTATGACTTTTTATGTGAAGCCGTTATGCTGATGAAATTTGATCGTAATTTTCCATTAAAAAGGAATTGTGTAGTGAATACCATAATCATTTATTATCAAGGGTTTTGACCTTTATACACTATTTATTCTATGACTTTTTACATACATTTATTTAGTCATCACCACCTTTATCTTGTAATAAACGAGGATGATGAATGAATCCTTATTGTATGATCTATGTGGAACACTTAAGCATGAGAATGAAATGAAATTGATGGGTGTTCCCAGAATTATATAACACTCCAATGAAGTAGGTAATGCTTAGTATAATGATACAACATGTTTTCATGGGAGTGGACATGATAATTTTATGATAAATTTTCTATCATAATTTATTGGTATTTATCCTTGACCTATGTTTATGATGCAATGTTTTAAGTTGATGCTAAATGTCTTATGTTTTGATTATCATGTTATATCATGCATTATTAATTATTTTCTTTTTATTCCCCATTGATATTTCTATTATCAAACATGTATTATATTCTTCATGTTTTGATTTTTTAATCTCTTATTGGACATTATTGCTCTCCCATTTCGTATACATGTCCAAAGGTTATCCCATGTAGTTTTATATATGTTGGAATAGTTTAAGGATGTAAAAAAAGTTTTCAATAATTTTGATGTATTCCATGTTTTAAGATTGTTATGTAATGTACATAATTCCAAAATACACTATACTTATTGATATTTTGGTTTGTATTAAATGTAATTTTATATAATAAATCATGTTTTTTCATTAATAAGTATAAGGGTTGTTATAGTTTGTATCAAATGAAAACTTTAGTAATGATTGTGATTAGATTATTAAAATTCCACAAAATGATTTGGGGATAATACTATGTATAAGAATACAACCTGAAATTTTGAACAGTACATAGTTAGTGATTTACTATAAAAATACATCATTGTTTGGATACTACAATTGTCTGTGGTTATAAAGGAGATGTTCCCAGGAGTAACAACTCTAACCAGGTGTCCCAGACCCGAATCTGGATAACCTGGTACAAACAACCGGCCCATACAATGAACCTTGGTTGACACCGCTGGGATATATGCTTTGGTAGTTTTATATGGACATTATGAACCATTATTAAGGGAATGAAATATATCCATAGCAGTATATGTTAGGAAATAGATCATGGATAACATAGATTGAGTCCTAAAAATTCATAAGTAAAATAAAATAATGTATGTTATATGTTATCACTCTAATGTTATTAAATTCCACTTTATGGGTTAAAATTTTACATATATCATCCCGAATTTTCACCATTTTTATTGCAAATGGCAGGAAAAAAGCGGAATCATATACACAATCAATGTGAAGGGAAATGTGATGACTAAAACAATGAGATTCCCAAGAATATGGGAGCATGAAACAAATAAATCATTGTGATACACTATCATATGACTAAAGCTCTAAATATAAACCTATATCAGGAGGGTAGTCCAAATCACCCTAAGAGATATCATTCTATGATTGATACCTTTTTGAGACAAAGGACTATAACATTAAATGGATCATATGATTCCTTAGTCGCAGAACAATGGATCTACCCCATTGTGAAAATATTCTCCATCCTTAAATGTTCCAAAAAATATAAATTTCTACATGGTATTTATCATATGGAGGGTGAAACTAATCAGTGGAGAACAATGAAAAAAAAATATGAATCATGAGGAATAGATCATAGCAATGGGGTGAAAGGATTTTCAGAAATTGTTTTTTTAAATCTTCAAACTCTCCGACTTGAAATGGAAAGGGATTCCCATGCCCTAAAGAGAAAATATGTTGAATCTATGAGAGAGTAGGAGGAAATTTTCACTAGATTTGCACAATATTCCTCTTTATTTTTTATTACCCATGATATAAATGTTGACAACATATTTTTTTGGATAATACCTAGTCTACAAAAATCCCTATAATTTTGATACATTGAATGTTGTGAAGAATTTTTCTAATGTTCCCTCGAAGTAAAAATGGAGATCAGTTTATCTCAAAGGCGTCATGTGGATAAGAGATAGAAAGTCATATTTAATTCTAGAAGTACGATGGGGAAATATAATGGTTCTATGAAAATTCATCATCCTACATACCATTTGTGCATAAATAAGCACCTTGTAATTTTATTAAAGGGAACGATGCAATGATATATGTGAAAGAAGGATTTACACCAAGATAATTGTTGCAGACAAGAAAAACCCACTACTATGACAGAGGAAAGGAATGTTTCAATCAACCCCAAACATTATTAATTGCAGAAACTAAAAGGAACTAAGGATATTTTAAAACCAATCCACTAATCAAAGGGTTTTAGGAGAACACAAACAACCTACAAGCCAGAAAGGGTGATATTTTTCTATCAGTACCACTGAGATGGATCCCAACAACTCTGTGTTGATACGTACTCTAGTAGTTCAATCAGGAAAACAAAATATACTTATTGATTCTAGTTCAACATATTCCTCCGTAGAAAAAATGAATTTTATAAATATTCAAACACAAAAACAATGAATAATGTTTGAGGTGTCCGTTAAAATAGAAAATGGGATCCACATCTATGAAATTTTATGAGATTAATTTTATAAAGATCCAACTCATACTTCCTTTGGGGTAATTTGATGAAATTCTCAGCATTGATTAGCTTTCCCTATATTGTGTGAACATAAATTTTTATGAGACGTAAGTCAATATCCTTATTAAAAATTTACCACTAATTATGTAAAAGTGAAAATAAGAGGATGAATCTTCATTATCACCATCATCTCAAGCATGAATATCATTTCCCCATGATAAATCATGTCTAGATCAAATGAATTTTTCTATGTAAGGAACCATCCTCGAATACATGCCTATTTTGAGGGAATACATTGATGTGTTTCCCTAGGAATTGTCTTTTCTTCATCCTAGTCGAGGGGATGAATTTTCTATCTATATTATACATAGGGAATTTCCATTATCTAAAACTATATATAGAATAGTTTTTTTGGAAATTTAGGAGTTTCATAAACAACTTTAGTATAATTTTATTAAAGGTTTTATACACCCAAGTGCTTCACAGTGGGGTGAACTAGTCCTCTTCGTCATGAAGAAGGATCGATCAATGCACATTTTCAATGATTATCATAATCTCAATAATATCACGATAAACAAAAATTATAATATTCCATGGATGGATGACTTGTTAGATCAACATTATAGGGCACAATACTTCTTCAATTTGAATATTTGGTTGGGATATTATCAACTAACAGTGAATAAGGAAGAAATCCCCAATACTAATTTTCCCACAAGATACTAGAACTATGAGTTCATAGTAATTCTATTCAAACAAACTAATTCTCCAAAAATACTCATGGATTTGATGAACATAGTCTTTTGAGATTACATCAAACAAATTTGGTAGTATTTATAGAAGATACTCTAATATACATCAATATAAAGTAAGAGCATGCATAGAATTTAAGTACTATATTAAAGACCATGAAAAAGGAGAAGCGTTATGAATGTGATGACATATGGTGAGAATTTAATGCTTTGTCCATGATACATCAACCCCTTTGAGATCTTTGATCAAATCAGAGCGATGGCCTATCGACTTGATCTCCCACCTAACCTATCTCATGTGCATGATGTATTCGATGTATCCCTCTTGAAGAAGTACATACCTGACCCGTCACAAGTCCTCAATTCTAAGGTGGTACCGTTGGATAATAACCTCTCATATGTGGATATTTCGTTGAATATATTTTATCATAATGACAATGTTCTAGGAAATATAAAAATCACCTTGTTAATGAACTGTTGAGAAACCACTTGTTTAAAGAAGTGATGTGGGAACTAGAGGACGTGATGAAACATAGTTACCATCATCTATTTTATTATGGGAAATGAAAATTTTGATGGTGAAATTTTTAAGAGGGTATTATTGTAACGACCCGAACAGTTTTAAATAAAATTATCTTTTTTCATTTAATTAAATGTATTATTTTGTAATATGTTTATAAGAAAACCTATGAACTCCTTTTTATCCAAGGGGATTTAAAATACCATTAAGTATATTTTTTTCATTGTTAATAAAACCATCGAATAGTGATAACATGATTATTATAAATTGAGGGGTTTAACATATCTAATTGACTCAGATAATAGAAGTGATGGACACAACAAGTCAGATAGTAGACTATGAATCCAATTCATCCTATCTTCGAAGAGAGATAACATCTTTGGGATTTGGATTTTCTAGTAACCAAGCCTATTATGAGATCCAACGACTTAAGCATTAAATAAACCATTTATGGGAGATTTTTAAGCTAATTGAGATCACGACCCAAACCATGTACGCCATACCACACTAGAAAAATATCACATTCGCACACCATACTCTTAGAGAATTTTTTGGTGTATTAAAGGCATATATCAAGACAATAGAAAAAATACTATTTATATAATTTTGTATAGAAAAATGAATATATTTTCATTATGTTATTATTAAATTATACATGATTTTTATTTTGATATTATAATACACGAATAGTATTTTTGGGTTTTATTCAAATTCGATTAATGAAGTTATCTTTATGAATTAATGAAATTTTTAAATAAATAATATTTTAATATATTATTATTAATAAAGGAATTATTAAATATTAACGGTCATATATTTTTATGGAGTCAAATGTACTTTTTATAGGGGTTCAAAAACAGTTATTGTAAACAACCCAACATTTATCAATAAATGTCAAATATTATTTTAAAGTAAAAAAAATCAAATATACTGAAAATTATTTAGATAAAATGAATATTTCTTTTTGAGTCATAAATTCTAAATTATCCATTGATTATTTTTTCATGAATATCTGATATAGTTGAATTTTTTGGTAAAAATTAAATACCATATAAATATAAGATGTACATTATGACAACATAATAACCCATAAATGATGTAATAAATATTATAATGGGTATCCTTACACAAATATATGTTTTTACTATCACGACCCATCCCCTGGGGCCTGCATCGTGACTACCCCAAGCCCGCCTTCCATAAGTCAGGGGCTAGAGACTAGCACCAAAGATGTAATTCCCTAGAACTAGGAATACATTGCCTTTATAAAATGTAGACACACACAACTAGAGAAAAAGAGGAAGCATACACTAAGTAAAGCAGTATAACAAGTGTTCATAAAGTAAAAAGGGGCCAGAAATTCAAGCCCAACAGAAAGGTACATCTACCACTGAAAGAAAGTACAACTAAAAAGAAAACAAATGAATGGTGAAGCAGCTCCTGGATCGTACTCTGGGTTCCTACCTGAAAGATAGGTATAGATGTCCTCCTGAGAACTCCGCGTCTATCGGCCCGCTCCATGTTTCTTCACGCCGAGTGTCCACCTCCAGGTACCATCCAGTCCTCGTACACTCGGCCTCAGTCAACGATGTCTGTCGTCTGCATCCAACACATCGAGGTGCGGGAATAACCCATGTAGGGTTGAGTATAACGATACTCAGTAGGGACCTTGAGACCCTCATGGTCTCAAAAAATCCAACAAGGATAAACCACAATGAAAAATCTCAACAGATGACCTTTACTTATGTATATGCCCATACATATACTTAAGTTATCAAGTAACCCATCTCAATCATGAAGAAAACACAAAGGTCATTTACTCAGCTCAAACCAGGATTTTCATTATAGAAACCAAAAGTGGTGGAGAACTCCTCCTTTATTGAGTACTGTGGCCCCATTGCACTCTGAGGCGCTACTCACTAACCTTAGACTATTGAGGTACTCTTCATGTCGAGTACCGTGGGTCTGTTTCCCCAACACAGTAGCACTCCCCGCCATGGGTCTACTGCCCCAATACAGCAGCACTCTCACTAATAGCCTATAGAGTTACTCCTCCTATAGAGTACTTCAGGTCTGCCAACCTGACATAGTAGCTCTCCTCCACCATGGGTTTGTCGCCCCAACATGGTAGTTCTCCCCACTGAGCTAGTCAAGTCACTCTGAATCGAATCGGAGAAGCAGTCATCAAGTCTCAGCCAGCTATAAGGTCTCCGCACTCCGTAAGCTCGTCTCTGAGAGGGTATTCTCCATGAGCAACTGGTTTATACTCCTTGTGTCCCATAATCTCATGTGGATGTATCTCAAAGGACCGCCTCATTATAGGGGTATCAACGCAACAGAAGGCGCGTCAATCGGACGCCCGGTCTGTAAGTTATTAGCATTTCCATTCCATGGGCCCGGTTGAATTTCGGGTACAATCCAAACTGAGCAACCTCAAAAAACATCTGAATCCTACGTAGAGCATGCCAAAAGAACTGTCTCATCAAGTGGAATCCAAAATAGTCGACGCCACATCAATCGGATGTCTGGTCCTTATGTTATAAGTGTTTCTACTCCGAGGACCTGGTTGGGTTTACGCGCGTTCCGAACCCGGCCAACTTCCAAATCACCCAAAACTCACTTAGAGTAAGGAATATGACCGCCTCGATGTAAGGGTCCCATTTTCGTAGATGGTGCGTCGATCAGCTGCACTGTCGTGATGATATTTTCATTTAAGCATACTAACCCGGCCCGTTAGACCTAGTGGGCTAGCGGGTCGGTCCGACTCGGTTTGGGGGGTCCAACCCACCATGGGGTGTAGGGCCGATCTAATGAAATGTGACCCGGCATGGCCCTAAGGGGCGCGGCCTGTCCCGAGAGGGCGCAGCCCGGCCCGGAGCGATGCGGCACGGCCGGCCGCGGCTCAGCATGAAGGGGGTCGTGCGGTCTGTGGTAGGGGTCGCGGCACCCCGGATGCCCGAATTGGAGGCGCCAAGAGGGGCCGCCCTCCCTAACCGGTCGGCCGAAGCCAGCTGGCCTTCATGCTGCAATCGTCCTTCTCGGGTAGGCTGTGGGTTCTCCAGCGCGACGCCCTCTAGGCGACGCGATGTTCCTCAGCTCGGCCGGCCGGCTAGTCGGCCAGTTCTCCCGCCGAAGCGGGACATGGTTCCTTCCGCACAGATGGCGTGATGGCGCCTGCTTCCTCCACTATGGCATGCCCTTGCCACATCTCTACATCCTCAACACGGTGCAATGGCGCTGTGCTTCCTTCGTCGTAGCCTGCTTGGCCGCAGATTTTCTTTGCGTATGCGACGGTGACCCTTGCGTTGCCGACCTCTTCCATGTTCCGCCTCTGGTCGCTGATTTCAAAAATAATCAAGATCCAGTGGAGGGTCGTCGGTCCATGTTCATTCATCCCGCGCACTCCATGTTAGCCGATAACAATAGTCATGGACAAAAAATATATTCAATGACTAACGAGGCACAATTTTAAATCATTAAAATTGAACATAATCCCCCCACCTCGAAAAGATGTCGCACGCCCTCGAACCACATAAGACAAACATCATGGTGGTCAGGTGACATGGTAGAATGATGTCGATTCCGTTGACGTGAGAGGAAGAGCTGTCGCTGTTGGCGATGTTCCCCACAGGGGTGTCTCATCCCTTTCCGCAGAGGAAGAAGAAGAGAAGGCACATTACTTCGCATTCTTTGTCAGAGACGTTCTTTATCGAAGAGGGTGGTGTTCTTTCTTTGAGAGAAGAACTCCCTTCTCTATTTCTCCAATGCTGCCACAAAAATTCAAGCATAACAAATGCCCCAAAAAGAATAATATCTAAGATATTATTTTATTCACACAAGGAATTCAAAATTCAATGAAATTAATTTAATTAATTAAAGAGTTATAATTAATTGATTAACAAGTATTGGAAAACATTAAAGAGGGAGATAAGAAGAGGAAGAGATTTCATAAATAATGGGGGCAGTCACAATAAAGGAAGTAGAGTTAATTAGTGGGTTTAAAGAGAGTTATTGGTGATGAAAGGTCGGGGCTAGTGTGGGCCCCACATCTCAAATATCCAAACATGGGAAGTTAGGTGGGTGTGGGACCCACCAATAACATCCCATGTGAATAAATAACATCCATAGATATATAAATTTATTGTCACAATTTTATTTAACTATTTCAAATTTCACCAAAAATTAACTCTCAACAAGCATAAAATGCAACTGCAGTAAAGGTCCCATTAAGCAATTACTAGAACTGTGAGTTCATCGGTGTCCTGGGATTTCAATTCCAAGCACCAGAAAAAAATATAAAAAACCGCATGTACGTTTACTGAACGTACCAGAACAAAAATTCAGAAATAGATTCTGGGCACACCGGGCCTTAGAATAATTTTTCGTCAAAAGCTACATACTCGAAAAATTCAAAAGAATTAAAAAGAAAAAAAAATACCTTGAAAATTCCAGGGCTTTACATTACTCCCACCTCTGGGCGTTTTTCCCCAGTAAAGCTACAACACAATCTAGGGAAACTAAAGGGTTATTGAGCACGCATCTGAGCCTCTTGCTCCCTTGTGCGTCCCTGGAGGTTCATGTGCTGCCAACGAATGTGCACCAGAGGAATCAACCGTCCACATAGGACCCACTTCAGTCGATCCTCAATCTCCCCTTGAACCTCTGTGAATGTCACCCCGTCATCGATGTCTATCTCCCCATGGTCGATGATGTGGGTCGGGTTGTGCATGTATCTCCTCAACTGAAATACGTGGAAGACTTCATGCACCTGGTGCGATTGAGGTGGAAGGGCCAGAAGGTAAGCCACCTCGCCTACTCTAATGAGGACCTGGAAAGGTCTGATGAATTGTGTATATAACTTGCCGCCCCGGCCAAATCTCCGTAGACCTCGTCAAGGAGAGACCCGTAGGAAAAAGTGGTCACCATCCTCGAACTCCAGTGGTCTCTGTCTCCTATCATTATAGGACTTCTATCCGCTATGTGTAGACTTCATCCACTCCTAGATGATCTGCACCTTCTCTGGTAGCCTCATGATGAGCGCACTCATCAACCTCTGCCTCATCTCTTGAAAATATCTGCTAAAATCTCTCTGACCACATGAAGGGTTTCTCTTTTTTTGTCAATGCTAAAAGCGGTGCAACAACTCTGGAGAAGTCTGGCACAAATCTATGTCTGGCCTACTCATGGTTGACCGACTACACCCACTTATGCATGATTTCATCTTGTGCTTCCTGGGGTTTCCTTTTCACTGACAAATAAAAACCCATCCAAATGTTGTATGTAAACCACAACCTTTTTGCTTAATACAGTGAATTTTTGTATGAATTGTGGTTTCCCAGTCCATACCCAAACTAACTTCATAAGGCCTCGATGCTTCCACCAAGAGGTTCTAATCGAAACTCTCATCTCAAGGGTCAGATCACACCATCAGCGTAAGCGTGATTATCGAGTCTCCTCCCAATGGTATTTCCTGATGTGAGGGTCAAGTCAATAGCTTAACCGGAAACTCTAGGTCTGGGACAAGATTCAGGGAAGGAAGGAAAGATTCGTATCAATGTCTATTGTTATGGTATCTAGTAGTAGACAGAGAACATACCTTGAATCATTCCTAGAGCCCTTGGGTCACACTCTTTGAGAGCATGTAGCTACTCTCTTTCCATGCCCTTCTGCTCCCTTTGCCTGGCGGGGACAACAATGGCGGGTGGTTGTAAAATGTCGAAATGTATATACCACCTCATCCTACTCTCCAAGCTCTGCTTCCATGTCTACTGCTCTGCAGATTCATTTATCCTTATCACTTCCTCTTTTAGAACATTTTACATGACCAAGTCTCTCAGACTAGTGCCAGTTCTCTGCTTTCCCACCTCTAAAATTCTCTAGTTGTATCCATTCATCCAAAGAAAATTCAACCTCAGAGGTTCTCTCTAGCACCCTTGAATATGTAGAAATGCATAGAGGTAAAGTGTTGGCTTAGATTTCCTTTAAACACACATTGCTCCAAGGTCCGAGCTCTAGGGAACTGATCGTATCGTAGTCATCAAGTACCTGAAACGATTGGTATGCCTCGATGAATACTCAGCTACCGACATGTCATCTTCCCAAAGCTATATAAGCTCTAGAAATCTCTCAGCAACCTCCTCAAGCCAGTCCTCAGCCTCTAGTGAGTCAGGCTTGCCTCATAACATGAGGGATATCTTGTTCTGAAACATGTGTAAAGAACTATGCCTACATGTGTCATCTACTGGTACCACCAGTTGCAACTGCTGACCATCTGGTAGTGATATAGCAGGCACACTGCCCGAAGGTACTATCTCAGGCATCGGTCCACGTACCGAAGCCTCATCACTATGTGGACCAACCTCATGATCACTCGCTGGAAAAAATGAGTAGCTATGATCACCATCTACTCAACTAGTCTCTAAACTAGGTGTAGAACCATAGCAATCGCCTCCAGCCAGTCAACTATTGCCTGGGACTATGCCTCACTTCGTAACCTCGGAGACCTCTGCTCTGGATCATGTGCAACATGCTCTGTCAGTGTGCACCGTCCGCTAGTATGGCTGGTGGAATCTGCTGCCCACCAGGTGGTGGTGCTACTAGTACACCACCCGAATGTGCCACCATAGTAAGAGGGCCATACACTGGAGCCTCATCACTCGGTGAGCTGTCATCGGGTACTCTCTCGGAACTCCAACTGACTGCCTGCGTGGAGGCATCCTGAACAGATGAAACATTGTGAAACGGCTATACCTGGTGAGCTAACCTGGTTTGAGATGACTTAAAGAAAACTTTTGGATACAAACACACAATTAGTGTTTTTGTGCACTGATTCAGAAATCAGTAGTCAGGGTCATGGTGTATGGATACGTCAGCCGCTGCACCAACACTGGACTCCCTGAAATGAAAACCACACTCGGTACACATAACAATATTGCTTCATAGAAAGGAAATATCAGAGTCCAAAGTTATGTGGTAGAACCAACTCCTCTAATAACAATTTTCCACGACCCGTCCCCCAGGGCCCGCATCGTGACAACCCCAAGCCCGCCTTCCATAGGTCAGGGGCTAGCGACTAGCATCAAAGGCGTAATTCCCTAGAACTCGGAAGGAATTGCCTTTATAAAACGTAAACACACACAACCAGAGAACAAGAGGAAGAAAACACTATGTAAAGTAGTATAACAAGTGTGATGAAAATAAAAAGGGGGAGGAAATACAAGCCCAACAGAAAGGTACAACTACAACTGAAAGAAAGTAAAACTGAAAAGATAACAGCTGAATGGTGAACAACTCTTGGATTGTCCTTCAGGTTCCAACCTAAAGGGTAGGCACAGATTTCCTCCTCATCACTCTGCATCTGTCGGTCTGATCCGTGTTCCGTCATTCCGAGTGTCCACCTCCGGGTACCGTCCATCCCTCGTACATTCTGCCTCGGTCAGCACTATCCGTCATATGCATCCAACACATCGAGGTGCGGGAATATCCCGTGCAGGTGTGAGTATAACGATACTCAGTCGGGACCCCGAGACCCTCAAGGTCTTACAAAATCCAACATGGATAAACCACAAAGAAAGATCTCAACAAATAACCTTTACTTAGGTATATGACCATAAAAATACATATGTTATCAAGTAACCCATCCCAATCATGAGGAAAACACAAAGTTTATTGACTCAGATCAGACTAGGATTTTCATTATCGAAACCACAACTGCTAGAGAACTCCACCTATGTATAGTATAGTGGCCCCGTCGTGACTACGAGGCGCTACTCACTAACCTTAGACTGCTGAGGTACTCTTCTTGTCGAGTATCGTGGGTCTGCTGCCCCAACACAGTAGGGCTCCCCACCATGGGTCTGCCGCCCAAACACAGTAGTGCTCATCTGACATGGGTCTTTCACCCCAACACAGTCGCACTCCCCACTAGTCTAGTCATGTCACTCCATATCGAATCAGACAAGAAATCATCAGGTCTCATCCAACTACAAGGTCTCCACACTCCATATGATCATCTCGGAGAGGGTATGCTCCACGAGCTATTGGTCGACACTCCAAGTGTCACATAATATCACATGGAAGTATCTCAAAGGACTGCCTCGTCATAGGGGTCTCAACGCAGTAGACGACGCATCAATCGGACACCCGGTCTGTGAGTTATTAGCATTTCCTTTCCAGGGGCTCGGTTGGTTTTCAGGTACAATCCAACCGGGCCAAGATCAAAACACATCCAATTCCTATGTAGATCATGATAAAATAACTGTATCATCATGTGGAATCCAACATAGTCGAAGGAATGTCAATCAGACATCCGGTCCTTATGTTATAAGTGTTTTAGCTCCGAGGACCTAGATGGAATTACGCTCGTTCCAAACCTGGCCATTTTCCAAAGTCATCCAAACCTTAAATAGAGCAACGAATAGGAACGCCTCATAATAAGGGTCCTAGTACCACATTATGTGCATCGATCGGATGCATGTTCGTGAAGATATTCACATTTAAGCGTACGGACTCGGCCCGTTAGACCCAGTGGGCTGGCGGGTCAGTCCGACCCGGTTTGGTGGGTCTGACCCTGTTTGGTGGGTCCAACCCAACATGGGGTGTCAGCCCGACCTAATGAAACATGACCTAGCATGTACCAAAGGTAGCCGCCGACCAGCCCGGCCTGACGCGGCGTGGCCCGACCGGCCGAGCGTTCCGTGGCGGGGGGCACGCCCTCCCGGCTGCCCAAACTGGCAGCGCCACGCGGCGCCCCATCCCTAACCAGCCGACTGAGCCGGCCAACCTTCATGGCGCAAGAAGCCCGCTCGGGTGGGCCACGAGTTCTATAGCATGGCTCCCTCCTGGAACCAGGACTTTCCTCCACCCGGACGGTCGGCATGCCAGCTGGTTCTCCTGCCGAAGCAGCCCGTCAAGCAGGCTGCGGCTCCTTCCGCACAGCCAGCGCGACAGCGCCAGCTTCCTCCACCGCGACCTGCACTGGTGGCGGTTCCACGTCCCTGGAATGGCATGATGTCACCTTTATTCCTCTCTTATGGCCTTCTTGGTCGAGGCTTTTCTTTGAATTTGCGATGGCGGCCCTTGAGCCGCATGCCTCTTCTGCATTCCGCCTCCGGTCACCGATTCCAAAAATATTCAAGATCCAGCGGAGGGTCATCGGGTCATGTTCGTTCGGATCGTGCCCTCTGCATTAGGAGATATCAATATCCCAGTACAAACAAATACATTCAATGACAAATGAGGCACAATTTTAATCCATTAAAATGGAACATAATCCCCCTACCTCGAAAAGACATCGCACGTCATCGAATCGCGGAAGAAAAAAGTCACAGTGGTCGGGTGTCGCGGAAGAACGGTGTCGATTCCATTGATGTCAGTGAAAGAGTCCTCATCATTGGCGACGTTCCCCATGGGGGTGTCTCCTCCCTTGATGCAGAGGAAGAAGATGAGAAGGCACGTGACTTTGTGTTCTACGTCGGAGTCGTTCTTTGTCGAAGAGGGTGGTTTTTTCTCTTTGAGAGAAGAACTCCCTTCTCTATTTCTCTAGAGCTTCCAAAAAAATTCCAACACAACAAATGCCACAAAATAAAATAATATCTAAGCTATTATTTAATTCAAAAAAGGAATTCAAATTACAAACAACTTAATTTAATTAATTGAAGTGTTAGAATTAATTGATTAACATGTGTTGGAAAACATTAAAGAGGGAGAGAGTAAGAGGAAGAGCTTTCATAAATAATGGGGGTTGTCACAATAAAGGAAGTGGAGTTAATTTGGGGGTCTAAAGAGAGTTATGTGAGATTAAAGGTTGGGGCTCTTGTGGGTGCCACCTCTCAAATATCCACACATGGGAAGTTGGTTGGGTGTGGGCCCCACAAATAACTTCCCATGGGAGGAAATCACTTCCATAGATATTTAAAATTGTTCTAACAATTTTATTTAACTATTTCAAATTTCCCCAAAAATTAACTCTCAACCTGTATAAAACGCAACTACACCAATGGTCCCCTTTCGAAATTACCAGTGATGCGAGTTCATCGGTGTCCTCTTATTTCAATTCTGAGCACCAGTTAAATAGATAAAAAACCCACACATACATTTACTGAACACATCCGAACAAAGCTTAGGAAATTGATTCCGTGCACACCGGGCCTTAGAATCAAGTACGGGAAAAAGCTACAGACACTTAAAATTCCAAATAATTAAGAAAAAAAATTTCCATTGAAAATTTCGTGTCTTTTCATTTACATTAAAATTATTCGATTTTATGTTTATTTTATTAATCTCATATAGCCTTTATGAATCCTCAAAAAACTTATTATAAATTTTATGATTTTAAATTCATTTCCTTGAGAGTGGGTGTCACGTTCACTTAAGAAAAAAAATATTTCAATAATTTACGCCCTTTGGATAATAAAACAATTACGTCCTTCCATATTTTTTAGAAACTATAGGATGGTTTTTGGTTTGGTTTATTTTATTATATAGAGTCCAAATCCTATGTTTGGAAAAGATTAAAGATATGACCTCCATTTTCCAATATAAACCAACCCAATATTCAATTACAATTCACTAAAAATACTTGGATTATATCCTTAATCTCCCCTTCCCTCTATAAAATCCCTTAATGACACCCCAAACTCTCCCGAATTACATTTTTAAGCTATTGGATTCACACACTCAAGTTAGGGATCTTTTCCTTTATCCTCTTTATTCAATTTGTTTTATTATGCTACACATTATTTTACAATTAAAATTGTTTGGATATGTCATTAAATGTACTTATAACTTCCCATTTTATTTTAAAATTATGAGATACCCCTTTCACCCCCATCAAGCCATTTTATATATTTTTATGTGACACTTTTATGAGGCAAACATTTCACCATGATTTTCCATTCCAATGAAATTGTGTAGTGAATACCATACCCATTTCATATAAATGGTGTTCCCCTTTATACAATATTTCTTATTTGAATTGAGAATTACATTTAGTTATTCCACAATACCTTATCATGTAAAAAGTTATGAAGATGAATGAATCCATGTTTTATGATTCATGAGGCACACTTAAGTATGAGAATAATATCAAAGTGATGGGTGCGCCCAAAATTATATAACACTATAATGCATTAGGTAATGTTTAGTATCATGAAATGTCATGTGGGGAAAGAGAGTGAACTTGATTCCCTTATGATACTTTGTCACTTAGGATTTCATGGCAATAAACATTTATTTTTGTTTATGATGTAGTGTTTTATGTTAATGCCACATTTCCCATGTTATGATTATAATGTTATATCATGACATAATATTAATATTCCTTTTAAGACCCATTGATATACCTATTCTAGAAAGTGTATTATCTTCATCATGATATGCCTTTTTTATTCCCTTACTGGTCTTTATAACTCACCCATTTCATATGTATTTCCCTAGGTTATCCCGTACAATTTTATGTATGTTAGAATAGTTTGATCATGTCAAATAATTTTTCAATAATGTTTATGTATTCCATGTTTTAAAATTATTATTTAATGAAACTAATTACTAAATAAAATAGACTTCTAAATGTTTTGGGTTGTTTTAAGTGTAATATTATATAATAAATCAGGTTTTTATGTGTAATAAATGGCATTATTGTTATATTAAGGGCCTTGTTAGATGAAGTATTTCAGCCTAGGTAGCCACAGTGTTTATTACCAAGAAACAATATAAGTGATTTATTTTGTCTATAGATTATCATATCCTAAACCAGGTGACTGTGAAAAACAAGTTTCCATAACTAAGGATATATAGTTTCATTAATTATTTGAGAGGGTAATTATGGTTCTTGATGATTGAACTCAGATCAAGCTATCACTGACTATGAGTATGGGAGAAGGAGATACTAAATATATCTTTTTGATGTCATTATGGACACTATGTTTACATGTTGATACCTTTTAGGGTAGAAAACACCCATGAAATGTTCATGGGACTCATGAACATGATCTTTCATCAATTCTTAGACCAATTTGTGGTATTCTTAATCAATGATATCCTAGTGTACCCCGCATACGATGAGGACCAAATGAGACACATGAGGATTTTCCCAGACTTATTTCAATAACACCAGATTTATGGGGATCTCTTGATGTTCTAGTTCTAGATTCATTAATTTTAAATCATGGTACATGTTACCTCATAAAATAGTTTAGTAGGGGTCATGGATAATGTTGAGGAAATGTTATCATGTGGTCCACAAAAGAGAATGATATTGGTGTGAAGATATAATGGTTTTAAAGGATATTATAGGAGATTAGTACACTATTTCTCTAGAATATAATCTCCCATGATATCTTTGACATGATCCTGGAATCCATTCATGTGGATAGAGATCTTATAGTCTTATTTTAGGAGTTGAGGTGGATATTGATGAGAGATTTAATATTGAGGTTGTTATAGATGGGTGTTAAGTATATAGTGTTATTCGATATATCAAGGACTGAGGTTGGTTTGGTTCTAATGTAGAGGTATGTCGATAATTCCTATGGGTCCAAGAAGTTTAGACAGCATGGGAATAATTATGAAACTCATGTTCTTGTACTAGAATAAGTAGTATTCACAATGCAGATGTCGTGACACTACTTTAGGGGTGAGTGTTGTATCATGTATTCTGACCAAGAGGGTCACATTTATTTCTTCTTTCTAAATGATCATAATTTGAGATAGAGGTGAAGGATAGAGTTCCTCCATGATTATAACTTCACGATTATCTATACTCTTAGGAATGGGGAAATTGTTTCGGATTCTTTGAGTAGAAGATCTTATTCACAACTACTGAGTGAGGTGTTAGAGTAGTTTTCCTCTTTACAGTTATCCATAGTTTATTGGGATGGTGAAACATTCCAACATTCAATGGTTATTTCCCCACCTCATTTATATAAAATTAGTGACACTCATCATAGGGATACCAGATGTGAGGAATTAAGAACTCAGCTATACACTGAACGTACTCCTGATAGATTCATATAATTAAGGGAGAATATCATCCTTTTTTGAGGATGAAAGATGCTACTAGTGCTATTCTGAGAGGAGGGTCTGAGTAAATTTCATATATCTCCACTGGTGGTATATCAAGATGATAAAGATTTAAAAAGACCTCTAAAATCTATTTTGGTGTCCATTTATATAGAAGAAAGTTTCATATTTTGTATCACAATGCCTTACTTGATAGCATGAGAAGGTTGAGCACCAGGTTCCAACGCGTTTATCTCAACCCTTGAAGTGCCAGTGGGGTTGTTGGATTGGATATATATGGACTTGGGAAAATGATAAAATGGTTTTATAGAGAACACGATGTGATCTTGGTGATTTTAGACATACTTAACATGTATTTCATTACCATAGCTATCTAGGAGAAGATTTAGTAGATAAATTGGGAATCCTTTTCATACAAGAGATAGTTCAGATCCATAAAGTTCCCACAATGATCATGTAAGTCCATGATGCCAACATTTCATATTTGTTATGGAAGGGGTTTGAGGAATATTTTTGGATTTTCTTTCATTTGAGCACATATTTTCTCCCCCAGAATGATGTCCAAACTGAGCATACTGTTTAGGTCCTGGAAGACTTGATGTGGGATTGAATGTTGGTCTTTTGTCATAGTTGGTAGGATCTTCCACCCTTGGGGGAGTTTTCAAACAAAAATAACTTCCATTCCACTGTAACTCACTCAAATTTTAATGCAAGTATTCATTTGAATTTTATTTATTTGACAAAATAGGTTTCACATGACACCAAGCATAAATGAACAATGATATTAAATTAAATACCGGTCTTTTAAAAAAAGCAATATAACAATGTCATTAAATTGTCAATAATGAATAGTATTAATGAATTTTATTTATTATATTTTTAATAAAATGTTTTTCTATTCATCATAATTATTTTATAATAATAATATAATAATGAATCCTATTTTCCATATTAAAATGTTATTTTTTAATGGAATTTCAACAACATTTTACTGGTGAACATGTTTTAAATATAAATTTTGAAACTTTTAAAAATTATTTTTTACAAAATAAACTCCATTTTAATGAACTAATGTAAAAATTATCTTATGGTATAATTTTGGTATTTTTCTAAAATCAATTAAATTGCATTGAATAATGGAAAATAAATAAGGATTTTTATAAAACTGTTATTTAAGATATATTACAAGTATATTTATTATTTAAATAGTATCCTATCCTATGAATGTATAAATTAAATTTTGTAATAGTATGAATGAAAATATGATATAATTATATCATAGTATAAGTAAATAAATACTTTGAAAATGATAAATTAAGTGTTGGTATTTTTGTGAAAACATAAATTTTTGTTTACAATTTTATAATTAATGTAATGGTTTAAATGTAAATTAATTTTTGTAAAATATATTCATAAATTAATTTTTTTTTATGATTATAAGATATTTTTATAAGTCCTTCATTAATTTTTCAAACTATTATAAAATCAAGTATAATTTTCAAATTTATTATTTTCTGAGTAAATAATTTTTTTATTAAAAAA
Organism: Viscum album; assembly: GCA_963277665.1. Classification (NCBI taxonomy): domain Eukaryota; kingdom Viridiplantae; phylum Streptophyta; class Magnoliopsida; order Santalales; family Viscaceae; genus Viscum; species Viscum album. Next base: position 1,325,434,745 of record OY728161.1, on the reverse strand, counting down.
TAAAAGTATCATATTGATAAATTTTTTTATAAAATGGAGTAATTTTTTAGTTATATAAGTCTTAAAATTGTTAGGGTGAATTTCTTGGATTGTTCTAATATAGTTCATTTTTTTGAATTGTGAAAAATTGTAATTTTTGGTATTTAATAAATACATGATTTATTGAGTCATAGATGATGTATGGCTGATGTAATCCCATAATATCAAAATACACATTATTATTTTAATATATTTAGTGATAATTCTCATAATATTCATATAAATTATCCAAATTAATAAACTAATGAATATAATAATTAAAAAACACAGGTCTTCTCCGCTAAAAATACCACTCTCACCAACCCTTTTTTGCACACCTATTAATCCTTGAATCTATTCCAATTAATACCATATACTGTTTAAAATTCTCCTATATACGTCATAGGACATTTGGTATCACCAAAATGCCACAGCTTATAACCTTAAGGATGTTCTCATTGAGAAAAATACAATGAGGTAAAACCCTCTTCTGTTTTCATTTAATTTCTTTTAATGTTATTTTATTTTCTTATATTATCCTCACTTCTCTATACCAAAGTGACATGATACCTACAATATATTTTATATGATTAAATTTTATTATGTTGAGCGAAAAATGCACCATAAATTATTTTATCCTATTCCTTTTGTTATTATGATGAAAACATTATCTTTGAGGTGCTGTTGTACCGCCTTCGTGGACGACATGTTTTGGTCATTAAATTACTCTTTTAAGGATGGTCAGAAAACAATTTTTATTGTTAAAAATGATTATAATATATTTACTACATCTTATGTAATGTTATGTAACTAATATATATACATAATATTAATTAATTAAACAAAAAAAATTGTGATCATCGAAAAACCGCCAAAATAATCAAAAAAATTGTCACTAATGTCATATCTAATGATTCATCATCACACAAAATAACAATATAATTAATATGAATATTTAATAATATATTATTTCATTAATAAAATACAATTTTAATTCAAGAAAACTATTCCCTTTTCCTATCGTATTTTTTACATATATACAAGGCAACCAATAATGATATTCAAGGAAATGAACACTTCTGAACGACAAAATTGAATATTATATCTCATTAAAAGGCCATAAATGAAGGTAATAAATCATTAAAAAATAAAATAAATATTTTAAATCTTATGAATAAATTATTATTTAATTTAATTTCATTATTCTTCTTGGTAAGTACATGTGCAGAATGATTTCAGACATAAGGTAAGGGGTTTCTCATATCAATTACATTTCTGTGAGATATTGCATATTCACCACTACTTCTTGAGTATGATGTATGTGTACTGCACATTTATGTATCATATCATGAATCCATTATTATCTATTTTAATTAATGTATAATTATATTATTATTAACTATATGGGGTATACAATTTGATTGTTTATAATGTGGTAAGGGATTCTCCCCGAATATCCATTTTTTCCACCGAGTTACACACTCTCTCTCTTTACTAAAATGTAAATCTAAATTATAATTATGCAATATTATTAAATTATGTTTTTATGTTATTAAAATATGTAACTAGCTCAATTATTATTTATTTTATGAGGAAATACATTTTTTATAAGTTTCCCATAAAAATTATTCCCAATAAGCAAGCGTAATTAAAGGGAACTTCCTGATTACTTACCCATATTCAAGTATACATAATATTCTATTTTATGCCAAATATATTTTTCTAAAATCAATAACTTTTTCATTAAAAACTATATTTAATAATTTATGGTTTTATACAAATTGTTAAATATTTTTCTATTTTAAGAGACTCCTTTATATTTTCCCTTAAACCCCACAAAACTGCCTCATTTCAACAGTTTATTAAACATTCTTTTTACATGTTTTCACTTTAGTTAGACATACTTTATGCCTCAAATTTAATTTAATTTTACATGTATTATCTTTTCTAGATATAATTTTTTTAAATATTATTTTATGGAAAAACAAATTATTTTCCAAAAATACTCTTCATTTCAAAGAAAATGTCTATTTTTCTAATTAATTTATCAACAATACTGATATAGTACATTAATATGTGATTATGATTCAAATATTTCAAAGTGGCATGGGACACATTGATTTAAAGATATATTTTCATTCTACATATGAGTAATTAATTGGACTTAGTAAGTGGTGGGTGGGGCCCACTATGTCCACTCGGTACATCAGTTGGTCTCCATTGACATACAACTGATGGTTTTTTGCAACTTATGTATGGTTACTGGATGACATATTTATTGTATGATTATTATGTGCAACATTATGCAGTGCCTAATTATAATATTTGTAATTTATAATCCATTTTACTATTAAAATATTATAATATCCATGGTTATGTTTCAATCTCATTTGATTATTTATGTGGAATTATTCAAATAAATTTTAGTAAAACCATATTATGCTCAAGATATTCAATAAATAGAAATTTCTTAGTTAATCATCATTTATAATTGTTTTTTATACGTTAAATTTTATTTATTTCCCTTAGTGATCATCTAAGATCACACTTTCTTATGTTTCTCCTTTACCTGTATGCAAAGATGTTTATTATGAATAAAATACAGTGACAACCTAAGGGTTTATGGATGAATCACATGTAGATAATTTGTTTTTTCCCAATAACTTTTTACTATAAGCCATATTTATGCATATAGTTTTCAAAATCAACTAAACTATTTGGTCCTTTAGGATGAAACCTCCTTGTTTATTATACTAATGTAATAATGTAAGGCACCAACTCTAGGCTTCTGGGGTCAGGGTCATTACAGTTGTCACTATTTAGAGTTTAGTAAAAACCTTGGAAACTTGATTAGGAAAAAATGAATAGGGAGAATAACCCTAATATAGACTCTTAGAATAAACATATAAGAGGCATCCTATAATTTTGGTAAGGTGTAGATTATGTGGGTATATTAACAACACATCATTGTCTGGATAATATAAGTGAACATGGTTCTCACACAGATGAACCTAGGATTATCTACTCCGAAATGGTGCATTGGGCTTGAATCGACGTAAACTAGTACCCAAAAACATGCCTTATTGTACACCTTGATTGAATATCCGAGGGGATATGCTTTATAAAATTTACATTTTATTTACAAAACCTTATGATGAATTTAATAGTAAATATTTCCACAATGAAACCGTGTATAAGATTTTGAGATTATCTAGGCATTGTTTTTTTTCAATTTATCTTCTGTTTTTTACTATTTTTAGAAATATACAATTTTTTCATAATTTTATGATCTAATATAGTGTATCCAATTGTATAGAAGGGTTAAATATCAAAATAAATGGGATTTTCATTAATTCACATAATCCAATGAGTAAAAATTATCATTTAATTAATGGTATTAAGCCTGTATTCTGAAGTGAAGTTGTCTCCCATATATTATCATAATATGAGGAAATAATACCACCTTCTAAAAATATTGATAAATGATTATGTATGTTTTATTATTTCAAAAGGAATAAAGAGTATAAAATGTCGACATAGTAAATAATGGATAAATTCAATAATGGAAACAAGTATTTTCCAACATCTGATAATTTTGGAAAGAAAAAACGTTTATTATTATTAAGAGGAAAAATATTTTGATTCATGGGTGTAGAAAAACGCCACCATGATCATAGTTTCAAGATTATGGATAAATTATCCAATATTTAATGTTTCAACTATAATTATATTAGGCACTATAAAAATGAATTTATTTAGTGTTAAGGGAATATTTCTTAGAGTAAGAAAAGGGATCATAGTCAATCATATAATACTACGTTAAATTTAGATACATTATTAATACGTTTGTGTTTTTATTTTATAATTATCTTATTTGAATATTTTATCAATAATTATCTTTTTAAATGATTCATGAGATATATAAGGAATCCACTACAATAGTTATTAATTATGGATATGGTTTAAGCATGTTTTCATTGTGGTTGTCTGGTGTCAAGGTACTAATATATTTGGTATGTGGGATGAAGAGATTCATTATTTGGATAATATAATGTTAATTTGATTTTTGAAGATTAGCGATCTTATTTATAAATTTTTTGTTGTGAAATGTGGAAAAAAAAGTTTTAGATGAGTCTTCAGATTCACTACATGTTAAATTGATCATGCTAGAAATCATTTTCCATTGATAACATATTCTAAACTTCTTGGTTTCCATAAACAGTTAATGTTTTAGGGAATTAATTAAGGACCATATGATTAATTAAAATTTCTTTAGTCCCGAAACATACATCTTGAAATTCAATTACAAGTGTAATGGATGAATTGAAAATAGATCAAAGAACAACCAAAAGTTTATATTATGATCATGACATGTAAATTAACTATGTAAGTTTATTTTCTCAAGTGTTTATAAGAAAATAAAATTAATTCCAAAACTCTAGGAAAAATATTTTTGAACAATAATGTTATCTGTTTAATTATCCTTTTAAAAATACAATGGCCTTTTTACTGATCACAATATTTATGGTTTTGTAATGGTTAACATTCTAACGAAAATGTTCTTTATCAATCTCCATCAGAACATGATTGTAATATTTATCTTCTGTGTCCATGTATTCACATTCCACTAATAATTTCCTACCCAAAATCAACAATTTTTAATGACCTTTACTTTTCCCTTCCCCCTTATTAAGAGGATATTTTATTAACCTTATTTCCAATGTGGGTTTCCCACAATGGAATTATGAAGTATCAACTTTTGAGGTTCTAAGAAAATTTTGAAATTGTGAGGATGGAATTTATTGAAGGAGTGCATAGTGTAAAACCCCAATATTTTATTACAAGTATCCTTTTGAATTTACTTTCTTCAACACCATTAGGTTCACACAACACCAAGTTTAATCTAATAATAATATAAATGTAAAAATCATTATTTTAAAACGTACATTCTAACACAATTGTTAAATTAGTGGGAATAAATAGTATTAACAAAATTGATATATAATATATTTAATCAAATGTTTTTACATTCACTCAAATAATTTTATAGTCATAAGATACGAATGAATCCAATTTTATACATTAAAATGATGTATTTTTTTCTATAGGTGGTTTTACAGCATTTTAATGGCGTACATGTTTTAAAACATAATTGTGATACTTTTAAAAAATCTTTTTCTAAAATATAAAATTCATTTTTAAAATCAAATTTTCAATTTCATATTAGGATTAATTGTTGGCATTGTTCTGAATATATTTATTTTACAGTGAATAGTTAAAAAATATCGATCTCTTCAAAATTGCCATTTTCGTTATCTTAATAGTATATTTATTATTTGTAAAGTAGACTCACCTATGAATGTAAAAATAAAATATTGGAATCTTATAAATGAAAATATGATATAATTATATCATACTATAAGTAAAGAGATACTTGGAAACTGATAAATTATGTGTTGGTATTTTTGTGAAACAGTAATATTAATTTACAATTATACAATTAATATAATGATTTAAAACAAAATAAATTTATAAAAAATAGATTCATAAATTGATATTTTATTTTTTCTTATGATTATAATATATTTTTATAATACATTAATTAATTTTTTAACATGTTATAAAATCAGTTATAATTTTCTATTTGGTATTATTTGAGAAAATTATAATTAGTAAATAAAAACTAAATTTCCCATATTTATAAAATTATTTTTAAAAAATGAAATTATTTTTAATTTTTTTAATAATAAAAATGGTTGCGGTGATTATTTTGTATTTCTCTAAAGTAGTTAATTTTTTTGGTCAATAGTGAAATATGGTAATTTATGGTGTTTAACAAATAATGGATTTGAGACATAGATGATGTATGGATGATGTAAGACAATAATATCGAACTATCATTAATTATTTTAATATATTTAGTTATAATTATAAATTTATAATAGTCTATTTCCAATATAATATACTAATAATTATAATAATTTGAAGACACCCCTCTTCTCCCCAATAAAAACAGACCTTCACCATCCCATATACTCACACCTATTAAGCCTTGAATCATATCCAATTCCTGCCAAATATTCTTCCCAAGTATCCTACCTAATTCCAAGAGACTTGTTTCTTAGAAAAATAAAAAACCCAATCCCAATAAAAAGGTTCTCAAGGAGAAGAAGTTCAAGAGGTAAACCCCTCTTCTATTTTCTTTTAATTTATTTTCATGTTCATTTATATTCATGTCTTCAACTCACTTCCCTATACCAAAGTTAATAGATAAAATAATTATTTTTATATAATTTAATTTAATTTTATTATGGAATAATCATTCATCAATTCCCTTCTCCTCTTCCTTTTATTATAAAGGTGAAAACAAAATTCAGGAAGAGTATATTTTCTTCCTTTAAAGATGGTGTGTTTCATTTTTTTATTACAGCTTATGAAAGGGTAATATAACATTTTTAGGGTTAAAAAGAATAATTATATATGTACTAAATCTTATATAATGATCTAGAACCATTATATATACATAATATTAATTATTTAAACAAAACTAGTTTGGGATGATTAGAAAACTCAAAAAATAATTTAAAAGATTTTGAATAACATCTTATATAATGATTTATCATCAAACCAAATAACCAAATTATTTATATAAAAATTTAATCTTAAGTAAGATAATTAATTAGATATAATTTTAATTATGGATAAATATTCCCCTTACACAGGATCTTTTGTACATGTATACTAGTGAACATATCATGAAAACCAAGGTAACGAACATTTCCAAACGACAAAATTAAATCATATAACTCATAAAAAAGGAAATAAATGAAAATAATAAAATTATAAAAATTTAAATAAAAATTTAATATGTTTTGAATTGAATTAAAATTGATTCAAATTTCATTATCCAGAATGTTATGTAGAAGTTCAGAACACTTTCAGACATAAGGTAAGGGTTTTCCCATCTCACTTTCATTTTTGTGAGGTATTCCTTATTCACCACTATTTCATTTGTATGATGTTTTTGTACTGAATATTGAGGTATCATATCATTAATATCTATTTATGGGGCATACAATTCGATTGTTTACAAATTGATAATGGACTCTCTTTAAACATCTATTTTATTCCTTTACGATACTCTTTCTCTCTATCTTCTCTAATGTAATTCAAAATTATTTTTATTTCATCCTAAAATATTAAGTGCGTATGTTTAAAAAATATTTACCTAGATCAATTATTCGTTCTTTTATGTGGAAATTAATATTTCATAACGTTCCCTTCTAAATTATTCTCGATAAGCAAGCCTGATTAATGGGATCTTCCGGATTTCCAACCCATTTTCAACTACTCTTCGTATTATGTTTTAAGCAATAAATATTTTTATAAAATCATTCATTTTAACAGGAATAAGTATCTTTGTTCATTTATGAATTTATACAAATTATTACACATTTTTTTAGTTTAAATACTCCCTTATATTTTCCCTTAAACCACACTATACATCCTCATTTCTGATATTTCTTAAACAGTCTTTTTACATGTTTTCACTTCAGTTGGACATCATTTAAGATGAAAATATAATTTAATTATCCTTTAATTCTCTTCTATGGTATATACATGTTATAATCTGATTTTAAGGAAAATAAAAATGATTTTCCCAAAGAACCCATATTTTCAAAGAAAAAAATGTATTCTTCTCAAGAAATTCTCAATGATTTTATTAGAGTACATTCGTCTATGATTATGATTCAAATATTTCAAAGTGATAGGGGATAATTTTATTTTAAAATATTTTTCTATTCTATATATTTTGAAAGCATTGTACTTTGACTGTGACAAAAGTGTGTAACACCCCTTGCTTGCATGGTACACTTCTCTTTGAATAATCCAATAGTGTGTGTTGTACGTAACTTCGAGTTCTAAAACACCACAGCCAGTCAAAGTAGCCATTATGTATAGTAATACCCACTTTTTGAAGATTTATAAATTTTATCATTCAAAATGGTCTCCATTTTTTTGGAATATCGAAATTAGCTTAGGGTGAATTTTTGGCATTTTTCTGAAAACATTTAGTTTTTGATGAATAGTTAAAAATACTAAATTTTAATTAAAAACAAATTTTTTTATAAAAATCATTTACAGTGCTAAATTATAATATTGAGTGGTTTTTATGTATAATAAGATTATATTTTTACCATTTAATCCAATTTTGGTCATTGGATGTAATTTTAAATTTTAACTGGACATAAGAAAGTATCGAACTTTTTTTAGTTATTATTTCTTAAAAACACACTTTTTGTTTTGACAACCGGAAATAATTTCAAATTAATTTCTTCCACTTATGTGTTTTTAATTTAGAAAAATAGTTTAAATATTTAAAATCATGAGGTCCAAATTTTGTAAATAATAACTTTTACTTTTAGATATTTTGAATAATTACTTCGGTAAATTTTTTATTTACCATGTTTGAAAGATAAATCCAGTAAATAAGGGTAAAAAAATAATAATAAAATAATATTAAATTACCCTAACACATGTTATAACCCTTTTTGATGATAAATTGCTGAACATGGGCATCCTTGGGTCTATTTCGGGATCCCATGGAGCCACTTGTAAGTGATAATGAAACTATATATTAATTAAGTTAAAGTAAATACAAAAATGAAAAAATCATACATCTTTTAGTAAAACAATTTTTAGATTGGGATAAATATCTTATCTCTTTGACTATAAATATTCATTATAAAGATAAAACTACTTACTCCATATTGGTATTTTATTTATAATTTTTGGACATTGAATAATTAAATTTATTTATGACATAATGATGATGTAGTATTTTCATTATTAATGAATGAATCAAATAAATGGTATTATAAATGTTAAAATAAATATAATGTGAAAGATGTGATGCCATCCGCGAATTTTCTAGGTTTTCATGGCATGCTAGTCTTGATGAAATGAATTTATTTTGAATTAATAAATCTATTTGAAATTTCAAAAAACAAAATAAGAAATAGTGTTTAAATTGACATAAAAGAGTATTTAAATCAAATATTATATTATTAATTGATATTATATTCCTAAAAAAATAAGGTTCATCCAAATGAATTTTAAAATGATAGGTATATCATTAATGATCAACGTTTGTTTCTCTTATATGTGTATAGTATGTTTATTAACCATATTATATAAAAATACAAAGAGACATGGTAAATGTCAAACAAAATAACTAAGAGTTAAATATGAAAGATAAGGTTAATATAGTGACCCAAAATTCTCTAAAACATATTATTTTAGTTGTTTTTGACCCACCCCCTCCTTAGTATATAAATAAATCAATTTGGAGTCATTGGAAACTGAATATTATTTTACTATAAAATAATATTTTTAATTTTTTCAAAGGTTTCTCACCCCTCTTAAAAAATGGAACATCCCTTCTCTCATATCCACACCATCAAATCCATTTGGCATAACCAAAACCTACAAAAATATCCTCTGAACTTTATTACATTCATCTTATAGGCCTTTACTTTTTCATAAAGCCAACTTATGGAGCCATTTTGATCAAATCAAGAGGAAGAACCCGAATAAGAGGTAAATATTTCAACACCTATTTCAAGTTCTTTTCTCCTTCCACATACTCATTATTTTTTGTTTTCATTCTAAAATAATAAATCCAGTATCATATATATACTTTTATTTTATTATAAATATGGTAAAACCATATTCATTATTCTATCCATACTTTGAATGAAATGTCAACATACATGCGTACGTATGGCTTACCGTCACCCCGTTGTGGTGTAGTTGTAATTCAATACATTTTTATTTGGATGGGTATAATAATGTTTTATAATTGGTCTAAATAATTAATATAACATGACAATGATTCTGTATATATGATATACCATCGAATTATATATTATTTTAATATCAAAATAATGATATTGTCACTTGTGAGTACGTACAGATTACCGTCTCCATGAACATGATGAGATTCATTCCCCATCGTATCAATTCAATAATAATTTTCATTTGATGATTAAAAATAATGATTAAAGACTTAATATAATTCTGAATAATAATATGATACATCCCATCCATAACAAACATGACTTACATAACCAATCATGTTAAGGAAATCCAATCAGTTAACCCCCGAAGCGACGATAATACTAAAATATTAATAACAATGAAATATTAAATGATCATATATGATATCATATTAATGTATATGATTCTTGTATAATTTAATAACAATTATTTCACCATTATACATGAGGTTAATCTACCCTTGACCAATGAAATGTTTAACGTATGGGTTAATTTCACAATCTCTTCATTATCTGAGGTTGTTTATACGTAATTAACTAATGAGACCTCTTTATCATCCACATATGTGTTTCTTAAAAGTGTATTCAAACCACTCTTACTATGTTATATACTATGGGTTAAAGACATTTATACCCTTTTTTAAATTTTATAAGATGTTTATAAATGAATCTTTCCGTCATTTTCCAAACAAGGTCCATTATAACCTTTTCGGCAAAATGAAGGTGAGAATGTCTTTTTTAACATATACAGAGGGTGAAGCTATTTTCTGCTGTATTAAATTCATCTAATCTTCTCATTCAAGCTTAGAATAAAATTTCCAAAATAAATGTTTTCTTTTAAATGGTTTCAATATATAAAGAGGCATTTCATTCAAATAGATTCATTTCATCTATGTCATCATCCTTTGATAGAATTTCAACTTGTTTGAAGTTGATTTATTATGATACAAATCGTCAATATTTTATTGAAGTTTTTGTGATATGTTTGACTGTGGATGTGTTATTTTTATACCATTCATCATTTATGGATAACTTATTGTCATTTTTTATCTAAGTTTTAATACAAATGTTTATATTATGTTTAATCCTTTTCATATTATGAATGAATAGGACTTAGTATGTGATTGGTGGAGCCTACTATAGCTCCTCGATGCATCAGATGGTCTCATGGGAATAAATAGTGTCTTGGAACAAGGCCTTGAGAAAATATTATTGGTAGGCTTGGAATAAGGCCTTCACTATGTGGTTATGAATGTTTGGAATTATGCATCCCATCATAATAAAAGTTTCAATTGATATTTCATGTGATTATTCGACTAGAAGAATATCCATGTGAGTAAGTAATTGGAATTATTTTGATTTATATTTTACATATTATGATGTAGTTCATGTTTAAGGGGATTTTGTTTTAGTTTTATACATTGCCTTAAATGTTTATGCTTATTTATGAAAGTTTCCACTATATTGTTATCTTTACTGAGCATCTGAGCTCACCTCTTTCTATGATTTATTTTCCAAGGATGCAAAGAAGTATATTATGAATGACATGCAGGGATAGTCAATGGGATCTCTGTGTTGTCTATGAAAACAATGTTGTTATTTTTTTTCATTATATGATGTTATGTAAACCTTATGAATGTATATAGTATTTCCATGGCTACTAAACTGATCGGACTTTCTGGACATGATTTCGTTGTATCATGCCAATGTAATGTAATAATGCACCCACTCTGGGTAACTGGGGTCAGGGCATTAAAATTGGTATTGTAGTAAGTTTAGTACAAAACTTGAAATCTAGATTTAGATATACTATGATTTGATCATACAACCATAAGATATAATTTTAGGATTAATATAAAAGAACATCCAAGAATTTAGGTACTGTAGAGATTGTGTGTGTTTTCCAAGCATACATACCTGTCTGGATATGAGCAAGTTGAGGCGGATCTAGCACAGATGTACCTATGGGTAAAACCCGAAAACACCGCTTTGATCTAGACTCTAACGGAAACTAGTGCACAACAACGGGCCTTGATGCACTCTTGGTTATGACACTCCCGGTGGATTTTCATAGGATAATTCTCATTGTCTTTAAATATTATTATGAAGGGTTTATTAGTATATACTTCTTCAATTTTTTTTATGATTATGGATTATATCCATAAACTGTTCAATTTATGTTAAGTGTTAAAAAAGTTTGGATTTATGTATTGGGATTCTTAAACTAGTCTAGTTTATGACATTGTTTAGAAATGGATCATAGTGGAAGAAATGGAAATTGTATCAATGCACGTACTCCATGTAGGGATTGACATCCTAATTGGGATAATTATAGTGGAGTTGGTGATGAAATTGGCATTGATCAGCTAATCACCGTATTGGGACAACTCACTCAGGTTATGAATAATAACCTTACCCATATGGAGCACCCTGATCCACGACATGGAGGATCAATGTTAGATTTATTCATGAGGCAAGAACCACCAACATTCAATGGGGTTACAAATCCACTAATAGTAGAGCAATGGAGAAATTCCTTTGAGAAACTATTCCACACCATGGGGAGTAGTGAAGGAAAAAAGTTCTCATGGAAGTTTACCGCCTCACTAGAGATGCTGATCAATGGTGGTAATTGATTCAAAACACAAAGAAAGATGATGGGGTATCAAATATAGAGCAGGGAGAGTTTAAAGAGATTTTCTTTGAAAAATAATTTCCTCATGACCATCGCGCGGATATGGACAGACAATTTTAGAGTCTAAGGAAATAGGAGGATGAGAATGTCGCATTGTATGAAGATAAAATTACATGGTTATCGAGGCATGCTGCAAATTACATACATCACCCATGAAGTAAGATTGATCATTTCATTGATGGGTTAAAACCATTTCTACTTCGAGCATTATTCTCACAGTCCTTCTTGTCATACGAAGATATTGTCTTATGTGCTATCAAGACTGGAAAAGAATTTTTGAAGTCATACGAATTTAAAGAAATGAAAGAGAATAAGAGATCTGTTGAACACTATGGACATGGAAATAAATGGAAGAAGGGAAAAGTTGAATATCCATCTTTTAGAAAATGTGGCAAGAGACACCCTGGTTATAACAACCCATACTTTACAAACATTGTTATTAATTCAAAATTTAAGCACACTTATTAAAACATATAACAAACCCAAGAAAGGACCGTATATGTATAGTGTCTTTAGAAACTGGAAAGCATAAACAACTGGTTCATAAAGAATCTACTTTGCCTCCCATTTATATCATCATATCTAGAGTCCCTTTTTGGCATATCCTACAGAATAACCTTTTTCCTAACCTGGGGAAATAAAACATACAAAAGTTTGAGCTCAAATGCTCAGTAAGGGTAAAAAAAAGAAATATCAATTACATCATATACATAAGAACATAAATTCTGGAAATCTTAACCTACAAAAGAGATCATAATTTCATAACATGGGATAAATCATTATAGTGAAATGTAATCCCAATAATCATAACATAAAACATGAAACTTTGTGGCATACACACATAATCATTGATAATCATTTATTATTATTCAACACTCATTTCCAAGACTATCTTAGTGGACAAAGTCCATTTCTTAACTGAGTTCACTCCTCGTTTCAATCCTATTTCACTGAACCGGTATAACCTGCCATTCCAGCCATGTCGATCTCATGAGATATAAAACATTACCCAATGCATTTTAGGGAGATATTGGTCCCACCCATCTCATAATGATACCATTCTTATGTGTGCCACAAAATCATAAACCATACATCATAGCATAACCCATGTAATAAAAATGGGAATCTTAAACATCATGACATCATAAAACAACTCATATAAGATAAAGGAGTTCATAAAAATATTTCCATAACAACATAATAAAATCAATGTAATAATAGGGATAGAAACATAACCCATTATTATCTTAGATGGAAAATAATTTTGATAAAACACTTGAACTCCATTCTTGAGGAAAATATCCATTATACATGAAAAAAACTTTTCCTTTCTCAACATGTCATAAAATTATAAACTAAAAAAAATTTGATTAAAAATAAACTTGAAAACTTGTAAGGTAAGCTTCTTGGAAATAATTTTTTAAAAATCCATTCATGTCGTATAAGTTAAATAACATTCTTCTCGTACTTTTGTCGGAAAAGTCAAAAAGTACCTCGTACAAAAAACAACAAAATATTCCTTTCATATCTTTTACTAATAAATCACCAAAGGGTAAAATTGGATATAAAATATTGTATAATGATGTAAATATTACATATTGAGGAATCAAGGATGTGGATGATAAAATGAACCCCAGTAAATTCCAAAGTATAAACAATCTCGGATAAAAATGAGATTGGGATATTTCCCTTACCTTAGGACCGATTTACTTCATAAGTGTCTGAGCCTCCTGTATAATGATTTAAATAATGTTATTGAATTATTCCAGAATCATACGTATTTTTATGATATCATATATGGTCATATTCTTAGCTTCTTATTAGAAATATTTTATTACTACTTGTTATTCAGGTGTTTATTACTTTGTGTTCTTATGCATGTTTTGTTGAATAAATTCTTATTCTTATCTTTAGGTTATAGATACCTCATTTCCATAATGTTAGTAGTGTAATAAATATCATATTAATTCATTCAATTCTTTTATTTAATCATTATTAAATGAATATCATGTAGAACGAGTCGCATCACATCGTGGAGACGGTATTCCGTACGTACGCACGCGCGATGATATCGTTCCCATGATCGTGGAATTGTATTGGAGTGTATGTATACAATTTCAGAATCAATATCATCTTAAAATAATCATATATAGTTATTATTTACACCATTATACCCATCCAAGTAACGTGGTGGGGGAAAATAGATTACACCATGGCGTGGAGACGGTATTCCGTACGTACGCACGTGCGGTGATTTTGTTTTCTGTAGGATGGATAGATGGTGAAATATGGTTGTTTAATACTTATAATAACATATATGTATATGAGAGATACTGATGTTATTACTTCATAATGAAACAGCTAAATAAGAAGAAGTGGAAGAAGAAATAAAGAAGAAAGAATCGGTAACGGGCATTACCTCTTCTTTGAGGCGCTTCTTTGAGACCTCCTTTCAGGGAAATAAAATTGGTCATTGAAGAATACCAGGACCTCTAGGATGTCTCTAGGGAAGTGCAAAGGAGAAAGCGGTAGGTTTTGGACGATCTTGAAGGCTCAAATTGGTGTGAGGAGGAGAGGGAGGAGGTTCCCTTTTATAAGGGAGGAGAGGGGTACCTTTGGAAATATAAGAAATATTAGTTTATATTAAATCCCAACCCCACTTAAAAACTTCCAAAATGACTCATATCCGAAGATTAGATGAGATAGGGTTGTAATCTTACCAACCAATAAAATTTAGACATGTTAGTAATTTATTTTAACCATTATCAACTTCATTTATCCTTATTCATCAATTTAATTTTATTTGTGGTAATAATATTCTAAATTTTAAATTATTATAAATAACTACATTTGTGTTGTGAATTTTCCATAATTTGACACATTATGAAATTTTAGACCATATAAATTTTAATTTATAAATTTTATATTTTTTTGTTATTTTTAAACAATTTTATAATATGTTATGTTTATAAAATAACAATAGTGTCAATTTTGACACTATTTATTAATTTGAATTTAAATAAACAATATACAGAAGATATGTTCGAAATAAAAGATTTAGTATATCCATAAAATATAATATGTATCTAGAAAATTAGTGGATCTCATTAAATAATTCATATAATATTTATTTTATTATTTTTAAATCCATTTATTTGGTATTTTAATTAGTAAAATAATTTCAACATCACTATTGTGTCATAATAAATGAAAATTATTTAATCCCTAAAAATTCTAAATAAATTCCTATGATGTAGATAATTGTATTAGATTTCTGTAGACTATTCATGTTCGAAGTTACATGAAGTTTATCACTAAATTAATATTATTATACTTATAAGATTTAAGAAAGTGACATGTTGTCACATTCTTTGGTTTTATTAATAATTAAATTATTTTCATAGAAAAAAGCTCATTAAATGAATCTAATCCGACCCTTAGGTGATATTGGTCGACTTTTAGTCATCCAATAGGATTTTTGAAGGTGTTAGGGTAATTTTATAATCTTATATTTACCCTTTATTACCCAATTTACCTTTAACTATGGTAAATAAAATTTACCGTAGTTACTATTCAGAATGCCCAAAAATAAAAATTAGCCTGTTAACATAATTTGGACCCACTGATTCTGAATATCAAATCCATTTTTCAAAATTCAAAACATATAAGTTGCAGTAATTAATATAAAATAAATCTCGTGGTTAAGAAAACGGGTTTTAGAAGTTAAAACATTGCCAAAGATTGAAATGTTTTTACATATGAATTAAATGTGAAATTAATGATAATTATATTAAATGGTAATTTTTTTTTCTATTTATACTTTAAAACCATTCAATATTATAATTTATCCATATAAATTATCTCAATGAAAAAGTTGTTTTTAAATAAAAATTATCGTATTTTTACTATTCATCAAAATATGAAAGTTATCAGAAAAATATCAAAAATTTATCCAAAGTAAATTTTTATACCCTAATTCAAAAGAAGAATTTTATTTTGTTAAATTGAACTTATAAACATGTCAAAAACTAGCTTTAATGTGGGTGTTCCATCAAAAGGTGGCAAAACTGTATTTTTTGAAAAATACTTATTTTATAAAAAAAACTGATTTTGCTTTTATACCTCATTCTAGAAAATTTATAAGCTGAATTAAAATGTTATAAAATTCAAAATTCAATTAATACTATTCATAAAGTCAAGTTTTAATAATATTTTAATAGCATTTCATTGTTTAGTGAAACTCGGTATTGCGTACGACACAAGCTATCGAGGAAGGTCGCGGTTGCGTGTAAAGAAAGCCAAGCTAGTGTTGTGTGTAGTGAATGATTCCTTTGATGATTTATATAACATAAAAACAAAATATTTCTCATAAAAGTCTCGGGTTTTACATTCTACCCCCCTTAAAATGAATTTCGCCCTCGAAATTCGTCACTTTGTAACAAAAAGGTGAGGATACCTCCCCCTCATCATATCCTCAAGCTGCCATGTAGATTCTTCAAGTTGGTGGTTCCTCCATAAAACTTTCACCAAGCGAGTGGTCTTGTTCTGTAGGACTTTTTCACTATGATCTAGAATATCTATCGTCTGTTCTTCATAAGAAAGATCTTGCTCCAGCGGTACAACATCTGAGATGAGTACATGTGAAGGATTAGGTATGTACTTTCTCAGGAGAGATACATGGAACACATTGTGAACTTGAGAGAGATACGGTGGAAGCGCCAATCGGTATGCTACCTTTCCAACACGATCCAGTATTTCGAAAGGACTGCTATATCTAGCCCTCAACTTCCCGAAATCTCATGACCCCCTTCTAGGGAGATATTCGTAAGAACACTTTATCACCCACTTCAAACTCTAGGTCTTTTCTTCGGTTGTCGGGATAACTTTTCTGTCGACTCTGAGCTGCTCTTATGTGTTGTTGAATAGATCGGACCTTTTTTTCTATCTCATAAACAAGATCAGGTCCTAATAGCTTTATTTCCCCAACTTCATCCCAGCAAGTTGGAGTCGTGCATTTCTTTCAATAGAGAGCTTCATATAGATCCATCTGAATACTGGAGTGAAAGCTATTATTATAAGAAAATTCCACCAAAGGTAGGTGTTGATCCCAACCACAATCGAAATCCATAGAGCAAGCTCCCAACATATCTTCTAGAGTTTGAATTGTTCTCTCAGACTGACCATCTGTCTGAGGATGATAAGCAGTGCTGAAACTCAACTTTGTATCCAGATTATGCTGAAGACTTTGCCAGAACTTCGAGATAAATCTCGGATCCCGATCAGATACAATCGAAAGTGGTACTCCATGCAATCTTACCAATTCCTTTACATATATCCTGGCAAGATGATCCAGAGAGAAATCCTCTCTAATTACAATGAAGTGTGCAGACTTTGTAAGACGATCAACTATAACCCAGATAGAATTATTTCCTTTGAATGTTTTAGGAAGTCATGTGACAAAGTCCATAGTGAGGTTTTCCAATTTCAATTCATGTATGGATAATGGTTGTAACATCCCCTTAGACTTCTGTCTCTCAGCTTTAACTTGATGACAATCCAAGCATTGAGAGACATATTAAGCAACATCTATTTTCATGCCATCCCACCAGACGTACTCTTTTAGGTCCCTATACATCTTCGTGCTTCCAGGATGAAAAGAGAATGAAGAACTATGAGCATCATCCAACAACTCCTTCTTTAATTCTGGAATGGGAGGAACAAAAACCCGATTCCTGAACATTATTATCCCATCACAATCAAGGTTGAATTCAGGAATATTTCTCACCTTCTTTTGTAACCCTACATCTTGTTTCTGTGCCTCTATAATCTTCACATGTATATATGGTTCAACATTCATTTGAGAAAGAAACGATTTCCCCCTTCCATTAAAATTCCAAGATCAATCCTTTGTAAATCAATAAATATTGGATCTTTTGTGATCCTCATCATGGATAAGCTAGCATGGTCTTGTTGACTTAATGCATCTTCCACCTTGTTTGCTTTCCCAGGGTGGTAATGAATTGAGCAGTCGTAATCCTTAATCAGTTCCAACCATCTTCTTTGGCGCATATTCATATCCTTTTGTGTGAAAATATAATTTAAAATTTTATGATCAGTATAAATGTCACACCTTTCTCCATAAAGATAATGCCTCCAAATCATTAATGCAATGATTACCGCAGCTTACTCCAAATCATGTGTTGGGTAATTTTGCTCATGGATTTTCAACTTTCGTGAGGCATAAGCTATCACCATATCATTTTGCATAAGAACACACCCAACCCCTTCTTGGATGCATAACTATAGATCACAAACCTTTCTCCACTACAAGGCAGTGTGAGCATAGGTGCACTGGATAACCTTCTTTTCAACTCTTTGAAATTCTCTTCACATTCCTCCATCCACACAAACTTAACTCCTTTCCGAGTCAAACTCGTGAGTGGATTAGATAATCATGAAAAATATTTCACGAAACATCGATAATATCCAGACAAACCAAGAAAACATCGGATCTCAGTTACCATTGTTGGTGTCGACCATCTTTTGATAACCTCTGTTTTTTGCTAGATCGACAGATATCCCCTCTTTTGAGATTATGTGACCCAAAAATGCAACTTTTTTAGCCAAAATTCACACTTGGTAAATTTGGAATAAAGTTTCTCCTTTCTCAGGGTCTTCAATATAATTCTCATGTGATCTTCATGTTCTTACTTTCACTTTGAATAGACAAGAATATCATATATAAAGACTACCATGAATTGATCAAGATAGTCTCTAAAGACTATATTAATCAGATCAACGAAGATAGCATGGGCATTAGTAAGACCAAATGGCATCACTATAAATTAATAGTGTCCATACCTTGTACGGAAAGCCGTCTTTGGTATATCCTCCCTCTTGACCCTTAATTAATGATACCCTGAACAAAGATCAATCTTGGAAAAGAATTGAGCTCTGCATATTTGGTCAAATAAGTCATCAATGCGTGGGAGAGGATATTTTTTCATGATAGTGAGCTTGTTAAGTTCTTCATAATCAATGAAGAGTCTCATTGATCCATCTTTCTTCGTAATAAATAGAACAGGTGCTCTCCAAGGTGACATAATAGGGCGTATGAATCCCATATCAAGATTCTCTTGGAGTTTCTTCTTCAATTCCTGCTACTCAATTGGGGCCATTCGATAAGGTGTCTTTGATATAGGAAAAGCACCCGGTACGAGTTATATTGAAAACTCAGCTTCACGATTTGGTGGAAGACCCAACAATTCCTCTGGAAAGACATCATCAAAATCCTGTACAACATGAATATTCTTAATCATGAGTTTCTCACCAACCATTTGATATAAATAAACCTCATTTAGTGGAATCAAGACCCATAAGATGGGAGAAATTTCCACTGGAAGGTTATGTTCATTCTTGCATCGATAAACGATCATAGATTGATCTGGAATTTGAAAGGTGAGTTCCCTTATTTGGAAATTGATATGAGTTCTACATAAAGAAGGCCAATACATGCCAAGAATCACATCAAATTCCACTATAGGAAGGATCACAAGATTTGCAGGAAGCACTTTTCCACAAACTTCAATCGGGGAAGAATTATTAACTTTTAATGCGACTATTGTGCCATTAGGGGTTGTCGCAGATAACTCAACATCTAATTGTTGAGGTAATACGGTGATATTCTTAGAAAAATCTTCAGAAATAAAAGAGTGGGTGGATCCGGAATCAAATAAAACATTTTCTTCTTTAGAGAAGATGTTAAGTGTACCTTTCACCACATTGTTATCATACTCCACATCGCTGATAGAAATTGCATGTGACTTTCCTTTTTCTTTAGCCTTAAGATTTTGTTGATGTCGATGATCATCAATAACCCTTGGATTAGGGAATTTATTGGCATAATGCCCCATCTCCTTGCACTTGAAACATTGAAGTGTAGTAGGTTCATTCTATGTGTCCCTTCCTTTTTTTTGCATCATTAGAAATCTTCTTCCCATCATTGTGGAATTCAAATGCCCGATGACCATCCTTTCCACATTTGAAACATTTACTTGTCCCTTTAAGACAACTCCCTCCATGTTTCTTTCCACACTTTGAGCATAAGGGAATGCTCATCTTCTTTTCAGTGTGCTCTTTATGTTTTCCATTGAATTCCATTTTCCTCTTCTTATCAAACCCATATGACTGATGGGTTACTCCAATCTTCATCTCAACTATGATATCACATCGAACGATTTCCTCGTAGCTATTGAAGTCCCTTATGGATAAGGCCCTTTGAAGACTTGGTTTTAATCCACTAAATAATCGATCGATCTTACTCTCAAGTTGGATAATAATACCATAAGCGTACATTGCAAGTCGTGTAAAATTTGCTTCATAGGTACCAACAGATTCATCATCCTTTTGCTTCAGTTCAAGAAACTCTTTCTCCATCTTTGTTCGGAGAATACGAGGGAAGTACTTATTGAAAAATAAGTTCTTGAACTCATCCCATTCAATGGACTCAATTTCATCTCTTTGCCTCGTATTCTTAATAAGATTCCACCATTCATCAGCATATCCTTCCAAACGATACACTGCTTGGATGACTTTATCATGTTCAGAAAATTGAAGAAATGCAAATATCTTTTCAGTAGTACTGATCCTTTTTTCAGCAACTAATAGATCAGTAGACCCACTGAATGAAGGTGGACGCTGCCTCATGAAGGATTCAACAGAATGTTTCTCCTTCCTTTGCTTGTTTGGAAGTCCAGCATGATTCATAGATTGAGAAAGTTGTGTGAGTATGGCTACAAGATTTTATATTCCAGCTCCCATAACGTTTGGTTGCTCAGGGGGACAATCATTGCATTGCCCTTCACATTCCGCATTAACACGGTTCCTTCGGGTTCCAGCCATTGACTAAAACCAAGAATAATAGTGTGAGAAACACTAATTATAATAGGAAAACCACATAATCAAGAATAAAATTTCACACTTAAGGTCTTATCCTAGGTTTTTCATGGTCATTTCTAAAACACTAAGATAGTGTTCTATGCTTAGAATTATCCTTAGGGTTCTTACTAAGGCTTTCACATCCTAGATTCCAAAGGTTGACTATACCTTTCCTCTAATAACAACAATAATGACCCATACTTTACATACATTGTTATTTCTTAAAAATTGAAGCACACTTATTACAACATATAACAAAACCATGAAAGGACCATATAGGTATAGTGTCTTTAGAAACTGGAAATCATAAACAACTCGTTCATAAAGCATCTACTTTGCCTCCCATTTATTTCATCATATCTAGAGTCCCTTTTTGGCATATCCTACTTAATAACCTTCTTCCTGACCTACGGAAATAAAACATACAAAAGGGTGAGCTCAAATTCTCAGTAAGGGTAAACCAAAGAAATATCAATCACATCATATACATAAGAACATAACTTTTTGAAATCTTAACCTGCAAAAGAGATCATAATTTCATAACATGTGATAAATCATAGTAGTGAAATATAATCCCAATAATCATAACATAAAACATGAAACTTTTTGGTATACTCACATAATAATTGAGAATCATTTATTATTAGTCAAGACTCATTTCCAAGACTATCCTAGTGGACAATGTCCATTTCTGAACCGAGTTCACTCCTCGTTTGAGTCCTGTTTCACTGAACCGGTATAACCTGCTGTTCCAGCCATGTCTATCTCATGAGATATAAAATCTATACCCAATGCATTGGAGGGAGATATAGGTCCCACCCATCTCATAATGATACCATTCTTATGTGTGCCACAAAATCATAAACCATACATCATAGCATAACCCATGTAATAAAAATGGGAATCATAAACATCCTGACATCATAAAACAACTCATATAAGGTAAAGGAATTCATAAAAATAATTCCATCACAACATAATCAAATCAATGTAATAATAGGGATAGAAACAGAACTTTTTATTATCTTAGATGGAAAATAATTTTGATAAAACGCTTGAACTCCATTCTTGAGGAAAATATCCTTTCTACTTCAAAAACACTTTTCCTTTCTTAACATGTCATACAATTCTAAACTAAAATAAGTTGATTAAAAATAAACTTGAAAACTTGTAAGGGAAGCTTCTTGGAAATAATTATTTAAAAATTCATTCATTCCATATAAGTTAAAAGAAAACATTCTTCTCGTACTTTTGTCGGAAAAGTCAAAAAGTACCTCGTACGAAAAACGACAAAAGATTACTTTCATTTCTTTTACTAAAAGCACACTCAAGGGTAAAATTGGATATAAAATATTGTATAATGATGTAAATATTACATACTGGGGACACATGGATGCGAATGATAAAATTCACCCCAGTAAATTCCAAAGTATAAACAATCTCGGATAAAAATGAGATTGTGATATTTACCTTACCTTAGGTCTGATTTGCTTTGTAAGTGTCCGAACCTCTTGTATAATGATTTAAATAATGTTATTGACTTATTAAAGAATCATACGTATTTTTATGATATAATATATGGTCATATTCTTAGCTTCTTATTAGTAATATTTCATTACTACTTGTTATTCGGGTGTTTATTACTTTTTGTTCTTATGTGTGTTTTGTCGAATAAATTCTTATTCATCTCTTTAGGTTATAGATACCTCATTTCCAGAATGTTATTAGTGTAATATATATCATATTCATTCATTCAATTCATTTATATAATCATTATTAATGGAAGATCATGTAGAACGAGTCGCATCACATCATGGAGACGATATTCCGTACGTACGCACGAGCGATGATATCGTTTCCATGATCGTGGAATTGTATTGGATTGTATGTATACTATTTCAGAATCAATATAACCTTAAAATAATCATATATAGTTATTATTTACACCATTATACCCATCCAAGTAAGGTGGTGGGGGAAAATAGATTACACCATAGCGTGGAGACGGTATTTCGTGCGTACGCACGCGCGGTGATTTTGTTTTCCGTAGGATGGATATATGGTGAAATATGGTTGTTTAATACTTATAATAACATATAAGTATATGAGTGATAGTTATGTTATTACTTAATAATGAAACAACTAAAGAAGAATAAGTGTAAGAAGAAATAAAGATGAAAGAATCGGTAACGGGCATTACCTCTTCTTTGAGGCGCTTCTTTGATACCTCCTTTTAGGGAACTAAAATTGGTCTTGGAAGAAGACCACAACCTCTAGGATGTCTCTAGGGAAGTGGAGAGGATAATGTGGTAGGGGTTGGCCGATCTTGAAGACTCATATTGTTGTGAGGAGGAGAGGGAGGAGGTGCCCTTTTATAAGGGAGGAGAGGGGCACCTTTGGAAATATAAGAAATATTAGTTTATATTAAATCCCAACCCCACATAAAAACTTCCAAAATGACTCATATCCGAATATTAGATGATATAGGTTTGTAATCTCATCAACCAATAAAATTTAGACATGTTAGTAATTTATTTTAAACATTATCATCTTGATTTATCCTTATTTTTCAATTTAATGTTATTTGTGGTAAAAATATTATAAATTTTAAATTATTATAAATAATTACATATGTGTTGTGAATTTTCTATCATTTGAAACTTTATGAAATTTTAGACCATATAAAATTTAATTTATAAATTTTAAATATTTTTGTTATTTTTAAACAATTTTATAATATGTTATTTATTTAAAATAACAATAGTGTCAATTTTGACACTCTTGATTTATTTGAATTTAAATAAAATATATACAGAAGATATGTTCGAACTAAAATCTTTAAGAAATCCATAAAATGTCATATTTATCTAATAAATTAGTGGATCTCATTAAATAGATCATATAATATTTATTTTATTATTTTTAAAACCATTTATTTGATATTTTAATTAATAAAATAATTTCAACATCACTATTGTGTCATAATAAATGATAATTATTTAATCCCTAAAAATTATAAATAAATTCATATGATGTATATAATTGTATTAGATTTCTGGAGACTATTCATGTCTTATGTTTCATGAATTTTATCACTAAATTAAAATTATTATACTTATAAGATTTAAGAAAGTGACATGTTGTCACATTCGTTGGTTTTAATAATAATTAAATTATTTTCATGGAAAAAAGTCCATTAAATGAATATAATCCGAACCTTAGGTGATATGGGTCTACTTTTAGTCATCCAATAGGATTTTGGCAGGTGTTAGGGTAATTTTATAATCTTATATTTACCCTTTACTACCCAATTTACCTTTAACTATGGTAAATAAAATTTATCGTAGTTACTATTCATAATGCCCAAAAATAATAAGTAGCCTATTAAAATAATTTGGACCCACTGATTCTGAATATTGAATCCAATTCTCAAGATTAAAAACATATAATTTGCAGTAATTAATTTAAAATAAATCCCATTGTTAAGAAAACGGGTTTTAGAAGTTAAAACATTGCCAAAGATTGAAATCTTTTTACCTATGAATTCAATGTGAAATTAATGCTAATTATATTAAATGGTAAAAATATATTCTATTTATACTTTAAAACCATTCAATATTATAATTTATCCATATAAATTATCTCAATGAAAAAATTTGTTTTTAATTAAAAATTAGCATATTTTTACTATTCATCAAAATATGAAAGTTATCAGGAAAAGATCAAAAATTTATCCAAAGTAAATTTTTATACCCTGATTCAAAAGAAGAATTTTATTTTTTCAAATTGAACTTATAAACATGTCAAAAACTACCTTTAATGTGGGTGTTCCATTAAAAGGCGGCAAAACTGTACTTTTTGAAAAATACTTCTTTTACGCAAAAAAAATGATTTTGCTTTTATACCTCATTCTAGAAAATGTATAAGTTGAATTAAAATGTTATGAAATTCAAAATTCAGTGAATACTATTCATAACGGCTGGGTTTAATAATATTTTAATATCATATCATTGTTTAGTGAAACTCGGTATTGCGTACGACGCAAGCTATCAAGGAAGGCCGTGGTTGCGTGTAAAGCAAGCCAAGCTAGTGTTGTGTGTAGTGAAAGATTCCTTTGATGATTTATATAACATAAAAACAAAATATTTCTCATAAAAGTCTCGGGTGTTACACGGGTACATTCCTGAAGGGAATGGGAGTCTGTTACAAGTGTGGTGAAAAATGCCACCAAACTCGTAATTGCATGGGGAAGAAAAATGCTATCAATGTTGAATGCTACAATTGTAGAGAAAGGGGGAATTATTAAAATTAATGTCCTAAGTGCCAAGGAGACATACCTCAGAAAATGCCAACGAATCAAGGCCAAGCTTATGTTATCACTACTACTGAGGTTTAATCTCTAAAAGACGTGGTGGTAGGTAATATAATGGTTTCCTGAAGTTTAGAAAATGCTTTATTTTATTCTAGATCATCGCATTGTTTCATATATTCCCAGTTTTCAATGAAAATTAGATATTTTCAATTTGAATTAGCAATGGAGTTTTTATTCAAAAAAAAGGAAGTATCATTGCAACAAAGTTTTGTAAATCTGTTCACATTAAGTCATATAAATGTTTTTTATCTGCTGATATCATAGTTATACCCAAGATTGAATTTAATATAATACTTGGAAAGGGTTGGCTTTTCAACCATGATGTAGACATTTATTGTAAGAAGAAGTTTACAATTCTCGATGATGATAAAGAGTACCTTATCTTTAGAGAAGAAACGTCACCACCTAATTCTTATCAAGATCCACCCCTAGTATCTCACATAAATTCAATTACTATGGAGGAAGAAAATGAGATAACTGTGGGTGACGAAAAGAATGTTCAAATAGATGATGTACCTATTGTACAATTATATGTTGATGTGTTTCCAAAAGATTTACCTAGAAATCCCCCAGAACAAGAAAATGAGGATTCCAGTGATTTAATTCCTGGTTCAAGGCCCATATCTAAAACCCCTTATAGAATGGCCACTATGGAATTAGTGGAACTAGAGATACAACTATAGGAATTTAGTATCAAGGAATTTATTTGCCCTAGTGTTTCTCCATGGGGAGCCCCTATCCTTTTTTTAATAAGAAAGATGTATCTACGAGGTTGTGCATTGACTATAAGGAGATCAATGGTATAACAATAAAGAACAAGTACCTCCTACCTCAAATTGATGATTTATTTGACCAACATCATAGAGCTCAATACTTTTCAATGATTAACCTTCGATCTGGATATCATCAGTTGTGTGTAATGAAGGAAGACTTTCAGAGAACATGCATTTTGATCCAGGTACAGTCATTAAAATTTAACAGTATAGTCTTTTGGATTGACTAACTCACCCTCTGTCTTCATTTATCTAATGAATAGATTTTTCAACGAATATCTTGATGACTTTGTAGTGGTATTTATTGATGATATCTTGGTATAATCCAAAATCTATGAATATCATGAAAATCACTTTCTCGTTATCCTGAAAACTCTAAGAAGAAATGAATTATATGGGATGTTTAGAAAGTGTGAATTCTGGCTTCAAGAGATTTCTTTTCTTGTCCATATCGTCTCTAAGGACGGAATCTCTGTTGATCCTTCTAAGAAAGGAGGAATCCATGATTGGACACCACCAACGAGTATAACTGAGGTACACAGTTTTATTGGTTTAGAAGGTTATTATCGACGTTTCATCCATTATTTTTCCTTGTTGGAAAAACCATTAACAAAGAACACAAGAAATGGGGTTATTTTTTTTGGAAAAAAGAGTTTGAAGAATGTTATAAATAACTGAAGAGAAGACTAGTCAATTATTCTATATTGACTCTACTATTGGGGAATGATGGGTTTGTTATTTATAGTGAAGTTTCAAATAAAAGACATGGTGGTGTCCTTATGTAAAATGATAGAGTTATGGCCTATGCATCATGATAGCTAAAAATTTACGAACACAACTATACAACTCATGATCTTGAGTTAAGAGCTGTAAAAATTGCTTCGAAGATTTGGAGACACTATCTCTATGGTAAAAAATGTGAGATTTATACTGATCACAAGAGTTTGAAGTATATTTTCTCACAAAAAGAACTCAACATGAGGAAAAGGCGATGGCTTGAAGTACTCAAGGATTATGATTTCAATGTACACTACCACCCGAGGAAGGAAAATAAGGTGGAAGATGCTTTGAGTAGAAAGG
Source organism: Viscum album (assembly GCA_963277665.1). Lineage (NCBI taxonomy): Eukaryota > Viridiplantae > Streptophyta > Magnoliopsida > Santalales > Viscaceae > Viscum > Viscum album. The sequence goes on along the minus strand of OY728161.1, from coordinate 1,325,407,031 downwards.
ATCATGGAGTTTTGAACAAGATGATAGTTGAAAAGGATACTATATACACAAATATAGTAAAGATGGATATGGGAATATCCATGGAAGGTGAAACATCAATACTTTTTCAAATGGTTTCGTATCCATCATTACTGGAAAGGATAAAGAGTTCTCAGAATAATGTGGAAGTGTTTCAAAAGAAGTCTTAAGATTTGAATGATGGGATATTGAGCGACTTTGTGTATAAAGATGGAATTGTGAAATTTGGGAAGGGAATTTGTGTTCCCGATATACCCGATCTAAATAGGGAATTATTGGATGATGGCCATTGTTCCAATTTCTCTATACACCCTGGTAGCACTAAGATGTATAACGATTTGAAGGAACATTTTTGGTGGGACAACATGAAGAGGTAGATTGATGATTTTGTGTCAAGATGTATGGTTTTTCAACAAGTGAAAGATGGAAGGAAACAACATGAACAATTCATGCAACCTCTTCCCATACCGAAGGGGAAATAGGATGATTCATGATGGAATTTTTCATGGGGATTCCAAAGACACTTATAAGGAATTATGTAATATGGGTCATTATTGATCGTCTTACCAAGTCAGCACATTTTCTTTTTCTAAGAGAAGATTTACCAGATGAATGTTCAGCAAGTCTATATATTAATGAAGATGTAAGACTTCATGGACTACCACTACAGATTTTTCTGATTGGCATCCCCGTTTGAGGTCAAGATTCAAGAAAAGTATTTATAAATCCCTTGATACTAAACTTCATTGAAGCACAGCCTACCAACCTCAAACAGATGGAAAATCCGAATGGAATGTTCAAACCATAGAAGATATGTTAAGACCTTGTTCACTTGACTTTAAAGGTATGTGGGATCAATATTTACCTCTGGTAGAATTTCCCTATAACAATAGCTTCCATTCAAGTATTCATATGGAACCATATGACGCGTTATATAGAAAGAGATGTCACACACCATCTTCTTGGGATGATGTTGGTGAAAGAAAACTTTTAGGCCCATAAATTGTCGATGAAACGATAGAAATGTCGAAGGTAATCCAATCCCACATCAAAGCAGCTCAAAGTATGCAGAAGAAATATACTGATAACTGAATGAAGGATTTGGAATTTCTGGTAGGAGATCATGTTTCATCAATTGAATCTCTCTGGAAGGGTGTTATACGTTTCGATAAGAAGGTAAAATTATGTCCCGGGTACGTTGGATCTTTTGAAATTTTAGAACAAATTGGGGTTGTGGCGTACCATTTGGAAATGCTGCCAAGTCTCTCCAAAGATCATGATGTGTTCCACGTATCATTTATAATAAAATATATTCTTGACCCCACACATGTACTCACCTATGAGAAATTAGAATGTGAACCCAATCTATGTTATTGCAAAGAGCCTATCAAGATTCATGAAACAAGAGAACAAGTCTTGAGAAACCGGACAACTCATCTGGTAAAAGTTCTATGGATAAACCATAAGATGGAAGAGGAAACATGGGAACCCGAGGAAGTTATGATGAAGAACCACCTTAGTCTTTTTATGCATTAATATTCTAGAAATTTCAAGGATGGAATTATTTGAAGGAGGGGAAAATTTAACTCCCCAAGCTTCCACGGTACACTTATCTTTGAGTAATACAATAGCGTGTGTTGTACGCAACTTCGAGTTTTTACACACCACAACAAATCAAAGTAGCCATAATGAATAGTAATACCCACTTTTCAAATTTTTATCATCTTTATCTTTCAAAATGGACTTCATTTTTCGGTTTCGAATATCAACATTTTCTTAGGGTGAATCTGTTCGTATTTTTTTGAAAACCGCCAGTTTTTGAGGAATAGTGAATAATACTAAATTTAAATTAAAAAAAACTTTTTTAATCAAAATAATTTATAGTGCTAAATTATACTATTGAGTGGTTTTTAACTATAATTAGATTAAATTTTTACCATTTAATCCAATGTTGGTCGTTGGAAACAATTTCACATTTAAACTGCACATAAGCAAGTATCAATCATTTGATAGTTATTATTTCTTAAAAACACATTTTATGATTTGACAACGGTAATTAAATTTAAATTAATTTCTTCCACTTATATGTTTTGAATTTAGAAAAATGGATTCCATATTTAGAATCATGAGGTCCAAATTGTGTGAATATGTATCTTTTATTTTTAGACATTTTGAATAAATTTTTGGGTAAATTTTTTTTACCTTGGTTAAAGGGTAAATCTGGTAAATAAGGGTGAAAAATAATATTATAATAATAATAAATTACACTAACATGTGTTATAAACCTATTGGTGGATACAGTTTTTACCATGGGAATCCTTGGGTCGATTTCGGGACCCCATAGAGCAACTTATAAATGATAAAGACACTTTATATTATTTAAGATAAAGCAAATACAAAAATGACATAGGCATATATCTTTTATTAAAACAATTTTCACATAAAGTTATATATGTTATCTCTTTAACTATAAATATTAATTAAAAATATAAAATTATTTCCTACATAATGTTATTTTATCTATAATTTTTAGACATTGACTAATTAAATTCATTTATGAAAAAATGATGATGATGTATTTTCCTTATTAATGAATGAATTAAATAAATTGTTTTATAAATGATAAAATAATTAAAATTTGAAAGTTTTTATGACATAAACGAATTTTATAGGTTAATATGACATGTTATTATTGATTAAATTAATTTAATTTTAAGTAATAATGCTTTTAGAAATTTAACAAAAACAAAATAGCTAATTGTGTCAAAATTGATATAAATGAGTTTTTAAAAGAAATATTATATTATTAATTGAAATTATATTCTTAAAAATATAATGTCCTGCCCAATGAATTATATAATGACATATATATCATAAATTAATGACTTGGGGTTTTCAAGGCAGTTTATAGTATGTTTATTAACCATATAATATAAAAATACAAAGCGACATGGTAAATGTCAAACTTATTAACTAATAGTTAAATCTAAAAGATAATGTTAATATATTAACTCAGATCTATCTAAAACAAACTGGTTTAGTGTTTTTCAACCCAACCCAACTTATCCTTGAAATAAATTACATTGGATCCATTATAAACAGAAAAATATTTTATTATATAATAATATTTTATGATTTTTCTATATTGCCCCACACCCCTATTAGAAAAGGGAACTTCCCCTTCTCTCAAATACACACCTTCATAGCCATTTGTCTCGGCCAAACCCTACCCAAATATCCTATAAACTCTCTTGACTTCATCATAGAGGCCTTATTTTAGTCAGAAAGCCATCCTAAGGAGCCCTTTTGATCAAATCAAAAGGAAGAACCCGAATAATAGGAAAATATTCCATCACCACATTCAAGTTCCTTTCTTCTTTCACATCATCTTTTTTTGTTGTTTCCATTCCAAAATAATAACTCATGCATCTTATATATACTGTGATGTTATTATAAATATGGAACAACCATATTCATTAATCAATTCATCCTTTGAATGACATGTTACCATACGTCTGTACGTACTGCTTACCGTCTCAACGTCGCGGTGTAGTTGTTATTCAATATATTATTAGTTGGATTCGTATAATAATAATGTATTATTGGTGTAAATAATAAATATAACAAGATTATAATTCTATATATATGATATACCATCCAATTATACATTATTATAATATCAAATGAATTATATTGTCGCTCGTGCGTACATACGGATTACCGTCTCCACGAATGCGATGAGATTAATTCCCCATTGTATCCATTCAATAATAATTGTCATTTTATGATTAAAAATAATGTTTAAAGACTTAATATCATTATTAATATTAATAATATACAATCCATCCATAACAAACATGGCTTACATAATGAAGCATATGAAGGAGAATGAATGAGTTAACAGCCGAAACGACGATAATACTAAAATATTATTAAAAAATAAATATTAAAAGATCATATATGATATCATATTAATGTATATTATTCATTTATAATTTAATAAAAATTATTTCACCATTATATAAGAGGTTAACCTACCCTCATCTAAGGAATAGTACTAGGTAATGTTTACTTTCACAATCTCTACATTATACGAGGTTGTTTATTCGTAATTATCTAATAGGACCTCTTCATCATCCACATCCTTGTTACTTAAAAGTGTATTTAAAAACAATCTTAATATTTTATAAAACTTGGGTTAATGTCATTTATACCCTTTTTTCCTTTTTATAATATCTTTATAGAGGAATATTTCCCTCATTTTACAAACAAGGTCTTTAATAACATTTGTGACAAAATTAAGGTAAGAATGTATTTTTTTAACTTATACGGAGGGTGTGGCTATTTTCTGCCATTATCACATCTTCAAAGATTCCCTTACATTATTTTAAGAATATTTCAAAAATAAATGTTTTCTTTTAAATGGTTACAAAATAGAAAGTTTCATTTCTTTCAAATAGTTTCATTTCATCTATGTCAACATCCTTTCATAGATTTTCAACTTGTTGGAAGTTGATTTATTATGATCCAAATATTCTATATTGTATTGAATGTATTGTGATATGTTTTATTGTGGATGTGTTATTTTATACCATTCATGGTTTATGGATAACATATTTACATTTCATATTCTAGTTTTAATACGAATGATCATGTTATGTTTAAACCTTTTCATATGAGGAATGCATTGGACTTAGTATGTGACGGGTGGATCCCACTATGGCTCCTCGAGGAATTGGTTGGTATCATGAGGCAAACTAGTGTCTGGTTACAATGCCCTGATATAATCTTATTTTGATTCTTGGCACAAGGACATGAATATGTGGTTATGAAAGTCTGGCATAATGTATTTCATCATTTTGAAAGTGGCTATATATATTGAAAGTGATTATTCGACTTGTAGAATATCCATGTGGGAAATTAAATGCCATTATTTTGATTTATATTTTCCATATTAAGATGAAGTTCATATTTAAAAGGATTTTGTTTTAGTTATATACATCTCTATAAATGCTTATGCTTATTTATGAAAGTTTCTGCTATATTGTTATCCTTACTGAGCATCTGAGCTCACCCCTTTCTATGTTTTATTTTCCCAGGATTCGAAGAAGTATATTATGACTTACCTACAGGGATAGTCAATGAGATCTTATTTATGTATATAGAAATAGTGTTGTTGTAGATTTCCATTTTTGATGTAATGTAAACCTTATGAATGTATCTAGTATTTCCAAGGCTACTAAAATGATCAGACTTTCGGGACATGATTTCATATTATCATGCCAATGTAATGTAATAATTCACAGAATCTGGGAAACTAGGGTCGCGACATTACACATGGTCCATTTATGCCCTCTTTATATATCAGTAGGTATCACAAGACAAACTAGACTGAGGTTTTACACAATTATGTATGATGTCTTTGATGAATCCCATGATTACATGTTTATGATGTATGGAACTATGAATTCATTCATTATGATGTTATTAATTTATATTCCAGTTGATTATTAAAATAGTGGAATATCCATGGTTATGATTCATACTCACATTATTATTTATATGTAATTTTTAAATCAGTTTGTATTCCAACAATACTACGCTCAGGTTATTGGTTAAATGAAATGTGTTTCTATTAATCATCATTAATGTTTTTTATGAGATTTGATGTTGTATTTCATTCACTTACTAAGAATCTGATATCACCCCTTTTTATGTTTTATAGTTCCTAGTATGTGAAGATGTATATTATGAATTACTTTTAGAGATATTCTAAGAGTTTATGCCTATTTCCAATATAGTTTACATGTTTTTTTCCTTTCAAGTTGTAATGTAAAATTTATATATTAATGTAGTTTTCCAATGATAATAAAATATGAGGTCCTTCTAGATTTAAATGCCTTATTTTTTATAATAAAGTAATAATGTATGACATCAACTACAAGCTTCTGATGTTGGGGACTTTAAATCCACCACCGTTATGACACCATTTGAGGCTTGTTATGGGGGGACCCTCCAAGTCAACACTGTGCTAGAATTACTAATGAGAGTTAGAAAGTATGTCCCTATGTTGGTGTGAGCCACAATCGAGAATGCTCAGATCAACCAAGAGAAGATTAGGATTTCAAAAATATATGGGAAGTCTTTTGTGGAATGAAAATAGAGGCCTTTAGAGTTTAAGGATAGAGAACTTGTGTTCCTATAGGTATCACCTCAATGTAGGTTGTAGATAATTTTCTAGGGTTAAAAGATGTCTATGAGATTCATTGGCCCATTCCAGATACACTGTAGGTTTGGGGATAAGGTGTACCTATTGGATCTACCCCTAATGTAAGATTGGGTACACAACATCTTCTTGGTGTCCCGCCTTTATAGGTACATGCATGACTAGTTGCATATTATTAATTAAGGAAAGATGGAAATTGTGGATGGAGCTATGTATTTAGAATACACGATATATATTGAAAAATGAATGGAGATTATTCTTGGTTACTGAGAGATTCATTTACTACGTGTCCAATAGAATCACGGGAATATTCGAGCCATTACCTTAGAGTCGGAGACTAATATGCATGTTTAATACTCAAATATATTTTTGTAGTCTTTTTATTTGATTTCATGGAAGTATAGATATAAGGGGGTTAGAATGTAATGTACGCATCCCATGTAATTTATTGGAATAAATCTAACTGCACTTTTGAGATCAGTAACTGAGACAGTGAGTGATTCTGAGGACTGATGATCCCATTATTGATTTTTTAAATATATTAAATATATTAACTGTACATGCACACAATTTTCTAGAAAAAGTGTAATAACCCCCAAATGATTACTTGGATTAGAATCCAGAGTCCACCATTGAGATTATGGAATTGGATTTAACATAAGTGTGACATATCCTTGTAGCGCATCAGTTATTTGTGTAGAGAACAATCATCGGTGGATTATAAAATAAATAAAAAATCCTATATTTTATTAAAATGATTATTGTGACCAATTAATTTTATAGAGAGAAATATAGGAAAAAATATTAGGAGGATCCACTTAACACTGTAAATTGTAGAACATTATTGGAGGATCACTTACAAATGACCAATAACTAAATCATTCCCGTTGGTCTGTGTACAGGGAATTTTGAGGATCTCACCATTGAAAATGATTCAAGTTATTTATTCACTAATAATTTGTCCAAATCATGGTATGATGTCGTTTAATATGGATTTCACCCCATTTTATTTTCCCTATTATGAACATGACTCAATCAACCAACCAACTGATTCATGGATCGAGCATATTGTAGGAATATGTTAGATATTATTTAGGATCGGGTATTTTTTAGTTCTCTCTATTAATCTTTATAAAAAAATAAAACGATTCCAACACAATCATCGAACCTAGTATATTATTCATTTTTTTGTTTCAATTATTTATTCCACAATTATTTCCACATTCGTTGGGAGAAATTACATTGGCCTATGGTTCGATGAGTACACATTATTCTAATTTTTCGTGAAAATTCCTTATGTTAGTGAGTTAATACTACCGTTAGGGATGCAATCAAGGTTTTAATGGTTTAGAATGATGATGAAAAATGATCAATTAGTTCAAATTTGGGGATACCTTTTCTGTGTTTTTGACATCTGACAATGGAATATTGTGAATGATGTAGCGCCCGATCGAGTTGGGTGACGGGTTTCCAGTGATCATGCAATGATGAGGTTCAAACCGGATAGATCTTCAATAGATGGAATTTTTGATGGAGGGAATCAAATAATGTAGCAAAAGAAGATAAAAAGTACATGAATATCCCGAGATTCTAGAAAATTTTGACTTACCCAATGTGTAATCACGAGATACAGATCATGTGGGGACGTGGAAGCAGTGCTAGGGTTTCCACAAAAAAGATAAGTATGACACGATGTGTGATATGTTTCACACAACATGTGACATGAACATGAGGATCATCATGTACTCTGGGAGTATATATGTAGCCACACATCCATGCACATGGCAAGGAAAATGGAAAGTCACATGACTAGGAGAGAAATACACTGGCAGAGATATTTACTCGGAAATGACCAAGTACATGAGCATGGCTAGGAATAAAATATCTAGGAAAAAGGAATGAGTAATGACACATTGATATAGTAGATTCTAGAGATACACCCTTGGTAATAGTAGTACATGTTGAATACTCATTCAAATATGTGTTGGAGTACTTGTTCCCTTTAACATGGAAATGTTTTGTTATGGTGTGTTTCCGTGATCCTTTACCTAAGGGTATAGTATGAAATCATATCCTAATACTAAGAATGTGATCAATTTTGAGTAACTTATTTCTCATATTATGTCATTGGAACAACGAGTGAAAAAACATGATTTAATGTCAGTTTTTAACCAACGTTTATAAAGGTGACATTGAAATTATGGTTTTCGATATAGGTTTTACAAAAACTGAATCCATAATTGAAACCCACCATCATTTTTAGTTTTGGTTTTCTTAAGGAACCAACATAATAAATCCAATATTTTTTATGGTTTTGATGTCAGTTTTCATAAAAAATTATGCCGAAAGATAAAAAAATTATAAAATTATGAATATTCAAAACTAGAAAAATAGGCTAATTACACAGTTCAAAACCATGGCAACAGGGCCCATAACCGTGACTCTTGGCTATAGCCATGGTTTTTCCCAACCGTGGGTGTTATCTTCATGGCATTAGGGTTTGACCTATGGCCACAGTTTTAACCATGGTTATCGGTGGCCTAATGCCACGGTTTAAAAAACCATTCCAATCGGTGTCTGCTTTGTAAACCGTGGCAGTTGACCTAGTGACATAGTTTTAAATGTGGCTATAGCCCAAGAAACTGTGGCAATAGCCTAAAAATAATGTGTTCCAAGAAAAATTTGATCTCAGCACCTTCCCTTCATGTTCCATCACAATTACTACTACACCACCAATGATTTTTTGTATATATCTATATAATATGTTATATATAGTATTAAAAACCAGGGAAATATTCTAAAAAATAGGGAAATAGTTATTTCCACCATTTTTTTGGCGGAATGTTTTTCTCCCGTGCAAGGGCGGGAGACCTATTTCAACTGTTTTCAAAACACTGGCAATAACCCTTCGAAAAAAATGCATATAGCCACAGTTTTGAAAGCCATGGATATAACCCACATAACTGTGTCTACAGGTGTGGTAAATAGCTACGGTTATAAAAAACATGGCTATATCCCATGGATTGAAGACCTATAGGCAAAGTTTAAAAACCATGGCTATAGGCCACATAACCGTGGTCGTAACCAACTATAGCCACAATTTTAAAACTGTGGCTAAAGGTCTATGGTAGTAGCCTGTTTTTCTAGTAGTCATTGCAACTCTAAATAAATAAAAATCCTTCTAATAGAAAAATTTGTATACAGACATCAAACAACATGCATCTTTGACTTGAAATCTATACAAACATACTTTTTTAAAGTTAATCAAAAAACTATCTACACATTTGTATTATAAAGAAGAATTAAGAATCATGTTCCAAAAATTTATAACATGATAATTGTCGATTGATATTGAAACAATATTTTGATATCATTATGTTCAAAGACTTATTTTAACCAAATTATTAGTTTTTTTCACCCTAGTTATTATTAAAATGTAATACTAAATAGAAACACCAGAATATACATACCTTAAATCATAATCATACTTCACAAATAGTTCGAAAACAATGATTGATGATGGGTTGGGACATCTTGCATATAATAATCTAGATCCTTGAAAGTATAAAATAACATTGAATGATATAAGATTAATAACTAGAAAATTATGATAGAAAATTTATAATATTTAACATAACTAACCTTATCAAATTTAGTAGTTATCCCAGTTATGATTATCTCATATATAAATCATAGAACATGACAACCACATTCAACATATCCGTATTGATGATGACATTGTAGTTATAAAATATTTACATGATTATAAAAACCACTATATATATGTGTGTGTGTTTCTATATATATATATATATATATATATCAAAAAACAGAATAATATCTAAAATAAAAAATAATTACCATTTCTTTCAAATATTAGATTTCATTTGGGTTATTTATCCATAAGTGATCTTTGTTAGATATTTTCCATGAACTGAATTGACAAATATTTCATCTAATTATACATGAATATACAACAATAGGTAAATATAAAGAACCTATTAAAAATAATTATACTTTAGTGCCAACAAGGGGGTAAATTTTTTACAAATATCACATAATGATGTGAAAAAACAATATAATTTGCATTCACTTGGGAAGAATATACATAACATCAAATTCCATAAATAATATAAAAATATTACAATTTATGACTTTATAATGAACATTTTTTCATAATTATATTTATGTTCTTACCCATCAAGAAATTGGAAAACCAACACCCAATCTCCATCTTTGATAATCTTTCACATATTTATGTAACATTATCAGTAGTCTTCACTTATTTCACAACCATTGAAATAAATTTTATGTCTATAAAACCATAAAAATATGTGGAATCGTTTTGAATAAGAAGCGTTTATAGATACATAAATAAAATATTAATATATTTAGTAAATTTAAGTCATCTTTAATTAATGATATATAAAATGGCATGCCAGTTTACATAAAAGGAAAACAACTAAAACACATGAACACTGATCTTTTTCAAATAAATTATATCGATGAAATCTTTTATGAATTTTCTCAATGGATAGTCTCTCCCACATATATCAGACGTCATCCAAAAACTCATAGATATTATCCAAGAAATATGAAGTCTATGATAATATTTGTTTCCCATTCGAAATATCTTAAATACAAACAATTGTTTGTTACTAGACCTTTTGTTTCCTTTTTTATATTTCATTTGAAATTATAATCTCTTATATAAGTTAACTATCAAAAAAATTATAAGTAATTATCAATCAAATTTAATTAATATTAAAAAAAATGCATACCTTTTAAGAAAGATTTCAAAGAAGTCCTGATGAATAGAGTAAAGAATGACCCATACAATACCCAAATATGGTAACCTCCTAATTAGAAAATGGTATTAGAGAAGTAGGATAAATGTTACCATGTACTGATACTCAATCCTAACCCATTTCCATTGGATGGTGATTTACATAATCTACAAGAAAATGCACAACTCTGAATGCTACAATATGTACATTAGGAAATATATCATAAAACACAATTTAATAGGTTCGGTTTGAGTGAGGAGGTGGAGGATATGATTTGGAAGGATGACAAGGTAGGTCTAGCTAGGAGGGATGTATAGGATGAACATTTGGATGGATCGACTGGACAAGCTAGTAAGGCTATACAAAATGTGACTGTCTCATCCATTGTTTCTACATATCCTACACAGTTGATTGAATTTTATCACCGAAGGAATTTTTCATATCAATATGCTCAAATTTTAAGGATTTTATTTATTGATCTCTTTATTTCATACTTTGAAGACCAAAACAATTATGAATACTAACAGTCGCCTCATATACTCTTATGCAGATGGGGTGATTTGTCTTACCTAAATTAGTGGCTAGTATTTCCATCCAACCAGCAGGTATAAATGTTCCCTATGATGATTTCCATTAATATTCATCCTAAAGTTGAAAATGAAAATGTTATATTAGTTTTGTTAAATTATAAAATAGAAAAACTCATGAAAAAAATAAATTATTTACTGAAAATTATTTTATCTACTTCTTTAGCATTATCTATAAGATTCTTTTCATTTTTTCTTCTTCCCTCCCTTTTACATTTCTAATGGGGGGTGGGGTGATATAGAGAACTAAGTTTGACCTCATCTGAACCACCAGAAGACGAAGATCTTAATGATTACAACATCTCCTCAATCATATTTTTCACTAATAATTGATACCCTCAAGGCGATAAAGTATGAGGGTATACACTTTACAACTGGATGGCTTGTTGGGATTTTAAGGAGGCCTTATATATACAAATTAAACTAATAATTAATTAGGTACATATAAAATAGATTTTACTATATAATATAATTATCATACCAGAAAGAAATCATCATGCCAAATGGAATCAAATTTCTTCCATTTCTTTACATCTAAAAACTCATACTTGAGGAATGGTTTTCATTTTCTATCTCTCCGAAAAGCACATATTTTTTTCAAATATGATTTGAAATATCTCTATTAAACCACAACTAAAAAAGGAAATCCTCTCTTAATTTATTTTTTGTCAACAAAATTTAATGATATTTTCAATTTAATAATATAAATATTAGACATTTAAAATATATCATATTTAAAAATGAGATAAAATAAATCAGTTGAAATATTTTACCGTTAAAGCCTCCCAAATCTAATTTATCACTGCCTTATTAATATAATTCCAATTAGGACATAAAATAATAATCCTACAACAAATCCACCTAGAGAAATAGTTGATGAACTACATTAAATTTGTTCTGGTTGAATCATTTTTATCATAAAAAATAATATATAATCGCTCATCTCCCTAAAAAGGTGATAGTTTTGTTAAATGTATAATTCCACTGTTACTAACTCAATAACGCAATTTCTTAATAGTAAAAGTAGAAGACTTCACCGTAGATGTATCGTCAGTAATCGTACAATTTTTTTAAATTAACAGTTTGTTTTCAATAAATAATTATATTAATTGTTATTTAATAATATATAAAAATAGAATTCCATGAAACATGTTCCTCTATCTCTATATCTATATCCTTCCTTAAAATCAGAAAATGTAATGAAATTATTGTGTAGCTGCATATTATTAGAAGTGTAAATAATTAGAAAATAGGAAAATAGAAATATGTAAGTATTTAAAGTGTCATGCATGTGTAATTTAAAAAATTAATGATGTTTCAGTTCATAACCCAATACAATATGAAAGGTAAACTATTAAATATAAAATTTACTTCTAAAATGATAGAATCATTTATAAATTTAAATATCAATGATTGAATTTGTATTCTCATATGTGTTAATGTATGAAAAATAAAGTAATGAACATCAGGTATTTTATTTTTATTAACAATAATAAAAAAATATCAAAATATAACACACAAATCTTATAAATAATCAAATATATATAAGTAAATATCTAATAGTTAATAAATAAAATTGTTTTTACTAAAGTAAAATTCAAAAAAATGAAATATATTATAAAAAACCACCATATTAAAAAATGTGTAATTTAGTGTTTACACATATCCCTTCAGCATGATAATTTCATATGGAATACAATATATTTTCATTGTAGATATCGTTATCCAGAAATCATATAATAGAGTAAGAAGCCTTATATAAATCCATAACATCATCATCATCATCATTAGTCAAATGTATTATTTTCTAATAAAAAACTACAAACCACATATCATTTGATGGGTTAATGACATAAAATATTTGTTTTTCAAGTGTGAAAATTATAAATGGTTCCTCATTGCAACTAAATCTTCTTAAATCAACATGTTTAACCCCATTTTCTTCATTTTTCACACCAATATTACTTTCCAACCAATTATAGTGAAACACAATGAATCAAAATTTAATATAATCAATTTCTAAAATGTCCTAAAGAGCTCTCAAATATGGAATTGATGTAGAAATTGGGTTATTGACATTTTCAATAAAAAAATACAGAGATTTAGTGACCATTAAACAAATATTTTGAATGGTACTACTGTCATATAGATTTTTAGGGTAAAATGTGTACCAATTAAAATCCAAAATCAAACCATGTAATCACATTATGAGTTGTTCCCTCTACCATCCATTTTAATGTTTCTAATGCTGATATATCTATGATGAAATTCTCTATAAACCATGAAAAAAATAGTATTTTTATACTCAATTCATAGCCATTTTCATTTATTTTTGGATACTATGACATTAATTTAGTATTATGTGATTATATATATGATTGAACCTCATTTTTGTTGTTCAAAATGTATGAATGTTCATGCATCACTTCATCACGTGGAATGAAAATTACTTTTTAGACTCAAATAACTCTACCTTCACTATCAAATATCTTATATCAAGATATTTGGAGACCAATATTCTCAACTACATTCATATAAATAGTATTTAACTCAGTCAGCTCTTCTGATATATATTTTTGGACAAAAGAGGCCTCGGTTTGATAAGGTTTTTTGACTTATCCATTCAAAATTTTCATACACCTTTCACAATGATATATACATTGTAAATAAATAGGCCCACGTATTCTTATCTACCATACCAAATGAATCAATAGATGGACCAATATTTAAAAAAGTAGTTGTGAAAAACATTTCTTGTTGAAAAATAATATGATAATCTTGATTCTCAAACACATAATTTTTTTTGGATCAATGAATTTTTTAAAAGTTAATTTGAAAAAATTGAATAACCTACTAATAAAATTTATGAAATATTTCAGTAATATACCACACAATGAGACTAGTAGAAGTTAATGCATCAATAAATTAAAATTATGATATTTTATAACTATTAATTAACAATCCTTCAATGACATAAAATTATTCACATTGGATGAATAACCACTAGATACTTTATTAACATTAAGAAACTAACATAAATTTATCATAAGAATATTACTTAATGTGCGAAAAGTCATATGTAAATATATGTTTTTTTTATTTTCATAGTGGCATATAACTCTTATAATATTCCCATTGATATCAAGTCAAATGTTGTATGAAATCCATCTATTTTATTTTCTTTTAGGCCTAACATGTTACCAACCAAACTATCACATGTGTTTTTTTCAACACGCAAAACATTAATGTTAAACTTTGTCACTAAAAATCTTTAATTAACTAGTTCAAAATATATTGACTATTTCTTTGATATATTTTTCTATGAAACAAAAAATCCTTTCATTCCAAATCATGAATCAATATTTTTCACTATATTATAACAGTCTTCAATTGACAATGGTCATGGAGGAAGATTGCATTCATGTAAAGCGTTAAAATCTTTTTTTAATCTATGATAATTATGATCAATTCAAAAAAATCATCAATGTCCTATATAAACTACCATTCTTCTATTTTTAAATTTATAATATGAAATATCTTCTTTACAAATTAAAAATGCATTGTATCCCTTAACATTATATCCAAATAAGTTTCCATGTGCAAGAAATTTATATATAGTGAACATTATCATAACACGAAGAAGAAAACGCTCCTTGAATTAATTGAAAAATATAACACATATCTCTTATAGTATTATCCAATCATCAATAAATTGTTAATGAAACATATCAATATCATTTCCAGGTTGTTTTGGTACATTAATAATCAATATCATCATAAAATATTTTTTGTACATACTTGTATTTTTGGAAAAGATATAAATTACAATGAAAGGCCATGAACTATATTAAATAATGAGGCATCAATATAGATTAATTCAATCAGTATACAATCCCATATGTAGATTTTTATATTCACTTCGAAAATCATGAAAATGTTTATCAAATCACTTCTAATGTGGTGAATCAGTAGGGTGATGTAAATTACCATCATAGATGCACTAATATGAGTTACATATTAACCTTTTACATCAATTTAATATGAAAATAAAATCTTCATGTGAGGAATTATTGGAAGGAAACAAATTTCATTAGTAGGAGATTCAGTTCTGGTACCAGAGAATAAATCACAGTTGAATTATCAGAACTAGATGAAAAAATAATTGGATGAAATTGTTATAAAGTATACAAAATTTATTTTTCTTGAGTTTAGATGCCAATACCTAAGAATGAACAAGTGTCAAATTTTTCATCCATCTTAATGCATGATTTTCCACACAAAATAATGTTTGATAAATCATTATATTATTTCCTCTACAACACAAAATTATTGGGGAAAGATTTTATCTTTTTATACCCCAATACCATTTTAAATGAAATTTTATTTCCCATATATTTGGAATCTGGAAGCACATTTCCATCTAAAAGTAGCTCTTTTAAAATCATAAGTAGGTTAGTGAAACTTTTATCATTCTATCCTTTTCTTGTTTTCAAGTTAACTAATCTCAATACTACTGAAATCAATGTATATTTATTGCAACATGGTAGTAGTGGTCTCTTAGAATATTTATAAATCTTTTCAATAGTTGTTATTTTTTCTAGAGTTTCAACACCTGAATCAAAAATTAAATCTTCAATATGATCTTTTTCATCATTATTAATATTGTCATCAACAATAGATGATGAGTTTTCATTTCTTTCACCATGCCAAATCAAATGTGTATAATTAAGGATAATATCACAGTAAGGTAGATGATCCTCGATTTCCCTAGAGTTTAACATTCCCATATTCACACACTTCAAACATGGATAGAAGATCAAATGTATGTTTGAAATATTTCATATAGAAAATTAAAAGAAATCATCAAGTCCTTTTTCACATTGACTAGTGGATCATCATAAATTTAACAAATTATGGTCCATTCAATACATGATATCAAAATATAATAAATTAATATATAGCAAAACATAAACATAAAAATTTTAAACATAAAGACATTTAAAAATTATTGGTAATTAGATAGGAAGAATCAATGAATATTAGAAATAAAATAAAAACTAATCTAATAATGCTATTAATTTTTTGTGATTTGATTCATGCTTATCCAATGGACATCACTTGTAATGACCCTAGATGAAATTCCCAACATAAAATCATGATTTTTCAATGTTTTTTTTGAAATATATCCATTTTATCATTTATTATTTTATAATATTAATTCAAAATATTATTAAAATAAAATAATGCTAATATATTAGTTTATATATGTAAATATAATATATTGTTTAAATCATTTTAAAGTGGTCAATTTAGTTTATTAAGGTCAATTACACAAAATTTCAACATATTATATTTCAAAAAAAATTCATATTGTAATATGAATTATATATCTTCTGAATTTAAAAATAGTAAATTTTTTAATTTTCATATTATATAAAAGTGGTTGGTTTATATTAAATTTTTATTGTTTTAAATCATCTAAAATATATTAGTTCATATCACACAATTGTTACATTAGTGAAGTGTCACATGTGTCAAACAATTTTGAATATTTTATTAATTTAATGGGTTAAAAACATGGATTCATTACATGTGATGTACATTATATCGATGAACAATAACACCATATATCACTATTAATTGAATAATATCATCATGATAATTGGATAATTTCTTAAAAACATTAAAAGAAAAAAACATCCACAAAAACAATTATACATAACAATCAATGACATACAAATAATTGAAATAATAACTCAATAATATAACGAAATGATAAACAATTTAACATAAAATTAAAAAAACATTCAAAATTTGGAGTTCAAAAATGAAAATGGATTCCTAATTTAGCCTATCATTATCAAATTCATTAAAATAATAAACACTTTATGATATAATAGAAAGGATTGTATAAATTAAAAATAAACATGGGAGAATAAATAAAAAAAAACCACGAGAGATGGTTAGACAGAAAATGGTTTCTGAAGATAAATACTTCCTCAGAAGATGGAAAAATTACATAAGATGAAGAATTAAGACCATATATCATGAAATGATGATTAAAATATACAAAAATAAACAAAAATGGCTGTTGAGGATCAGGGGTCACTTTTGAGGTCATTGTGAGTTGAGAGAAATGATTCCCAGTATCAAAAAATGAGGGTTTCATGATACCTTGTTTTTAGAAAATGTTTTTGATGTTGGTTTTCATAGAAACTGATTCCCAATACTAATTTTTGGTGTTAGTTTTTGTAAAAAAAGATACTGAAAATTAATTTCCTTTAAATTTTTATCATATGTTTCGGTAAAAAATTGACAATATAAATCGATGTGCTTCCATTTTTCTCATATTTTTAATATAAATGACCCCAAAATGTATATAAATTTTTTTTAATGTTGGTCTATGTAAACAATAACACCAACAAGTTCTCGTAGATACAATTTTAACTTGTTTATAAAAAATTTACACCAAATAATCAACATTGAAGCCAGTATTTCCAAATCAATGTGATCCCTTTTGAAGAACATCAATCTCAGATAGATTCATTGGAATCCCTCCGTACGACCTAGAGTGAGATACTCTATCATCATCATCAACCCAATATTGGGTTCATGAAATCATTTTTACCAACAAAAATGGGTATCGATCCCCTACTTAGTGCGTTAATCTAGATTGGGATGTTGGTATACCCCCAAGGCATTGGATTTGATCCCCATCTATGAATCAGTATCTCCAAACCTCTAATACATACATATTATGAAGATACATGTGAATCATGGAATATTGGATGGTCTCCATTAGTGTTATATAACTCATGGAGTGTGTTCTCTGAGATAGAAGTTATAAGGAACCATTGATTAGGGATCCAAGGATGGAAATATGGTTACAACCTTACATTGAAACTATGTGTATGAGTATATCTAGATGTTATTGGTGTGCAGGTTATTGAAATATTTTTTTGATAAGCTAAATACTATTATTGATTCTTTATTCTATTTGATTTTTGGTTGTCTTTCTAGGTATTGTTACATTCACCCTTGCATGGGCTCTACACACACATGTTGTATCTTATGTAGATGACAATCCTTTCTATCGGGTTATTGGAACACTTGGATAATATGAGTACTAAATTCAGTCTGGATTGAATGTGGTTCATACTATAAATAAAATTGAACTATAGTCCCCTCTTTCTATCAAGTTTTAATTATTTACATTCCTTAGTGGGCACGTATTTAGTCCTTATTGAATCCTAATAAGTTTTTTACTCTGATTCTGGGATTTAGATGGGCGCATGTAGTTGGAATCAGTTTTATTTTACATTTCATCACTATATGGGATTGGAGAATTGTGTGTGTGTGTGTGTGTAGGTGACTTATGATATGGGCTCACATGTGAGTGTTAAGCCTACATAGAGCTGGTCTTCAACCCCAATCGTACTGGTGACTAGTTTGATACGGTCACACATAGCTTATCCTTGACCAAGTGGGACCTGATGGGTTGGGGTGTGACAGGGTCACCATATTTTAAAAAGAACTTTGATCGAGCATTAAAATATGTGAACTAGTCTCACAACATGTAAAACATTAATGTTATGAACAAGTTCATAACATTATCCCGAAAATAGATCCATTTTGTGCCACACTTTCATGATATATAAGTGTCATGAAATATGATTTTTTAAAAACACATAAAAATAATCTCATTCAACCCGTACCCCAAAGGAAATCCTCCTAAGACTCATTCGTGATTATATAAAGACTCCTTTATTTCCAACCAACACAAGCCCTTGAAAAGTATGTCATTTTTTCCATTAAAGGATCTATATCCTCAAAACTCCTAAAATGGACCCAAATAAATAGGAAAAAATAAAAGGAGATGATAAATACATCAAATAAGTCAACGAGATGTTACACTATACAACCAACTTCCCAATAATGCACTTGGTCATTCTTAAAACCACAACCCCTTAATTATAGAAATAACATGAAATAAAAAGTCATAATAAATTAATAATAATAGGAAAACATATAGTTTTCTATATATATCTATAATTCAAATATCATCCATGATTTATTTTTATTTTTATAATTAATCAATCTCCAAATATACTCTAGGTATATTTAAAATTCTTATTTATATTAAAAAAGTTGAATTATAATGGTCAACCAATAATATTTTCAAAAATACACCAATTAACACATAATACAATAACCTCACATTATTTTCCATTATATCAATTCATCATCCATTATTCCTATGCCGTTTGAAATTATGTATAGTTGATTCGATAAATAATAAAGAGTGTGAGTACCTACTGATCATGGGGATTTTATCACCTAATAATTTGGATTTAATCATTCACTAATGTTTTCTAAAAACCTAAATTTATAGATTATTAGAAAAAATTGATACAATAAAAAATATTTAGATGAGGTTGATAAATAAGAATATATATTTATATTTAAATTTAGGATATACCAAAACAAGATTTTTTCCCCTAAAAGACATCATGGTTTTGGATGGTCATCTTAGATCCAAAAATAGATGTCTTACCCAAAATCATAATTTATAAATCTAATTGTGATCGTTTCTTCAATTATCATATACACCCCAAGGTGAATCCCTATTGATGTCTTCTACACCAAATCTAATTTCAACCCTCGTGATGATCTATCAAATTATTTCATCATATATTATTAAAAATGTTAAATAACATACTCCCCCAGACTAGAAATCAAAATAATTTATTTTAATTAATATATATTAAATTAATGAATACAATGATATAGTTATTAACTTAGAAGATACATCAACCAAACTAATTCCCTTCCCTATAATAACAAAATTCATATTCCTTGATGAGATCTACAAGAAGTATTAAAATTGAAAATCCACTATCTTGAAATAACCCAATATGAGACTAAATATGTAACTACCCCCAAGAATTATTCCATAGTCCAAGTGTTGGTGACAATGAATGATGGAATAAATAACTTTTGGAGGAAATTTCTTATGTAACTATATGAACACCAACAACCATCACGATGCATAAGTGTATATAGAAAGAGTAAAAGATGAAATAATGCTATAAATTAAACCAACAATGAATGAACCTCTATAATCTACAAAAGTATGATAATGTAAACTAAAAAATAATGGAAAAAAATACATTCCCAATAAGATATATGTCCTAACATGAAAAAACTAGAAAATTAAGCAGATGAGAGGGCCCAACTCTTGAATCCTAAGATTCAACCAACGTACAGGGTTTAAGCACGTAGAATCCATGAGCTCCACTATAGTGACAGATTAGCTGACCTTCATCAGTATAAGACGTGACATGTCTAGGGAATTCCCATGCATATGTGAGTATATACATACCTAGTAGGACTCATTGAAAGTTGAAAGGGGACCAATAAGATAAACAATAGTAATAGAAATAAAATAGATGAAAGATACAATAAAATATAATAGCTCAAACCATTAAGATATTTAAAGTAAGATCATATAAAAAAGGGTCTAATAATAGGGATTAGATAAACTAACCATCGATTCGTCTCCACATATATCACTTTATTAGATACACCTAACCCTAAGAACATAAACACGGAATGCATGTAGAATACCCAACACATCTTCCCCTCTATTGGATGAAGTTTAACTAAATCAATGGTGTTGAAATAGAAGAATAGATATATATATATAAACTCAATAAAAATAATCCCAAAATGGAGATAAAGTGGATATCTATCTCACTACTCATCCCAAGAAGAAGTGTATCCAATAGTTTCAAAAGACAATCAATGATTCCAAAAAAACTCATGCATCTGCTTAGATGTATCCATCTATGTTTAACCACACCTCATCATAGTGCTTCACAGTCGAGGGGACACAACCTCATGTTAGAGGACCAGTTCCCTTGTACGACAGGGGGTGGGTTGGGTACACTATATAATATGTTAAGGACAACACATCCAAACTATGTTGGATGGTTAACATGGTATCAATTGAGGAGGAAACTGCACAACTATACTAGAGGGTCAAATAAATATCCATCGATCATTCCATTACCCAACTATATTGGATGGTTAAATTAGTATCTATAGAGGGAACCACGCCTTTTTTGTAAGGTCAATTCGATATCCATAGAGAATTCCACTACCCATCTCTACTAGATGCTCAAATCAGTATCTATCAAAGATGCCACGACCCAACTATGTTGAAGGGTAATCTTGCTATCAGTTGAGAATTCCACTTCCCATATATGCTAGAAGATCAACTCATAATGGTCATTATGTAACTCCACTACCAAACCATACTCAAAGTTATATCATAGAAAGGTCATAGTGATCTTGCATCATCATTATCATCATTTGTCATTCTCTTATTAGGTGTTATGCCCTGAACATTTCACATCACAACTTCATATCCTAAAACAAGGGAACCATTGTGTTCTATAAATAAATACTCTCAGGATAAGATACCCCAAACCAAAATCCATGTTAAATGGAAGGTTATATAATGGATTAAAGTTTCCTCAAAAAGGAACTAGGGTTACACAACTTGTGAGGGGACCCACATGTCATGTGGTATTGTTTTTCCGCATAGTTTTTCCCTAGATGTCATGTGAATCTATAACATATAGTAGTAAAAATGTGTAGGTGGACTAAATGGAATGTATAGGCCAATAGGGATCCGATTGTGTCCCACATTCCCTATCCATATATCAGACCCCATGTCTGTGTACTTGAGAACACGACCATATCATTGTCCATGTACTTCCACAATGTTTTATTATGGTTTGATTCTTCACACGATTACCTATTACAGGAATGGGTACACGATGTGTAAGAGGCATACAAGTAATTTCATCCTTATCTTTTTTGAAAACCTAGTAACTGTTTTTGAGGGGGCTACATTCCGTGTGATCATCCCGCTACACGATGTGTAGTCAGTTTTTCGAAAGAATCCCAAATTTGAAAATTGTGCCTTAAATCTAGTTATACCACTGTAGATCAGTCCTAGAATCTATCTGAGATAACCAGATGAGGATGTGAATCATGGTTTATGGCCATCATTTTCTGGAAAATGGCTTCTATTTTACCATAGGGGGTTTGTCCATTTGATTTGTTCATCACTGATCCTTTCGCCTTCAATGAGATGAAATATAATTTTCCAATGATAGTCTGTTCCTCTCAATAACACTAGATCTGATCTTTGTTCTCCGATCCATGTCACTTCCATCATTTCTCCATGGTAATGCGGGTTTGATCAGGCTCGTTACTGCCCAATAGGGTCAAACTAGGACCATGGGGTCCTACATGTGATAAACACGAAGAGAAACTTGGGAAAAGAAACAATTTTTTTTAATATTAGTGGCCAAGAAATCTTGGAAAAAATAAATAATAGGGATATGATTTTAGAAAAGAACTAAATTAAAAAATACATCAATATTAGGGAACATGGAAAGTCTAAATGGGCATAAGTCAATGAATTATGATCTATCCACTAAATCTGTTTATTAATATGTGTAAAAACACACGTTGACTAGTTCTACCTCAATTATTGATTTTTTTTTCTTATGAACACAACCTCCAATGACCGGGTGTAGACATTTCATTCACTATGTCTTGATCTGATCCGATCTGTCTTTTCATTGTCATCCAATGAGAAACGGAAACAGGGGATGGAGGATGAACTCAGGATATCTCATAGGGTTTAGGGGGATAATACTAGGGAAATCATCATGGACGTTACATTAAATATCATTTAACAGCATCAAAAAAAGTAATTATTTATTTTACTAACATATTATCTTACTAAAAATTCCCCCAACAAGTGAAGGAGTCTGAATGCCCCATGCCAAGCAATTTTATTTTGGGACTAGGGTAAAACCTCGTTCTAGACTCATCTGTGATCTCTAACATTGGATCTGAGCAGTACTTTATGATTTATACCAAATTCCTTAATAATCCATGTGTGTTAAATATAAAAGATATTTAATATTTTGTAAAATTAATTCTTGTATCAATGGGCCACAAAATCATATAACATCTCAATTTCTAGCTCATTTAATAAGTATATAGAAAATTCAACCTGTTACAAGGAAGATTACAGTTCCCTAAATCAATCTCTAATTTAGTATTTTTGTCCATTAAAAGAAAAAAATAGACATATAACATGGGATATTGTGCCCATTGTTTTCTCTCCCTCTCACTGGAAATCTCTATAAAATTTCTATGCTTCCACAACACACAATCCAATGTGATGGTATCTCCATGTAGTGTATTCTCACGAGAATATTTGATCACCACTCAATTCTCACAAAGGTGTATCTATACTCGGTGTCCAACTATCTCCAGTTGATGAAATGCATGGGGTTATTAAAAAAACTCCTCAACTGGGATATGTGGAAGACATTGAGTACCCACTCTAACTACGGGGGTAGAAAGTGGTGGCAAGTAGACTCACCAACCCTCAAAATGGTCTTGAATTTTCCAATGATCCTTGGATATAGCTTGACTCCCCGGCACAACCTCTACAATTATAATCATTGGGAGGATCATGAAAATGTGGGCTCCCTACTAAAACTCCATGGGTCTCCGATGGTGATCTGTATAAGATTTTGGTCTGCTCTGGTCCATCCCCATGTGATCAAGGATGACCTAGAAACTCTCGGTCATCACCTACACCATCTCTAACATCCCAAGAGATGTCACACCAAAATTTGTACAACACAAGGGTCAAAAGTAGAATCTATCTTATAGGTCCTTAAATGTTTCCATGCCAATGTTAGAGTGGTAGATGTTATTTGAAAAAAACTCGACCAAGGTTATGTGATTATACTTGGTCTAACTGATGTCGAGTATTTGGTACCTCAACATATCCTCCAACAATAGGATAGTGAATTCAGTCTACACATCGGTCTGGGGGTGACACGATGTACTTATCCTCATTTGGGAACCAAATTCCACTTACATGCCACTCCAAAATCAATATGAAATCCACACATCATGATCAGATATAATCATTCAGGGATCCCTCCCCCCACAAAGAGGAATGATGTTCCACACTTACAATTGGCCCAAACTCTCAATAAAACTGTTATGCCTACTAGCAAGGAAGTGTCCCAACTTCGTGATTCAGTAAACTATCACCTAGATTGAATCATGGATAATCATTATGCAGAGAATCTTTATCACAATTTAAATGGATATTTTGTCCCATTTCAACTCTGGGATCTCAAGGGGCTCTAAAAAATTGCTAGACCACAGTGCTCTACCTTCACCTACTAACATGTGAGGCAAAAATATGTGAAATAATCTATGATTACACTCTTGGAAGACCACAAAAATAACCACTGAAGGTATTTTTACATCATCCCCACTCCCTGATACAATTCTAGTGGAGAGGTGTGAAACTCTCAAATTACCTTCTCCCACAATGTTACTAGAACCACTACCTACCCCTTGAACAATATTACATGAATAACTTCTTCATAATATCCATATGGTGATTCACCTGTAGATATCTTATCATGTAATACCTCAAAGATGATATATCATAGCTAGGAAATTCTCATATGATTAGGAAGTGAATAAGTCAATAAAATTTACTAGAGAGATGTTTTACCCTCCTGCTCCACCATCATTATCTACATGGAGGAGAATTACACTGAAGCCACCTATACTAAGTGATCCTTGGACTTTGTGATATGGGAATCTACTAAATGTTTCCCTTATCCAGCGTATAGACTGTCTTGATGTCATAATTCTATAATAATTCCAACAAGCACTACTTTCTGAGGTTCAGGTATTTGTGTGTGAAGACGTACTTAAGACTACAGTGGTCTATGTAAACCACAATGCTCTCTCCCAAAAGGTAGTGCCTCCACATTATCATGAATAACACTACTGGTTCTAGTACTAGGTCACGAGTTACATATTTCATCTCATGGGGTTTCAACTGCCTTAGCTTATATGTGATAAATTTCTTCTGCATCATTAACACAAGGGCGATCCCATATCCCAAGGTGTCATAATAAACTATGATCTCCACACCTTCCCATGGTAGTATCAACTCATGATCACCCATCAAACTCAGCCTAAACTACGCAAAGGCCCATTGAT
Organism: Viscum album; assembly: GCA_963277665.1. Lineage (NCBI taxonomy): Eukaryota > Viridiplantae > Streptophyta > Magnoliopsida > Santalales > Viscaceae > Viscum > Viscum album. The sequence goes on along the minus strand of OY728161.1, from coordinate 1,325,381,283 downwards.
ACTACTCAAAATAGGTAAATGTATTCATCTTTTGTATCTGGAAAGTCAAAGGGGTGTGATCTTGGAGAAGTCTTCCACCAACCACATGTATTACTCCACTAATCCAAGAATGTGTTGCACCCCCCAACATGCTCTTAGGTGGATCCCAAGAAATAACTGCATTGATGTTCACTAGATCTATGGATAAACCATCCCGAAAAATAAATTTCCCAAGAATGTGAACCTCAAGAATTTTGAACTTGAACATTCATAGATTTTCGTATAGCTGGTGCTATCAGAGAAAATATAGGACCATCATTAAATGATCTTCATGCTTCTCCTCTAATATATAGTATATTACTATGTTATTGATGATGAAAACAATAATTTGGTCCATGTATGGATGGAAAACCTATCAAATCAATTACATAAAAATTACGGGTTTATTTTTTCTACCAAAGGGAATCACTAGGAACTCATAGTGTTTATAGTGACATTGGAATTCCATCATTAGAATATCAGCCCCATGAACGCTGATCTTATGCTATCCAGGCATGAGACCCTTCTTCGAGAACCATCTCACACCTCAAAAATGTTCAACGACTTTTTCAATAATGGAAAGGGTTATTTTTATTTATCATGGATTGTTTCAGGGGATGATAATCCATGAAATGCTACAATATCCCTTCCTCCTTTTTAATTAACAATAATAGATATTCACAGGGGGACACACTGGGTCTTATGAATCAGTTCTCTGAGTGGTCATCTAACTAAAACCAAAACATCCAAAGATCAATAGGGTCTATCCTATATGCCATAAAATATATCATATAGGTGAAAGGATTAATTTTAATACATAACTCCATCTACCAACACAGAGACAATCTTGGAACATCCTCAGAGAAGATGTCAATATAATCCTCCAAAACTGAAGGAAATAAAATATATGAAGATCCTATGGAACCAAGGGATATAATTTCCAACAAATGATTGATTGGATATATCATCCTTATTAAAAAACCCAATTGTCATTCCATGAGATATATCTCTCCAAAAAATCCAAATATTTTCCCATCATTGTGTAGGAATAAAACCTATGTATGGTGATATTTAATATAGTCTCAAACCATGTAATAAAAATCCATTCCCAATATGACATCACATGGTTCCATCATGAGTACCGAAATGTCCGACATGAAGCTCTGTCCATAAAGCGATAGCTTCCACTATTGGTAGATTAAATATACTGAACAAGTGTTCCCTGTAGGATCTATAATATGATGATGTTGGGTTAGCACATCAATCGGGGTCTCCAAATCTCATACCAAGAGTTTTGAGATAAATTAATTAATAAAACCTATTTCTAAAAACACTGAATAAAGAGTAGAAAACAAATAGATTGTACCTCTAATCATCTAGTGTGATGTGGTGTCATAAAACTGTAGCACCTTTAGTGGTCGGTTACCCCAACCACCATCTGTCTTAGCCTGATGTGGGATTCATAGTGGTGGTGGAAGGATCTCATTATGGTGTCCACCAACCATAGCTCCTCCTACTATTCTTCCAGCTCCACCTCCCTAGGGACTACCATTTTCATTCCTGGGAGATCCCAGATTGAAATGTTGTCTCGACCACAATGGATCATCGACTATCTACAATTTCTTCTCATCATGTCTAGTCCGGAAGTCTCACTCTATATGACATCTCTCTCCAAAAGAAAAGAACCAATCCTCTCCAAGATACCATGTTTATCCACACTATCCCTGCACCACAAAACCTAATGCTAAATTTATTTCGAATGGGTTTCCTATGATGAGATCCCATTGACTGTTGTCCCCTAGTTGATATAGAATAATCATCCATATGATTCACACTACCATCTCCCGCTATCTGGAATCCTTATGAATGAACAATTTATATCACCAGTTCCCACTCCAGCACCCGAACTACATGTATATTAATAATGGAACTATGCTCGCACAAATCAATTAATGGATTCCCTTCTCAGACTTTCGTGCTCAAGGGTATCCATCAGAGATCATATCAAGGGATTACCTGGTATGGTCAGTTAGCCTGACTATGTACTCATCCTCTATTATCCCTCCCCGGTGCAGCTACATATGCTTCTAAATCTTGACTGACGACTAACAGGAGGGGTATTCCACCTCACGAAACAACTACTATATTTCGGTCTATGAGAGTGTCAACTCATCGTGAATATTCATAACAAGGCTCCACCAATACCCTACAACTATGTGGAAAACTGATAGCTATTAGGTAAACCCTATAATCTATTGAAGTCCAAACAAGATTGATGATATATATCACTAACTCTATCCAATCCTCTACTGACCTAGGTTCTGGATCACTCTTGAACCTAAGTGGTCTCTGATGTTGGAACTCACATATCCTTTAACACCTTCATGTGTCCCCAACCAGCTTTGCTGGAACCATCTGCTACTCTACCTGTGGTGGCAATTCTACCTGCTCAAATAGAGGAAGGGGATTGCAAGATTGAACCGGAAATGAGGCCTCACAACTAATCGAGTTGAAATTATGAACCACAGTTCGTATCCTAGTGGGATATTTTCATGGTGGAATCCTTAGATTTAACAAGATGTAAAATAGTTGGATGAGTATATATACATATAATAACAATGAGGTGTTGACTCAATAAGGACATTCAATGTCACAATTATATATGATGCACTTAACATTGATACCTACATCTAGTTTCTGAACATACTGAGTGGAAGGTAGGTAGTCAATGTCCTGGTGAATAGAAATGTGAGCCCCACACCATCACCCGATTCCCTGCCCCAAGAGGCACACTCGAGACACTTTGACACTATTTCCAAGATCCCTGCCAAATAATGTTAAGGGGAGTTGTCTGAACAATATCCATAGGATTGAAATTTCTATGATACTAATTTATCCAGACCCAACCCTAGATGGGGCTCGAGCCGGAACAACCCCAAACCCACTTCTATAGGGTAGTGGGTGGTGGAAAAAACCGAAGGAATAACTAAATCAGTGAGGTATTTTCCTATGTTCCTATATGAATAGACACAACCATATCAATTCAGAGGTGTAGAGGCAATGATTAAAAGACTAAATACAATAATAATGTAAACTAAGCACACATGAAACTCTAGACCCAACAAAAGTATGAAATTGTAAACTGAAAAGTAATGGGAAAAAATAAATTCCCAACCAAAAATATGATGTAACCTAAGAAAAATAGAAAAATAAACAGCTAAGAGATCCCAACTCATGAATCACGTGGTTTGACCACCGTATGTGGTCCCAAAACCTAGTATCCATATGATCCTCTATAGTTATGTTCAACATTTCTATCATCTGCATAAGACAGAACATGTGTGGGAAAATCCAATGCATGGGTGACTATATACATTCCATGAATGAATCCTGGAAATCTGGGTGGGGAGATTTAAAAGAAACAAGAAGAATAAAATGTCACTAGATGAAGGATAAAGTTAAATATAACAACTCAAACCAAAAGAGAGTGAATTTACGTTTTCACAAAAAGAAGGTGTTAAAAATGGTGTGTAGATAATCTACCCATCATGTCTTCACCACCAATAGTAGGAGATTATAATAATCCATCCACCAGAATCTAATCACCGAAAGCAAGTGGAATACCCCATGAAACTTCACCTCTCTTGGAAGGAGGGTAGAAAAATAAAAGGTGCATATATAGATATATATATATATATATATATATAATTTGCCAAAATTAGACTAAAAGTGAGAGTAATGAGATCTACATCTCATAGATCATCCCAAGAAGAAGAGTATCCAGAAATTCCAAAGTTCTATTATCAATTCCCAACATCTCATGCGTCTACTCAGAAGTATCCATCCATGTCTAACCACGCCTTGTGACTATGATAGAGAGTCAAGGGGCCACATTTATGAAGTAGTGGGAACATTACCTAGTACATCAAGGTGGTCCAATTTATATGTTTTTAGGACACCACATCCCAACTATTCAAGTGGGTCAACTCAGTATCCATTGAGGATTCAACTGCTCGACTATGATTGAGGATCAAATTATTATACCTAGAGGATGTCTCTACCACTCTATAATGAATGGTAAAATTGGTATTTGTTAAGGAGTTCACACCCTAGTAATGTTGCTGGTTCAACTCAGTATCCATATTGGATTCCACTACCCAGTTCTACAAGAGGGTTAACAATAAATCCATAGAGGATGCCACTTACTAGCTATTCTGGATGGTCAACTCGGTATTCATTGAGGATAACACTACGCATAAATGTTGGACGGTTAACAATGTTTCTTATGAGGGAAACAATACCTAGATATTCTATAGGATCAAATTAGAATGGTTTTTGAATAACTCCACTACCCACTACTACTGGGGGTACCACTAGAAAATGACTTGGTGATCCTGCATGATTACTACCATGATTTGGTGTTTCCTTATCAGCTTATATGCATGAAACTTTTTACATAAAAATTTAAAATCATGAATTAAATGAACCATCATGTTCTACATATAAAAATTAAATATAGGTTAATCATGGGACAAAATCCAAATTCAATAAATATGAGAAATTATAGGTTGATGTTTTCTAAAAATAGATCTAGGCGTACATAATGTGTGGTTCCATATCACTACCTAACCATGTCACCGGACGAGATATGGTTCCATACCATTTAGTAGTTTAAGCTTTATAGTTGAATTACATGGCATGTCCAGGCTAACAAATACTAGGGTTTTTCCATCTCACAGTGTCTGGGTACTAGACCACATGTCTGTGTACTTGAGTAACGATCATGTGCATGGCCTTGTACTTCTACTCATTTCCATTCTTGGGTGATTCTTCACACTAGTAATCATTCATGGAAGGGTTATAAAATGGGTATAAGGGATACATGTTGTGTAATTCTTAACTTTTTTTAAACCATAGTCATTGCTGCTTAGCGGGATACACTCCATCTGTTCATCTCACTACATGACATGTAGTCTATTTTTCAGTAGAATCCCAGATCTGAATTTTTCACCTTGAATAATTTGATGGCATCGAATAAAAATATTAGAATATATACATGATGAGTGGATCCTGCCTCGAATCATAGATCATAGTCTTTGTTAACTGGAAAATGGCCTCTGTTCTCCTAAGAGGGTTTCACTATTTAGTCATTTCATCACAAATACTTACAACATTGTAGATATGATCTATGTTTTTTTTAAAACAATCAATTTATCAAAAAAAATATTTCTTGATTTGTTCTTTTTTCATGTATTCAAATGTCTTTTGTCGATCTATCCCGGTTTCAGGGGTCCGATCATTCTCAGTATCTCTTAACAAGATCGCACCTGGAACAAAGAGTCCTACTGGTGAATAAGATGAAGCTAATTTGGGGAGAAAGGCACACAAAAAATTCTTTAAACATATTTGGCAAAAACATTATTGTCAAATGATCAACAACATTGATCTATGTTAGAAAAAAACTGAATTATATACGATTTCAATACCCTTGCACATGAAGTTTTTGAAAAAGGAAACAAATAGATGAATGATGATTGGTCTTCACAATTTATTTAATAAAAGTCTTAATAACACCAAATAGAGATTAATACTAGATTATGGATCATTTTTTGATGATTAATGCATCCACCAATGATCAAGATAATCCATTTCATTCACTGCATCTTGATATGATCCAATTTGGTGTTTCATTGTCGTCTGATGAGATTCTCTAATAGTGGAGTGTGGGAGAAAATTGGTTTCCTACAATGGTTTATGTGGATAACCATAGGGAAATCCTCTTGGAGGTTAACTTATAGATCATTTTGATTCATGACAACAAATATATTAATTAATTTAACAACTAATTAACTCACTGAACATACCAAAAAATGAGCAAGGATTATGAATTCCCAGTAGCGACCCATTTTATGTCATGCTTAGGGAAAAAACATCATTCTAAAATAATCTGTGGTCTCAAATTTATAATATTATCTTCCATTTATGTGTTATACTATTTTATTTAATAATATTTATACACATAATATAAAATATATTTAATATTTTGATAAAACTAATAATTGGATCACCCGACCTCAAAATCACATAATATCTCAGAGCCTAGATCTGGAAATATGTGAATAAATATTTCAATGGCATAAATGGGAAAAATGAATCAGCACATTCATGATGAATTTAGATCCCATCCTCATAATGTATTCTTTTTATACTCAAAATTCATCTCATCTCCTATTATTTTCCCAAAATTACTCACCACATTCCTTTAATACATTGAAAATTCACAATGTAGAGGAACATGAATTTTTGAGCCTTTACTAAAATATCTTGGGTTCATTTAGGTACATATATTTTTATGTTTACTTTACCTCATTTATTTTTTTCTAATGTGATTACCTAATGAAATCATGAGAGTTTTATAGGCGTCTAGGGCTTGTTCGGAGCATAGAGGCTAGGTTTTGGGAAATGTTAATTATAATGACTGATTTCTAGAAATTGTGCAACCTAGGTTGAACTGTTTGCGAAAACCATGTAGAACAGAATATAGGAAAATAGAAGGCCACATGGTTCGAGGAAACCATGCAACCAAGGGTGCATGACTATGTAGAGGATATTTTGTTTTTACCTATGGAATGAAACAAGGTTTACACCCAGTTTTGGAAACAAGTGCATGAAACATGTGGGGCCTCCCTTATGGAAGATATGGGCACACAGTTGTTGTATGTGTTAGGCAAAAGTGTGGCCAAACCATACAAACATGTGATTTGCGATGAAATTAACATTTCATCGTTTAATAATTCTTAAATTTAAATCTTTTTCCACTTTCATTCTTGTGGATAGCCTTATTAATAAGAGATCCCTTTGAATCTCAAATCATAGGATTGGCCATCGTTTTTTCATCTAGACATGGATTTAAAAACTTTTTCCCTCATTGGATTCATGACTGTATGTTTTAATTCAAATTGAGCCATTATTTTTTTGTATCCACATCAATAGATTTATATTGGTGCATGTTAATTTTACCTATTTCTAGGGGATTTCTACTATTATTCTAGTTTCTATCATTTTTTACCCAATTAGAAGTCGATAATAGATGATTTTTCTAACAGAATTTTTTTAATTTCTTCTATACCTTTTCCCATGTTGTTTTAATGTTTTATATATTGTCACAGTTGTAACACATTAGAGGTTGTTAGACCCTTCCTAGGCCACCAATGGGATGTGTCATTTTATTTGACCTATTTTATACCACCCAATTGGGTGAGTGAGAGATTACCTCTTATTTTGGGAGCCAAATTAAATTTAATGAATGATTAGATGAAGTTTATGACCCCTTGAAATGTGCTTTAATGATGTTAAATGATATAATTTTTTAAATAGAATATGCGGAAATGGGTTGGATGAACACAAGAATTGTTAAAGGTTATGAAATGATAAATGAGTGGAGATGATGAATTGATATTGGTAGTGGATTTCTTAGACAAGCTCCTTGGATACAGATTCCATAGATTTCGTGGACATTTCCACTCCATGTATCTTGTTCAAGTTGTATATTCCATATACTTATTTACTCCTTGAATAACTAGTTCATAGGATTTTAAGGTCCTTGATACCCCTTGTATATGGATTTCTAAGAATCACATTGGTCATGCTCTATTAACATTCTCCTTGGATTCCACCCAAGTAATTATCGAGTTTCCATCAAGATTATCCTTAGACTGTATGAGGATTCATTAGTATTCTATAACTTGGATCTGTCCCTTTATGGTTTGATAGTAGATTACACGACATATAAGGTTATGGACATTGGAACTAGATTACAGTGTGAGGCTGTTGTGGATATTTTGCTATGTTTTACAAAAAACTGTAGTATGGGTATCATATGATAGTTTTTAGACTAGATTCTATTATATCTACTTTATCTATTCTTTACAACTACCCATGATTTTGGGAGTTTGGAATTTGGTTACAGGGTTCCATGTTTGGAAGGACATGGTCACATTTTTCTTACATTACTGTTATAACTATCATATACTGCCCAATGATTTTGTTTATAATACACATACCATAGATGTTATAAACATCATTTTGTTGTCCTACTATGTGATATCTCACACCCTATTCAGGCCACCTTTGGGTACCCCAATAGAAATAATGGATGTAGATAGGGACTTGGAAAATTGACCTGTTTATGATGCTTGACTTGTTAATTTCTTAGGATTAGATGATCACATGACTGATCTATACAAACGATGTTAGTTGTAGATTTTTACTTTTTCGTCTTTTGTTATTTTGAAACATTTATTGCACTAATTTACTATTTCCATATATTTCATACTATTTATTATTGAGACAATACATGACCATCATGTTTTATATGACTTCTTTTGGATGCTTATTAATACTTGTTTATTGATTTTTACAGTCTACTAGTTATTTATCTTCTATTAGTGATTTATTTAATATTTTTCTATTTATCAATGTGTTTACACCACTGTGTTACAATCTATCACGAGGGAATAACATTTCAATAGACACAACCTAGTTCCTCACTACTAGTTAGAATCATCTGGTATATGGGGATGTGCACTTGAGGCTACATAGTCCACCAGATTGGGGCACTATTAAGTGGAATCTAGGTTGAGATGTTACAATGTGGTATATCATCTTTTCATTTCAAGATTTACTTTTTAGATATAATAGAGAAGATATTAGGATGGTATATATGGTTTATAATGAGATGTGTATAGTAGTTTCTAACCCATATAGGGGAAAACCCAAATTTTATTAAATGAAATTTTCCATTTTCTATATTTTTTCTATTACAGTTGATTTTATTCAACTGTTGGGTGAGGAATTTAAGGTTTGATGTATGTTATTATTTTCAATTTTTTTATATTTTTTCTTATTAGATGAGGTATTTCCATCTCATGCATGATTTTAGGCAGCTTATAAGACTCACATTACATCCATATGATATTACATATAAGATGAATTTCTTGATTTCATGACATTCTTATGTAGGAAAAGAGTGATATATTTGTGATTTGGTTAACGTTTTGTATATGGAATTGAGAAACATTGTTGGTAACGAGAGTTCCTACCATAACCTAATGATAATTTTCCAACATAGGCTATAATAGACACCCTATGTAGTCAATAATGGTAGATTGAGTAATGGACTATTGGTTTCATGGGATGGAACAAGTTATGGTTTGAATTATGTGGAAACCACACATAAATTCCTAAGGATTTTGGAACCTTATGGATCAGAAGTGCAAACACAGTAGTTGGAACCATTTAAAAATAATTTTGAATAAATATGAATTTAAATGAAATTGAAATGATGAAATAGAGAGACTATCCTAAACCTGAATTTAGAGTGGAAAGTAAGCATTGTCTCTAGTACTCATTATTGGTGTCTCTTTTTCCCAGTCTAGTAATTAGGAGAAGGAAGAGGGTGTGGATTGTTTTTGGGAAATATTTATCCCATCCTTTGATTTTAGCTATAAAATCATTTTTATTGACCGTTTTTTAAGAATTTAATTCATATTATAGTGATATTACACTAATTAATCCCCTAGTCAGGCCCTAAGAGGGTAGAGGCGACCTTGCTAAGAAGGTGGTAAGACCTTAGCTACCATTTGAACCTATGATACATCTGATTTTGGAATGTCTAGTTTTATTATATATGGGATTTGATCAAAATTTTCGTGAGGGTTTTTTACACATTATGGAGACATTTTAGGGAGCCCCTCTGCCGTCCATGACTACGGAAGACCTAACACATCTATTCCAATAGTATTTTCCTCCCTAATTTTCATGGGATGGGGTTTATAAGATACTGATATATGGATTGATACTATTATATCATCTTTAATAATCTGAAGACACCTAATTAGGGTAGAGTTAAGAGCACGATATATATATATTTTTAGAGAATAAATGTGGTATTGGGATGTTTAGAACCAGGGAGATATGATCTGCGATATGGCTTGGTTGTATTTACAATCTTGGTTCTAAGACTAATATTTTCTTAAGACCCTTATAGCTAAAAGGGATTGTGATTTTATACCTCTATAGTAGGGAGCGATGACTGGTATGGACTATTCAAAATACATTAAAAAGATTTAGTGTTTTGTAGAAATTTATCTTACTAATGATCCATCGAGGACGTGATGCTCTGAGTACGATCTCAAGAATGAAATTGATTCGTAGGTCGATGTGTTTCGGTTACTACTTTTTCATAGAAAATGAATTAGGTGGTTATCACTAAGCAGAACCTTAGGGAAGCCGTGGATGAAGAGTAGGCCAGTTCAGCCTCTCTACACTCTGGTTCATTGTTTGGTGTTAGGAAGCACTATTTTGATATTTCAAATGATTGGAATACCATCTTGTATGTTTTTTTGGTAAAGTTATATTCTATCACCCATATAGGTGATATGAAAACATGATGAACCAGTGTCTTAAAGACCTATTCGAGTGACGAGAAAGTGTAAATATGTTCCATATAAATTTTTTTATATAACATTTCCTTCAAAATTTATTGGATGTGGATCTAATTTAAATCTAGGATCAGGTGTGCTATTCAAATATTCACATCAAGCTAAAAGTTAGAGTAGTTCCGGTCAATCAGGCTCATGTGGCATTTATGGTTGGGGTAGTGGGGAACCAGATGTATCTAGATAGTAGAGTTGTCTTAAATTGATTAGTGAGTTTGTTTAAATTGTATACTACTCAATCCAAATGTATTATATAAAGAAAACACCTAAGTAGTAGATAATTGGGTTGTCTACGGTGACATGTAAGATCTTATTTAGCTTCAATCTTATATATTATATTATTGATGTTGGTAAATATCATAGAATTATTTTTGATCCTTTTCCAGAGAGACATGTGACCATTATTCAATTTTTTTGATGTTGTTATGATACATGATACTCTCTTGGGGATCAGAATAGATTTTGTATTCTAGTGTAGGGATTTATCCCTTGAAGTGGGTGGGAGTGTATTCATATGGAACCATTTTTTTCTTAAGATGAAAGTGTTTGAAATCAGGATCGGGTTTGACTGTCTATATTATTATTGAGCAGATGATGATTTCTATCACTAGACGGTGATTTTCACATCACTAGAGGGTTGAGTTTTTACTCAAATGGTTGAATGGGGTCTCGAGGAAATCTATGATGAGCCATAGCATTGTGGACATGGTGAAAGGTTTTCCCATATTCACAGTTTATATCTATATAATAAAATATCACATCGGGAGGACATTCCACTAGTGGATGATCCTTTCAGGGGAGTTTTCTAGGATGAATTATCAGGATTAACTCATAATATATAGGTGTATTTCTATATCAAGATAACATCAAAATCTATCATAGTATCAAATCCTTTATATAGGATGGAAACTGTGATGTTGTTGGAGATCAATAAGAAAATAGAGGATTTTAAGTAAAAGGATATTATACAACCCAGTATTTCTCCTTGGGGTTCCTTGATACCTTTTTTAAAGATGTTAATGATATCCTTATGATATGTGTGGATTATCAAAATTTAACTATTTGATAGTCAAGAAACGATATCTCATATTTGTGATAAATGATCACTTTGACCATCTCTGATGAGTGACAATTTTCTTGAAAATTGACTTGAGGTTAGGTTATCTCCAGTTATGCGTTCAACCTTCTGAGATACCTCATACAACGTTTTATAGAAGGTATGGTCTATATGAGTATTTTTAATGCGTTTAGGTATTATGAATAGTATATAAATTTTCATGGTCATGATGAATTTATTTTTCAATCTCTAAATGGATTTGGTATCAGTGGTATTCATGCATGATATCTTGGTGTATTACCAAAATATAAATAACCTTTCCAAACATCTTGAGATCATTTTACATACACTAAGAGAGAATAATTTATTTGATGAGATCAAAATGTTCCACTGCTGGATGGATTATATTCACTTCATGGGTCATATTATCATAGATACAAGAGTATTAGTTGGACCACATAAGGGGAGAGCTATTGTTTCCTAGGAAATCCCAATAAGGCTATTGACATACATAGTTTCTTCAGGCTAGAAGGAAGTTTACGATATTTATATAGGACTTCTCAAACTTAGCTACACATTTTTTTTGGATTTACTAAGAAGGGTGTGATATTTGTATAGTTTGATAAATGTGAGATAAAATTTCATGAGCTAGAAGGGAGACTATCTTTACATTCAATCTTGTTTCATTTAGAACCAGGAAAGTGATACACTATGTATTGTAATGTATCATGTATCCTGATAGGAGGAGTTCTTATGAATCGTGAGTAGGCCATGGAATATGAGTCTCATCAGTTGATACCACATGATAGAATTTAATTGATTAACTATCTCATGTTATCTATTTTTGTACATGATCTATGTTGTTGGATGAATTATTTTCTGGGAGAGTGTTTTGTGGTGTACATGGAACACATATGACTCAAGTATTTATTTTCACAACATGATATGAATTTTAGCTAAAAGGTGGGTTGAATACCTTTTTTATTTTAACTTCCATCTTAACTATACGTATAGAAAGAGAAATGGAGCTGACGATGCATTAATGAGGAGGACTCTGATATAGGAAGTTTTGGAAGGCAATAATGAGTGGAAGCATATTGACATTTTTTGGAGATTTACATGGAGGGGAAGGATGATCAAGGGAATACCTTTCCCTCAGCCTTAGTAGTGTCATCCACTCTTTTGGTTAGAGTGATGATGATATAGTTATTAGATGATGAAGGCTTAGTCCCACGAGAGAGTGTGGTGGGCGAGAACCTACCTTATGGTCAGACCATTGGTGAGGATGAGATTCAGCATATTCAAGCTTGTGTTTGGGTTAAACATGCATACATGAATATCTAGTGTGTAACACCCCAAGATTTCATAGTACATTATTTCTTTAAAGTTATTTAATAACTTGCACTACACGGAACACCGAGTTCAAGCGCACCACGACATACAAAACTTGCCGTTTAAAAGCGGTTATTAATAGTATTAACTCAATTGTGAACATTATATAATCCTTATAATTTTAGAATCCATTTTTTGTGTTTCTTAAACATAATGTAAGACCTAATTCATTTTTATCAGATAAAAGAATTATTTTTCAAAAAAATTCACTTTTATCGACTTTCAATGGTGAACCCTTTTTAAATCAAATATTTGAAACTACTATATTTTAAATTTGAAAAAATAAACATCTTCTTTAGAATCAGGACATAATAATTTTGTTTCAATAAATTTTGAGTGTTTTTCTGATAACATTCAAATTTGGGAGAATAGTGAAAAATACTATATTTTTACTGAAAACAACATTTTTAATCAAAATAATTTATTGTGTTAAATTATAAATTTAAATGTTTTAGAAGTATAAATGGATTATATTTTTTAACATTGAATCCAATGATGGTAGTTGTATGTAATTTCACTTTGAAATTGGACATAAACAAGTGTAATTATTCTGATAGTTATTATTTTTTAAAAATAGGCCTTTTGGTTTTGACAATAGGAATTAATTTTAAATTAATAAACTCAACTTCTATGTTTTGAATTTTTTAATATAGACTTCATTTTTTATTTCAGAATATCAAAATTATCTTATGGTGAATTTTTGGTATTGTGCTGAAAACATTAAATTGTTGATGAATAGTGAAAAACACTGAGTTCTTGTTTAAAACTGACTTTTTATTTCAATAATTATTTATTTTATTAAAATTTATTTTAGGAAACAATTGATACATAATACCTATATATTTTCAATTTAACTAATTGGATTCATTTTCTAATATGTTTAGATATATATAAATTTTATTTAACTTTTTATAGTCTTTTACCCACATCCTACGAGCATTTGCATATTTGCATAAAACCAAATTTTACAACTTATGTGAATTGAATTTCAAAAATTTGAGAGACACAGTAGATATCAATAAGTAAAATATGGTTCAATAAGATAAAAATAATGTTTGTGAATAGTAACTTTTTCCTTTTATAACCACGGTTAAAAGTAAATAGGGCAATTTAGGGTAAAAATGTTATTATTATTACCCTAAAACATGTCCTAATTCTATTGGATAAGTATAATTAGACCAAAAACAACATTAGGAATAAAATTTCAACCTCTTTAGTCCACTTGAATAATATTAGAACATTTATTATTATTTTATTTAAAGAAATGTTAAAAGTGTTAAAATCAGAGTTTAATTTCTAAATTTTATTAATATACGGTAATACATAAGATCAATTAAACTATAAATATTCCTTAGAAATATAAAACAATTTCCTACATAATGCTAATTTATTAATAATTTTTAGACATTAAATATTTAAATTTATTTATGACACAATGATGATGCATTAAATACCGTAATAATGAATGATTAAAATAATTGACATTATAAATATCCAAATAAATGTAATTTGAGACTTTTTATAAATTACACTAATTTTCTAGGTCACTATTACATTTTAGTGTTGGATAGATTAATTTTTTTTGAAGTAATCACACTGTCATCATTTTAACAAAAAAGATACCTAATAGTGTCAAAATTCAAATTAATTTGTTTTTCAAACAAATATTATATTATTAATTGATATAATAGTATTAAAAATCTAAGGTTTGGAAAAAAGACTTGTATAATAATATAAATGACATTAATTAACTAATTGTGGTTCTATTGACATTTTATAGTATGTTTATTAATAATATAATATAAAAATAAAAATAGACATGGAAAATGTCAAACTATTTAACTAAGAGTTAAATCTAAGGGTTAAGGTTAATATGGTAAACTTAACCAATTTGAATCCGATTGGTTGATAGGTTTTCTACCCATACCTACCATATCCTCTAATGAAATCATTTTTGAGTAATTAGAAAATGAAAATAATTTTGTTATAAAATTATATTTCAAGCATTTCCAAAAGTGACCCTCACCAATCTTATAAAAGGGAACTTCTACTTCTCTAATTTTTAAATCTCCAAAGCCTTTTTTCTTGTAGTAACCCTACCCAATTACCCTATCAACTATCCTCCATTCATCCTATATGACTTAATTTGGTTAGAACGCCAACCTAAGGAGACCTTTTGATGAAATCAAGGGGAAGAACCAGAAGAAGAGGTAAATATTTCATCACCTCTTTCAAGTTCTTTTCTTCTTCCACATCCCATTTCATTATTGTTTCCATTCTCGAATAATAACTACAGTATCTTCTATATACGGTTATGTTATTATAAAAAATGGTAAAATCATATTTATTATTATATCCATCCTATAAATGAAAAAGTCACCATACGTGCGTATGGGCGGATTTCCATCTCCACGGCGTGGTGTAGTTTGTTATTCAAACACTTCATTATTTGGATGGGTATAATAAGGAGAATAACTTATTTTAATAATAAATATAACATGTTAATGAATCTGTATATATGATATTACATCCAATTACATATGATTTCTCTATCAACATAATGATATTGTCACTCGTGTGTACGTACGGATTACCGTCTCCACGACGTGATGAGATTCATTTCCATATTCAGCATTCAACAATGATTATAAAATAGATAATTATGTAATATATGACATAATAATTATACTGGATATATATATATATATTTACATACATATATCTTGGTCACTTAGTTACGTTCAATACGATATGAAAATGAAAACATCGTTTATGCATACGTACGACCAACTTTCTCCATAAGCGGTGTTTTCCATTTCATAGAGAGAAGTCTATTATAAATATTTATATTGAAAGAATACATCATATATAATTTTTTTTTATATTTTGGAATTATTTAAATCATGATCTATGTGATACCATCAAGAGTAACAAGTTTAAAACACGTACGATAATGAAAGTGATTATTACCCAAAATGTTAATTTAACATGGAAATTATTATTAAATAGGTAGTATAAAGTCATAAATGAATCATGTATGATATAATAAATATTAATATAGTTCTGGTATAATTTAATAACATACTACGGTCTTTATACAGGAGGTTAAACATACTCTCGACTAAAAGAATGTTCCAGGTAAGGGTTAATTTCTCAATCTCATTAATATATGAGATTGTTTATTTGTAAATATGTAATGAGAAATATTTATTATCTATTTCAATTTTTCATAAAATATTTTTGAAATGGATTCTTTTTAAGATACTTTTTTACTAGAACATCATTTTAAATGTTTTAAATATTTATTCTTCAACATCATTCTCATTAATATCCATGTTGTCAAAATCGGTTTTAAGGATTTATTTATATAGATATGAGTGTTTTTAAAATGTTGATTCCATTAAAAAGTTTCAAAGTGGTATGTGACACTTTGTTTAAACAATGTCTTTAAATGTCTTTCATTCTAAATTGGGTGACTTTTAAATGTTTTTATGAAAAAGGGATATTTCTCTTAAATATTTTTACAAATCATTTTCATCTATATCAACATCCCTTGATGGATTTTAAACTTCATTGAAGTTGATTTATTTTTAAACAAATCTTCCATATTGCATTGAATGTTTTGTGATATGTTTGACTATGGATGTGTTATTTTTATACCATTCATGGTTTATGGATAAAGCATTGACATTATGTATGCTAGTTTTAATACGAATGTTTATGATATGTTTAAAACTTTTTATATAATGAATGTACTAGACTTAGTAAATGACAGGTTGAGCCCGCTATAGCTCCTCGATGCATCTATAGGTCTTAGGTGACAAACTAGTGTGTTGGCACATGGCCTTGACGAAATCTTATTTGTAGTCTTGGCATGAGGCCTTGACTATGTGGTTAAGATGTCGGGAATTATTCATTCCATCATTATGAAAGTGGCTATTGATATTTATTGTGATTATTCGACTATTAGAATATCCATGTGAATAAGTAAATGTCATTATTTTAATGTATCTTTTCCATATTATGCTAATGTTTAAATTTCAAAGGCTTTTTTAGTCTTAAACATTGCCTTAAATATTTATTCTTATTTATGAATGTTTCCATTATATTGTTATCCTTACTAAGCATCTGAGCTCACCCCTTTCTGTGTCTTAATTTTTCTAGTATTCTAAGAAGTGTATTATTATTGGTAATAAGGGTTAATCTAGGGGATTAATGGTGTTATCAAAGGATCACTTATGTTTTGTTGTATTTTCTAATGTGTAATGTAATGTTCATGTATGCAATATCTTTTACAGGACTGCTAAACTGATCGGTCTTTCGGGACTCGATTCTTTATAATCTTGCTAGTGTATTAAAATAATTCACCGACTCTGGGCTTCTAGGGTCGGGGCATTACAGTTTGTATCAGATAAAGTTTAGTAGTAACCCTGGAATCAAGATTTAGATAAACACTGATTAGGGAATATTACAGTAAGATATACTTTGAGTCTTATTTTAGAAAAACTTCCTATAATTTTGGTAATATAGATAGTTTGTGAGTTTTCCAACCAAATACATCCCTGTCTTGATAAGAGTGGGTAGAGGCAGCTCTAACACATATGTAACAAGGGGTAAAACACAGAAACACTACTTTAAGATAGACTTGAACGAGAACATGTGCACGACAATGGGCCCTGCTGCACTCTTGGTTATGACACTCCCAGGGGATATGCTTTGGATAATTCTCATTTTCATTACAAATCCTTATTAAGGATTTATGAGTGTATACCTCCTAAAAGAAAATATTTTTAGGATTTTGGATTATATACATAACCTTTTCAATTTATGTTATGTATTTTAGAAGTTTGTAATTATTCATTGCAATTCATAAACTGAGCTTGTGTATGACTTTGTATAGAAATGCACCCAATAGATGGAATATGAAATCCAAAAATATGTATGATCCAAAGAGTAAGAAGGATCATATATTTCACAGTATTAATCCAACATTTAGATGGGAAATAGTCTCCCATATATTTTCAACATATGAAGAAATAATATCTTTTGTTAAAAAGATAAGTAAATAATTCTCAGAGTCCTATGGCTTTCAAGGGAAGTAAGAGAAGAAAAGGATGGAAGAGAGAAAGATGGATAAAGGGAAGAGGCAAAAGAATTATTTTACCATATGTCATAACTGTAGATAGAATCCCCTTGGTAAATTCTTGATGGAAATTGGAGTTTGTTATAAGTGTGGAGAAAAAGGACACCAAGTACATGATTGAAAGGGTAAGAAAAATGTTTCAAATGTACAATGCTTCATCTGCAAGTAGTTGGGAAACTACACGAATCAATGTCCAAATCATCAGAGTATACCCCAAATGCTGTTATTAGATAATAATAAATTTATGATACTTCTAAATATAAATATGAATGATTAGATTTCTTACATTTTTATGAATGTACTGTGTCATTTGAGTATTGTATCAATGATGTGAATGCTATAAGAATTATATATTACATAAGGATTGTACTGTAGTACTATTTCATTATGGACTTGAGATTGTGTGGAACCAAGAAAAGAACTCAATAGTAGGTTAACTTTTTAGAAAATATATGGTGAGATAAAGATAAAACATAATAGGGTTTTGATACTGAGGTAGTGATTTTGGAATAATACATGATTTATTTGGATAAATTATATTGGATATTATTGACCACCTTGAAACTGATTAATGATTTGTATATTCAATTACTGTTGGAGTTTACAACATTTTTGGATTGAAGGAATATAACTATAATTCTGTAAGTAATATGAGAGCATGAATGTAATCAATAATGTTTTATGGTAATTCAGGACGTTGTTGTGTTTTAATAGAATACATGATGAAGGTGTTAGCATGTTATTACCTGGAAAAAAGAATCCTCATTTTTTAACTTCTTTATAAATTTGGTTATGTGAGCTTGGACAGAAGTATTTTTGATAATTTTAGTTTGAGATTATTTTTGGATTTCCAAAAAAAGGACAACACAGAGGTCGGGTGGCAACCCGTCGGGTCCAGCAAGGCCACGAGACTTGAACCCGCAACTGAAAGGCGAAAAGGGTTTACCACCTACCACTGGCCCACATGATGTCCTAGATTGAATAATGTAGTTTCTTAAAAGGTATGGTAGATGAATTATAAAATCATTTTTTTGGAAACCGGTATGAATAGGATAAATAAATTTTTTTTCAGTTCAATTATCGATTAGAGTGAAAGATGAGATTGTGGTAGAGATTAGTTAAAGGATGGAACTGTACTTGTCAAGTATACATTTTTTTCTTCTCTTATCATATAAAGAAATTAATTCTTCAACTTTAGGTAAGGGATCCTAAAACAATTTTTTTATCCTAATATCTTATGTTTTGTTCAACGAATGATATTTTAAATCATCATAGAATGATGGATTTGAGGCTCTCAATTCTACAATAGTTTGTGACTGATGACCACAATCAATCTATATAAATATTTACATTTTTCCTCCAATTTTATGTCTCTTATTTCTAGTAATGTTCTCTTAATCGAGATCGTAATTTGGTGGCGACCCTTTCATTTCCCTTTTCCTCTTATTAAGACTAAACTTTATTAACCCAATTTTTGATGTGGGTTTTCCCACAAAGAAATTTTCTATTTTCAACATTTAATTTTCGAAGAACAATTTCAAATTACGAGGACACAATTTATTGAAGGAGGGGAGAATGTAACAACCCAAGATTTCATAGTACGTTATTTCTTCAAAGTAATTCAATAACTTGCACTACACGCAACACCAAGTTCATGCGCACCACAACTTACCAAAATAGCCATTCAAAAGAGATTATGAATATTATTAACTAAATTTTGAAATTTATATAATCGTTATAATTTTATAATCCTTATTATGAGTTTCTTAGACATAATGTAAGAACAAATTCATTTTTTTCCGATAAAAGAAGAAATTTTTAAAAAAATGCACTTTTACCGCCTTTTAATGGTGAACACTTTTTAAATCATATATTTGAAACTTTTATATATTCAATTTGAAAAAAATAAAAATCTTCTTTATTATCAGATAATAAGAATTTAGTTTCTATAATTTTTTGTTTTTTTCTGATAACTTTAAAATTTGGATGAAGACTAAAAAATACTATATTTTAACTGAAAAAAACGTTTTTAATCAAATTAATTTATAGAGTGAAATTATACATTTTAATAGTTTTTATGTTTAAATATAATATATTTTTACCATTTAATCTATTTCTGGTCATTGTAAGTAATTTCACATTGAAATTAGACATAAAAAAGGGTCAATCTTTTGATAGTTATTATTTCATAAAAATATGATTTTTGGTATTGACAATGGGAATTAATATTAAATTAATAAATGAAAATTCTATGCTTTGAATTTGGTAAAAAATACTTCATTTTTGAATTCGGAATATCAAAATTAGATTCGAGTTATTTGTTGTTATTTTTCTAAAAACATTCAATTTTTGATGAATAGTGAACAACACTTAGTTATTGTTTAAAACTGACTTTTTATTTAAATATTTATTTATTTTATTTAAATTTATTTTAGGTCAAAATAGACACATAATACTTATAAACTTCCAATTTAATTCATTGGAGTCATTTTATAATAAGTTTAGATATATAAAAATTTTACTGAACTTTTTACCATCTTTTACCCATTTCCTTGGAGAACTTGCAAAATTTGCATAAAACCTAATTTTACCACTTCTGTTAATTGAATTTAAAAAATCTTAGAGACATGGTTGATATCTTTAAGTAAAATGTGGTTCAATATGATAAAAATAATTTTTGTTAAATAGTAACTTTTGACTTTTATTTACCACAATTAAAAGAAAATAGGGTAATTAAGGGTAAAGATGATATTATTATATCCTAAAACGTGTCCTAATTCTATTGGATAAGTATAATTCGACCATAAACAATCTTAGTAATAATATATGAACCTCTTTGGTCCACTTGGATTAGATTAAGACATTTATTATTATTTTATTTAAAGAAGGGTTATAAGAGTTAAAATCAATGTTTAATAACTAATTTTTTTTCAATATATGGTTATACATAAGATAAATTCGACTATAAAAATTCATTAGAATGATAAAACGCTTTCTTACATAATGGTATTTTATTTATAATTTTTAAATATTAAATAATTATAATAATAGACTTTATAAATATCCAAATAAATGTTATTTGAGTCTTTTTATAAATTCCACTACTTTTATAGGTTAATATGACATGTTAGGGTTGGTTAGATAAATTTTTTTCTAAGTAATCAAGCTGTTTTGATTTTAACATAAAAAATACCAAATAGTGTCAAAATTGACATAAAACCATTTAAAAAAATAATATATTATTAATTGATATAATGGTCTTAAAAATATAAGGTTCAGACAAAAGAATTATATAATAATATATATGGCATTAATGAACCAATTGGGGTTTGATTGACATTTTATTGTATGTTTATTAACCATATAATATAAAAATACAAAGAGACATGGTAAATAGAAAACTATTTAACTAAGAGATAAATATAAAGGTTATGGTTAATATGGTGACATAATCCTATCTAAAACCTATTGGTTGAATGGATTTCGACCCATACCCACCATAGCCTCTAAATAACTCATTTTTGAGAAATTAGAAACTGATGATTTTTTTATTATAAAATAATTTTTCAAACTCCTCCTAAAGTGTCCCTGACCAATCTTATAAAAGTTAAATTACCCTTCTCGTAATTTCACACCTCCAAAGCCTTTTGGCTCGGCCAAAACCTTCCCAAATACCCTCTCAAATATCCTCCATTCATCCTACAGGCCTTCCATTGGTCAGAAATATAACTTAAGGAGCCCTTTCTATCAAATCAAAAGAAAGAACCCGAAGAAGAGGGAAATATTTCATCACCTCTTTCAAGTTCTTTTCTTCTTCCCCATCCTCTTTAATTGTTGTTTCCATTCAAAAATAATAACTTCATTATCTTCTATATACTGTGATATTATTATAAAATAGTTACAACCATATTCATTATTCTATCCATCCTATAAATGTCATAGTCACCATACATGCGTACATGTGGATTCCCATTTCTACGTCGCGGTATAGTTTTTTATTCAAACACTTAATTATTTAGATTGGTATAATAATTTGTATAACTGATGTAAATAATAAATATAACATGTTAATGATTCTTTATATATGATATAACATCCAATTTCATATGATTTATCCATTAATATAATGATATTTCTACTCGTGTGTACGTACGGATTACCGTCTCCACGCCGCGATGATATTAATTTCCACATTCACCATTCAACAATGAATATAAAATACATAAGTATGTAATATATGAAAAAATAATGATACTGGATATATATATATACATACATATATCTTATTCACTTAGTTCTCTTCAATACGATATGAAAACGGAAACAACATTTATGCGTACGTACGACCTACTTTCTACATTAGTTGTGTTTTCCATTTCATATATATACATCAATTATACATATTTATATTCTAAATATATATGATATATAAATCATGTTTTATATTCTATAAGTATTTAAATATTGATCTATGTGATACAATAAAGAGTAACAAGTTAAAAACTTGTACGATAATTTATGTGATTATTAGCTGAAATGTTAATTTAACGTGAAAATTATTATTAAATGGGTAGTATAAAGTAATAAATTAATCATGTATGATATAATAAATATTAATATGGTTCTGGTATAATTTAATAACATACTATGGTCTTTATATAGGAGGTTAAACATACCCTCGACTAAAGGAAAATGCAAGGTAAGGATTAATTCCTCAATCTCATTATTATCCGAGATTTTATATGCGTAAGTATCTACTCGGACATATTTATTATCCATGTACATGTTTTAGAAAAGAGATTTCAAAGGGATTATTTTTTAAGGAATTTTTTTACTATGCATCATTTTAATTGTTTTAAATATTTATTCTTCTAAATCATTCTCATTAATGTCCATGTTTTCAAAATGGTGTTTATGGATTTATTTATATGGACATGAATGTTTTTAAATTGTTAATTTCATTCAAAAGTTTCAAAGTGGTATGGGACACTTTGATTCAAAATTGACTTTAAATGTATTTCTTTCTAAATTGGGTGACTTTTAAATGTTTTTATGAAAAACAGATGTTTCTCTCAAAGATTTTTACAAATCATTTTCATCTATAACAACATCCCTTGATGGAATTTTATCTTCTTTGAAGATGATTTATTATTATAGAAATCGTCCATATTGTGTTGAAGGTTTTGTGGTATGCTTGACTGTGGATGTGTTATTTTTATACAATTCATGATTTATGGATAAATTATTGAAATTTTTTATGATATTTTTAATACGAATGTTTCTGTTATTTAAAACTTTTTCAAATGAGGAATGCATTGGACTTAGTATGTAACGGGTGGAGCCCACTAAAGCTCCTAGATGCATCTGTAGGTCTCATGAGACAAATAGCATCTTGGAACAAGGCCATGAAAAAAAATCATATTTGTAGTCTTGGAACAAGGCCTTGAATATGTAGTTATGAAGTCTGGCATTATGCATTCCATCATTATGAATGTTTCTATTGACATTGCATGTGATTATTCGAATAGTAGAATATCCATGTGAATAAGTAAATGGCATTATTTTATTGTTTCTTTTCCATATTATGCTGTTGTTTAAATTTCAATGGATTTTTTTAGCCTTATATATTTCCTTAAATGATTATGCTTATTTATGAATGTTTCTGCTATATAGTTATCTTTAAATAGCATCTAAGCTCACCCCTTTGAATATTTTAATTTTCCCTAGATTCCAAGAAGATTTTTGTGATTGATAAGTAGGGTTAATCTTGGGGATTAATAGTATTACCAAAGGATCAGTTATGTTGTGTTTTATTTTCTAATGTGTAATGTAACGTTCAGGTATGTAATATATTTTCCACGAATGCTTAACTAATCGGTCTTTCTAGACTCGATTCTTTGTAATCATGCCAATGTATTAAAATAATGCACCGACTCTGGGCTTTTGGGGTAGGGGAATTACATGGTATGAGAGTTTACTGCCACCTCTTGGGTAGTAAATCCCAATGATACCAGGATGTAACGTGAAAAACACTATCAATACAGGTGGTTGGGGATGAAATGATATATAGTGGATTTTATCATTATGTGTTCCACCAGTCAGTATGTTAAGGTAGAACACCAATGAATAGATGAGATTTTTTACTAGACACATCTTCCTAATATTGAATGGTAGGATGTTATGATATATTTAATGATTGGGTTGCTGAGGTCAACTCAAGGTACTGATGGTTTATGGGTAGTTGTGGACTGGCACATGAAGGTGGATCATTTACCGCTGATCATAGTGACCTTCTTATTTGATGAGATTTGGAGATTATATATCCATGAGATTATGAACTTTCACGGGGTTCCACATAACATCTAATCAGATATGGAAAATGATTTATATCTCATTTCTATTATAGTTTGTAGAAGGAATTTTGTAAATAGGTTCTTATGATCACGATAAACCACCCTCAGACCGATGGCTAGTTAGAGCACATGATCTATGTTCTAGAAGTCATGATTAGTACATCCATCCTTTATTTTGGAGGTTTATGAAAGAGAAATATAACCTTGAATGAGTTTTACAACAATAATATATATCATTTGACTTTACATATGAGTCCTTATGTGGATGTGTTCATTGGGTCATTCGAATTTCCCATGTGCCGGTTAGTGGAAGGAGAGATAGTCTTGATTGGAACTTTCCTCATTTAGGAGACTTTAGAGTAGGTTCATTTGACCAAAAAGAATATGGATAATACATTGTCTAGACCAAAAAACTAATATGAACACCATTGATGGAATATAGAGTTTGACGTTTGGGATTAGGTATTCTTATGATACTCACAAAGGAATGAAAGTAAACTAATTAGAAGAATGGGTGAGATTTCACCGTGATATGTTGGACCATTACATGTTTTGGAGAGGGCTAGGACGATAAATTATTGGTTTTAGTTACCTAAGAGGTACCAATACATGAACGATGTGTTCCATGTATCTCAGCTACACCATTATCACTGAGACCCATCTGATACACTGCATCAAGATGAGGTTGAGCTACATGTTAATTCATCCATCATGGAATATCATATTCATATCATTGAAAGGATAGTGATGGTTCTATGAGGCTGGTCAGTTCCTATAGTATGGGTACTATGGAAGAATAAACTTATACAGGATGAGACTTGGGAGTGGGAGGGTGACATACATGCTCAATTAATGTAGTTATTATGATGTTTTTTATCACACCTTTTAGGGAAAATCAGGAATGAATTTCTATTAGGGGTTAATATTGTAAGATTTCAGGGTTTTATTGACATATAAATATTTTTAATTTTAGATTAGATATGTTTCCCTAAAGTTAGTATCTAAAGACATCATAGGAATTTGGGGCAGGTGTATGAGGAATTTTTGAAGCCAAATGGATCGGTCTCGGTAAAAGGAAAATGGGCCACAAAGTTGGTTGAGAATGATTGAACCATGCCACATGGTATGATTTTTGTGTGGAAGGATGAAAAGTGGGTAGTGGGATCCCACACAGTTTTAGTTAACCATGAAACCAGGGGCCCAAAACTATACGATATATCTGCAGTTTTTAGAAGAGTTTAAAAACATGGTTTTCACGTAATTTGGGAAACCATTAGCATAAACCATGTGAGGTCCCCCTTCAAGAAGAGGGGTACACCATTGGCACTTAGGTTGGCCAACCAGGTTTCCAAATCAAGCGAACCAGGTTTTTGATGGGAAAATAACATTTCAAGCATAAAAAATATTAAACCACATTATTTTTCATCTCTTAATTCCAGCGAACAACATTTTCCTTCGGAGGTCCCTTTAATTCCAAATCAAATGTTGAGACATAATTAAATAGTCCAGACTAGGATTCAAACACAATTTTCTCATTGAATCTATATCAGTAAGTTCCTCATTCATTTTTTCATTCATTACATTTTTCTTCATATCAATGTACTTATTTTATTTAATGCTAATTTTTCCTATTTTCGTTATTTTAATCTATTATATATTTTTCTCCCAATCTGGACCAAATCAGAGGTCAATACTAGATGATTGTTCCACCAAGGAAAAATTGAAGGTTTTATATACCTTTTTAAAAAAATTGTTAAATTTATATCTTTCATCAGTCATACCACATGATATACATTTCATCATTTCCCATAGAATTAAGTGAATGTATGGTTATGATTTTATTAGACCTGTTTTGTTATCACATTAGTACCGTTGTGATCGTTGGAGGTTGTTATCCCAAAACATATCCACCGATGTGGTGTGCATTTGTGTCAACCTTGTTTTATACCAACCCAACATGTGAATGATAGATAATCTCATTTTTTGGAGCATAAATAAAATTAATAAATGATTAGGATAAGGTTATACCTCCTTGACATGTGATTGAATAATATTAAATGGTTTAATTATTTAAATGGAAAATGTGGAAATATGATCGACGAACACATGAATTGATAATGATAATTCAATGAAGAAATAATTGAGAAGATAAAATGATAATGGTAGTGGATACATTATATGAGCTCCTTGAATCATGATTCCATAGATACCATAGAAGTTTCCACTCCATGGATCTTATTTATTATAGTGGGTTCCTTAGATCTATTTACTCTATATATCTTGATTGTGTAGGATTTTAAGAGCCTTTCTTAACAGATGGTCTTGCTTTCTTGGACTCGTGTGGGACATGATTAATTAAAATACCTCTTGGAATGAAACCATCTTGTTTCAGATTTTCCATCAATATTCTCCTAGGACTCGATGGGGATGCCTTGGTATTATCTACCTCTGATTCGACCTCTCTTGGTCTAACAGTAGATTACATAGAATAGGTCATTGTTTATATTAAAACTTGATAAGATAAAATAAAATTGTAAATATTTTTGTTTTCATTATAAATATTCATTGTTTGTGAATCATATTACAGTTTTTAGATAGACTATTCTATATCTATTTTATTTAAGATTTATAACGTCCCTTGTTTATAGGAGATTTACTATTGTTCATAGGATGAACTGTTTGGTTAGAAAGGATCACACTCTACAGAATTATTGTTATACCTATGATAAAATGAACACTACATTTGTTTATGTTACACATATTGTAATTGTTGTAGACACCGTTAGTTGAGGAATACTGGGTGTTATATAACACCCTGTTCGGACTGTCATTCGGTACCTAAACTGACTTCATGGATGTAGGTAGGGACCATAGTAGGAACCCGATGTACGATGCATGAATTTTTAGTTAAATATCTGTAGGGGAGAACATGAAAAATATATTCTCACAATGATAGTTTTATATAGTTCCTCTTTAGAATTTTTTGTATTTAGATACTTTTATTATAATGGTTTCCCATTTCCATGTATTGACTACCATATTTTATAGAGGAATGACACGATAATCATATTGTATAAGACTTCTTATGTATTTTTATTACCATTACATTATTGATTGTTATATCATTCTGGTTATTTATCTTCTATCAATTATTTAGTTATGCATCTCTTATTGTTAAATGTGTTTACACCACTTTGTTACACTCTTACATGAGGGCGTAGTCTCCCTACATAAACACCCTAGGCCCTCGCTACTAGTCGGTAGCCTCTAGAATACAGAGAGGCACACTTGAGGTCATGTGACACATGGATTGGGACCTGTTATCTTGTGTCAGTGTCAAAATATTACATTTATAATATGAATACAAATTCATAATTATTTATAATGATTCTATTTATTGAATAAAAATTGGAAATTAAAATATTTGCAAATTATACAATGAAAAATAATATTAAAATTATTTTAATAAATCAAAAAATTATTTTTTTAACTATATAAATTCAAAATAATGGCCCGAATATGAGTGGAGAGATTCAAATTAACGTGACATCCACAAATTAAATAAAATTTAATTAAAAATATGAAATAATTTGTGTTTTCGATGACACAAATACCCCAATGATAGGTTTCAAAACACCTTTATTATTTAATAATATTGTTTTCAGAGAAAGAAAAAAGTTATTTATATGGATATAAAATTATTATTTTCAATTTTTTTCTCTATATATTGGTATAAATTTTTCAATATGATGAATTTATTATTGATTATGATAGTATAAATGTTTATATACTGGGGAATAAATTGAATAACTGGAATACAAAAACCATTGATGAGTACTATATATTTGAATATTTTTAACACAATAAATTTTAATTGGAACAAAATTATTTTCG
Organism: Viscum album; assembly: GCA_963277665.1. Taxonomy (NCBI): domain Eukaryota; kingdom Viridiplantae; phylum Streptophyta; class Magnoliopsida; order Santalales; family Viscaceae; genus Viscum; species Viscum album. The sequence goes on along the minus strand of OY728161.1, from coordinate 1,325,352,927 downwards.
TTTCAAAAATGTATGAATCCAATGTTTACGATTTTATATATCAATTTAATATTTTTATATTTTAAAAATATAATGATTGTGAGTAGCAATTAAACTTATTACCGATGATATTTATTATAAAAAATAGAGTTGGCTAAAAAAATTCTTGATATTATATGTAACTAATGATTAAGTACATAAATTTATCTCTTGTTATAAATATTAAAATATTTGAAATATAATTTTATAAAAAAATTACATCTAATGATACCGAAGTGAATATAATAATGAATGAAAGAGATAAATTAGTTTTATTTATTTATTTAAGGGGGATAATGATATGTGGGTAGTGAGATGCTTGTATAAGTTTCTTGTCAAATTCAATCATGGATGGAAATATTATATTTGTTGATGATATCAAAGGAAAAGTCGAATTTTGTTCAAAAATATTTTTTATATCCTAGTGAGTTTAGATAATTCCAACAAATAGAAATATTCAATTAGGAAAAATGGAAAATTAGAGGATCCTAGATAATAGGGAAAAGGAAAGTCGATACTACAGAGGGAAAACATAATTCTAACTGAGGGAATACCCTAATATACTGTTCACTACCTGAGAAGAAAGTGACAGAAGAATAGAAAGGAAGGAGAAAATAGAGTTATGGATAGCCATAGAGGTGATTAAATCATCGACCTTGTTATCATCATGCCTAAAATGAAGAACCTCAGCATGGGCTCTTATCAGACCTAAACATATTTGAATAAGATAAATGATAGACTAGGGGAAAACTTGATGATGTTACAGTGCGATGTGGATGATAAAGGAATCCATCTCCACACCGGAGAGATCAGTGTTTTTTTCAGGGAAAATGAAGAGGCCCAAAAGAAGTGAATGATCTAGGATTTATGGGTGGCCCCACTTCCAAGGTAAGCTGAGAAGGCATTGATGACTAAGCTGAGGGAATCCAGGACCATGTATCCTCCCTGCATGGTACCTTCTAAATAAGATCTATCAATGTTCATCTAGAAACCTGATACTGGAGGCCACCATAAAACCCATCAACCCAACATATTGTTACATTGTTGAGGAAGGAGATTACTCCATCAGAAAACACTGAAAAGAGAGGGTGAATCCAGCTTATTGGGAAATAGCCTAAAAAAATAACCATGTAGATTTTTTTTTAAATAAAGACCATATTGTGAACATTAATGGCCCTCATGGTGGGCATTATTTTTTTCCACCAAAATGACCTAGTAGACAACAAAGATAATTAGTGCATGAGCAATCAAATCAAGGCCACTAGAACCGAGACCCTAGAGCTAGTGGTAGGGAAATTAAACCCTCCACCCATGATAGTCAAAGCATAAGGATCCTAGAAAGAGAAGATAGAAATTCATACTGAATACACCCATTCACTACCAAAGAAAAGATGTTTCATGATATCTTCCTGAGGATGATTGAAACTAGAACAGTGGGACACAAAATGAATTCACATGCCATTGATTTAGATAATGAAATAATTTTATAACCTCTAAAAAAATTTCGATAATGAAGTTAGAGAAAATTCAGGGATGAAATATTTCATGAAAAAAAATTCTAAAGTGTAATTTGACATTAGAAATTAGTTATTAAATAATTAAAGTATATTTGTGGAATTTAAAACACATCTGAAGATGTTGGATTTTTTAAGAGAACTCATTAAATTTTACCCTTAAATGAACACTATATATTTATAAATATTTCTCTTACACATATATGAACAATGTTTAGTAAAAAATATATATGTAGAAATAAATGGATAATAATTTTGTTGTCACACAATTTTTATTCACCCCATTTCCTTCGAAACATCCAAACAAGTTAGATTGAGTGTTATGTAAGAGTTATCCTCGATTGAACCATCATCATTATCCTACTTAGAAAAGCATAATTGATCTTATAAAATGTATAGTAAATATTAATATATAAATATATTAAAGTTATATTGAATCATTTAATAGTATTTTTTTACAAATGAACACTTATGTTCTATATATTAGCATAATATTTTCATTTTTAAGTAACAAAAAAAGTACAAATTCAAATAAAAAATTAAATAACACTATAGGTAAAGTTGATTAAATTTACGAAAAAACACCATGAAATTCATAAAAGGAACCAAATGAGTTCCTATGATGGGAAACAATAGAAATCCAGCGTTATATATTTTAATACTCTAGTTTCATATTTTAACACATAACATCATTATTTTAGAAACAAAGATACATATTCTTATACTTAAATTTCAAATTTTGATAGTTTTATAAATAAAATTCATCAGTAAATATATAATCCAAAAAAAATATTTACTAATACATGAAAAAACACTATAAAATAATTGAAAGTAAACGGCATAGTATTACTATAAAAACAAATAAAAGGTTATTAAAAAGAGAAAAAATTGAATACCAATATCGTTGGAGTTATGATATTTTTAACATAATATATTAAATAATAACATTGAGCATTTAATTATTAAAAAATATGGAAAATATATAATTTATACATAGACACATTATATCATAGATTAAAAATAATTATGATATCTTCTAAATTATTTATCATTAGTTATTATATTTTGTTTTCTAATAGTAATTTGATTTTTAACTATTGAATTCTTGATTTTGACACTCATGTAAAATTTATTTAGTATAGAAAAAACATTCACTTGATGACATAGATTTTGTAATTAGAACAACAAATCATTCCTGGGTAATTATATTAATGAATATATTATTTTATTTTATATAATTATCCCTTCTAGTGAGTATAATAAGTAATGTTTTCTTTGGTTTTTATATGTTTTGATTCCAATAAAATGGTTAAAATTATAAAATGAGCAGATAAATATTTATTTGACCAGGTTAAATTAATATATTTCTCATGTTATCAATTTATTAACAACGTAAAAAAATATTTTAAATAGAATTTAAAATTTCTCATAATATTTTTAAAAATAAAATAACATTTAAACAAGATAGACATATAATTATACATATATATGTATGAATGTATACATCTTACAACATGTCAAATATATTTTATAAAATCATATATGTTTATGGTAAATTTATAATAATTATTTATTATTAAATCGAGTGCACAACCGATTTGATTAAAATTACAAAATATCATAAATGACATCAATTATTAAATTTTATAAATATTTTAAAATTATTTTAAACTCATTTTGTAATAATTTGATGAAAAAAACACATAAAGTTATTTTTTTTAAATTTAGTGATATATTGGGGAAATTTGATGATCCATATACTTAAGGGAACATGAGATAATATCTAAGTGAGAAGGTGAGGTGAATCAAGGTTTTATATTGATTTTATTTTTTAATTCATTTTTAACATTAAATTGGTTTTGCAATTCACCCAACCATTATCAAATGTTTTTGGGTCTATAATTTGAATATATTTTAACTCAAAATTATCTTTATTCATGAATATTAATCACACACATCAATCAAAGGGGTTTATAATGAGTTCATATTATATTTTAATAGACTGTATCCTTGGTGTTTATAGAATCATTCATGGAGAAGTTTCATTCTCAATTGAAAATTAGAATTTCAATGATCAATAAGTGGAATATAGAAAAAAATCATAATTGTTTACCATAAATTATTAAAATAATACTCGTTTGTTTTGTCCAATTCCTTCTATTATCTTAAATGTGAAAAGATTCATTTTTTGTGACGAGTCTCCAAATCGAATAAAAATTTGAACATATAAATAATAATACATTGATAAATACATTCTATATTAGGGGAAAAAAATAAATATAACATTTTTTAAATTAAAATAATCCATCTCACCACACAACATTCTGTTAACTCATATGATAAACATTACATCAGGATATCAGGAGAAAAATTCCCAAATCATTATTAGTTAATTTTTTATTCTCTAATTTATCATATAAATTTGATAATAAATAGTTTTATCAAATATTATCACTAAATCTTCCATAGAATGTGTATAAATACATTCTCAATTAATTTATTTAATGAATGTAATCAATTATGAACAAATTTCATAGAAAAAACAAAAACAATAATTTTTTATTTTAAAAAGTATATCATAATGGATATCGATCGTAAATATTTAAAAAACAGAGACTTATGTGACATAAGTTTAATAAATTTATTGAATAAATGTTATATAATTCAATAGTAATTTCTTCATAAAAATACCCTATGATTTTTCACTTATTTTCTATTATATAATTTACTTATCATATCTCAAATTGTTCTTCATGTATGTCCCTAATTATATAATCTTCTTAATCAAAAAAATCATCATTCTCATAAATTTATGGTTTCCAAACCATTACAAACATAATCCCATAACCAGTTCCATGGCTTGTATTCACTTTAATATAATCTATGGAATAATTAATGAAATTATAAAATACTAAAAAAATTTATGAAAAAATAAGGAAATATTTTATATTGAACTTCTCAAACACAAATATTTGATAATTGTCATTCCATATATTATAATTATTCACTCATACACAAACTGTTTTTCCTAAAGGAATCATGAAACCTCAAATGTTCTATAAACATATATAACATGTTCAATCCCATAGAAATTATTTAATATATTTATAAATTATAATAAATTCATAAAATGTGATCAATGAAATTATACTAAATCATATATAATTCAATGATAATATAATAACATAAATAATATCCTGTAACTAACTTAAGAAGATATACATTGTTATTTGTCCCATAAAATATTCAATTTAGACAATATTTCATTCCCAAAATGTTCTATTAATTTAAATTAATTAAATACAATTTAGACATAATATATATCATTCTATAATACTATTTATGTTACTTCTTCAATATTAAACGATGTGAATAAAACATTTTTTAAAAATTAAATCCTTACTAAAATGGGTTATGCATATAAAAAACTACAATTTTTTATAATTATAGTAACATTATAGATTATATGTAACCATATAAAAAAATATTCATTTAATTAAATTATTCTAAACTCAAAATGAATAAAATATTCTAGGATATGTAAAATATATACAAAAAGATAATCCATGATGCTATAAAAGTCACTAGATGTTGTTTTGTGTTATCAGATGGTCGTTTTTTACATAACATGGTGATCATCATGAATAATATTATATATCATAAAAAAATATCCTATGACGACCACCATAATATTAAATTCTAATATATCATGTGATTATGTGTTAATAGTAAAATGAATTTTTATATAGTTTAATTAACTGTTAATGAATGAGGTTACCATTTTCATCATTATAACATGTGACATCTAAAATTTATATTTGGTAATGATATAAACATTTGAAATTCATATCATACATTAATTGAATAATGGTATAATATTTAGATTAAAATTTGTAGTGTTATATTGACACAATTTTATATTAATAAATAAGTTTAAACTTAATATTATTGTCTTCCTATCCTTAATATAGGATGTAGAGTTCATATTTCATTTAAAAGAGATGAATAATGTCCAAATTGTGTAGTGATTTAATTTGAAAGGTGGAATCTAATGGAGGAATGTATATCATTATAGTAACTAACAGGGATCTATCAACCTCAATTACTAATTATATATAATGATCATTAATTGGGTATGAATGATTTATGTTTCATTTAATTGTTTTTTTATTCTACAAGTCATTCTTATACTTTATTTATTTTTCATTATTCCCATGGATGATGGACGTACGTATTTCCTATTAAGACTTTACTTTTATTGATCAAAAAATGATTCTCTATATTTTACACTGAGTGGGTTTCATCATGAAATATTAAATACGTATCATTTAATATGTAAAAACACTTTCATAATATATATAATAAAAAAAAATTAGAAATTTTTTTTGTAGATCGAAATTTATTGTAACAAACATGAAAAAAATGTCTATATCTTTTTTCCCTAGATATAGTTTTCTATAATAAATTGGAAAAAATGGAATTTATTTGTTTTATTTTATTTTTTAAAAAATTCATGATGAATGTTCTGAATAAAAATTTTTATTCAATTCCATCATATGGTTTTTATAGTTTGTTAACAATTAAAAACACTCACTCAAATTTATATTCATCACATTTCATGTTCCTAATTATATATAATAATATAATTTATAAACTTTATATTCTATATAGTCTATAATAGTTCATGAAGATTTTTTTTGTTTAAAAATGTTTGAAATTATATATGATAAGCTCTTATGTTGGGGTAACTAATTGATGTAGTATTCTATTAAATAAATATAGAAAATAAAATTTTTCTTATTTTATAAAACTAAAATATATAATAGATAATTTTGATTTTGATGCATTATGTAAATCATTTATATATTGTGTTCCATATTAAATCTATTTTAAGTTTTTTCTATATTTTAAATGTCAGGTTATATACTATAAATTGAAATGAATTTATTGTTTAATATTTTAACCAACTCAATATATACTAAATATTAATAAAAACTATATATATTTTATATATAACACATTTAATCATTTATGAAGTTGATTAAAATCAAATTTTATTTTTCTATTAATAATGATTTATACAATATACACACTTGGAATTCAGGTAGTTATGTAATAGAATGATTATTATAGTTGAACTTAACATAAAAACACAATTATTCACACCTCCAATAGAATATTTTATCTGAAATATATTTAAATTTTATTATTAAATTTGGACCAATTTTTTCAATTAACTATTTAATTTTTTATTTTAAGTATTTAATGTGTTTATGGGAAGTTTGAGAGGTTTTGTAGGACTTTTGGAGTGTTTTTTGGGATTTTTTGGTCGTGCACAGTTTGATCATAGTTATTAGAAACCATGTAACACCTTTATAAAGCCGTGAAAATGTTGGCAATGGGCTCTGGGTAGGGTAATTGATAAGAGCATAGTTTTTCAAAACCGTGGGGCCACATATGAGTAATTGCGCCAATTATAATAGATATAAAACATGGTTGGAACAAGGTTTGTATAACTATGTGAGCCAACCCTGAAAAGCTGGTTTGGTGGTAGTGGATTGAACATGGTTTGCACACAGTGTTTCTAAATGTGCGAGCCAATGATGCAGAGTTAAAAATTAGATCCTAAAAATGGATTTTACTCAAATTTACCACATAACCCTTAATTTGTCCAGGATATTTACCCTAGTTCGGTTTTTCCTCCTCACAATGGTTGTGGAGTCTTTAAATCATTCCAGGAGTGATCAATCAATGAATCATAGTGCATTAAGGGACTAATTTCTTTGTAATTCGGCATTTTTGTGGGTTTTCATATATTTACTCATACTCGATTTCTTGGATTATTATATCTAGTTTATTTTGGATATATATATGATGTTTTATGACAAAAATGATGATATATAGCCATGTTAATGTTAGGTAATGATATTTAAGGATTTTTTAGAGATTCAAATGGGTTTTGAAAAAAAAAAATTGTTATTCATATTCTAAATAGTTTCTGAGGAAGGTGGATTCAATCTGGATTCCACTTTTTAGAAAAGGATTGATTAGTTTGAAAATAAATTAATTTATTGAAATTAATTTTTAATTTTATCTGAAATTGTTTTTATAATCATTCATTAGTGATGAATTGTGAAATTTTAGAAATTATTTATTTGGTAAAGAAATCTATTTTATTATTTTAAAAAAATGTTGTAAAATATGTCTTCTTTTTGATTCATAGATATTTCTAGAATAAAATATTTTCAATAAAAGTGATATTTTTATAAAATATATTGAAATTCTTGGTTTGACATGGTTTTGGAATACACGGTTTTTGTGAGTTCACTCTTTAGACAAGACCACAAATAAGGTGTGTTTACCATTGCGGTATAAGGGATGTGACCCTAGATATGAAGTGAATCCCATTGTAGGATCAAGGATATTTTCCACATAGTGATCACATGGTGAATGGATGAGAAACCACTCATGAGTATGTAATTTTCAGTAAAGCATGCATGTGTGGGTGTCTATGTTTATCATGATTGGGTATGCAAAAAAGGATTGTGAAATGGTTTAATGAGTTGTTGGTTTTCTTTCCATGGAAAATAATTTTATATGTAAATTGTTTTATATTTTGATATAATGTTTTAAAATTGTTTATTATAAATTTCATTACATAAATGCGATAATATTCTCTCTCTTAATCATGTGAGTAGGGAAGTTATTTGGATAAATCCTTCTGTGTTTCATTACTCATGACCTGCTTAACCACTTTAGTGAATTGTTAGATATTTTTTATCAAGAAATGGGTAAAGGAATAGTGTCAAATTTCTTCAGTGGTACTTCAAAATACTTTGTAATGGTTGTGGAGTTGTAGCTAAGATATTTTTGGTATATGAAAAGTTTATTTATTTTGTGTTTTTTTGTTTTATTTGTTTTTTCGGCTACTTTATAAAATGGTTTTTATTTTGTTTTCAACATTTTACTCTAATATAGTGATTGGATATAGTTTGGTATTGTTTTCAATTTTTATTTTTTAGTTGTACTCTTTGTTCTCATATATAATATATTTGTCTTCTTTTTATTTTATATTTGATCATGGGTGTATCATTTTAAAAGTAAAAATCATCCCCAAGCCGTATTGATGCCCTTGGAATATATTTCACGCCTTTGGAATCTTGAGGGATGTCTCCCAAGGCCTAGATAAAATTACACCTCAGCTCAACCCAATGACGAGGGGTGTGATGTTTCAAGTGGTATCAGTCTTGGTCGGTCCAAATTTCATTTTAGGATAAGTGGTATCATTTTGTTAGGTCATTTATTTTAAAATGGTATTAGTGTGGGATGGTACATCTTTCATTTTGGGACAAATGTTATTGGTTTATCATCCTTGGTGTTGAAAAATAATTCTTGGATAATATTCTAGATGGGATGGTATAAAGGAGTAGGATTGTTGTAACATGAAATGTAGATAATAAAAAGACCTAACTAACAAATATATACTGAAGTTCAAGTTACTGGGGAGTTGTTTACATATGTTTTTCAGAAACACTTATAGGAGTGTTACCTCATTGTCGTCGTTTTATCCAATGAGTAGAGAATGACATTATTTTTTTTAAATGAGTTCCCACTAAGAGTGTATATTTCATTTTGAATAATAATTTCTGATTTCGTGAAAATATGTTTTTTTAAAAAAAATTGAAAATGTTTTCAAATTTGATATTTAAAAGGGCATTACAGTGGAAATTTGTTTGATTTTAAAAAGAAAGGGGTGAGTTTAGATAATCAGTTTGAAGAGGAAATGTGAGGAATTTCTTAAAGAATTTTAGTGATATGTATTATATTGAATAATTCAAAAATCATAACCATTCCGTATCTAGAGAGTAGGTCTTATGGTGTTTTCATGTATTTATAGAAAATGACACCTGGTAGGTAGAATAGAAACGAACCAAAATAAGCTGCTAAGAATGTGGTTTCACCTGATCCATAGGTGAGCCAATAGCCCATTGAAAGTATTTTATATGACTTTTAGTTTCTTATTTAGGGAACCAAAGCTATTATCCCTCAAAATGGGGTCATTCCATTCAGTTGTACAAGAAGAATCCTCCAATATTTTGGGCTGACATAGAACCAAAGAAAGAAGTGGTGTGGATGACTAGGATAAATCAAATATTGGATTTTTGTGGAACACCATATGGGATAAAAATGTAGTTGGTGATGTATATACTAGAGGAATGTGGACACCAATGGTGGGATTTATAATTTCATGCTAAATTGGACTAAGTCATTTCATGAGATGATTTTGAAGAATTGTTCAAAAACAATTCTATCATCACACTTTAATGATTGAAATATTGAAATATTTTTTTCATGTAATAGGATAATATCTTAGTGATAAAAAATGAATCTTAATTTACGAATTTAGTCAACTTTTCACTCAATGTATTCGCTAGTGTTTCCTTGAAGGCAATAATTTTCAACTCAGTGATGACGTTAGAGATTCACATGAATATTACAATGTTTTGTATAATAGATTATATAAAGATAGTCAATAGAGTGATAGTGGATAAATAGAAAATATCAGGAACTAAGGGTGGAGTAATCATGCTAATATATATTTGAAATGGTGGGACCTCAAATATTGGGAATATGTGGAATTGGGAGACCTATTTATAGGGTTGTGGAATGTCTCAAAATTAGACAACTATTTCAATAAATCTTTCTCCAAGACATAAGAGTAATGTTGGACGTTTAAAAGAGGTTATTTCGATCACATTAACCGACAACGTATGACACTACCTAGAGAGGTCAAAAATTTCAATTTGAAGATGCAACTTTAATGATATTGTAACAATTCTCCATGGTAAAGTGTTCGGGATACATGTCATGTGGAATATATGTTATACAGTTTGAATGGGTAAGGGAATTAGACTACACATTGTTAGAAACAATGAGCTTGTTATGGTAATTCCCTGAAAACCATTAATTCTTATCAAGGGAAATCTCAACATTGTAAAAAAGAATAGATTTTAGTGAGTAAGTAGTTATATGGAGCTTAGAAAGTCACTGTGGATGATAAATATGGACCATTGATAGTGAGAGGTATGATTCATTTCAATTTTACCCTTACAGAAGATTTTTTGACCTTTGGTTCATCCCATTAATTTATTGCTTCTCGTGGTGTTGATTTTTTAGGTTTTCTATTTGGAAGGATGCCTTCTGTTTTAGAATAGAAAATGTTTATTTTTCATAGGGAACTAAAAGTGTTTACGTGAAAATGATGTTCTATAACAACTGATTGATCTGAGTTGATATAGGGTTTCTATTCTCCCAATATGGTGGTATATGATGTAAACATGTGTATAGATTAGTTGACAATGTTCAAGGATCACATAGATTGTTAAAATCTAATTGTTTTTTTACGATTGAGGTTGGAATTTAGAACCTCTTTAGAGGAGAAAAAAATGTAAAGACATGTTCAATAAGCATGATGGCTCCCAAAGATCAAAAATCATATACCAATTGTTAGTGATGACATTGGAATAAATGGATTAGATTTGGAATATCAGTTTTCTAGTGATTGTTGATCAATTTGATGATTTTTTTTCCAGAAAATTATATGGGATTAGACAAATATTTTAATTGTAATTTATGAGTGATCACCCTTTGAGGACCAGTTATATTTCCCTTTCGTATTATTGTATGGAACCAATATAATTAAGGTAACTGATATCACATCTTCATGGACAACACCTGTCTTGTTTGTCAAAATACGGATGGAACTATCCATTTTTGTGTGAATTATCCTAAACTTAACCATATTATGATAATGTTTCTATGTCCACATCCTGGAATTAATTCCATGTTTTACCAATTGTGTAGATCCCAATGGTTCTATAAAATTTACCTGCACTTAAGAAATCAATAATTGATATTTTAGTTGGAGGATATTCCTAAGACAACATTTATGAGTATATATGGTAATTAAAATTATGTGGTTATACTAATCAGTATTACAAATTCATCAATAGTTATTATGGAGTTGAAGAGTCTGATATATCTAGATTATTTTGTGGTGGTGTTTGTGGGTGAAATATTGGCATATTCTAGGACAAGGTCTAAGCATGAGAAGCACTTGGATATGATGTTGTGAATATTTCGGTATCATAGTTTATAAGCTAAATTGTTAATGTTTTATTTTTCAATATAAGAGGTATGTTTCCTTGGATGTATAATCTCTAAAAGAGGTGTTTATATGGATCAAAGAAAGATAAAGGCTATTGTATCATGGAAAGAACCAAAGAATTTCTTACAGACACACAATTTATTTATATTGGTTTGTTATTATGGATAATTTATTCATAAATATTTATTTCTACAATCACCTATGTCATATTTCAAAAGGAAAAATGATCCATTGAAATTGAATGAGTAATGTTAAAATAATTTTAAGAGAATAATATATTCCTTAAATTAGCACCAATCTTTATTGTTCCAGAACTAGGAAAACGATATTTGGTATATTTTAATGCTTCATGATCTGGGTTGGTTTCTGTTCTCATAATGTGAGATTAGACTATTACTTTTGGATCATGATATGTATGGTTTCATGAGAATAACTACCCAAACTACTCCATAGAGTTATTTGTTGTAGTCCATGCATTGATTAATTTGTGTCATTACCTCTTTGGTGATAAATTCATGGTGATTTCATATCATAATATCTTGAATATTATTTTCATACAAAGGGATTTGAATCTGAGAAAAAGAAAATAAATGTAATTTCTCTTAATGTTCAACATTTACTTTATGAATACAATGATTAAATAAAATTCAATGGACGATGCATTGAGTATAAATTTGTACGGTCAATTGGAAAAAGAAGCTTTAGATCTGTGGTAGTGGATTTCGGTCATAAAAGACGTGCACTTGGATTGTGAAGATAGAGGTAGTGTTATGGATTTCACATGAATTTATCTTCTTCTTGATTGTTTTAAGATAGTTAATGAGGCACATAATTCTAATTTCTAATGTGTTGTGATGAGGTAGAAAAAAATTGGTTGGAAGACCATTTAGGGAATGAATTTGCATGAGAGTCTAGTTTTCTGGTTTTGAGATTGGATAGTCAAGCAAATTGATTTTCAAGAACAACTGGTTGATTCATACCAAAATTACAGATGGTTTTTTATCCTAGAATATCTTATATGAAAAAGTTATTGAAATCATAGTTTTGTTCTGTTGGTAAGAAAAAAAAGTCAGCTGAGTTTGTTTCAAGATGATTAACTTTTATGTATGTTAAATATAATCATCAGCAATTGACGAGTATGTTATAGTCATTACCTATTGTTATTTGGAAATTATAGGTGATACCCAATGATTTTGTAATAAGTCCCCCAAGAATAGTTTATAAACACAATGCAATATGGGTGATAATAGTTCTACTAAAAATTTCAGCCTATTTCATCATTATTTTTGAATCTCACATAGGGGAGGGGTTGTCTAAAATATATACCATAGAAGTTTTAAAGAGAAATTTCGGACCTGTTTCGATAGTTTTTGATCAATATTCAAGATCTACATCTCAGTTTTTTGTAAATTCTTTTAATAATTCCTTCAGAATTAGTTGACTATGAGTATGGCATATCATCCTCAAATGGACGACCAATCCTAAATAAAGGTAAAAACATTGGAAGGAATGTTTTGGGACTATGTAATGGTTTTTAGTAGCACATGGGATGATAATATAAAATTATTGGAGTTCACATATAACAACATTTTCCAGGACACAATACATAAGAATCGTTTCGAAGCATTATATATGTTTCACTATTGTTCTCTATTATGTTGGGTTGAAATAGGTGACAATTCACTGGTCAGACCCATCCCTGTCCAAGAGACAATAAAGATGATTCAATTGATCATGAAGAGAATTGATATGGATTAGAGTCATAATGAATTGTGGATACAACTTCTTTGATGGATATTGTCATTCGAGGTGAGTGATCATGTGTTCATTAGAACATCTCCAAGTCTTGGAAATTGTCATTTTGGGGAGTAGGGAATGTTATATTATAAATATATCAAATCTTCTGAGATACTTGAATGGGGTTTTGAGGTGAAATATAGGTTGGAATTTCAACCAATTTTTAGTGCAATTCATAACGTGTTTCATGTAATCTCAATAGAAAAAGTATCAGCATGATCCTAACTATGTGATTCGATGAGATCAAATTGACTTTAATCCAGATGTTTTTTAAGTTCATATTTAATTATGAATTTTTGATAGGAACAAAAAAGTATTATAGGGGAAATAAATTGGTTTAGAGTGGGTTTTATGGTGATATGTTCAGATTCAAGAAGAGACTTGGGAATGAGAGAAGGAAATGGTCAAGCCATGGCCTGAACTCTTTCAGAATAATGGTGATTTTCCACATTATGAGGATGGAAAGACCAATGGTAGGGAGAATAAATCATCCTATATTTTTATTAATTAAATATTTCATTGTATATATTATGTACTTAATGTTTTTGGGTAATGTTTGGGATATTTTGGAGTAACATTGGAATTATTTTGGGGGATTTTCTATAGGTTCATAGTTTGAGAACGAATAGTAGAAACTTTCAAATACCATTAGGAAACTGTGACAAGGGAAAAAATCATCTTTGCATAGGGACACAATTACGAACACAGTTTTCCAAAACTATGCGGCTACCCAGGAGTTACAGTGAAATTTCAAAAATGGGAAAAAATGGTTGGCACATAGTTTGTCTAACCATGCAAAAAACATTGTGAAGGGTGTTTGGAGATACTATATGGGGCATGGTTTTCAAGTTGTTTTCCTAATTGCTTGAGGCAACAATGCATAGTAAAAAATTATATCCTAAAAAAGGATATATCTTGTATTTACTTATAAACCACCTATTTTCTTCCATTTCAATTCTAAATCAGGTTTTCCTCCACCCAAATGTTTTTGAGACTCTTCCCATTGAACCAGGAGCGATCCATCGATAAATATTAGTGTGTTGGGAACTGAGTTTCCTGGTAAGTCTCCGTTCATGGTGGTTTTTTCATAGATATACTGTTCTTCCATTTATTGGATCAATAAATGTAGTCTGTTGGGGATAGACATATTGTGGGTTATGTCAATAATGATGAGATACAATTGTTTTTATGTTATGGAATGAGATATATGGAGGGTTTCTGGAGAATCGTCATGTTTTTGGAGAAGGATTTCTATCATTCAAAATTTTTACTTTATTTTTAGATGTATGTGGCTTCACTCTTGACTCCTATTATTAGAACATTATGTATTTGTTTTAAATCGATTATATTTACTAAAATTTATTTTTAATTTGATGTGAAAATCTTTTTAGAAACCTTATTTAGTGATGGTTTGTGAAATTATAGAAATTGGTTGTTTGGAAAAGTGATTTTTTAATATTTGAAAATGATGGTATAAAATACATCTATATTTTTTTCATGAAAATGATTTGTTTTAAATGACTTCAATAAAAGTTATGTTTTATTGTAATGGTTTGTTTGACATGGTTTTGGAATACATGGGTTTGTGTGAGTTAATTCTTTCGACGTGACCCTAAATAAGGGGCATGTACAATTAGGGTACAAGGGACATAAACCTAGATAAGGGTTGTGTGCCATATGACACAATGAGATTGGCTACTTAGTGATGAATTGGGGGATAGAATATAAATATATCATGAGTATATAAATGTTATTGAAGAATTCCAATGTGTGTGTGTGTCAATCATAGATTAGTTATGCCAAAAATGAATCTGAAATAGTTTAAATAGTAGTTGGGTTTCATTTCTTTGGAACTGTTTTGGTATTGAATTTTTTTATATTTTTATATAATAAATTTAAAATTTCTTTTTTATAAATTGTTTTTAAAAAAGTGCTAAATTTTTATATCATAGTAGCACGAGTAGTGAAGACATTTTGGAAAATGCTACTAAGTTTCATTACCCACCCACCCCCCCCCCAGAAATTTTAATATTTGATTGTTGGGTGATACTTTTTATCAAGACTTAATTAATGGAAAAGTATTGAATTTATTTAGTGGTGCATCGTAATGCATGGTAATTGTTGTGGAGTTTGAGAATGGGGATTTTTTAGAGTTACAAATTTGGTGTCTTTGGTTTGTTGGAGTTTTTCCACCCACATTATTCTTCAGTTTTGGTATATATATTGTAGGCTAATATAGTTATTGGTTATAGTCTGTTATAATTTTTAGTTGGTATTTTGGAGTTATAAACATTGTTCTCATGCATCATATATTGGTTTTTCGATTATTTTATATTTGATTGGGGTTGATTTATTTTCAAATGGAAAATCATTCTCCAACTATATTGCGGATATTGGAATTTATTTCCAACATCTGAGATTCTGGGTTTGATTCCAAATACCATGTATCATGTCTACATCAACTAATTCTAATGAAGAGGGGATGTATTTTTTAATTAATATATTTCATTTACCATTTTATAAAACAATAGTTCCTTTATAAATCTCTATCTACCAATCGTCACTATTTCATACCATATATATGATATTTTAACAAAATAATATTTACTGATATCTAATTGATTCCAATGTATCTATTAATTCTCCCTAAATTTCTTGAAAATTCCACGTGACATGAAAAAATATTTAAATTCTATAATATGATTTATGTATAATACTAGACTCCTACAGACTAAATGAAGACAGGGCGATTGGAACAACATGAACATAGGCATTCCTACTCATTTTCCAAATGATTCTAACTATAGACAATAGTTTATATCTATCATTGGGGAATGTACACTCTTTGTATCACAATAAGGATTAAAAAATGATAACTGGGACATAAAATAAAATCAGTTCAAGATAAATAATTTGTAACACCCTGAGATTTTATGAAAAATATTCTTTTTAATTTCATTAATGTCTTGTGATGTAAACTACACCAAAAGGAGCTTGCACTACACACATCCTTGACTTTCCTTGCAATACACGCAATCACAACCTTCCTCGATAGCATGTGTAGTACGCAATACCGAGTTTCACTAAACAACGATATGCTATCAAAATATTATTAAAACTAGCTGTTATGAATAGTAATAACCGCTTTTTGAAATTTTGTAAATTTTATTTTCAAAATGGACTTCATTTTTGGATTTGGAATATCGAAATTATCTTAGGGTGAAATTTTGGTACTTTTCGGATAACTTTCATTTTCTGATGAATAGTGAAAACTACTAAATTTTAATTAAAAACAACCTTTTTAGTCAAAATAATTAATAGTGATAAATTATTAATTTTAGTGGTTTTAAAGTATACTTAGAATATATTTTTACAATTTAATACAATGTTGGTTTTTGGATGTAATTTCACATTTAAACCACATATAATCATGTGTCAATCTTTTGATAGTTATTATCTCGTAAGAACACGTTTTTTTACGACGGGAATTAATTTTTAAATTAATTAATGCAACTGATATGTTTTGAATTTGGTAAAATAGACATCATTTTTGAGTTCATAATATCAAATATAGCTTAGGCCTAATTTTTTGTATTTTTCTCGAAACTTTCATTTTTTGATGAATAGTGAAACCACTAAGTGGTAGTTAAGAAAAATGAATTTTTCATAAAACTTAATTTTACCACTTATGTGATTGGAATTTCAAAAATACAAGAAACACAGTTGATGCCAGTGAGTAAAATGTGATTCAATGAGATGAAAATAATTTTTGGTGAATAGTAACTTTTTACTTTTTTTACCACGGTTAAAAGTAAATAGGGTAGTTACGGGTAAATATGATATTATTAATACACTAACACATGTCCTAATTCTATTGGATAAGTTTAATTCGACCAAAAACAACCTTAGGAATAAAATATGACCATTTAGGCCCACTTGGATTAGATTAGGACATTTATTATTAATTTATTTAAAGAAGGGTTAAAATAGTTAAAATCAAAGTTTAATAAGTATATCATTTTTAATATAGGGTTATACATAAGATAATTTCGACTATAAATATTCATTATAAAGATAAAAAGAGTTCCTACATATTGATATTTTATTTGTAATTTTTATACTTTAAATAAGTTAATTTATTTATGACACAAAGATGATGAAGTAATTATCTTATTTATAAAATATTGACATAATTGATGTTATAAATAGCCAAATAAATATAATTTGAGACTTTTTATGAATTACACTAATTTTATAGGTTAATATGACATGTTAGAATTGATTTAATTTAATTTTTTAGAACTAATAATTCTGTTATGCTTTTTCCAAAACTCAATTACTAAATAGTGTCAAAATTGACATAAAATAGTTTTTAAAAGAAATTTTATATTATTAATTGTTATTTTATTCCTAAAAATCTAATGTTCGGAAAAATGACTTAGATAAGGTTATATATATTAATAATAAACAACTTGGGGTTCTTTTGGCTGATTATAGTAAGTTTATTATCCTTATAGTATAAGAACACAAGAAGACATGGTAAAAGTAAAATTATTTAACTTAATGTTAAATCTAAACGATAAGGTTAAAATTGGAACCTAAACTTTTCTAAATTATATTGGATGAGAGGATTTAGACCCATACCCACCTTATCTTCTAAATAAATCAATTTTGAGCTATTTAAAACCGAATTTGGCTTTACAATAATATAATATTTTTTGTTATTCCAAAGGTGCCCCTCTCCTCCCTTATAAAAGGGCACCTCCTCCCTCTCTTCCTCACACCACTTTGAGACTTCAATCTCGGACAACCCCTGCCAAATTATATTCTCAACTTCCCTAGAAACATCCTAGAGGTTATGGTCTTCCTCAAATAGCAATTTTAGTTTCCTAAATGGAGATATCAAAGAGGCGCTTCAAAGAAGAGGTAATGTCCGTTACCGATTCATTCAACTTTATTTCTTCATCCACTTCTTCTTATTAGTTTTTTTCATTATGAAGTAATAACATCATTATCGCTAATATACTGATATGTTATAATTTGTATGAAACAACCCTATTTCACCATCTATCCTTTTTATGGAAAATGAAATCACTGCACGTGCGTACGTACGGAATACCGTCTCCAAGCCGTGGTGTAATCTATTTTCCACCAACACATTACTTGGATGGGTATAATGGTGTAAATAATAACTATATATGATTATTGTAAAGTGATATTGATTCTGAAATAGTATACATACACTCCAATACAATTACATGATCATGAGAACGATATCATCGCTCGTGCGTATGTACGGACTACTGTCTCCACGACGCGATGAGATTCATTCTCCACGTTAACCATTCATGAATGATTATAAAGTATATATAATAATTAATCATGAAATATATGACATAATAATGATACTAGATTTATGTGTATATATATTTATTTCATCTACTAAATTCCATTCAACTCAATAAGGAAACGAAAACAGCGTTCATGCGTACGTATGGCCTACCGTCTCCATGAACGATGTGTTTCTTTCCATTTACTGATCTATTATATATATGTCTATTATGAATATATATTTTATATAAATCATGTTTTATATTCTGGAATTAAATAATCATGAACTAAGTAATCATATTAATAATTACAAGTCAAAACACGGACGACAAATGAAACGATTTTACCCAAAACGCTCTTTAACATGGAATTTACAAAAGAACGGGTAATATAAAGTCATAAGTGAACCATATATGATATCATAACAATGAGTATGATTCTGAAATAAGTCAATGACATTATTTAAATCATTATACATGAGGTTCTGACACTTATGAAGCAAGTCGGACCTAAGGTAAGGGAAAATTTTGCAAATCTCATTTTTTTTATCCGAGATTGCTTATACGTAAGTATTTTCTAGGGTTGTTGTTATCATCCATGTCCATGTTTTATAAAAGTTCTTTTATGTATGTTTAATGTCCTCTTTACCCATTTTGACTTTTACTACATGGTATGTAAGGAATCTTTCTTTTGTTTACGTTACGAGGTACTTTTTGACTTTTTCGGTAAAAGTACGAGACGAATGTTTTTTAAATTATACTACACAAATGGATTTTTACGGTTTTATAAAGCCTTATTTTTATGAAGCCTCCTCCAAAACATTTCATGACTATTTTCAACAAAATCTTTTTATTTTAAAATTTCATGACATTTTGTAAAAAGTGAATGATTTAGAAGAAGAAAGGATATTTTCCTCAAGAATTCATTTCAAGTGTTTTATCAAAACCATTATCCATCTAAGATGACATTATTTCATATGTGTATGTTTCAAGTATAATGTATCTATTCTTTACATTGTTTCACTTTTCTTATGATGAAATTATATCCATTTGTTTTATATGGATTATGTTATGATGGAATGATGTTTATGAAACCCATTTTATTCTTTGGGTTATGATGAATGTTTTAAGTTTATTTTGTGGCACAAGTAAGAATGATTTCATTATGAGATGGGTGGGACCTATATCTCCCTCCAATGCATTGGGTAAATATTTATATCCCATGAGATAGACATGGTTGGAACAGAAAGTTAAACCGGTTCAGTAATACAGGACTGGAACGAGGAGTGAACACGATTCAGAAAGGGACTTTGTCCACTAAGATGGTCTTGGCAGAAATGCCTTGGGTACTATGGAAATCATATCATGTGCTTAATGTTTTCAACAATTACATGTTTTATTCCCATGCTATTTTATCATTCTTAATGTTTCTTTATGATACATTCCTTACATACTTCCATGTTTTATGTCATTTGTCATTCTTTTGATGATTAAACACTATGTTCATGTTTTTAAGTTCAAATGTATATAGTATGTTTTATTTTATCCATTATTACCCTTACTGAGCATTTGAGCTCACCCTTTTTAGGTTTTCATTTCCCCAGGATATATAGAAAGGTTTTAGGTAAGCAAAAAAGGGGAAGATCTTTATGGGAGATGTTGAAGATCTTTCACCACGATTAGAATATTTTATTCCGAGTTTCCAAAGACACTAAACTATTACGGTCCTTGTGTGTCTATTTTTGTTATGTATTAAGTATTCCAAAAAAGTAATTTAATGTCCATGTAAGTCAAGATATGGCTCTTTACATTTGGTATCAGAGGAAAGGTTTAGTCAACCTTTGGAAACTAGGATGCGAAAACATTAGTGAGATCCCTAGAGATATTTCTAAGGTATGTCTAGGGATGTCCCTAATGATAAGTATACGTGTAGGATATAGTCTTAGAACTACGGTAACAATCTTAGAATTTAACCTAAGATGTTAGATATTGATGGTACTCCCCCTTTACTATGTTGTTTTCCCTAGCATGATTTTTGCCTCTCACAGAATTCTCTTTGTGTTTTAGTCAATGGAGGGAACCAGAATGAATTTAGTTAACATTGAATCCAATGAAAAAATTGGTGACTATGAGCAACAAAATTTTTTAATGCCTAGAGAGATAGATATTGTGATTATGCCAAATCAGTCATCGCGATATATGATTAACAAGGTGAAATTTAGTGGTATTCCTAATTCATCAAATAAGAGGAAGATAGACTTTTATGCATGTTCTCATGTTGAGGAGAATAAAGAAAGGAAGATTGAGATTTCTAAAGAAGGGAAGATGAACCTTGAGGAATACCTCAAATGGAGGGACATATGTTATCTGTGTGGAGAAAAGGGACAAAGAGTGACAGAATGTTATGGAGTTCAATGTCTTATTTGTGGAGAACATGGGAATTACCCAACTCAATGCCCTGACCTAAAAAGTTACTTCTAAATCAAGGAAGGACTTATTCAAGGACAATCATTGAAGAGGATGGAATGAAGTGTTTATGTATTGGTATTCAAGAATAATGTTGTTGAGGTACTTTTATGGTGTATTAGAGTATTTTTGTATTTGTCTATTGTGGATTTAAATAATTTTATGGTACTGGTAACCATGAAAAGTGATTAAAATATTTTGGAAAGCAGATCATATGCGCATAATGAGGGGATAAGAAGACACTGAGATGTTTGATAGTATTCATGAGCTCTTTACTAATATAAGGAAAATGATATATCATGGTTTGAGTATATAGAATTTTTGGATTTTGGTATGTGGAAAGAGTTAACTTTTGACAACATTTATGTTTTCACTAAGGTTTAATGGGTATTAATTTTTCAATAGAATACATGATTAAGGTATTAACATGATTGGAATGTGACCAACAAGATATATGGGGGATAAATGATGGTATTCACATGCTTGGTTGACGACATTTCAAGTAATCTTTTTCTTTATACTATGATCTTGGACCGGAGTATTTTAGATAAGCCTAAAGATTGGAATGGATTATGTTAACCATATGTTAGTATTGTTTAAGCATAGAAATTTTTTTTTGATATTATTTATGTGATGTTATAGTAATGTAGTTTTAGAAATAGGACAACCTGCAGGACGGGCGACATCCCATCGCGTCGGACAATGCTGTGGGAATCGAACCCACAACCAAAGTGCGAATGGCCTTTATCACCTACCACTGGCCTACAGGAAGTCCCTGGTTAGTAGAAACTAGTTTTATTTTATTAAGAAGTATGATATATGAAGTATAAGTTCATTTTTGGAATCATATATGATTAATCTCACTATAGATGGACTTATATAAGCTTTGATAACTTTTCTAACCTTTTGTTTGAGACAGATGGAATGACCCATTATTATATCACATGATCTGCTAACACATCATGAATGACAAATTCAACTTCATTTATTTAAGATATGAAGTCTAAATTGTCCAAAGAACGACCAACGGGGATACTATACTAATATCACGAAAGTATTTCTTCTAATTCCAATTTCATCAACTTTACGGAAATGACCATGAAAACCAAAAATGTTGTCCTAGTGCTCTTATATCGGATAAATCAGATGGTACATTAGATCGTCACAAATTTATGGCTTTGTGATTGATGGATTTTTCATAGCCATGTTCTCTACCACTCTCTATAAGAACATGACGGTTAGATTTCTCATCCATACCCATATTTTCACCTATGTGCTCCTATGTAGAAACCCAGTGATCAGTTAATTTGGGTCACCATTACGGTTCATACTTTTGTTTTTAATGATTGGTTTTGGTATTCCTTTTATGATGTGGGTTTCTATTAAAGAAACTTTCGAGTAGTAAACCATTTATAACACCGACGAATTTTGAGGGCGAAATTCATTTTAAGGGGGGTAGAATGTTACACCCCGAGATTTTATGAAAAATATTCTTTTTAATTTCATTAATGACTTGTGTTGTATGCTACACCAAAAGGAGCTTGCACAACATGCATCCTTGACTTTCCTTACAATACACTCAATCTCATCCTTCCTCGATAGCGTGTGTAGTACGTAATACTAAGTTTCACTAAACAACGATATGCTATCAAAATATTATTAAAACTAGCTGTTATGAATAGTAATAACC
The DNA here is from genome assembly GCA_963277665.1 of Viscum album. Classification (NCBI taxonomy): domain Eukaryota; kingdom Viridiplantae; phylum Streptophyta; class Magnoliopsida; order Santalales; family Viscaceae; genus Viscum; species Viscum album. The sequence goes on along the minus strand of OY728161.1, from coordinate 1,325,329,944 downwards.
ACTTTTTGAAATTTTGTAAATTTTATTTTCAAAATGGACTTCATTTTTGGATTTGGAATATCGAAATTATATTAGGGTGAAATTTTGGTACTTTTCGGATAACTCTCATTTTCTGATGAATAGTGAAAATTACTAAATTTTAATTAAAAAAACCTTTTTAATCGAAATAATTAATAGTGATAAATTATTAATTTGAGTGGTTTTAAAGTATATTTAGAATATATTTTTACAATTTAATACAATGTTGGTTTTTTGATGTAATTTCACATTTAAACCAGATATAAACAAGTGTCAATCTTTTGATAGTTATTATCTCTTAAGAACACGCTATTTTTTTGACGATGGGAATTAATTTGTAAATGAATTAATGCAACATATATGATTTGAATTTGGTAAAATAGGCATCATTTTTGAGTTCATAATATCAAATATATCTTAGGCCTAATTTTTGTTATTTTTCTGGAAACTTTCATTTTTTGATGAATAGTGAAACCACTAAGTGGTATTTAAGAAAAATGAATTTTCATAAAACATAATTTTACAGCTTCTGTGAGTGTAATTTCAAAAATCTTAGAAACCCGGTTGATTTCAGTGAGTAAAATGTGATTCAATGAGATGAAAATCATTTCTGGTGAATAGTAACTTTTTACTTTTTTTACCACGGTTAAAAGTAAATATGGTAATTACGGGTAAATGTGATATTATTAATACACTAACACATGTCCTAATTCTATTGGATAAATTTAATTCGATCAAAAACAACCTTAGGAATAAAATATGACCATTTAGGCCCACTTGGATTAGATTAGGACATCTATTATTAATTTATTTAAGGAAGGGTTAAAATAGTTAAAATCAAAGTTTAATAAGTATATAATTTTTAATATAGGGTTATACATAAGATAAATTCGATTATAAATATTCATTAGAAATATAAAAAGAGTTTCTACATAGTTATATTTTATTTTTAATTTTTATACTTTAAATAAGTTAATTTATTTATGACACAAAGATGATGAAGTAATTACCTTATTTATAAAATATTGACATAATTGATGTTATAAATACCCAAATAAATATAATTTGAGACTTTTTTTGAATTACACTAATTTTATAGGTTAATATGACATGTTAGTATTGATTTAATTAACTTTTTTATAACTAATCAATCTGTTATGATTTTCACAAAAATCAATTACTAAATAGTGTCAAAATTGACATAAAATAGTTTTTAAAAACAAATATTATATTATTAATTGTTATTTTATTCCTAAAAATCTAATTATTGGAAAAATGACTTAGATATGGTTATATATATTAATAATAAACAACTTGGGGTTCGTTTTTCTGATTATAGTAAGTTTATTGACCTTATATTATAAGAACACAAGAAGACACGGTAAAAGTAAAATTATTTAACTTAATGTTAAATCAAAATGATAAGGTTAAAATTGGAACCTAAATTGTCTAAATTCTATTGGATGAGATTATTTCGACCCATCCCCACCGTATCTTCTAAATAAATCAATTTTGAGCTATTTAAATCCGAATTTCTCTTTATAATAAAATAATATTTTTAGTTATTCCAAAGGTGCCCCTCTCCTCCCTTATAAAAGGGAACCTCCTCCCTCTCTTCCTCACACCACTTTGAGACTTCACGCTCGGACAAACCCTACAAAATTCTCTTCTCCACTTCCCTAGAAACATCCTATAAGTTCTGGCCTTCCTCAAAGACCAATTTTAGTGCCCTAAAAGGAGATCTCAAAGAGGCGCTTCAAAAAAGAGGTAATGTCTGTTACCGATTCTTTCAACTTTATTTATTGTTCCACTTCTTCTTATTAGGTTTTTTCATTATGAAGTAATAACATCAGTATCACTCATATACTGATATTTTATTAGAAGTATGAAAAAACCCTATTTCACCATCTATCCATCCTACGGAAAACGAAGTCACCGCGCGTGCGTACGTACAGAATACTGTCTTCAAGCCGTGGTGTAATCTATTTTCCACCTCCACCAAACTTGGATAGGTATAATGGTGTAAATAATAAATATATGTGATTATTGTAAAGTGATATTGATTCTGAAATAGTATACATACACTCCAATACAATTCCACGATCATGAGAACGATATCATCGCTCGTGCGTACGTACGGACTATTGTCTCCATGACGCGATGAGATTCATTCTCCACGTTAACCATTCATGAATGATTATAAAGTATATATAATAAGTAATCATGAAATATATGACATAATAATGATACTGAATTTATGTGTATATATATTTATTTCATCTACTAAATTCCATTCAACTCAATAAGGAAACGAAAACAATGTTCATGCGTACGTACGGCCTACCGTCTCCATGAACGGTGTATTTCCTTCCATTTACTGATCTATTATATATATGTATATTCTGAATATATATTATATATAAATCATGTTTAATATTCTGGAATTAAGTTATCGTGATCTAATTAATCATATGAATAATTACAAGTCAAAACACGGACGACAAATGAAACGATTTTACCCAAAATGCTCTTTAACATGGAATTTACAAAAGAACGGGTAATATAAAGTCATAAGTGAACCATATATGATATCATAACAATGAGTATGATTCTAGAATAAGTCAATGACATTATTTAAATCATTATACAGGAGGTTCCGACACTTACGAAGCAAATCGGACCTAAGGTAAGGGAAAATTTTGCAAATCTCATTTTTTTATCTGAGATTGCTTATACGTAAGTATTTACTGGGGTTATTGTTATCATCCATGTCCATGTTGTATAAAAGTGTTTTTATGTATGTATAATGTCCTTTTTACCCATTTTGACTTTTACTACATGGTATGTAATGAATCTGTCTTTTGTTTACGTTATGAGGTACTTTTTGACTTTTCCGATAAAAGTACGTGAAGAATGTTTTTTTAACTTATACCGCACGAATGGATTTTTACGGTTTTATAAATCCTTATTTTTATGAAGCCTACTCCAAAATATTTCCTGACTATTTTCAACAAAATCTTTTTCTTTTAAAATTGCATGATATTTTGAAAAAAGAGACTGATTTAGAAGAAGAAAGGATATTTTCCTCAAGAATTTATTTCAAGTGTTTTATCAAAATCATTATCCATCTAAGATGACATTATTTCATATGTGTATGTTTCAAGTATAATTTATATATGATTTACATGGTTTCACTTTTCTTATGATGAAATGATATCCATTTGTTTTATATGGATTATGTTATGATGGATTGAGGTTTATGAAACCCATTTTATTCTTTGGGTTATGATGAATGTTTTATGATTATTTTGTGGCACAAGTAAGAATTATTTCATTATGAGATGGGTGGTACCTATATCTCCCTCCAATTCATTGGGTGAAGATTTATATCTCATGAGATAGAGAAGGCTGGAACGGAAAAGTTAAACCGGTTCAGTAATACAGGACTTGAACGAGGAGTGGACTCGATTTAGAAAGGGACTTTGTCCATTAAGATGGTCTTGGCAGCAATGCCTTGGCTACTATGGAAATCATATCATGTGCTTAATGTTTCCACAATTACATGTTTTATGCCAATTATATTTTATTATTCTTAATGTTTCTTTATGATCTATTCATTACGTACTTCCATGTTTTATGGCGTTGCTCAAGCTTTTGATGTTTAAACATTATGTTCATGTTTTTTAAGTTCAAATGTATATAGTATGTTTTATTTTATCCATGCTTACCCTTACTAATAATTTTAGCTCACCCTTTTTATGTTTTCTTTTTCCCATGATATATAGAAAGGTTTTACGTAAGCAAAAAAAGTGGAAGATCTTTATGGGAGATGTTGAAGATCTTTCACCACGATTAGAAGATTTTATTCCGAGTTTCCAAAGACACTAAACTATTACGGTCCTTGTGTGCCTATTTTTGCTATGTATTAAGTATTCCAAAAAAGTAATGTAATGTCCATGTACATCAAGATACGGCTCTTTACATAATTTACACCTACGAGCTAATCATCAATAAAATATATGCATAAATTTATGTAATAATGTAAACATTATAGTAAAAACACACATACCTCATATATATTTCTCACTATTTTTAAAAGTACATAATAAACTAAATATAAAATATATTTATTCAAATAAGAACTCAAAAAAAACCTCAGTACCTCCATAAAACTATCAGATATGTATTCATTATCTTACTAAAAACATATCACCTATATAGAGTGTTATCTAAAATTGAAATATAAGAGAAGTCACACACCAAGTTTTCCATATATGGTGCGAGCATATCTATATTAACAAATGTCTCATAAATATTAAATTTCACTATATATAACATATATATCTATAAAAAATCCAACAAATTTGTAGGACCATTATCATTAGGTGATTAGAATTATAAAAATAAACAACATTATCATTTATTTATGCCCTCATATTATTCTCCTAGATCTCCTTACACTTCTATGAAAGCATATAGTATCCTATGAATATATATAAAACAAAAGTGTTAGATATGATTGACTGTAAGTAAACAACCAAGATAAACATGTGAATGAGATAAATTAATATAAAATAGTATTAACATATACTCATATAATAGGATCATCATAAAATTTAACATGGAATCATGGAAGAAAATGTAATATAGAATAAGTATATGGTAATCATGAAAATAATCATAATGTTCCAAAAAAATGTAATTTCATCATAATAATTTATAGAACACCATCAATAAACCATTACATTATAAACAATTTTAATAACATCAGGTCCATTAACAAAATTTTCAAAAAAACTAACTATGCAATGTAATACATTATATTATTCTGATATATAAGGCATTACCGGATTAATTGGGGTCCCTATAAGTATATGAGAACAAATAATATCATAATATATTAATAATATGTGTTTCATATATAATTAAATCATAAAAAATACATAAGAATGTGAAAAATCCATGAGAAATAAATGGGATATATAATCATTCTCAGAGAATAACCAAAAAAATTATCATACTATTTACAATTAAATGATGGGATTCACATATTTTATATAATTATAATATAATGATCAATTCCAATTGATGAATATATTACTCAAGTGTAAGAAAACAAAAGAAAACTAAATTACGTAGGTATTGAAATTAGATCATTACAACTTATTTTGTAAAAAAACAAAATAAATTTTAAAATTCAATATGGTACATGGGTTCTATTTAAAAATATGAAGGGGTTACCAAAGTTGTAAAGGCACTCTCTAATTCATCATGGAAATCAATTTCAAAACTATGTTGGAGTGAATTTCCAATGGTATGGTAGTAGTACTATATATCTATAGTAGTGAAGCTATTATATCATGTACTATAGTGGGGTATTGGGGTATCTATACAACTCATCAATAATGGGATATTAAGAACACAATAATTTGGTTTTTGGTTTTTTGTCCAAAAGGACATTGATTATATCTTGTGATGTGTGTTCTTTGTTGGTAAATGAATTTTGAATGTTGGGAGTCCATTAATGGTTGATTGGTGGTGTAATAGATCATATGCTTTAGTGAGAAACTATAAATAGAACCCAAAAAGTCAATGTAGGAAATTGTGGTGCTATAGAACCAATGACATTGCCATGATGATTCCAAAGATAAGAGGTGGACCTATTATATTTTAGGTATTATTTTATTATTCATTTAGTCTATATAATATAAATTCCATTGTTCCACTAGTTTTGAGGTCATATGAAGGGTTCCCTCTTGACCTAGTTAAAAATATGTATTTTTCATAAATAAAATAATATATATTTGTAAATTTCATTCAAAACTAGAAATATATTGGATTATTTTTACTAAAAATAAAGATTATTTTTCCAAAAAAATAGATGATAAAAGTGTTTCAAATATTGATATCTGGAAAGGGATATGAATTTGGAATGTTTCCATTAATCATGTTGGTTTTTAATAAAATATTTTTATTAGTAATTGAGAAACATGTATATTCACCATAACGAAATTTTAAATAAACTTTGTATATATTGAGGGAATATATATATATATATATATATATATATATATGTAATATGAGTAATATAAAAATATTAGGGATAGTGTGATAAAGAGCGACTGGGATAGATAACATAACCCCAATGAAATATGATATTATTTTGAGTTCCCCTACCATGAATCCCGACTTGACTTACTATATGAATCTATCCACAAGAATAATTAAATTAAATTTATTAACTACAAAATATGGTACCTGATTTTTATTTAATTATTATTATTATAAATTTATTTTTAGATATGGTTATATTATTTATTTATATGTTTAATCTTAGGTATCCTACAGACTTTAGTTTTCATGCTTACATATACACAATGATGTATTTGTAATGTTAAATTTTTGTTTTCTAAGTGTCCACAACACCAACTATCTAATGATGGGTAATTAATAACTCCTTATTAGTTTAATTGGATAAAAATTTACAAAAATATTTTCCATATAAAAATCTATTTTTTCTGTATAAATGATTTAATGTATTAATATTATCAATAAGACCATTTTAATATCCATTATTACTTAAATTTTTTTTATTTATAATAATATAATTTAAATGATATAACATAGGAATAATCATGTAATGTAATTATATTTTTTAAAAAATTCACTGTAAAATAATTTATTTCAACATTCCATGAATATAGTAACAATTTTTTTTAAAAATAACATAATTTTATACGGTCATAACATTTATGAATTGTTCATTGTTAATAAAAAACCATTATGTTTGTTAAAGGAAAGTGAAATTAGAATTACAATATCCTAAATTAAATTATAATATGAATTCAAACATAGTTATATGCTTTTTTAGTAAGGGAAGTAAAAATATTTAAATATAAATAAATGAATATGATTCAAAGCTATTAGAAACTATTTTGTATAAATCATTTACTATGAGACTTAGGCCACAAAAGGGAGGCCTTAAAATTAGAGTGAAACCACTACAACATGACTATTGGGGAGAATACAACACCTTGAAGTATGATCCTCTTGAAAAATGGGCTGATCATATAAAATTATTGATAAAATATCAAAAGGAACTCTATCTTGGAATATAGAAACCATTTGGCCCAAATTTGAAAAAAAAACATTTATTCTCTACTCCACATCACATCAACCCTTTAAAAAGTTAATTCATTAGGCCTAATCATTTTCTAGAACTTAAGGTCATAAATTTTGCACACATCCTAAGGGGCCCAGGCATAGTGTGATTTTGAACTCAATAGACCACCAATAATAACTTTTTGTATTATATCAATATTTTTATCAATGTTTCTAAAACATATTTAAATAAAACATATGAACATATCACATATCTTTCTATGTTTTTACGTAATTTTCATAATGAAGCATTTAACTACTTCACCAACACTAGATTGAAATAATCCACCCATACACATTCATTCTATAAGAACCCATAGTTCACCATATATTTTCGTAACACATGATGATACATCAAAAATTACACTTTCATTACTTTTCAGTTAAAAATGGTGTCCCATCGAAATTTCCATAATATTCTATAGGCACATTAGACTTCCATAATTTAAATCATCATTTTCTCAGCATCCCAATGTATCAAGGAATAGGGATATAGATCATTCCGTAGTCTTGGAAAACAAGCCATAATAATATAAAAAGAATCTTCCCCAAACCAATGGAGTCCCACCATCCACCATGGATTCCTACATAGAGATCCTCCTCCATAATAGATAGTCATAATCATCCTTTATGTGAAAATGTATACAAAGGTATCCCCCACATTGAACAATCAAGAAAACCTCATTGGGACCTTATTTTCTGTGCACAAGACCCCAATGGATTTTTTGGTCAAAAATGATGAGGGGAAATTCACCAACAACCTATAAAAGACATTCGATGAATCTTTTTCACCACATGTGAACAACATCAGTAAATTGTGGCACTAGGAACCACAAACCACCTCAAACCAATGATCCATATCACCCTAATTCTAGTGACTATCATCACAAAATTTCTTAGGGGTTATTCCAAAAACATTCACATGGAATGGAAATTTCCATAAGTACCATTTAATTACATTAAAAAACATACACATCATGCTAGACTAGTTCAACTCTTTGATTCATGACATTCATTCCCTTCAAGTATAAATCATCATTAAATAAAAATGATATTTCCAACTGTAATTTTCCAATGATAATAGAAAAATAAAAACAATTAATTAATTTTCCCACCCAAACTACTCCACTCACACCTATGTACTTTGCATTAGATAGAACACATATTAACTAACAATAATCTAGGCACCACCTACCATATACATGTACACGTCAACTCATTAGAAAAATTACTATTATTATTTCCAAAATGAGAGAAAAAATAAATCTAGACCCACACTATGGAAATTGGGAAAATTAGGTATAATGAAAATAACATTCCAAATGGAAAGAGAAAAGAACATATAATGAAAGAGGGATGATATCCTTATCTCTCTTTATCCAATTACAAAAATGATGCTCGAATAAAAGCCTTAAAAGAGGATATTCAATGAAACCTAGTTTTTTTATGAATAGATATATATAGATTGTGGGGATTCGAGTGAACAATAGAATAAAATTAAGACTCAAGGGTTGAGAGAATGTACGGTAATAATCACAATTTCATTATATTTAATGGTTTACATGGTTTGGACATATTATTATTCTAAATTTTCACTAATAGTATGGTGCTACAGTCCTAAGGGTAACCCCCCTCACATGGCTAGGCTAAACGTTTACCATACCATACACAACCCGTTCACTCCTCTCTTAAATTTACCATAGGTTCCTCACGTGGAAATGCATCCCTAGGTGCATGGTTTCTCAATCCATTTCTATTAAAAATAGGCCACATGATTTTGGCCACCTAGTTATCCATTTTTATGCACCAAGTTATCTTTTCCCTAATGATGTGGTTTCAATGATTGAAACCCTTGAAATTAAAAAAACCCATAACACAAAAACCGGGCCTTTACTGATATCTAAAAAACTCACATTAAAATGATTTATCTCTTTAAATAATATTTCAAAACTCAAATTGAATGTTAGACTATCAAGAATCTAGAATATCATATTCCATAATAGATTATCATCCTTATCAATAACATGTGATGATAATACCTCCCCACCTTAAAATAGTTCCCCATTGAGCTATTAGGTCATATTATGAGATGATACCCAATATACCCATTACATAACCATCACCCCTAACAACCTTGGTCACTCACTAATAATTAATTCCTCTTATGGAACACCTCTACTAAGGAATAAACAACCACATTACTTTCTGAAGAGTTTGTTTGATCATCCCTAGTGTACCACCCAGAATGAAATTTGGACACACATTTCCTAATATGATATACGATCATTCATTTATCTAACTAGATTCTCATGCCTTAGTCTCATCAAAAAATGACACCCATAAGGTCTTATATTGTAACTGATTCATGAATGACCCTAATCACACAAGATTCTCAATGTAAACCACATTATAAATGGATCCCATATTATTCAAGTAATTCCAAAACATCTTATAGTGTTCATGAATTTATTTAATGTTCACATATTATCTAGCTTCAAAGAAATTCATCCACCATAAATGTACCTCACAAAAACATTTCTACCATGAAAAGAACAAAAGGAAACATGAAAAAACTCATGGTGTAACTCTAACAATTATAATATCCCAATTCATCTCTAGAATATTGAAATCTACCCCTTGAATTTGGATTAAGGCCCAATTTAGATATTCCCAAAATCCTTATTGAGATGTACACACTACCATCCAATAAATGCACAAATACATATCCCTCTAACTGACATGGATTACGTGTGTATTTTTTTCTTAGATATGAAATCATGTTACTACTCCTCACCATACCTCAGATCCCTATGCCTTACCCGGTACCTTATTCAAAAATTCACGGGAAGTATTCCATCATAACATATCCAAATTTCACATAAGACCAAACACAAAACATTCATTTAATGTCCATTGGAAATGAGTCCTATTGTAACATGGATACCCACATTCGAATCTCACTGTTGAAAATCCTCTCATTGGTGGCTTTCCCAAGTCTGTTGCCTGACTGCCCTGTTAAGACACCTCAAATCCTGGCTTCCTAAGTCTGAAATCACCAATGTCTACCTCACTTAAAACACTCCACTCAAAGGAATATTTCTGGTCTGTCAATATTCCCTTATCTATCAACTCTTCATTCACCGCCTACAATAATGAAGAAAACAAGAAGATTCTCCCAAAAACCTAGATTTGAATCTAAAAGCAATAATCGAATAATCTCGCCCTAGCTATGCCATCCCCAAACATAGAGGTTGAAAAACAGGACATGTCTATGAACTTCCTAGCATAGTCAATGGGTGACATATCTACCACCTACAAGTTCTTCAACTCATGATATTGGTATTCCCTCAATGTCTGTGGGAATAAGTTCTTGATGAACCGGGATTCATTTTCCATCTAATCCAATCAATAATTACTTCATGTATATAACAATACATCCCACCAATACTTCACTAACCCCCTTTTCTTATACACTATTAGCTTCAACCTCTACCCTATAGGTGTCTCGATAGAGTTAAATATAGTTTCAACATACTCTATCATGTGCAATACTACATTAGGTCCACTCCCACCCATAGGGGGGGGGGGTTAAATTATCAGATCTCAAATTTCATGTAAGAAATTGATGGATCAGCTCCCTGAGATCCCTAGTGAATACATTTTATGACTCACAATAAGATATCCATGAGCTTCTCATCTATCCCTATACCAAACATAGATATTTAATACGGTATCCTACCTACCCTATTACCTCTACCTATGGCTCATACTCACACCAGACCATAGGGACATCATCAAGTGCATGCTCTGGTGGCACCACATTTACAACATCGTGACACTCTTCTAGACCCCATCTAGGATTCATCACACTAAGTACCAAAATCCATAATCAATATCAATAACAATCCAGATATAAAATATAGGGAAAGGTGTAATAGGTAGCACACCTCACAACCCATACACATCACTACCACACCCATATAACACATAATATAACAACATGGACCCTTGAATACATATATCAATGTCAGGAAGAACACACCAATCATACAAAAAATCACCTATCAAGGATGGTTGAGTGGAACACTACCATGAGTCTTTAGAAGAAAACACTATTTAGCGCATTTTTTTAATTTTATACACCTCACCCCATTACTTTATTCCTTTATACCCTTATCAGTGTGAGGATCCACATATACTATATAGAGATAGGGTCATATTTATATATCCTAAGGAGGCAAATTTCGAGGCTAGCTTAGTAGAATGAAACCAAGTGACTATGTAGGAAATAAATAGATTATCCTTTTGAGAAAACATTATAAACCAAAATCCCTTTCCCATATTACGTGTTATAATATAGTTTATATAGGAAAATACGTATGTCTTGTGATACTTTCCATATTTATGCATGAATTCTATTTATTTTCCATTATAGTAAAAGGGATAAAATATCATAACCTATTACATCACATCCATGTATCTCACTTAATGGTGTAAAATAAATAAATGGATAACTTCTAAGGATGAGTATATGTTTCTCCACTATTGGGAACATTGTTTATCCCCAATGTGAGGGGATATAAGAACCCACACAAGATCAAATCATGAAGCTCTGTGAAGATCCTAATCTATTGTTTACCCAATACCAAGTGGCATAATGTCTATAAATACTTCCTTTAATACCACTTTGTAAACAACAAATTTTTTTCACTATTAACTGACCTTGACCCTGTGATACCAATTTTATAACCAAGGAGGCACGTGACCTATTCATCTGGACTGAGGGTTGTTGGGCCTTAGGCACAACTACCTGTATTTCAATGGAATTAAACATGGATAGAGGTAATAATTGGTCATAATATGGTGGTTGTAACCTATTATAATAATAATACTACTAATAATAAGAGTCATAACAATCCATGTTTTAGAAATAATAAACAAAACTCATTGCAAAACATATAACAACACTGAAATGAATAGGCCAAAAGTAACATCTATACATACCTGATAAAGTATACACATGTCCTGATAGTCATAAAAAAACCAGAAAGATCACATGTGGGTTGATTGTATAAAAAAAATTCAAAAGATCAAGGGTAACCCCAAATCCTCATAGGGGAACCACATGGTACATTTTCTAAAAAACTATATATTCTGTGTACCTCAACACATCTGATATCACTATGTTCTGGTCCAAGAGTGTAATCGTTCTCCTATAGTCAAGGACACAAAGTCTTAAATGTTTATAGGGGAACACGTAAGGTGTGAGTATGAACTCAATGGGCCAAAAATAATGTACATCTATTACATATATATTTATATCACTTTATGAAAAACATAAATAAATTTCCCTTATGATCATGTCACATAACTAATAATACAAGTTCTCAACATTTTCATGGGAGAATTTAACTACTCCATCCAACATGGGATTACAATGATGCATCAATAGTTGGTTTTTCCTAGGTGAAAACATGGTTCTCCATAAAATATTATATGGAACAACACCGTACTCCAAATGGTTGAACTTTCTTAATCTATCAATTTAAACTCAAATCCAATTGCCACACCCATAATATAATATTGGTCCATTAGACATCCAACATTTAAATCATGATTGGATATGTTGACCAATTTCACAAAGAATGGAGGTATTTTTCATTATATAATCATTAAAAATTATATAGAACATCACTACAAGAATAAATACCTTAATAAAGGTCTTCTACCTTCTACAATGGACTTTATTGAAGATCACATCCTCCATAACAGATAGTCATCACCATCCCCATTGCCACTATGACTATTAAGGCATCCCCCAACAACGAGTGGTTAAAACCACCCAAATAGACACTAATTATATATATAGATGACCCCAATATAGCTGTAGACTATCAATGGTGACTGAAAATTCACCAACAACATAGGTCACTACTCTAGAGAATCTCTATTGCCCCATGCGAACCATATCTTCCAATAGCGGCACACACCACTGCCAACCACCTCATCCCCAAGATCCATGTTTCCTCAAATCATGTGAAAATTGCCTCCCAATATCTCATAATAAATTACGAACATGTTATTATGGAATAAAAATATCCATTGGTACAATATAATTAAATTACAAAATTGGAAAATCATGGATGAATAACATGAAAACGTGGATTCAAATGAGTTACTCCCATTAAGTCTTAGACATATTTAATTCGTCACGAGATTTCACTTTAGAATGTAAAAATACTTATTGAAAATATAATAAATATTAAACGGTCACAACTAGACCACCCCACTCGAGCCTATATAATATACATTCCAGAGCACACATATTAATATAGAGAAATCTTGTATCCACATACATTATACCCCTAAAGGTCCACTTATCATTGAATGGACTTTGATTCAAGAAGAAATGAGATAAAATGATAATATATAAAAACAACCTCTAAATAGATAATATTAGATTACATGAAATGATAATTTCAAATAGAAAGAGAAAATAAGAAATGAAGAAAGACGACTAGTAGCCTTACCTCTAGCTATCTAATGAGATGAGAAAGGCTTGAATTGTTGCCTAAATGAATGAGATTCAAAATAAACTATAAGAATAGTTGGATAAATACATGGATTAAGAGGAACTATTCTAATGGGAGAAGAAAAATAAGGTTCATGGGTTAAAATTATAGAGGGAAGAATAATAATTTCATCAATTTTAAAGGGCATCCTGATTTCAACACAATGTTTTGAAAACAATGAACCAACCATGATGTTACACTATAATAATGGTTAACTAGAATAACTATCTAGGTCAGTCATTTACCAAAATATGCACCACTGATATAGTCACCCATAAGATTTATTGTAGGTGCCTCATAGAGCTATGTTCCCTAATGTCCACAGTTTATCAAATCATGTACTCATATAAATGGGCCAATTTGTTTGGGTCACACTATTAGTAGTAACCATGCACCAACCATGGACCGAGTGACGTGTCTCCCAATGTTTATTTTTTGAAGTCCAGCACCACCAAAATAAAAAAAACCAAATACAATTATCGGGACATAAACCCTATCCATAAAGAACACATTCACATATTATAACACTTATAATTAAATTCAGAATCTCAAATTGAATGTTGGCCCTACAAAAAATAATTGTTCAATTTCCTTAGAATTTTTCAGCCATCTCAAAAGTCTGGGATGTTTAATACAAGAGACAAAAAATTTTATATAATCAATGATTTAATAATATTAATGTTTGAGGAGATATGTGATGTCGATGAGTAGTATTTATTTGATTAGAAGTGGGATTTCAGGAATTAAACATATAAAAATTTATTATTTTCCCCATGAATATCAAAAATAATAATTATTGTATCAATTTATATGAATTTTTATATTTGGGGATTGGATTATGTTTTCTTACATAATCCATTAATAAATTTATGATTCCATTAACTTTTAAAGTTAATTTTTATATTTTATAGTATTTTAATATTGAACATCCTATTTTTCTATTTATTAAAATAAAAAATAATCACTTAAATAATTTTTAATTACTTATTATAATAATTAAAAAATTTTAAAAACATAAATTAAGATTTATTGAATTTAAACATTTACATTATGAACTAAAAATAATTTTTTAATAAATTCTATGATATTCATTTTGATAAAAATGAACCCAGATATTTAAATATCATTGAATTGATTGAGTAATTAGTTTACATTTTTTAGGGTAAATATATTTATATATTTATATAATTATATTCATTATTTTTATATTAGAGACATCATTTATGGAAATAGTTATTTTAATTTTCTAGTGGCCATGTTACTACTCTATTTATCCTATTATTATTCAATTGTATATATTTACAATAGTCTTCTCGGCCAATTACAATGTTAATAATGGACATATAATCATTATAAATAGGTCCTATTTAATTTATTCATCATTAACTATGTTTTACTCAAGAGGTTGTATTCCTTTAATTTATAAAATGATTATTTTTTTCTTAATGCTTTTTTATTTTATATATTTTTTTATATAAGTGATAAATTTAGGATACATATTCATAGTATAATTTCAAATTCTATATTTTACATATTTTTTTAATCCCATTTTAATATTTTCAACATTATGAAGTTTATTTACACATTGTATATATAATATTTTATATTAATGTAAAAAAAGCGTTCATTTAGTTTGTAGGATGCAAATTATTATTACGGAACATATGAATTGTGAAGGAAATTTCATATAAAAATATTGTGGTTGTCACATTATTCTTCACATAAGAAAATTCAAACCCAAAAATGAAATTAATCACTAAAATTAAAATAATGTGGGTATTTATTTTACATTTCATTCTTAGGATCCAAATTTTCCTCTTAATCTACGTCTTTTTTCTAATATGCATTGAAAAGGTTCGTTTTTTTCATTGCTTCATTTCTCTATAATTCAAGATCATCCTAGGATATTTCTAAAAAAAGGTCACACTCTAATTCTAACTCATCTAGATTTGTTAGATGTGATAGATCTTTTATGAAATTTTTCAAGAAGTATACATGGATGGAAAAATATATTTTGGATAATATTGGTGTTGATTACAATCAATATTATAAATTTCATATGTGACAAAGTATCTCAATTTGGTAAACATATTTGGAGCTTAACATTCCCTTCATCCAAAATCTCAAGACTCCCTTCCTTGTAGGAATATATAATTACACTTTATCTCAAACCACACTCTATATGTATCATAAATTAATTTGAATATATATATTTTAAATACCATTAATTGATCATATATTTTATTGAATAACTTATAGTATCTATGTTCTCTCTTTTATTACTCATTGACCAAAAAGATTCCTTAATAAAATTATTCCTAGAAATAGGGGTTTATATATTTCATCCCATTAAGGGATTATTATAGATCCATCTAAAATAATGAGGGAAATCTATTTTTTAATAGAAATTGAATCGTGGTAGATATTAATCTGAATATCCTTTAATATTCAAATAAATCTATCTCTACATGTCTCAAGAGTTTTAATGGTAATTTCTAAATTACCATCAATCTGAGGATGGTTTTGTGTATTATAGATTATTTATTTTCCCTATTAATGTTTAATAGTCATATAGAACATATAGGTAAACCTCATGTCAGGATTATAGTTGATTGATAATAATGGTATATATATCCTCAATAATTTTCTTGGTGTGTAACATTATAATTTAATTGCATGAGGAGTCTCATCAAATGGTGATGAACTGAGCAGTCTTTGTAAGATGATTTACTAAAAATCATATTGAAATATTTCATTTAAATTTATTCGTACAAACCATGAATTATTCCATGTTAATTTTCGAACATTTAAATGTTAGAGTGAGTATTCATTGAACTAATCACTCAAACATTTATCATTTTTCCTTAAATTGTTCAAATTCAACGAAGATTTATGTATATTAAAAAATATTATTACATAAATATTATTATAGGATGTGTTGTTAGAGATCCCAAGATATATTTTTCCTCATTAGGGGATAATGAATGTGGAGCTATGAGAATTACTTAATATTTTTTCTATATATACTATGTTAAACATAATTTTGTTTCCAATATCACAAATCCATCTTTACTAATGTATAATTATATCATAATAACCACAACATTTTCATTATGATTTTTCCCATTAAATCATCACTTTTATCTCCCTATTCATTAATAGGAGGATGATATTGAAAAATAATTTGGGTGATGTAGGATTTGGTTTATCCCAATATGATACACATTAATATTTTTGGAATATATAAAAATATTGGACCCTTTTTAGCTATAATTTTAAAGTAGTTTCAATATATTATATATTTTTTAATTTGTTTTCTTTATTTTTTATTATAATAAATAAATAATTTGAGTATTTATAGAATTTGATCATCTATGGAAATTTTTCAGGAACATGGTGAGAAACATATATGTGAATATTTACATAATAATTTTATAATTATTATATATGATCCACATCTCTCCATATGAATAATGTATAAAAATAATCCTTAAAATATCACTACATCAATATCAAAATCTAATTTTGGATACTTTTTCTCATGAGACATCATCTATGTTGTTGTATAATTAATAAATTTACCATTTTTTATGTGTACATGACCCAATTCGTCAATTTATCCAAAAATTTTATCAAAAAATACTATCCAACATTAGTGTTGTTTGATAAGTTGTGTTTGGATTAACCATATATTCTTCTTCTTAAATATGTATTTGAATTAATAAATCCAAACACACTTTTATCCTTCTTTGAGTTATCATGTTATTGGGACTTAAAATTGTGATAAATTTCTCATAAACACTTGATAGTTCCATGTATATACATTAAAAATATAGAAATCCATTATTGATATTGGACTAGGGAATTTTTGTATTGCATGTTTCATTATTATATCAAAATATATATTCTTTACATTTCTATGATTGCCATAAATGATACATTATCTTCAAAAAATAATGATTTTATTATACATTTTATATAACCTCTACATTAATATTCTTTTGTTATAATGCTCAAATTATATGAATATTATTCCTTGATTATGAAGTCTATATGAATATAAAAAAAAACCTTTACAAATTTACTACGGTTGAATCTGAATACTATATTCGTGAATCCCATAATAATTTCTAGACATTTAGTGAGTCTTAATGTAATTACTTTAAAATATTAAATATTATATATTGTATGAAATTAAGTCTCTTGAATATCATTCTTCATAACAATTATATGATGATATCCTAATTGAAGGTCCATCTTTGATAAGTAGTGATACCCATTTAATTGGTTGAAATATTCATCAATTCAGGGAATATTTTACAAGTTCTTTTTCATGATTTTTTATTTACATTATAATAAATATTCAAATTATTGACTATATTTCTTCTTGTCATATAGAAATATAGAATTCCCTAAGGAATAAAAGGGAATTTAAATCACATTCTCAAGTTATCCTATAGTTTATTCTCAAACTATTATAGTTAAATGAGTGACATAAAATACACACTATTAGATATTGATAGATATGTAAGTATAATTTTAATTCATAACATTTCCTCCTGATTTGAAAAGAGATTATGAATCTATTAGGTGAAATAAAGAAAATATTTCCTTATATTGGAAATTTCTTTTGGCAGAATATATTCCAAATTTATTAGTCATTTGATATAGATATACTATCTCATAAGGAATAAATAATTATTATTTATAAAGAGTTTACAAATTTGAATGAATATTTTACATTTTATTATATTTAATATGATAATTTTTTGTGATGTAGAAACGTATTTATCTCCCTTTATTGATGATAATAGATAAATATATATATAAGGATGACTAGTAGACTACCAATATTTCACAAAAATATACTGAAGGGATTATAATAATATTTTATTGGGTATTCATGAAATTTTTTTTGATGATGAGTTATATACATGATATGATTACATTGTACAACTTGTTATACTAATTGAGCACTCATCCTCCTTGTCTTGAGTTTTTTGATGAAAAATTATAATAAACAAGAATGATATAAATGAATATTTAGATATAGGATTAAAAAGGTCATTTACTGTTCCCAAATAAATAACTTGTGTACCTTTCACTGCTTTATTTTCATGATCCACCACAACCATGGAGATAACATATCCTCTTCCATTATTCCATGTATTTATAGGTTTTTGTTATTCTATTTTCCACTACAATATGTGATATGGAGATATTATATTCATTGTGTTCATGTTATTTATAGTTGTAAAATTGTCCAATGGAGGGGGGGGGGGGTTGAAGAAACATCCCTTATACTATCATATTGACAATATTATTAAAATACCACAAAAAATCTTTAATTTTATATCCTTAATTACCATACATAATGCATTTCTATGTTTCATTTAGGTTTTATATTATATGATTATCCACAATCTATTATCAAATGAGAAGTTGAATATTCATTTCTTCATTAAACTTATTTTTGAAATCCATTATTGAAATCCATACTTCTCTTATAATCTTGTATCCTATAGGGCTATTGACATTCACCGATCACAATGTAAATATAAATGGTACATCTATATATATTTTTCTATCCATAAGTGATTATAATCACGATTTATTTTCAATGATTACACATTAATACACAAAAGGAGTGGGGAATATGTTATTTAGGGTTAATGAAAAATCCAATGGAATTACTTACATTAATTGTGATGAAATATTCATATGAACAAATTTATTAGTTCATTAAATTCATATGTCAATAAAGTTATATATTTATTTTAGTATTAAGAGTGAATGGAAAATATTTATAAATTTTTTTCACAAAATCATCATATTCCACAGAAGAAATATCTTCCTCGAGGATAAAATTTATGACCAATATACACAATAGTAAAAATCTCATGATTTTTGATATATAACCAAATTTACATTATGTTTTAAATATAACTTAATTTAAGAAAAATATTCTTATCAAATTAATCCAATAATATATGACTAATGGTTAACAATATCCACAAAAATATGATGTAATTATTATCAAAATGGAGTCAACTATAAATTATTTTCTTAGAGAATTTTGGATTCTGTACATTTTTTGAATTATTATTCAAATCACGAGTCATCTTCGGGGGTACCATGATGATGTTCTCAACTCCTAATCCCATTATATTGTTCATCTTATTTTGGTAGTCATTATTGAAAAATTGTCATAAGATATTTTGAAATCACGGATTGGTGTTTGGATGGTGAGAAGATTCCGAGTCAGTGATTTATATTATTTTTAGTTTTACTTTACCATACATACATAAATATATATTTAAGGGATATAAAATCACCACTAAACACAGAAAAACAATTTGATTATTATATTAGCATGGTCCACCTTTCAAAATAAAATTATAATGCATAGCATTCTCTGCTATAACCGCCCAACACAGATTGAAAATTTGTGTCGAATTAAAACAAATATTTCATGTGAAACTACCGAATTGATTGAAGCTACTGACCATCAGTGATTTTATGAAACATTCATTAGATATATTATTTCCACAATATCATAGTGATCATTAACAATAAATAAATGAAATACATTTACAGCAATGTGTGTCGAATAAATTATGACATCCAATATCACACATGATATTGTCATGAACATACACACAGATCACCCATAAATATGGTCACAAATAAGAAATTAAAAAAACAACAATATTATCACAAGTTGTACTGCCATATTTGGGCTTCATCACAATCTCCATTTCCTATGTGATAGACTTACTAAACCCATTACACAATATATTCTATAATATTAAAGAGGACATATCAACTATATACACCCCACAAATCCTATACATGGTGTGAGTATATATCATATTGGGGTGTCTTCATGAACCCATAATATACATCATCGTTTACATGTGTACTAATGAGAAATAAATAAAAAAAATTAACAAAATCATCTAATATGTGTGTTTTCTAGTCTTACATGTTCCTCAATAATATATATAGGAATCATAGGCCACCATACACTAATCAATCCACCACGAAGACTTACTATACTTAATTTGACACCATATAGAATATGTTCATATCATTCCCCCCATATAGGCATATAAATGAGGACTCATGGTAGGGAATTGTCTAAGTTCAAAGTACTACTCCTTCAGAGTAGTGCCATATACCATAAATCAAAAGCAACCCATCATAATTTGAATGTTTCACATATAAGGATTGACCTATACATTCCCACTTAATGTAGGTTCTATCCACATAGAATCTGGATTACCACACCGTACCATCCTCTATATCACTCATGGTGGTCCCATTATCCGATACAACATGTGATATAATACTAGAATCCTTATCTTATAGAGGTCGAATCTCTGATCCATAAGTAGGTCACATCTTATAAGTCACATCAATCATGGTAGTCTAACTGCTACCACCCCACTCATTTTAAATCCTGACCATCCCATATCGCTTATATAGATTCTAGACAGTCACAATATTTAATATATCACGTATGGTCACCAAAAACCTCATATATAAAAAATTTTAAATCTCACTCAATGTCATCCAACCAATGGTCGCTCAGTCATTGTGGTCTAGAAACCATGACCCTTAATCTAAAATCTAAATTTGTGAAAAAAAATTGGAAAAAACATTACATTCAAACAATAACACACATGGATGATAGATCGAAAACAATATCACTAAATCACCCAAAAAATACTATACCTTATCTTACCTCCCACATTTTAACACGTCTTATCTCATCCTCCAAGGAATAAGATGTGGTACTCAAGAAAATTACTACCTATTGATACCAATCTCTCCATCACCTTAGAGGGACTTCACAACCTATCACCCAGTTATGACGTAGCCTCCTTTGGTAGTGTCTAATTTCAAACTAAAACCCCCTTTTTCATCTGAATTACAAGTCCCTAATCAATTCCAAAAACCTAAGCTACTGTATTGTCTATCATATCCCAAGGGATAACCCTCGACCCATCAGGGAGGAAAAGCCTCTCCACTATAATATAAATGGTACCAAAGGACATACCATGCTCTAAGAACACACCATGACCCATACATAACTTAATAAGAGAGTTCCTTATCACTAGTAAGATTTAAATCCATGTCTATAATAATCAATCATCCCTAATCCACTAATGTATACCCACCAGACCCAGAGAAACCATATTTGTCTACCTAAAACGTAGCACATTCCGTCCTAGCCTCTTTAAGAAGCATTTTATTAGAATTATAAAACCCTTTTCATCTGATTTCTTTACAGTAGTTCAATTCAATCATCCTAAACTAGGTATATGTGTCTCATCTACCAAGGAATATCCTTCATCCCATCACGAAGGGAAACCATCTCTACCAATATACCAAAAGACATTCCCTCCTCTTAAGAACATACTGTAACCCATCTATACCCTTAGAAGTGAGTTCTGTATCCCTAGTGAGATGTAAAACCATGTCTCCCATCATCACTCATCCCCAATCCCATCATATATATCACATATACCATGGGAAACCATTTTGTCTACCTAAAATACTGCTCATTAACTATAACCTAATAAAGTAATCTTTCCAGCTCAATCAAAATCATCACCCCTTGGTGGTATATTGATTAGGATAACTAGATTAAATAAGTGATTATAATGACTTACTATAAGAATAAGTTATGAAATAACCTATATCATCTACCAATGGAACCTTTATTACCTAAACATTCAACCTGAACCCCATGAAATATATAGAAAATCACACCCATGAATAATCCAATATATTTAATATTCATAGAGGGTACACCTATAACAATAATAGTGTTAACCCATTCCCATGGTAATTTAAACCTCATTAAATCCTCTCAAACCTCATGAGTCTGTATCTCATGTAACATGTCAGAAATAATGAATTATAATGATTTATAATTAATTGACCCAAATAAATGAAATAGGCATAATCTTATAAATAATAATATACACCGTTTTCCCACTAATCATACTTCTGAGTTCATACAGTCAACCACATAGGATCATATCTATTAACCATGCATGAAATAACCATCTAAATTAGGTTATTTCACCATGATTCAAAAAAATTATCATGAAAATCCTAAACCAAATCGAACAAAAATTCAAATGACTAGAAACAATAATCACGAGTGGATGAGTATGTGGTTAACATCACTCAGATTCTCTATATAAATGCAGAAAATGTCACCCAATATCACATGGGATAAAAGGAGTGTATTGAAGGGGGAAAGATTACTAATGGTCTAATCAGGAAAGCCAATGATCATTAAAAACATTTCTTGGTTGATATTGAAAAGAATGATTTTCCCCTGCAAAAAATTGCAGACATGAGCAATTCATGATGCAAATAGGGGTTTCACAAAATAAATAACACCACCAAATGAAAAATTAATGATTAAAAAAGAGGATAATTGAATGAATCAGTATCATAGAAAGGATATATAAAAACCACTCTAAATCAGGAAATTATTCCTGTAATTCGGTTCTATTATTTGTGTAAAGACCACTAGCTAGAGGGGGATCTAACAGTTATGCTTTATTATTGAAATTAACAACGTGGTTAATTATAAAATCCTCTAATAACTCCTTGAAAATTTTTTATGGATAGTTTTACCTACAGAGATTCTTCCCCAAGCATTGTAACCACTCTCTGAGCCTTGTTATTCATTAGAAAAAAAATCATAAAATGGAATCCAAACACTCAGATTCCCAATTCCACCCACATTTCATGGAACTGCCCTACTATATACGAAAAAACTCATAATAAATATCAATATAAATACATAATAATATATTAAAATTAAATACATATTTCACTAAGTATTTATGACTTATTAGTATCAATATGATTGTTTATACATGTTGGGAATACCCTTATAGTCATGACATAATCCCCCAATAGTGTTTGAGTGATTCCCCCAAAAATACATTGATAAATGATTTTATATCAAAAAAATGAATTTATTTGAATGAACTAGACGTCCTATAATATCTTGAAAATTTTTAAAATTTTACTATTTTCAATGATGTACAAAATACGCATCACATAGCATAAACGATCAGTGAAAAATAATTATTTAAATTTGATTGGTATAAGTTAGCTATTAAATTTTTTGGTAAGAACATGATTAGAAAATAAATTGAATATATTTAAATTTCATAATGAATAAAAATTTATTCATTAATAATAACAAATTAGAACTCAATTAAAATTAAAGTTATTTTATTCTTCAAAATTATGATTTTTTTAAAAAATAATTGTTATTTATTTTAATGAAAAAAATTTAATTCTTAATTTTATAAATGATTATAAATTGTAATTGATAAAAATAATATAATTTTTGGAATCACAGTATAAAAAATATATTCAGGTTACATTTAAAAATTATTCTGAAAATATTTCTTTTCCAATGAATAATGAAAAAAAATAATTTTAAAAAAATTATATATTATTTTCGATTATTTAAAAAGTAAAATTATATATTTTATTAGATTATAAATTTAATTTGTTTTCTTTTAATTAAAATAACACAATTATGGTATATAAATTAACTTTATACCTTAATTTAATATAAAAAAATTTATATATAAAATAGGAATTTTATGAAAAATTAAATTCATCTAGTTTTGTGTTTTGAATTTTAAAAGATATATTTAATATTTGGAAGTTATCGGTACATATTTCTTAAATAAATCCCTTTTATGTTAACCTAAAATTCACAGTATCTATATTAATTTTTTTATCATGGTAAGGGGTAAATCACATAATTCCGAGTTAAAAATATTATTATAAGGACAATAAAATAATTACAGAAGATAACTAAATTTAATTTTATTAGTATATATTGTTTATAAAAATCCAATATTCAGTTATAGGGTCTTTTTGTTCTATTTTGGTGTGATTATATACATAATAAAAGTTTTTGTAAAGGAACGAAAAAAATTTACAACTGTTGTTTTTAATCAATATAATATTTTTAACATACAGATAAACAAAATATATTCTATTTTAAATAATAATGTGAAATATACATGATTTATCTTCATCTAGGTATGTTATTTAAAAATTTTACTGCACAAATAGTTACGTTAAATTATTACAAAATGATGATGTAGTAATTATTCGATTAATGGGAATATAAAATAAATGATATTAAACATATTAAAAATAAGAGTATATATAAAAATTAAAGGGATAAATAAAATTTTAATATTCATCTAACCGGTTAGTAATGTAATAATTATTTTTTCTAATTTCATTTTTTATTCATTTTATTATATTCAATGTACAGAATAGTGATAAAAATTGACATTTATGCTATTTTATAATAAATAATATATTAATAAATGATATAAACATCATAAAAATGATATATTGGGCTCATTTTGTAGTATATGTTGGATAATGTTTACTTTAGTCCATTTATGGTTTTTTTCTATTTATAGTAACGTTGATGACCCTTAAAGTGTTGAAATCTCTATTTTCATGATTAGTGTGAACAATGATAATGAGAGGTTAAAACCAAAAAAAAATAATGGTACAAACATATTAAATACATTTATAATTTTTATTTTTTGATATAATTCAGACCTATAAACATTCTATAATTTAGATAAATCATTTTGTATCCAATTTTAATTAAAAATTATTTTATATTAATTTAATATTTTGAAAAATTCCTAGAGTTCCCCTCCCCTCAATTATAAAATGGTATATATTCATGTATTTACTTCACTAATAAATAAATTTATATGAAAATATCTACTTGAAACCCTTACGAGCATCCCTACCCATCTTATAGAGACTGTATATCCTGTATAATGATAGCCACAATGGTTTTATTGTGATAAGTAAATGTGGTTTTCTATAGAAGCATTATTGTTCTTAACAGAGTGTTTTTATGTTATTTATTATTGCAATTACTTCATATATTTCATAATAATTTTTATATAATTAAAAAATAATATAATATATACTAAGATTTAATTATCTTAAAGTAATAACCTATATCCATCTCTAAACTCAGTGAAATTTAAAGGGAATCCATTATTTGTAAGTGTGGTAGACTACTGCCCCATGGACCGTAGTAATTAGTTTTCATCACCACCTTTTATTAATGTATAAAATGATATATTTATTGAATATACATTATAATTGTAATATATTTATTTTTATTGAAATATAATATAATACCTATGTTATGAACATTAAATCCACTAAAAAATGATAGTGTCATTCGTGTGTGCATGTGGACTATCACTTCCATAAATCTATTTTATTCAGTTTTAATATCTACATTACATGAATAATATATATATATATATATTTAAACAAATATGGACTTTAGGATATTACTATCATTATTTAATTGTGAAATTATAATTACATCCTTTCCATAATGATCATAGAAATATGGAAATATTACTCAAGTGTACAATAGCCCTATCATCACCAACATTACAACATAGTTCATTTTTCATGACCATAGATTATGATTGATTATAAAAGAATAATTGATGTATAAAAACAAATATTGTATCATAATTATTATTCTATTGATGATTAAATAATGGCCCCTTGAATGTGGTCAATAATCTGAAGTTTTTTTCAATTTACGAACATGCTATTTTAAATGCTTACAAAATTTACTTATCATGTTTTATAATTACGTATTTCATTAAGATAAATTAAATAAACTTATTAAGGATACAATATTAGAGCTATAAATTTTCCCTCAAAAAATTGATATGAGTTTATAATATATGTGTTAAATCAAATATACCAATCAAGATCAGTTAGAGGAGAACCCCAAACCATTTATTAATCAATGGAAAAGGTACAACAAACAGAAAAGAGGAATGCAGGCGAAAATCTTGCCCACATCCAACATGTTCCAACCAAAACAAGAAAACTACATGTCATAATAGTCATACCCTTCGCCCTATCCATAATAACGTGCTTCCTCTGTAGTATCTGATTCTCATTATGAAGATGTTTCATGTTGCTTCAATATATTATCATACTTCTTTCTAAGCTTTATCATCTCCAATAATAATTTCTCTTTACGGTATTGCACACGCGACACCAGGGTGGCCACACTTTCCCTCTTAGATGCAGACCTGGTGGCCAATAGCTTAATCATATGAGAATAATCCTTCCTGGGTTTTCTCTTTGGTGGAGTTGTCATAACGCCATAATTTTTAGAGACCTTTTTTCTTACGCTCTAAACAATATCACTGAAAGAGCGTCTAACAACACCACTATTTTCGTTATCACTTTCAGAAATATCTCCCCATTTTCCAATGACCTTCACAGAGACATGATCATTGCATCCATCATCCTTCCACACAAGTACATCCTCTTAAACAGCTATGCAGTGTCCTTCCGGGATATGATATTTCTTCTTCTGATCAATTGGGGAAAGACATTGAGAGTTTGATGTGATGCCAAGACCATCGCATAACACCCTCTCCATTTCACCCTCATCATCCTCTGTTTCCTTGGAAGTAGTCAATACATCTTGAACTGAGTTAACTCGTTCAATCGCAAGGGGTCCCTCCTTGACTTCCAATCCTTAAAACCAATTGCATGTGGTGACAACCTGCATTTCCTTATCCTAAAAAGCTATGAATTCAATAGTTTAAATAGATCCATGTATTGATTTACAAAAACCAGCAGTGTTCTCCAGTAAGGGTTGCTTCCTAAAAGCCATAACACTCCTCAATCTATCAAAAATATTCCTCACTGATGGATTTGGGGACACTATCATCTGCTTTATATCAGAAGAGCATGCAGTAGTCGATGTAAAAACATCCTGGTTCACCCTCTACAATTGTACTGGAGCCAATTTCTCCTCCATCACTACAGTAATTGTTGGAGAACTCCCACCTAAGCATTATCCCCAGTCTCATCCCTACAAACTGTCAAACCATTTTTAGTGAGGTCTTTTCTTAAGGCCTCATCCAAACCATTAAAACTACCACCTCCATTATATATCATCTTCACCACTTGTGATAATCCACCCACATAACTCCAATTCCATGAAATTTTTATGTTGTTATTATGTTTAAATTTATGTATAAAATGTTTTATTCAATAATTTTACTTTTTTATTTTGGATTTATATTTTTTACACATAATCTATTTATTGATTAAATCAAAATTCAAAGATATGTTTTTTGTAACAATTATTTTCCTAAAATTATCTTACTTTAGGAAAAACGATTATGATATTAACAAATATAATTTTATGAGGTGTATATACTACCCGTTTACATGTTGTATAATAAATATCATTATGATAGTTATATTTAATGTTTCATTTGATTGAATTATTTCATGGGGAGTTATTGAAATGTTACCTATGTGGAAAGGCTATATTTTATAATATCATTTCTTTTAAGGATTTATTATGTTCCATGGTCCTTTTAGAGGAAATTATATGATAATATTTTCCTAAAACAATATATTTTATTCCCCATTGGTTATGAATGTTATAAAAATGTATCAATAAAATTCCATCCTAAATTGATTGAATAAGCTTCAAGAATATTGTTTATATGTGATAATGATCTTGTATCTTCCTTTAGACCTGGAATCATTTATTTTCGTATCCATGATTTCAAATATACTTTAAAAATGATCTTTTTATTAAAAAAATGAATTCATAAAAAAATTTATATGATATTTTACTTCTTATAATATTTTTAAATAGAAAAGTTCTTAATGTTTTCCAAATGGTTCACTTTATAACCTCTTTTAAAAGTGTTTTAAAATAACATTTTTATACACCATGAATGGATTTTCCTACCATCATGAAAATTATTTGATTTGAATCTTCCATTATAATTTTAAAAATATATATTTTTAATGAAAAAGAATTCCAAAAGAATTTGTAAATTTTTTATGATTTTATGTTATTTTCAATGTTAAAATCATATTTTCCTCAAGTATGGTTATAATGATCTTTTAATGGTTTTTCGATTAATAAAAATCTATAATACTTGTGGTTAGTTATGATCCAATAGATATATTTTTTATTTATACCATACGCATTCCTTTTCTGGATGAATTATGAATTTTTTCAAAGTAATTTTTGTGGAACTCATTTCATTTAAATATGTTAATCATGTTATGAATGGAATAATGGTTATATCTATGAGTTTTATAAAGAGATGAATTATATCTAAAATTAATTATTATTACAGTTCTTGGACTTTTTTATGAAGGGTTGATCCTCATTATAGGTCACAAGTGAGATTGATATATCTTTTATGATGGGTTCACCAAGATATGCTCAAATGCATTTGGTATTATATTAGAGGTTTACCATATGGTTATTCCAATTTTTATGGTATCCATAAGATATCTGAAGGGGTTCTACAAACATAATTTTACAAGAAACATATAAATTTTCCTTATGGTTCATATGAGTATTGTACGGTTCCTTTGTTCATGATTGACTTCACAAGGATTAGGATTGTTTATTATTATGAATATTTTCTATTAAAATTCTTCATGTCATATTTTATGATGGATAATACTTTTATTGAAAGGTGTAGATTAACTTATGTCAAATTAATTCACATTTATCATGAAATAAAACCCTTAAGATCATCTTATTCTCCCTAAAGTATTTTAATTTTAAATGCTTATAATTTTCCTTCTTGTGCATTTGAGCTCACCCTTATTAAGTTTAATTTTTCTAAGGTTATAATGATTAGTGTTAAATTATTTTTGTTTTGAAAATATTTATATATGAATATTTTTATGGTATTTGTTGAAGTATTAATATAGAATATGTAAATATTATTATAGTGGGTGATGGTAATGATATTTATGAGAAAGTGTCTTATGAATCCATATTGTTAATAGTTTGTCCTAATTCTCTAAAACAGAAATACAAAATGTTCCTCATCTATGAAATTAAAAAATATTAGCCTTGTAAGGTTTTAATTTTGGGATGTAATATTATGGGTCATATTTTTCGTTATTAAAGCTAGAAATGTAAAAATTGTGTTTTTCACATCTGATATGGGTGTGCATGTTTAGGGATATTACATTTAGTATCAGATGTGGGTTTCGAAAAACATGGAGATTTTGAAATTTTCTTGATAGTTAATCTAAATAATAAGTGATAAAATTATAGGTTTTTAAGAATAAGGTTTATAATAAGTTCATAGTCTCATATACAACTGTTGAGGTTTTAGGTGATATAATTTTTTGTTGACTAATGATATTTTGGGGGCTGTTTTATTGGGATTAATTGTATATTATTCTTTAGTTTTAAATGATTTCTTAAGGATTTTAGATTAAATTTTAATTAGGAAAAATATATGATCATAATGTGGCTTTATTTGGATTCATCTTATTTTTGTAAATTATTATAATAGCTTGGAGATTTTATGATTATGTTATATAATGTTTTGGGTATATGACTTTATGAGTGACTAATTTTAATAGGAGATAAATGTTAAATTAATGTATAATGAACATGTGATCATATTATTATTATTTTTATGTATCAATTTTTGTAATTTATATTTAGAATAATTTTATGAAAAAATATTTATTGAATTATTTAGTTTAAAATTTAGGTATTACTGTTGAATTTTAATGTTTTAGATCCTCATATAAAGGTTAATTAATTTTGAAAATTACCTTAAAATGTGCAAACCATTTTGATTTTTGGGTAATGTATAATGATTATATGGATATTTTGTAATCATTTTTGGGATTATGTGATCCATTGGAAATTGATTTTCGTGCATCATGAATAAAATAATTCATCTTGAATGCTTATTGTTTGGAGGAAAAGATGAGAATAGGGGGAAATCTATTATAGGATGAAATTATTAAGGTTAAGTAAGTATATTTTAATTATGTTCATAGTCAAAATGGTACGGAATTACTCAGCTCTTGGAATAATTTCATAAAAAATATTTATCACAATATCTTCTTTACTGAGGAATGAATAATCTTTTCCAGACCTATTCGAGTTGTAGTTTGGTTGTCATTAACATTGTAATGATCATTCAGTTTCTTATAGTCAATGTTATATATCACTCTCCCTCATCATTTGAAAAATAATTTTTTCTTCCATATAAATATTTTAACTTTTCAATAATGTTCAAGATTTTTGAAAACTAGTATGTATTATCAATGATGACCTTTATACTCCCCATTCACTTTTTTTAAATGGAGATTTTCATGATATGGGATTTGAAATTTTTTTAAATTTTTTTTATCTTTTTATTAATGTGATTACGTTCAAATTTATTGGTTGAAATTTATTATATGGTATAGAAGGAAATATCCTAATATTTTTAAAATAATACTATGTTCGATAGTCTATAAAATAAGCAACACTGAGCATAATCGAACTAAAAAATATTATTATTTAAATGTAACCATTATAAAATTGATATAAAATTATAAGGTATGAATAAGATTATATTATTTTGGAAATATATATATAATGGTTATAATCAATAAAAATGTATTGATTAGTTCTTTGGAAATAAACCTCAATTTTTTAGTAAAGTCATTTTATCATTGAAAAAATTAATTTTTCTTAAAAATTAATTTTCCTTTCATTTAATGAGTAAATATTAAAAATTTGTTTTTAAAAATTTGTAAAATGTTTAATTTATAATGAAATTTATATTTTAAATCATAATATTAAAATATATTATGGTGATATTTTGATATTTATATAAAAATATTAATTTCATAATGAATGGGGAAAATGAAAATTTTTATTGATAAGTGTATTTTATTTTCTATTATTCAAAAATTTGAATTACATTTTAAATTAATTATAAAGTATATTTGTTTTATTTTTATTTAATACAATCCTATTATGTATTTTTAAATTATCATTATATTTGAGTTTAGTGTAAATAAATTCACATAAAATAAACATTTTTCTTAGAAACCATTTTTTATTTTATTTTTAAAGTTAAATTTTATATTAAAATATGACAATAACAACTTTTTAATTTTGAAAATTATATTAAATATTACGAATTTTTGGGTAATAATTCATTAAATATGACTCAATTATTTTTAGTTGATAGTAATATTTACTATATCAATTTTTGATACCATGATAAAGGGTAAATCTTGTCATTAATGGTTAAAAATAATATGATATGGACTATAAAAGGACTCTAACACTCTTATTAATTTTATTTAATGATACCACCTTAAAAATATCCATACTAGATTAGTTTTCTTGAACAATTTTACTTTTACAGGTTATTTTGATCTTTATAAAATATTATGTAATGAAAACTCAAAAATGTCACGTTAATGTTGTTAATAACTATAATATATTTAACAAGGTCAAAAAAATATGTTTTTTTATAATTATATTATTTAAATTTGAATTATTTTAATTTATGAAGGTAATTAATTTTTAAATTTTATTGAATAAATAATTACCTTCTATGCTTACACAACACCAATATAGTGAATATTCAAATTATGAAACAATTATATAAATTATATTAAAAATAAAAAAGTAATATAATATGAGATAATTAATTTTATAAATGAATTATATATATTAATATAACTATTTTTGGATGCAATAAAATATTTTTATCTAATTTTATTTTATGTATTGATGATATTAATGACAATGTAATGAATAGTTGAAAAAATTAACATTAATGAAATTTTATAATATATTATATTTTATGTAATGAAATAAACATACTAAATATAATATATTCAGAAAAGTTATTTCTATAAGGTTTAAAATATAATATATGTTTCATTTGTGGTCTGTTTTTAAATTTATAGAAACTATCATGTTCTTTAAAGGCTAAATAAAAATACCCATTTGGATTCGAAATATCAACCCAAATTGATTATTTACATTCTAACCATTTTTTATAGGACTTATTAAAATCATAATACCATCCTTAGTGTTCATAAGGTGTCAAGAAAAAAAAGGTTGTCTGAATAAGAGTTATCATTCTTAACCGTGTGATTTAATTTTATTTTTTCTTCCATGTAATTAAAATCCTAAATAACCATTATTAGATAAAATAAATAAATATATAATATATAATGTGATGTTTTTGGGATATTTTAATTACCTATATTCATATCTAATAACCATTAAATGGTAAAGGAATCCATCGGTCATGTGTAAGCCAGACTACCACAACGAGAACCGATGTAAATTGTTTTCCATAATCACATCTCAAGACTAGATATGATGATGTATATAAAGTATATATATATACGGTATTAGTGACAATTTTTTAAATAAATAAATATAATATAAAATATATTTTCTATATTTTACATTTAGTGAAAAATGTTAATTCCATTCGTGCATATGTGTTGACTAACACCTCTACGAAGCAATGTAATTCATTTTTCATCACCCTACCACATGAAATATATATATATATATATATATATATATATATGAAAATTTTAAGTAATTATATTATATTTATTATATAATGATAAATATATATATATAAAATAGTACTTACCTTTTTTCCATAATGGTCATTGAAAATGGATACATAACCCTTGCTTGTGTAGGATCTACCGTCTCCCTAATTGTAACATAGTTAAATTATCATAACCATCATTTATGATTACAAAAAAATAATAATTGATATATAAAATTATATTTATTTAATTATAATAATTATATAGTTTATCGAACAATGACACCATTGACCATATTCAACCTAAGAAAATATGTTTTGATATTTTTGATCGAATAGTTTCAAAGTTCACACTATTGATTAACTGATTAAGTAATTAACTATGTCATTAAGATAAATGTATTTTTTAATGATAATGTAAAAAACATATATATTTTTATGAGTAAAAAAATTGATATGTGTATATTATATAGGTTTTAATGGTATTATATAGCATGAACAGACACGAGGTATGATATTTTGTCTCAATTTCCATACATTAAGTCATATTTTATTATTATAAAACAAATTTATTTTATATGGTGCATGTACTACCCATTTCAAATTTTATATCATAAACATGAAAATTAGGTCTCGGTGACATCAGAACCACCACTCCTTAACATGGTCATCGGGTCCTGGCCCGCCAAGTACCACTAGTTCCCTGCAGACACGTGGTCCCCACCCTGGGGCCCACCCACATGCCTGAACATGTCATCTAAATAATGAATGTCCCAAAATTCTAACACATGTCCTTTAAAGTTTGATTTATCCTCACCCAAACACACCTTATGAAACTTCGTAGAAGGTCACTCATCCTGTTCACTAATCCTAGCCAAGCACACTTAACGGTGGAGTTCTAATTAGACAGTCTCCCGAAAAGGAAGGTGTACCTTGTTGACATAAGTCATCTCATTTATTAATTTAACCCTATATAATTCATGGGTGTTACATAAAATTAATTATATTTTATATTTTTATTTAAATTATTTTATCCAATTATATTTTATGTGAATGAAACCTACTAGAAAAGTGTTTATTAGCTCAATTTTGTTTCTTTGGATTATAAATCATCATTATTGGAATTTTTATTCCATTATTATGCGTGAATTGATCTATAAATTATTTTATTCTGTATTTCTACTTGTTTATGAGTATTTATATTTTTTATATAGAATATATTCATTCATTAAATAACAAATAAATGATATGATCATTATAAGGGCTATTCTTCTTAAATTTTATTTCCTTTGGATATGCGCTTATTATATGCACCTGATTTATTTTACGAGGTTCTTATACATCCCAATTGAAATGTATTAATATTAATTTCTTTATCATCATGATATTTATATATTTATTATATGTTCATATTTGATGTGGAATACGAGGGAAAAGTTTCCAATTTGGTAAAGCTATTATGTTACACTCTTCTTTATTTTGTGTATTGTTTATGTCCAAGGTTCGATTTAGAGAAATTTATATGATCTCATTTTCATGAAAAAAAAATCTAATCTATTCACCACTGTTTAGGAATATGGTTCACATTTTGAGTTTCCATTTACTCCCATAATTATTGAAAGAAAATTATGAATATTGTTTGTATCAAATATCGATCTTGTATATTCTTTTATATTAATACAATTTCAATTTCATATACATGTTTTCTAAAATTTTATTTTTTAAAAATAAATTATTTCCTAAATATATTTTACATGTTCATTGACACTCTCTTAAAATGATTTAAATATGGCATTTCTTATGATTTATTAATGGGGTCACTTTAGACTCCGAATTATGAAATATTTGAGAATGTTTATTATCACCTACAAAATGAATTTATTTTAGTCAATCATGACCATTATTTTCATTGATTTTTACTTTAAAAGATTCCATGTATAATTTAAATGAAAAGGATTTTCAATAGTATGTTAATTTTTTAGTTTTTAACTGTGATTTTCCTAGGAAAAAAATATAGTTTCCTCAAGAGTTATTTTAGTGACTTTTTAATAGTATTTCCATTCATTAAAATAAAAAACCCATTGATTATAGTTATGATATAAGGATATTATGTTTTTATTAATTCAATCCACATTCATTATCTAGATGGATTATGATTGTTTTGAAGATATATTCATGGAATCCATTTCTTTTCTATAGGTAAATCATGTATTGATTGGAATAATAGATGTTTTTTTAAATTTTATGATGAGATGAAATATCAATGTACAATATGCATGTTATTGATCATGGACATTGTCTATGAAGGTATGATCCCCATTATAGATCGTAGGGGAGCTCTATATATCTTATAAAATTGGTGCTCCTAGAGAGTGATCCAATAAACTGGGTAGTTATATTATAATTATCCATTTGGTTGTTCGATTTATTAAGGTCTATGGAATTCTTCTATAAGGGTTATATTAGGATAATTTTCCATGATACCAAAACAATTTTTTATGGTTTCTATGAGTTTTTAATGATTCATTTGATCAAGATCAATATAACATTTCTCATAATTAGTAATTATTATGACTCTATCTTTGTTAATTCTTCATTTCATGTTACATCATTTTTAATATATTTGTTTATTTGGTTTTATTCCCTCATTCAATTCCTAGTAACTTTTATTATATCACCATACCCTTATTATTATCTAATTCTCAAGGATGGATTTAGATTTTTAATTAGTTTGTTCACCATCACTATGATTTTGGGATCACCATTCTTATCATTCCTTTTACCAAGGTTATGAAGAATTATGTTAAATGTTTTTTGATTAGAATGGTGTCATAAATCAATAATATTATAATGATGTTGTATAATTAATAATGTATATTTAAATATTGGTATAGGTTGAGATTATATTGGTCTTTATAAACATGATTCTTATAAATCCTTATTATTACGAGTTAATCCCAATTCTCAAAAAACCAAATCCTAAATGTTACTTTTTTAAGTAATTGAGCTAGTATTTTACATTTTATGTTTTATGTTTTGGGTCGAAAATGTTGGGTCGCATTTATCAGAATCAAAGATAGAAATATAAAGCTTATGTTTTTAACATCAGATTTGGGTGTTTGGGATCAGTGATGTTAAACTTAAAATGTATCGTTGCGGTGATACTTATTTTCATCTATGTAAACCTTTACTATCAAATTTAACTTATAATAAATTTGTTAAAAATTAAAACCCATTTTTTTTTCATTTCTACTAGAAAATGTTAATTAATAATTGTAGAGAGTGAAATATATTATTCCAATCACATACATCTTCTCCAGGAAGGATACCAATATTATATCACAAACCCATACCAATAAATGGAAAATTAAATTTGAAATTTATAATTTAAATTTAAATTACTAACTTAATTAAACTGTTTTCAAACCCCTTCACCTTTTTTCTAGTTCCAACCATCTATATACCTTTTATTCTTGTTCGATGCACTTCTATAGAAAATAATATTTTGTGATAGATCTTTTATGTTGTAGTTTTTCAACTATTTTTAATTTTTATTTTTCAAACCATATTATCCATTTGAAAGAATAAAAAATTAAAATTATGGACATTTTATCCTTGACATAACATCTTGAGAACCATCCTAGTGATTATTTTTAGGTGAATAAATATTCTAGAAACATACAATAACTAATAGAAAAATAATCTCAGTTTTTATATTTGTAAAGACATACATAGATGAAAAGGAATACATGGATCTAAAAAAGTCGTATCCCCTTAAAATTTAATAAATTTAATGTGTTATGTGGGTTTAATGTTGTATGTTTCACATATGAAAACATACTGGAAACTCTAATATGGACATTAAATGTAAAATATAGTTGAATTAATATCTTGCAGGTCTAAAAATGACCCTTAATGTAATTATAGTGAAATCAATGTATGAATATTATCATTTATCAATTACTAACCATGTTCAATATTATATATGATATTACATAGTAAATTTTTTTCACCTTAACTGAAATATATAATTCAAAAAATTTATCATAAAATCACTTCAAAAAAGATTAATACAAATCGAAACATCTAAAAAATAACCAAACATATATAAATAGAATATCATGTTAGTTTCAATATGTTATATATGTTGATAAAAAAAATATACATTATCTATTTCAAACTCCATCGAACCATCATATCATGATACTTTCGATTTTTTAGTGGAATTTACATTCCAAAAAAATAACCACAATATTTCAAAAACATTGAATAATAACATGGTCTCCACAATCTCCAATTTGGATTTTTTTTGTAATCCCAAGGAAATTAATCAAAAAATAAAAAACTCCTTGCATTTATTCAAAAATTTATTCTTATTGCCTTATTTAATTAAACATTTCACTGGAAATAGGATCATTGTATACAAATTTCAGTTTTGACACAAAAATAGTAGGTTATATTTTAAACTATTAAAAATTGATCCTCCTGATTAAACATTAAAAAAATGTATCCACTAAAAAATTTATCCATTAATAAATTAGTCATTAATTAATTAAAAAATAATAATCACATAAAATATTCCCATAACATAGAAATATATGGATCACTTATTCCTCAATTAATACTTCTTCATCACCTTTTTTATTCCTATACCATTGATACATATGTATAAATTTGACTTCCACCAATGTTTCATCATCATATTATTTTGATCCAAAAAATATAAAATATAGATATGTTTTTCTATAAACAAATCATAATAACATTTGACCAGTCCTCGTCAGGACTCAACTTTCCATGGAATCTTTAATGTAATAATTCATTCAAGAACTTCAATAAACAGTTTGAATAGAATAAAAATGAAAAGTGATAATTCATGATTTTCTGATTTTGGAGACACTCTTATGGAAAATTATACCCTTAATATATCACTAAATATAATTCTATACACATATTAATGGAATAATCCAAATATATAGTTTTTCTTCACCTTTGTGTAAAATGTATAATAATAAACATAAAGATATTTATGTTACAATTTTTATCCACCAATTCACAAATAATATTCCAAAGAATAAAAAATGGGAGGTGAATAAATCAATATAGCATATAATTATTTTAAATGTGGTTGAACACAAAAAATAATCCTGACACTTTGAAAATAATCCTTCAAAATTATTTTGGATAAAATTTCAGTAACTTCATACATTATATGAAATAATTCAAATACAAAAAATTTATTTTCAATGAACACTTTTTGAAGTGATATTTTGAATTAATTATATTTAATATTGAATATTAGTAAATATTTCATGAATTATTAATTAATTTATTAATATCATATCCCATGCGTACTAGTAACTTCACCAACACATTAAAATATTCTAACTAGGGTTCTTCAATATAAACTAATATGTTGATTCATTAGATGAAATATACTCTGGTTTATCAATGCTTAGAGTAAAAAAAGTCTTCTTAGAGTTCCAACACAAAAGAATATCCTCTAGGAAGATCACTCAACTAGATATAGAACACAAGTTATAAATAATTTATATCCATTCGATATCTAATAACATGAATATATTAAAATTCCATTTACTAAAATATTTCATCCCAATGTCAAAGGAAAAATTTATATGTATAAGAACCCCCATTCAATCCATGAAGTAGGAAACTTTTGGTAAACATTTATACTTGGAACATAGTGTAACATCATAGATAATATCTATCCTTAAAGCATCCATATATAGAATAATCCTCATAAATATCCATAATTTTATATGTCTTCTTCATTTACTTCTATATCTTTATAAAAATATTTTTGGAATAATTGGCTGTCAAAACCAACATTGATTTCCCTTTAAAAATCATTTGTGGATGCTCCCAAACATACATCTCTATATAATGGAAAATCTATTATTCCTCTTGAGAAATTTATAAACCCCTTATATATATCCTACTATAAATTGAAATTTTATATAACTTCTTTTATATATATTTAATATTATTTAATAAATATTTCACAGTTCCTAGAAAATATAATATCACCTATATAAACATTATCAAAGATAGATACCTTTTTTATCATCATTAATGTATATGTTTTTATCCACTCCTTATTTAATAAATTCCAACATCATCAACTAGGTATAACTCTTAGAGGATAAAGTTATAGGTTTTTATTTATATACATATAAAAAATTATTTAAGATAAATATACAACACACAAATTATCTGAGAAATATTCCACATGTTTATTTATTATAAAAATATTCATCCAATTCACCATTTAGAAAGAAATATATGACATATATTTGGTATAAAAACAATTTCTAATAGACTATAATGGTATGAAATTTCAATATTTTTTATATCCATTCTATTAGGGATTTTTTTTCATTATAAACAATTAATTTCAATAATATAACATCATTTACACACATGTCTTGATTTAATTCTCATAATATCACCCTTTCCATTAAATACATTTAGGAATAACCATTTAGTTCAAATGATATTTTATTTTTCTCAATTTTTTACCAACTACCAAGATTAATTATTATCTACCCATATTTAATCATCATTAATATCACTAAAACAACATTTATTCTCCGAAAACTATTTCACATATCAGGGGTCAACATGAGAATATAGTGACATGTATGATGTTTTCCTCAAATTTAATCTTATTTGAAATTGTTTTCTCTATTTTATTATAATATTATACACCCTAAAATATGTTATCATCATGGGATAATATGAGTAATTTTATTCATCACCTCATTAAATAGATTAATATATATAACCATTGTTAAACACATTTACACATTCCTTATAATCATAATCTTCCTTAAGCTGTTTAAAAAAATATCATAAATACCATCACATAAAAAACATTCTTCCTGGTGTGTTATTTATTTAAACGTGTTTTTATCACATTCACTTTAATTTTATAAATAATCACTCAAATTTTTTGAACACTAGTATCCTCATCCATTTTGAGGATAACCAATGAATATTCCATCAATACCATTCCACTCAATAATCCCAAATTTTTATCCAATAACATTAATTGTACAAGTGATAGAAAACACACTAGATAATATAAGTTTTTTGACATATTTCAATAAATATAACATAATTAAATATCCATATTTATCATGTATAGAGAATTATTTTAATATTAACCACTTCTCCTATTGCATTTTCTCTATAAATATATTGGGGGTGTCATGGTCTATCAAAAATTTTCAGGACATATAATGTGATAATTTGTTCTATAGATGATAACTTCTATATTGTTAAGGTTTATATAGTGAACTGAGTACATTTTGAATACCATTATTCTCATGATAGGAATCAAATATTAAACTATTATATTTAAAATTCTAATATCAAGATCTTATTTAATAAAAAGTTCTTATACCCGATTGCAATTCATTAGAAAACATTTAAATATATCAAGAGCCTATGATTTTTTGGCTTTTATATAGAATAAATTTAATAAATTTAATGTTTTCAAAAAACTAAATAAAATTATTATATCTGATATCTTATTTCTTCCCCATTGGATAATAATAAATATATGTATATTCTCTATGCGATGAGTTTTCCCAAATCTCTCCCTTCTTGTGTGCAAAAATTAAATTAGTGAACATATTATGTTTTTTCCATTAATAAATATTTTTATTTGATTTGATTAGATCATTAAAAATTATAACTAATCCATATCCTTTGATGTGGAGTGACTCAGTATTTAAAAATTACTTTGATCCTTGTTTTAAAATTTCAACAATATTTTAGAATCATAAAATATACTATATTATGTGCCAAAAACACACCATTTCGTATCCATTGATTATATCCTCTTGATGATTTATGTCCAAATTCCATATCTATGGATTAATAATTAAAAATTCCCCTTTTTTTATGTGTATTAAAACTATTATAAGTCATATATTTCAATCACAGTAGACAGATAAGGGATTTATTTTCATAGTGATGATGTATCTCATATCATTGAGAGGGTTCATCAAGAACATCAAACCCAGTTAATGTTCTCTATAAATTTCATTTTTGATCATTGTTCATTTGAGAGTAATATATCCTACTCAATAATTTCCACCAAAAACTCATTGAGATATTGTAAATTTTGAAATTAATCCAAAATATATTTTTTATCATCCCAAAGCCTCAACAGATTCAATAAAATATACAGAAAGCATAAGTTATTTTTAAAACTACATAATTTGTAGAATTTAATATTTGGGATGAAACTATTTTTTCTAATAACCTAGGTATTTATAAAATAATTTTTTTCATTCAAAAATTAAATAGTAAAATTCATTATAAATGTATAATGAAATAAGTGATATTTATGGAAATTAAGTAATCTAAACAAATTTAATAGTAAACAAAAATATGATACTATAAATAAAATTTTAGTATCTTTAATGAGAATATAATATTAATTTATATCATGGGATAAGTAAATAAATGTTCTGAATGTGATAAATTAATTGTTTTGGTTTTTGTGAAACATAAATTTTTCTTCATAATTTTATAAATAATTTAATTATTTTAATGGAAAATAATCTCCCAAAAATAGATTAAGAAATTAATATTTTCTTTTCTTATTATTATTAGATTATTTTATTATAACTTAATTAATTTGAAAAATCATTATAAAATTATTTATAATTTTAAAATTGGTATTTGTTTAATAAATAATGATTTTAAATAAAAATTAATTTTCACATACTTAGAAAATTAATTTAATACAATAGAGTTTATTATTTAATTCTATAAATTGAAAAATTGATATTTATATTTTTTGGTGTATTTCTAAAATAGTTTAATTAATCGTGAATAGTAAAATATAGTAATTTATAGTATTTAACAAATACACTATTTATTGAGTTGGAGATGATGTATGGATGATGTGATCCTATAATATTGGACTCCCGGTAATTATTTAAATATTTTTATTGATAATTATGAAACTATTCATAGTCTTGATCGAAAATAAATAACTAATGATAAAAATAATAAAAACATACATCCCCTCTACTATAAAGAAAAATCCTCACCACCTCTTCTCCTCACACCACAAATACATGTAGCCTGTTTAATTTATAAAATTTTTTATTGCCAATCCTATTTATCTTTTACAATATATTCTTGTGTCTCCAAATGGGAAAAAACATGTACCTTAAAGAAGATCTCAAACTCAAGAGGTAAAATCCTCTTTCATTTTCATTTATTTTCCTTTTAATTTCATTTATTTTATTATAATATATTATCCTAACCTTACCCAAAGTGTCCTGAAAACTAAATTATCATATATATATTGAAATTTTATCATTTTTATAGAATATTTATCGAATCATATTTTTATCAAATCCCATTTATTCAAAAAAAAATTAGGACATCATCCATGATGTGTCGATTTACTGCCATTATAGATGATACAAATTAATTTTCTAGTACTACCTTCAATGATGCTCAAAAACCCATTATTATGGTTAACTTATTTAGTATTATACATATAATAAGTTATATAATGTTCTGTAACTAATATATAAACATGATATTAAATAAAATAATATGATTTCATAATGGTCATAAGAAACTGAAAAAATAAATTAAATC
Source organism: Viscum album (assembly GCA_963277665.1). Taxonomy (NCBI): domain Eukaryota; kingdom Viridiplantae; phylum Streptophyta; class Magnoliopsida; order Santalales; family Viscaceae; genus Viscum; species Viscum album. The sequence goes on along the minus strand of OY728161.1, from coordinate 1,325,287,079 downwards.
ATTTTCACTAATGTTTTATCCAATGAATCATCATAATATAAGAAAATAAGGTGATATATGGTATCATTTAATATTAGGGAAACATATGAAAACAATTTCATTCCAATTTTGATTTTTTCATCCATTCCACATGAAAATCCCTTATGAACCAACCATGGAAACAACGAAATAAAATCACCCGAAACAGTGGAAATAACAATATATTATTAATAAATGGGTAGATTGATGTGGTAAAAAAAACTTATAAGGTATTATAAATATTATTATTATTTATTAATATATTGAAAACACTATTTAGGCCAGTAAATAAGAAAAGTTAATAGGGTCCAAGTAAGACAAACCCAAGGTAAGGGGTTTTTCATTAAGAAACCTCTTTTAATTTTCTATATTTTCATAATTCAAAAGAATTTTTTTTATAAAGTTAATATTGTTATATGATTATGTTAAAAATATTTGGAATTTTTTATAGTGAAATTTGGGACCAATATCTACCTCCAATGCATTTGGATTTTTATGTTGGATGTTGACCATAATTGTTATTCCAAATGTAATTATAATGATTACGCCATAATGTAGATGTAAGGGTTACATCATAAGATAGTCATGAAAGTTACATTGTAATGTAGATGCGAGGGTTAAAAATCAAATCATATATATTAGAGTCACAATAATTAAGTAAGTAGTCCCCCAAAATAACTATATATTTTATTTTATTTTTCTATGTTTTATAAAAATATATTGTAATAACGTCCTAAATATATGATATTTTTTGGGTGAAAAGAATAAATTTTTGAAAGTAATTTCATATTTTTAAAAGTATTCCTAGACTAACTACTTCCTTTATTTTATGTTCATTAAAGGTTTTTTCTGGTCATACCATGTTTCAAATAAAAATTCCTTGTTTTTAACATTGGGTAAGAGAAAAAGGGAATCCAATATAATTACCGTGAAGATATTTCATAGATAGAAATCACAATTTTTTTAAAAAATTGAATTATAAAATAAATAGATGCTATTTTAGTAGTAACCACTTTGTATACTTATTGGTTGATATGTATTATTTATATCCTAATTCACTAAAAATATAAACTAAAAATATAATTGGGAATGTATTAAGGTTGACAATGATGTAAATTACTAGAAAATGTAATGATTAAGACCGAGTCCTTATATTTAGTATTAGATCATGGTTTTGAAAAAAATAGTGGTTATGAAGATATAAATAGAATATCATAAAATTATTTTTAACTTATGGATTAATTGGAAATAATATACAATTTAATGATTCTCATGTTTATTGATCAATGATATATCTATTCAGAATGGTTTTCTATAGATGACACCAGGAAGCTAAAGTTAGAAGGCACTGAGAGGTTGATATTTTTTCAAATATGAAACTTGGAATTGTATGAATATTAAATGATGGTTTGTGATAGTAATGTATTAGTTTATAGAACCTATAAATGGTGGTAGAATCTATGAAAGAGAATAGTTGGAGATACCCCAAAGGAACAAGATGATTGTCGAATGTTTTATGAGGAAACACCCACGTACATTTAGTTGATCTTTTGACCTTACCGTGTATAAATGATGGATTATATCACTTGAAAATATATTCAATGCCATGGTATATTATGTTAATCAAAAGACTAGTCCTTGTATTTAGCATTTTAATGATTAATCCAGTTTTGGTCAATTGTCAAAAATATTAGGGATAATGAAGATATCGATGCCTTGGATTCAGATGGATTTAAGCGTATTTTCCTTGAAAAATATATTCCTATTCTGGTTAAAAAAAGGTGGAAAAGAAATTCATTTAATTGTAACAAAATTAGGACAATTCAATGGACATGTATAAATAAAAATTCTCTCATTTGGAATGGTACACTCTAAATCTTATTCAAAATATTGATAGAAAAATAAATCATGTTTACATAAGATTGATGCCATGATATTAAAGTGAATTGGACACCAGTGAATGAAAAATATATAATAAACATTTCCAATGTTCATAGAGGGTAGAAATTGAGTTTTTAATGATCACAAGTATATTGAAAACGAGCAGAAGAAAAGGTAATCATAACAAGTAGTGAGTAAGAATTAATTAATCAAACCTGAAGGTATGAAAGTCAAATTTTAATTTTGTTGAAAACATGGTAAAAAGATATAGGGGGAATTATTTAACAAATCAAGGACGTGTTTACTTTGTTGAATGATTGGACATATATTTCGATATTTCAATTAAAATTATCATGGTGTTGTTATGATTAATTTTGATAGGAGAACTGTAAAGTGTTTCAAATTTCTTGAGATGGTTCATTATAAAAATACCCACCTAAAGATATATTTTAATTATGGGAAGCATCCATACTATAACATAAAGGTGAAATGAAATACATTTCAACTACATTAGTAGATGTTGGTCCATCGAATAAAGTCATATTATGTAGATTTTTTTACACATATTTTAGGAATATCTTTTATGATACGTGGTCTACACATTCCTTTATTTCTAAAGTATTTTCTGTATATAATAAATTTAACCTCAATAAATGCAATCATAACTTATGGTAAAAACACCAGGTGAAAATATTGCAGAAAAAATGATTTATAAAAATCATCCTATTATTTTTAGTGGGAATCATTACCTACAACCCTTATTTCATTAACACTAGTAGAGTTTGATGTAATTATATGAATGGATAGGCTATCTGTTTATCAGTTTGCTATTAATTATAAATCCAACAAAGTTGTTTTCCCAAATTATTTTCAGGTTTTAATTGATAATCAACCCATATAAATAATAACATATCAAGAAGTTAAAAAAAATGTTAAAAGATTGAAATGAAAGTAATCTTATACATATTTTTTAAAATCAGGGAACTACTTAGAAAAATGATTCTCCAGTGGTATGTGAGTACCTTAATTTTTTTCTTTTTCATTTTCTACATGTTATATTTAATTGAAAATTTGAATTTATTATTAACATAGTTCTTAATGCTAAGACAATTTAAAAACCCCCTTATCAAATGGATATAGTTGAACACCAAGAATTGAAAAAAAGGTAGATGAGTTTCTTGATAAATGATTTATTTTTCCTAATACATCACCATTGGGTGATCTGGTTATGTTCCGTAAAAAATAACGATTCTATGAGACATTGAATTGATTATAGGGATTTGAATAACATTACATTTAACAAAAAGTACCCATTTCTTCATATCAATGTCTCATTTGATCAACTTTCTGGAGCTATGTATTTTTCCAAGATTCACATGAGATCTGGGTACCATTATTTAATGGTGAAAGAGGAAGACATTCCAAAATATATCATTTAGTACTAGATATGAGCATTATGAGTTTTCCGTTATGTCCTTGGATTTGAAAAATGTTCATGTAGTATTTATGGATCTTATGAATACAATATTTCCTAAATACTTGGATAATTTTGACTTTTTTATTGATGATATTCTGTAGTTTTAAAAATGTTATGAAGATATTGAATATTATTTATGGATTATTTTAAAAATATCAAAGAAAATAAGTTTTAAGTAAAATTAGGAATATTTTAGTTTTATTTTCAACTGATTTCTTTTATTGGAAACATTATAAATATATATGGAATAATGGTTGATCGTTCCAAAAAAATGGTTGTTGGATTGCCAAGTCCTATAAACATTACTGAGATTTTTAGTTTCCCTTTATTATTAGTATATTACTGATATATTCTTAATAACATTGCATAGTTATATATCCCCTAACTATGTTAACATGAAAAGTGTTTAATTTTATTTGTAATGAATAATGTGATGTTTGATTTTAGGGAATGAAAATAATATTAGTGAATGGTCCAATATCTTCTTAGAACATATAATATCTTTCCCAATCTCAATAAATAATCTTTTTCAACAATAATATTAGGAAATTTACCTTTCTTAATCAATTCTACCTTTTTCTATAACTCACGATCTTTCTTCTTTTCTTGCCTAATTTTGTCTCAGAGAGATGTCTAAACTACCCACTAAAACAAAATAGGGGAATTTCCTACACCAATAACATCCTAGCCAGAATTCATCACATAATAAATAAAGGTATCATGTTCCAAATGTAACATGGTTAATGATTCATTATTTTTTTGACTAATGGGACCATCCACTTTGGTTTCTTTTCCTGTATGGTAATAATTCTTATAATCATAATACTTTATTAGTTCAAGACATCTTCTCTACATCATGTTCAATTTCATAGGATAAATATATACTTCAAACTTTTATGGTTAGTATATATTCAAAATTTGGATCCATATAAATGATATTTCCATATATTCATGGAGAAAACCATAGATAATAATTCCAAATCATATTTGGGATAATGTAATTCATAAGGTTTCATTAGTCTTGAATTATATGTAATTACTTGTTCATTCTACATAATAAAAAACCAATTCCCTTTAATGAAGCAACACTTTATATGAAATAATCACTATATCTATAAGTAATAGATAAGATTTCAGAATTCACCAATATTATTTTTATTTCCTAAAAAAATATCACATGTTTTAAGAAAATGAAAATAATATCAGTGAATGCTCTAATATATCATTAGATCAGAAAATCTATTTCCAAATATCATGAAATAATCATTATTTAAGAATGTGATCTTGATTTATTTATAATAACTCCTTGGAAAAGTGTTTTCCATTTTTTAATTAATGGAAATCTAATTCCATGGTTGATTGGAAATTTTTTTAAATTATGGACAAAATTGTTCCAGTTTTCTATAAAGTAGCCTTAAATATGAGTTTCTCTAAGGTAAATAGTTTATTTAATTTTTCAGTGTTGAGAAATTATGTGCTATATTAATCTCATGTTTTAATCCCAGGATTAGTCCAGTTGGTAATGATCCTTTCTTATAAATAAAAACCTATTCAAATTCTTGATAGTTGAGAGAATGTATTGTAGAAAAAATGTAATTCACCGAGTTATGATTTTGTGGAGAATCAAAATTTTTTATAATGAAACATGGGTATCTTAAAATTCCATGAGTTATCGGTATCCTAACATGTTTAATATGTGAATAAAAATTGTGAAGATACAATTTCCATAAGGTGGTAGAATGTAATCACTGAGGTACTTGTAAAATAATTTTTTCATTCGGAAATTAAATTTTTAAATACATTATAAATGTATAATGACATAGGTTGTACTAATAAAAAATAAATAATCCATAATAATAGAATAGTAACCTCCCCTATGAATTTATAAATAATATTAAAGTATATTAAACGTGAAAATATTATATATTTATATCATTGAATAAGTAAATAATTGTTTTGAAAGTGATAAATTAAGTGTTGATATTTTTTTGAAACATAATTTTTTATTTAAAATATCATAATTAATTTAATTATATAAATGAAAATATATCTTCTTAATATTTATTAAAAAATTAATATTTTATTTCCTTACAATTATACGATAATTTTATGTGACTTTAATTAAAATTGGAATGTGTTATAAACATTGTTATAATTTTAAAATTGGTATTCTTAAAATAAATGACACTTTTTATTATAAATTAAATTTCTCATATTGATAAAACTAATTTCATAAAACAGAGTTCATTGTTAAATTCAATACATAAAAAAATTATGGTGGTTTCATTAAATTTGGATAAAAGTTGAATTTTTGTAAATTGTAAAATACGGAATTCAACAAATACCAGCATTATTGAGTCATATATAATATTTGAATGTTGTAAGCCCAAAATCACAAATAATAAATGAGTATCTAAATATATTTAATGATAATTGTAATACTATTATAGTCTAGATCATAAATAAGAAACTAATAAATAATATAATAAAAAAACACAAATATCCTTCACTATAAATACCACCACTCGCCACCTCTTCTCCTCACAAACCAAATCATTATAGATTAATTAATTTCATTCCAATTAACATTAGAATATAATTACCCACATCCCAGATGTTCTGGTCTTTCCAAAACACCCAAACCACGTTTCTTAATGAGTTTCTCAATGAGAAGAATTCAAGTGGTAAAATCCTCTTTCATTTTATTTTATTTTCCATTTAATTTCACTTATTTCATTTTTCTCTATTCACCTCCCATTATCCATGTGGACTGAAAAATATAGTATCATTTATATAATGGAATGATATCATGTTTTTGAAAAAACACACCACCAAACTCATTCTTATTTCCCTTTTATTATAAAAATGAGAACATCATCTATGATAAGTCGATTTAACACAATTGTCGATGATACAATTTCATTTTCTATTAACACCTTCAAGGATAGACATAAAACCATTATTATGATTAAATAATATTCTATTATACATACTATAATTTATATAATGTGTAGGATCAAAATATGAATGTAGATTCTCAATTACAAGAGAGGGGATGAATTTAATATTTAGAGAATTTTATTTATAACCTTAATTAAACAATGTTTAACAATGTTAAACAAAGTAAATTCAGAAAACATATAAAAGTTCTATTTTTCTAACATGCTAGGATCCAGAAATATGGTTCCAGAAATGAATCATAATGAATGTTTACAAGGAAAATATTCTATCATAATGTATATAAAATCTTACTTATCAGAGTACATGAAAGAATAAGAAAGTAAAAGAATGGTATACTTTATTCCATTATCAAAATAAAGTAGAAATAATCTTAAAACAAAATAAGTAACTAGTATAAAATCTTTTAACCCAAACAATAGTGTATCCAACTACCTTGGATAAACATACCTTTATTTTACTTTCAAGAAATTCTATCTTATCCACACCTGGGTATGTCTCTGATATTAATATCAGAATATATCTTTCTCTTCCTGCAAGACCTCAAACATTAAGGTAGTTGGAACCTCAGTCTTTCTACAACCAGAAGCCCTCAACCATTAAGGTAGTCGGAACCTCTGTCTTCTTGTCCCCCAAATCCACTGATTATACTCATCAATAATAGGAGTTGCACGATGCATTATGAACAAGATGTTTGGAACAAAAATGGGAGGAGATTCACTCTCTAGAAATCAATTCAACAACATGAAATATAAAGATTTGTGGAACTATTATGAGCTCCTTCAAATGAGGTCTTATTTATAGGCACAAATCTAACGGTCGACTCCTTACTCTAACTGTCATATTTTTTGTTGAATTTCGGAGGAACCAGTACACATTTCACTCAACCAACAGTTAGTTAGATGAATATTTCCCAACATCGTTTCATAATAATAAAAATTGTTAGGAATAATGATTTTTATTATCAAAATCAATTTTTTAGAGTCTAAGAAATAATAGAATTCAGAATCTAACCAAATAAAAATTCAATGTCTATTTGACATGGACAATCAAATTCTATTTTATAAAGAATTCATAATCTGAATTCTATAGAATCTAGAGTCCTAATTTTGATGAATTCTGAGTATGAATTCTGAGTAATTAGAAGTCGTATTATACGTAATTCAGAGTCTAAATTCAGAGGAATTTGATGTCTGAATTTTAGAGAATTTGGGGTCGGAATTTCAGAGAATTTTGAGTCTGAATTTTAGAGAATTTTTACACTGAATTTCAATGAATTCAGAGTATGAAATTTAGAGAATTCAGAGTGTAAAAACAAAAAACTTTATATCCAATGAATTATAAGATTATGAGGTTTTATAAAAGAATCCAAATTTTATAAATAGTAATAAAATGAGTTTGATTTAGAAAGATTATAAAATAAAATAAAAAAAATATTGGTAAGGATAAAAATTCCCTTTGATAATGGAAATTTTCTTTATAAAGAATATCCATAGGTAAAAACGGTTTTCCTTAAGATAAAGTGTGTGTGATATTCAAATATATTCAAATGGAAAATTCATAAGAAAACCTTATTGACTCAATAGTATCCCCCCTTTTGGCCGGAAAAACATCCTTAAAAAAAAGAAAATAAGGACTACGAATTTTACATTATGAACTTAATAGAAAACCTCATTTCCCTTTACTTATGAATTATGGTTAATTCGACTAACTCCCTCTTAGGTTTTGAAATCCCTAAGGATCATATTTTTGACTTCCTTAAAGATATTTTCTTATTCTTTCATAAGGAATTATTCTCTGAGTAAACTCCCCTTTAGATAGACCCCCCCTTAAATAGGGAATTCTGTTTTTCACTTAGTATCCTTTTTTACTATTCCTTTCTCCCCATTTGTGATTTTTTAAAAAGGATTATATATAATGAAAAAAAAGATATGGTACTTTAAATATTATAACATCATAGAAAAAAATGAAGCAAAATAATATTTAATCATTATGGATATAAATATTTGTATAAGGAAAGTACAAAAAAATATCAGATTTAAAAATATCATCCTTCTTTCTCATTTGAAATAAACTTATTCACGATTTTATTCAGCTTCTAAAGCGCCTCATGATCTTCTCCAATTATCTTGAGCATCTGTTACTAATCCTCATTTTTCTTCTCTAGATCTTTGATCTTTTCATCCTATGACTTTAAGATTTCTACCTGAGACTTCAAAAGATCTTATTGTTTACTATACCTTTCTAAAAAACTCAATTCGGAGAGTTATTTCCCTCTTTAAATTTTTAGCAACAAATTTAAATTTCCCATTCAAATCTTTCACATCTTTCTTCCATGATGTTTTTGATAGATTGAGTTTTTTAGAAAAAAAAATTAGTAAGATACTTGATTCCCACATCTCCTCTATCAATGGTTTATTTCACAGAGTCTTGAAAGTCATCATGAATTTGTATCTCTTTAATCATCTTCTTTTACCACATTGTATTTACTTTACAAAAACTTCATTGAGATTCATACTTGATATAGAATATTATGAAATCAACCTCAGTCATAATGATTTTTTTCGAAAGCATGCTAACCGAATCTGATTTTGATCGAATGAATGCTGAAGGATTTAAAACCTCAAGTCAATACTCAGAATCCAAGGAATGGTGTCAACTAATTTCTTCAATGATTTAACCAAAAAGTCCTCACCCAAGAGGATGATTCAGAATTAGATTCCCTTCCTGGTGAGTATTCTTTCTCGATCATAACAGCCTTCCATTTTGAAGAACTACCAAAAAACTTCTAAGTTTCCACATGTTTCTTATGTGTATCAACTATCACATGAATTCCTTTATCATCTATATAAATGGTATCTATATATTTTGGGCATTTATTTTCTCTATCTGATAGTTGAAAGATTTTTTATTCATCAACTTTTTCCTTCTCAACATCTTCTATAAGATGATATATTTGAAAGAAGTCTTGATTGGTGATCTCGTCATCAAATGTTTTATTAACCTCTTACTCATCTCCATCAACTATTCTGTGTGAAATAATATTGGTTGATTTATCCTGAGATGTCCAGATCAACAATTTTTTTGAAGGACATTCCATGGAATGATATTCTTCATCTTGCATTATCATATGATCAGTGTCATAAATTTATTCCTATTATTATTCTTCCACTGCCTCTTCTTGAAAGATTTCTTCCTCTTCTAGTTCCGTAATTACAATCTTCTTTTTCAGAGTCTCTAATGGTACCAGTTCTTTGTGAAATGATTCTGGTACCAGAATATTCTCATAAGATTTCTCAGTGTCCTTGTGAAAATATTGAACAATATCATCTTCAGACATTTTTTTAATTTCTTCTTCTATTTTTCTTGTTATTCATACTCCTCAGTAGGCTTACTCAACAAATATTTCGTCTTAAAAAAATATAGGCCATGACTAGGATCTCATTCCTTCCAATTCTTCTTCGCCTCTCTCCACTTTTCGACATATTCATCATGATAGGATTTTGGATTCGTAGACATTGTGGGTGTTGATTGAGTTTCCCAAACTGTTGGATTTTTTCCATTGACTTCTGATTCATTTTGCTTTCTCTTATGATGACCCTTATTTGATGTCTCAACTACTTCTGGTTTCCTAGATAAAACATCTATTTCTCTTTTTGATCAGTCATAAATTTTTTGGGATTTCGTATTAAATCGAAGCTTCATCCTTCTCAATTTATCTTCACAAAGAAACATGAATTTGAATGATCTGGGCATTGAACTACAATGGATTTTGAACGATTCAAGGTATAATATTACGATCATGAATAGTATTTCCGGATACATAATGAATTTTCCTTTTAGGGATCCATTTGTTTTTATTTTTGATCATCACGAAGTTACACTCTACTAAATTTATCTCCCCCATGATCACCAGGAATTCTAGAGAAAAGATATTACTCTTCATCAAGTTGTCCTTATCCCCATTTCTACGAATTAGGAAACCCTGATCCCAAATTGATACTATCCTTAATATTGTATATAGATTATATATCTTTGGTGCTTTGAAAATTTGAGTTTGATACATTCTAATTCCATTACCTTCTCAAAACATCCTCATTTATCTTGATGTTTTTGGGTGAAAAAATGGATTATCCTTCATACAATATTACATTGATACATGTGTCCCTATTGAGAGAAAGTGAATATGTTTTCCCCAAACTTTGTAATAAGAATTTATCTCTACCACCTTTATTAAAAAACAAGCTGACTCATAAAATTCTACAAGAAACTCCAGATAAAGAAGATCATTTCTTTTCAGGTTGGCTATGCATAAGAGTTCCCATCCATTCTGTTGAATATTTTACAAAATGAGAGAATCCTACTTGGTAAATAAAATTGGATCTACTAAACTCTCTCAATAAATTTTATATTCTAAAATTTACTTGATTAAAGATATTTTCTTCTTTAGAGACACTTCCAAAAATATCTGGAGATAAGATTATTAGAAAAGTATTATGACACTTATGTATAGAGGCATAGATTCGACACACATTGGCTTGAAGAATAATGTGGGATGAATAATAGGGTGCCATTATATAGGCATTGAAGTGACTATTCATATTCCCATATTAATCCAATGGTTAAAACAAGCTTGATATGATCCAACAGTTCAGATGAATGACGAAGAAGTATTTTTATAGGTTCCGATATTTTGAGGTTTTTTAGATAAAAATTCATATTAAAGACAAGTTAATGAATTTTTTTTCTTAAAACATGATGAAAATACTAAAAAGTAATAGAACTATTACAGAAATTTAATTAACAAATCATATCTTTTTGATTGCTAGAAAAATTATCAGTAATGAGGAAAATTCATCTTGAAGAACATCAGATTCTAGAAAACATGGTCTATTAAAAAAACATCACTAATAAATATTTGAATATGAAAATTTTTACTAGAAAATATTTTTATTACCATGATGTTTGATTAAACAAAATCAGATTATGAAAAATTTTGATTACGAAGAAATTTTGATTATGAAAAATTTTGAATACTGGAAATGTTTATTTCAAAAAATGTTTGATTATGAAAAAATTTATTACAAAAATTTTGATTAAAAATAATTTTTATTTCCATAAAAAATTTATTATTACAAATTTTGATTACAAAAAATATGGATTATGAAGAATTTTGATTAAAAATATTTTAATTGTGAAAGAATTTATTATGATAAAAATTTGATTACGAAAAATTTTAATTATCAGAAATTTTATTATGAAAAATTTGATTAAAATATAAAATGTACTCCCTCTATGAAAAAGATTTTTTTAATGAATAGAGATAGGTATCAAAAAATAGTTGATATAAAATATTACCTTAATGTGATCATTCCAAACATTTTTTAAATGTACTAAAATCTATTGGAGGGTAGAGATTTCATAAAAATATCATCAAGTTGATCTTGCGTTCTGATAAACTGAAGAATGATTTCTCCATTATGTTTGTGATCCCTAAGAAACTGATTCCTAATATCTATGTTTTTTTCACGGGAGTGATGTGCATGGTTTTTGATTAGGGAAATTGCACTATTATTATCAGATAATATCTATGTTTTGGTATAACTAATACAATAGTTTGTGAGTGTGTGTTTCATCCAAAATACTTGTGCATGACACCTTCGAGTTTCTACATATTCATCATTCAGTAGTGGAGAGGGATACTCAGTGTTGATTCTTGCATGACTGAGAAACAAATGAATATTTTATGAAATGAAATGTTCTGGATATACTTCTTCTATCCATTCTATATCCACGAAAATATTCATCAGAATAAATTTTTAAAACAAAATTATTTCTTGAAGTATAAAAATGTCCTAAATCCATTGTTCCATTTAAAAATCCAAAAATTACTTGCACTACTTTTAAATGAGATTCTATTAGATTTTATTGATATCTAGTACATAAGAATATTAAAAACATTATGTATGGATGACTAGCTGTCAAGTATCATAAACATCCTGTTGTACCTCTAAATGATGTTTGATCTACTGGTTTCCTAGCTTCATCTTGATTAAGTGAATTTGAGGTACTGATTCGAGTTCTTATACTTTTAGTGTTTTCTAATTTATACAATTTAAGAAGATAATTAATATACTTATGTTGAGATATATAGGTTCTTTATAGTTTTTAGAGATTTTAAAACCTAGAAAAAATGTTATATCACCCATCATTTTCATTTCAAACTCAGATTTCATTAAATTCACAAATGAATTTGTTAAAGACTGCTGAGTTGAACCAAATATAATTTCATCAACATAAATTTTATGAAAAAAAATTTATTATCTTTATTTATAAAAAGTGTTGGATCAGTTGTTCCCATAACATAATTATTTAGTAACAAAAATCATATCAGTCTATCATACCAAGATTTAGGGGATTTTATATGTCTATATAATTCTTTGGTATATTTGAAAGCATGTTTATGGTTTTTTGTCTCTAAAAACCCAATTGGTTGATCAACCTAAACATCCCCTTGAACATATCTATTAATGAAAGCACATTTTACATCCCTTAATTTTTTTTAAAATAATAAATGCTGCAACGGAATGAATAATGTGAAAAGATTCAAGTCTAGCTACTACAGTATATGTTTCTTTATAGTCTATTACTTTTTGAGGATTATATCCCTTACGAACTAATCTAGAATTATTTCTTACTATGATTTCATTTTCATCAAATTTAATTCTAAAGTGTCCTTTCACTCTAATTACAAAAGTTTCCTTAGGTGGTTCATCCATGGTATATACATTATTCCTTTCAAATTCATGTAGCTCTTCTTGCATGGATTTAATCCAATCATTATAACTTAAAGATTCATCAGTGTTTTTTGGTCTAATTAGGAATAGAATCCTAGATTTCCTACTTCATTTCTTAAGGAGAATATAGTCTTTATAGGTTGATTTACATCACCAATGATAGTATAACTGGGATGATTCTTAAGAAACAACTGGTTTGTGTTTTGTAATCCATGTTCATCAACATATGGTTGGAAATATTCTAGGGTAAATGATTTGGAAATATTTTCTTTAACATTTTACTTATAAGATGGATTATCTATGATTGGTTGAAAATCATTTTTTGAAAAAACATCTGAAAATGTTGGTTTGGGTTGTTTAAAAAGAAAAGTATCAGTTTCATCAATTTTAACAATCACAGTTTCTTCTACAGTACAAGTTTTTTTGTTAAAAACTCTAAAATACATAGATTTTGGGGAGTAGACTAGGAAAATTCCTTCATGTGATTTGGGTAAAAACATATGTATGTTATCTTTAGTATTTAGGATGAATAATTTTCAACCAAATACTTTGAGGTAAGAATGTCTAGGTTTTATACCATTCCACAATTCATAAGGTTTTTATTATGAAAAGTTATGATTAATACACGATTTATAGTATAATAAGTTTTACTAATAATTTCATCCCAAAAGTGATTAGAAATAGAATATTCACTAAACATGTTTCGAGTTATCTCTTGATGAATTTGATTCATTCTTTCAACAAACCCTATTTTTTGAGGAGTTCTTGGCGTTGAGAAGAAATCAGTAATTCCATTCTTACTACAAAATGTTTCAAAATCTGAATTTTGAAATTCTCTTCCATGATATCAATGAATTTTTATCAATGGAATCTATTTCTCATTTCTATCATGGGCACTAAAATTTTTTAATTAATAAAACTCAATAGATTTATTTTCTAGAAAATAATCCCACATACTTCTAGTGTAATCATCAAATAAGACAAATACATACTATTTCTCTCTAACACATCCAGTTTTTGTTGGTCTAAAAAGATCCATATATAATAACTATAATGAATCATAAGTTGATACTTCACCTATTAATTTAAAATTAGATTCATGTTTCTTTCCATATTGATAAGGATCACAAAATTATGAAGAATAAAATCCACGATTTAGTAGATACATATAAATTCTCTTCCTTGTGAGATTTTCATAGGTTCTTAAAGTTATAATGTCCTAACCATCTATTCAATAACAAATATTGATCTTCCATTTCACTATGTAAAGGAAGATCTTGGCTCTTTAGGTCTTCTATATTCAGTGTGCATACATTCACTTGCATGTGGTAAGGAATAATAAACTCCTCCTTGGAATTGTGTACTAATAATTTATCATTCATAAAATTCACAATGTAACCTTCATCACATAATTGACTTATAGCAATGAGGTTGTTATTAAGACCCCTAACTAATAAAATATTTTAAATCAATGTTTTTTCTAGAAGAACAATGTTACTTATACCAATAGTATCTCCATGAGAAATATCTCCAAAAGATACTTTTCCTCTTTTTGAATGGATATTCTTTTCAAAGATATTTTTGTTACCAGTCTTATACCAGGAAGATCTATTATTTATGTACCACGTATTACTATTGGTACTATCTATATTTTCTATAAAATAAAAGAGTTCTAATTTCGGAATCCAAACTTTTATTAATCTGGAAATTTTATAATGTATGATTTTAGGAATCCATGTTTTCCTAGAAAAATAATATTTATGAAAACCAAAATATTGGGTTTTTTTAAGATCACTTTTTTTTCTCAATGTCCAGCACATTAGAATTTAGTGAAAAATGAAACAACTTGGGGAACAAAATAGTTATTTCTAAAAATTGGTTTAGAATGGGTATAACAAAATACAGAACTATTCATTAGAGGATGAATTTTGGAATACATGTTGTCAAAATTTTCCATACCAGCGGTAATGTTTGATAGAAATTTCATTAAGGAAAATATTTCTGACTTCAGTTTAATAACAAAACTTTTTTCTTCAAAAACATTAGATTTAGAAATAGAGTTAGGCTCTAAAATTTTTTTTATAAATAACATCATCATGAACCTTAGAATGTTTATCTTTCGTAGTCTTTACTTCCATTCGGTTATTTGAAACACTTTAAAAATAAAATATTTTCTGATCAAGATCCTTATAATGAACTAATACTTCATTAGCTAAAACAGTAATTCTTAAATTTTTCTTTCTCTAACAAAATTTTTATCTTTAATTTTTTTTCAAGGAGTTTAAAAAATCTAGACACTTGATTAAATGAAGGTATGATATTATTTTTTGATGATAAAGATTCATCATATGAAGATTCATAATAATATTTTTTAGAAAAATATTAATTTAATGACATATTAGGTAAGAATTCAGTATTTTACACCTTAGCAACATGAAATTGATTTTCAATAGGTAATTTGGCTCTAAGACCAATATTCATTTAACCAGAAGATTTATAATCTGAGGATTTATCACATGGGTCACCACCACTGTCACTCTAGGTGTAATATACTTTTAGAAATTTCTTATCCTTAGCTACGTAATTATTATTCATGTTTCTCTCAGAATAATTTTCCTTTCTATCTATTCTTTTGATCATGTGACCATCTGGACATATGTGTCCAACTATTTTAGATTCATAAAAAGTGCCTTCCAAATCATTCTTATCTATTCTATCTTTATTATAATATATGTACTGAAAATATTTCATCCCCATTATATTGTTCATCCTTTGAGCAAGATTAGATAGATCGTTTTCAAATTGTTCACTTTCACTAGATTCAGATAGAACAATTATTTTCTTTCACATGGATCTTGTAAACCTTTCAGGAGTCCTAAAATTAGTAGTCGAAAAGGATACACATCCATTTTCATTCTTCTATTTATTCATAACCTCATATATTTTCATTCTATTTTCATGTTGAATAAGTGTTCATAAAATCTCCTAAAGAGTTATTTGAGATACTTTTCTATTCTCATCAATATTTGTCCTTTTTTATTCCCACTCATTTGGCATGATGTCAATTATCTTGTACAAAAGAGCTTCATCATCAAGAACATTCTCTCCCATAGATTTTAGACTATTGAAAATGATCATAAATCATTGTTTCACTTTGCAAACTGGTTCTAAAAAATGAAATATAAATCCACGATATTATTCTCAAAGCATAACACTTCTAGTTTATGTCACTTAGATGTCTCAATTGAGTAACCTCAAGTTTCTTCCAAATGTTATTAAGAACTTCACAAGAATAAATTTTACTATATATATTCTTGATCATATAACACATCAATGTATGGTGTACCTTGTATTTTAGAAGATATTATTAATTTTCATGGTTGGTAAAGATTTTGTCATCCTTTTCAAGAATTTTGTATTCTCCAGTAAGCATGAAAAAACTGTCTACTCCAGTAATAATAACAAAAGTCTTCATTAGATATCTCTAATACTCATAATCATTTTCATACAAAATAGATGTTCTAGTGGGATTTAGACTGGAAATAGAACCAATATTCATTCATGAAATTCTATAAGAAAATAATTTTCCACCAAACTTTTTAATATAAAAAGTTTGAAAACAAAGATAAAAATATCTAAGCAAAAATTAAGCCAGAAATGTTAAGCAAGATTATTTAGAACAAGAAAAAACATACGCAAGAACTCGTATATGAGAATATAAGTATTTGAGAGACCTCCTCTGATATCAATTGTAGGCTATAAATATAAATAGAGATGGTCAATTACAAGAGTGGGGGTGATTTTTATATTTAAAAACATTCAATTTTAATCTTAAGGAAAATCTGTTTATCAATGTTAAACAAAGTAAATTCACAACCCCTATAATAGTTCTGTAAGACTAACATGCTAGGTTATTGAAATATGGTTCCAAAAATGAAACATAATTAATGTTTACAAGAAAATATTCTACCTTAAATCGAATATAATCTTACTTATCTGACTACATAAAAGAATAAGAAAATATAAGAAGGTTATACTTTTTTCTTTTATCATAATATAGCAGAAATAAACTTGAAACAAAACATGTAACAAGTATGTAATATTTTAACCCCAAGAGTATGGTATCCAATAACCTTGGAAAAAGGTCCCTTGATTTATACGTTCATGAAAGTTTGTCTTAACTGCACTAGGGTAAGTAATCGATAGAAATATCAGAATACATCTTAGTATCCCTATAAGCCATTCAACATTAAGGTAGTTAGAAAATATGTCTTCTTGTCCCCGAAATCCCTCGAACATTAAGGTAGTTAAAAACTCTGTCTTCCTATCCCCGAAATCCCTTGATTGTACTCAGAAACAATCAGAGTTGCACGAAGCAAGTTGAGCATGATATTTAGTACACATAAGGCATGAGATTCTATATCTCTAGAAATAACTTCAACATCATGTAATATTTATATTGGTGGAATGATTTGAGCTCTTTCTAATAAGATCCTATTTATAGGCACAACTCCACTGGTCATCTCCCTCCATTAATGATCATATTTTTCCATTAATTTTAGAGGGACCGGTACACATGTCACTAAACCAATGGTTAGTTCAAAACATATTGCACGAAATCATTTCAAAATAATAGAAAATGTTAGTAAATGTGAATTTTCTTATCCAAATATATTTTTTTGATTCTAAGGAAAAATTGAATTCAAAGTCTAACCAAATAAACATTTATAGTAAATATGACATTCCCATTCAGATTCTATTTTAAAATGAATTCGGAATCTCAATTCTACATATTCTATAGATTGAATTACGATGAATTCGGAGTGTAAATTCTGAGGAATTCAGAGTTTGAATCCTAGGGAAATCGATGTCTTAATTCTAAGGAATTTGGAGTCTGAATTCTGAGGAATTTGGGGACCGAATTATGAGAAATTCAGAATAAGAATCTTGAGGAATTCAAAGTCTGAATTATGATAATTTCAGAGTCTGAATTATTAGGAATTAGGAGTCTGAATTTTATAGAATTTAGATTCTTAATTTAAAATAATTAATAGTCTTAATTTCAGACAATTTGGAGTATGAATTTTATTGATTTTGGGATCTGAATTTCAGAGAATTATGAGACTGAATTTCAGAAAATTTAGAGTCTGAATTTTAGAGAATTTGGAGTCTTAAAATAGAACACTCTATATCCAAGGAATTATATGATTTGGAGTTTTTACATAAGAATCTGAATTTTAGACTCAGTAATAAAATAATTTTAATTTAGAGATATTATAAAATATAATAATGAAAACATATCTAAGGATAAAAATTTCCATAGAGAAGGAAAATTTTTATTATGAAAATTATACATAGGAAAATAATGTTTTCCTTAAGATAATTTGATTATGATTATCAAAACATATATGATTGGAAATGTCAAAATAAAACCATATATACTCAACAAAATGCTCTGGAACCAATAAATAAACATGATATTAACTAAAATGATATGACTTCATGGTGTCAATTAAAAACATCAAAAATAAATTAAATCATTATCATTAACATTTTATTTATTGAACCATAATAATATAAGAAAACAAAATGATATATGGTATCATTTAAAATTATGGAGACATATTAATATTGTTTTATTCCACTTCTAGATTTTTTCATCTATTTGACATGAAGATCCATTACGAACCGACCATGGGAACAATGAAATAAATGGACCCCAAATAATTGATATAACTAAATATTATTAATAAATGGGTGCAAAGATGTTTTAAAAATATCATATAAAGTATTATAAATATTAATATAGTTTTTAAATATTTTAATAACACTATTTAAAACACTATACAAGATATTTTAACACATTTTATGAAAGATGAACCCGTGGTAAGGGACTTTTCATTATAAATCATCTTTAATTTTTTTTTTTCAAATTTTTTAAATAAATGTATTTAGGAAAGTAATATTCATTTTGTGTTTATGTTATATTTTTTGGTAATTGTTCATGATAAAGGGAGGACCTATATCTCCCTCCAATTCCATTGGTATTTTTATGTTTGAAGTTGACCGTAATGGTTCTTTCAAGTGAAACTTCAATGGTTACACCATAAGGTATAAATGAAAGTTAAAAAATAATGTATCCATGATGGTTACATTATAAGGTATCTGTATGGGTTAAATATCATATGGTATCCACGAGGGTTAAAGTTATTCAATAATTAATTTCCCTTCTTATTAAAATGTTTTATTTATTTTTTATATGTTTTTTTTGGAAATCTCTTACTTTCATAATGTAAGTATATGTTAATTTATTGAAGAGAAGTATGTCTTTATGAAAATGATTTCATATGATTATATATATTCATTAAATAACAAATTATTTTATTTTATGACCCTTACTATGGACTTTGTGGTTATCCAAGGATTTTTTAAGTTGTAAGGATGAGAATGAGAAAAGGATAAGCCAATATGAATGTTGTGAAGATTTTTTGTTGATAGATTTCAGGTTTTTTTAAATTGTATTATGATATAAATGGATATTACTTCAATATTAAAAAAATTGTAATCTTGTGAGTTTATATGTATAATTTATGTCCTGATTCACTAAACCTATAAACTAAAAATAACTTTGGTAATGTAAGAAAGTGAATTATAATGAAATTTACTAGATAATGTAATTATTAAGGTCGAGTCCTTATATTTTTTGATTATGCCAAATAGACTTCTAAATTTTGAAATTTTTCATTGTTTTCTCTTTAAAACATCTACTTCAATCAATGGTTATTTTCTATAGTATTATATAGATTAATTATAGAAGTTTTGCACATTATATTACTATTCCTAAAATTTTTAGATTTTTGAGATTAACATGATATTTACACATATATGGATTTGTTGACATAATTATTTATCAGAACATTTTACCCCATTATATTATTATTTCTTATTTTCTTGATTTTTTCTTTTATTTTTCATAAAAATCCACTTCTTCTATGAACATTTCCTATCCTGAAAAATATAATTATATATGTTGGATTTATAATTATTTATTTCCTAATATAAAGAACCAATTAATATTAAATATGAGTAATCTATTTATATTACACCATTAAAGTTTCATAAATAATGAGGCTAAATGATTTATCATCATCATAGTATTTATCTACACCAATATTTTCTTTTATTAAATTTCAATATTCATTAACATAGATATTTACTTAAGGAAAAAAAATTTATCATTCCTCTAAAATGTTATATCATTTTCCAATAATAAATTTCTTGAAGAACATTTTGTCCACTCTCAGTTCAATATAAAGTACAAAGGTTTTTATTATTATTTACTAAAGAAAATTATACATTCATCAATAAGTAAATCATTATAATTTTCCTCACAATTGAGAAGTCTTTTTTTTTATGTTTATAAATGATTCAATTTTTCCATCATCAAGAAATTTGTCACTATTTTCAAACAGAGATTATAAGTTTTAATTTTTAAAGTTAGAGACACTAGTTCACTTAACATTACAATATATTTTAGACAATTTTTTTGTTACTTTATTACTAAATGTTCTTATTGGTCTTTCTTTATTATCACATGATTTATCTTCTTTTAACTCTGGATAGTTTTTTGCAAAAAATTACTTAGATCCAGAGTTAATAAAACAAAGTTGAAACATTACCTAGATAATTACATTACAACATTGAAAATTTTTAGATGTATGAGACACCATATAGTGAAACATAAAATCAAAATTTGAATCCAAATATAAACAACAATATTCAAAATTTTCATCCTTCTTCTCATACATATCATGATTTTTGGATTTAAAGGGAATTCCCATTTCATCTATAACCTTATTATAGAAAACATTATCACTATAAATTTCGTAAGGAATTAATATGCTTTGTATTTCATAGATATTTTTTATAGAGATTATTATCCTCCAATGATGAGATATTATCAGAAAAATATACAAGGTAGTATGTGATGTGTCTTCTCATCATTATCTAGAACTGCTGATTTCACTCACTATCTCATATTAAAATATGAATAATTTATCAATTATATTATTAACATGGTTCATGATGTATTAATACATTAACTTGAAAATATATAGATTTACCCATATCACATTCATCCTACCTTCATATATATTCTAAATTTTCCAAAATTCAATTCTTCAAATCGATTACTTAGAATTGACGAAATTAACCCTCTGAATGAGAAATCAATATAGAAATTTTATCACATCAATAATTTTAGAAATTCATTATATCTACTATAATAGTATCAATATTTAAAGTATATGGTGGGAACCAATCAGACATATATTCACAAACATCCCAACTTAAATACAATAGGAAAGTAAATTTTTGTCCTTCCAAATATGATTAGCATTTCCATAAAATGGGGAAATCCATTTAAATATCACTGAATTATGGTGTTACAATATGTACACCTTATTTTATGTGATAATATATTAAATTAGAGAAAAATTTAAACTTAATAAACATAAAATATTAAATGAAAAATGAGAGAAATCCTAGCACTAATACAAATTGAAAAGGCAATAACAAATCCAAGGAAATGTTTAACAGTTTGTGGGTTTAATAAATGATTTAAATATATTTAAATCATCCTTCATGAAAGAACTCTTTTAACCTATAAATGAGGGACAATAAAAATTATAATATCATACACAAGAAGGGAACATCAAACATATAAATTCATATGTTGTATCAATGTAATTAATGATATGGAAACAAAATATCTAGTCAACGTCCAAAATCCATAAATTTTTATGTTTCTCAAAAATCTTCTTGAAACATGTTTTACATAAACCCACTTGTCTAGAAACCTTAAACTAACTTAAATTGAAAATATTTAAAGAGAGTCTGAATATGATTTCTAAATTGATATAAAACACCAAATCAAAAGACTATATATAAGACAATATTTTTAAAACCTTCTTATCTATATAATTTACAAATTCTAGAAGTATCATGACATCAAAAAAATCTCCTCATGATTTAAAATCATTCTGAACATATCTTGTAATCAATAATTATGTTTGAATTAACATTGATTTTTGTAATGATTCTAAATTTTTCGATCTATTCACTCAAATAATGAAGTTTGTGGGATGAGAATTCTCATTTTATAAACATAAAAGGGTATGTAATGGAAAGAAAAATAATAAATCCCATGATAATTGAATATATAATATTTTTACATTAATGGTTATAATCAATTTCAATTAGAAATTATTATTATTATTATTACGCACTTCATTCAAAAAAGAAAAATTTATTTCACCCATATTAATAATAATGTCCCAAATCTCATAAAATAATTATTATTATATATTTGAAATGGATATTTGATATAATCCCATCAATCTTAAGGTATAATGACTATAATTATACTACCATAACAATAATTTTTAAAGATAATCAAATTAATCATTTTTTCTATCTTCATATTAATTATCTATATCTCATTATAATTATTATATTTCATGGTGTATATTGGGAAATACAAAAAATATAATCATGTCCTATAATGATCAATAATTGAATAATCCAGATAAACATGAGAGTAATATATGTTAAGAATCAATAATGAAAAAAATAAAATCAGAAAATTCGAATATCCTAAATTTTAATAACGAAACATAAAACAAGAGTAATGATAGAATATTAAAATTGTAATCATTGGAATTATATGAATTTCACAAAATAATAATACATAAAATTATAATCGTAGTCCATATATCAATAAGAATACATCAAATGATTTTTAGAAAATATAATGACATCATTCATATATATTTAGTTTTAGAAAATGATAACCACATCATTACCACATGTTTGGAAATTATATGATATACAACATTACACAATCGGCTAGGTGTTAATAATTTTAGACCCACTAATCACATCCTAATATTCCATTTACAAGTGTACAATTAATAATTAAATTACAAAAAAACCATATTCATGTGAAAACATCTGAGAATGGAATAGGATATATAATTATATCTAAAATTATAAGCAGAAGTTGTTTTATATAATTTCTCCATAAAATAATAGAATAAGGAATTTTATGCATTTTTAATATAATATGGAAGAATTCATAAATATATGTTTTATGGGAATGAAATATCATAAGAAATTGAAAAGTCATATTTACAAAAAGGATCCCATTTGAAAATGTTTTTTGAAATATAAAGTGTCATATTAAAATAGATAAGAGTATAATATTTATTTCTTAAAAAATGAACCAATAAATTCATTAAATTATTGATTTTTTTAAAATAAATAGTATAAAAAAATTAAAAGTGTAATACATGAAAAGGAATATGAGACATGAATGTTTCCTTTTATAATGTTTTCTATAAGAAGAAGTGTTTGGGAAGGGTAATTTAAAAACATGTATATTCATTGTGTCTCAGGATTACATGAATTGTAATTGAAGTTAGTAATTTAATTAAATATAGGAATTTGGGTTATATTAGGCCTTCAACGGTGTCGATATAGACTATGGAAAAAGTATATAGAGTTGGGTTTGGATTAAAGGGTTAAATTATGGTAATATTTTACTAGTTGTGTTACATGGTAGAGGTCAGTAGGATATAATTTAATTATAGGTGTGTTATACAAGAGATTTGAATTGTGAATGTTTATTCATGAATTTATAATATTTTTTTATTCAATTTTTTATATAATTTGGTAAAGTTATCATACATTAGTATTATTTTTTATGTGTAAGATTTATGTTGTTAACATTTCCTAGTTTTTGGAAAATAATTATTATTTATGATCCATAGGTGTAACCATATGAAGAGGTTGTAAAATTCAGAAATTTATAAGAAATAACCTTAGTGAATTCAATTATATAATTGGGTAACTATAAAATAAAATTAAACCCTTGTATTGAAAGTGGGTAAGTTTTTTAGTCCATGTTATTCATAAAAGATATCTCTTAATATATATATATATAAGTAAATTTGTTACACAATAGTAACGATCAAATATGTAAGAGTAACTATGTGGATTATTTACAATATAGATATGTATTGATATAAGGGTATCAAGAAATAATATTAAAAGAAATTATACATTATAATTATTCTAGAGTGTCCCTTAAATATGTAAATGTTAAAATATAGAAAAGGAAATATGTAATAGTGGATTCTAGATATATGTGGGACACCCAATGTTGAAAAATTGGGGAAAGTGTTGAGATACTTGTGGTAGATAGGGAATATTTCATTATATATCTATGAAATTTCATAATATCTGATTGTAATGAAGATATAAAAGGATTATACATAATATTAATTTCCATAATATTTAAGGGGTTTTCTTACTAGTATGGGTAATGAATAAGGTCCACCCAAATACGTGAATGTTAGTATGCATTGGGGATGGCCCTATATTCTCTCAGTGTAGTCTCTCAAGCATTCTTCTCCCTCATATAATATATCTTCCCCAAAAATATCCATCTTATTATCTCCTCTCTCATTTAAAATGATTCATTTTCTTCCACTATCTTCATATTTTGGTATCTTCCTAAGTTCCTCAAACCCTACCTCTTCATCTAACTTCTTGGATATGTGATAAACTCTTTCATTTTTTTCTTTTCACAATCCATCCTGTAATAACCTCATTATATGAAATTTTATCCTTTTGAAAGGTTATTCTTCCACCTTATTGGTTTATTGTCTCTCTCTCCATCCCCACAACTCTTTATATTTCTCTCAGATTCTTAATATCATCATGATCATAGTTTTTCTTCATTTTACCTTCTTCTTCATTACAGTATTCCATACCCCATCTCAATTTATCCTAGTTGTTATGTTCTTCTTATTCCATTTGAGAGGAATTTTCATTCTGTATTTTTGTAATCAATACTCTCCCAACTTATCTCTTATAACCCAAACATGCATGATAAACTATATCATTGGATTTCACAAAATAAATCTGATGGTTTGGGTATATATTAGTGGTAGGTTTTATGGGTTCCACGTTTTCCCATTGACCCTCAAATTTTATAGCAACCCATTATGTTGTTTTTGTAAACATCTTGATTTTAGGGTGAGCGTGTTTGAGCTACATTTTCGATTTAGTTTTTTGATACGAGTCACTTTTGGGGGCTTATCTAGGCCAGTTTCATCCATAAAATTAGTTTCTTGTAAAATATGATGGCCTAATTATAATAGTCTTTAAAATTTTCATCTTATTGAAGATGATGTCCTCTCTGATCCTGTGAGGGAATTTGTCAATGGAGTAATTTTCTCAATTTTTTTGTTGAAGGTTCATCCATGATGTTATCTAATGGGTTTGATGGTTTTTTATCACATGTTGTTAAAAATTGTGTCCTTATCTACTTTTACTCTACCTTTATTTTATGGTCCATTTCACTATCCCATGTTGGTTAGATTTGTTGTTTTACTAATATGTTTTGTGATGTGTTTTTCTGAGCATTTGGGTGTTCATGGAGGTGTAACCTAGAGTGGGTTTCCATTTATTTGGGTTATTTATTGGATTGTTTGTCTGATATATTTCTTCTAATGGAAGTTTTTATTTATAATTTGACTTCATGGAGGTTATGGTTTTGGATACCATTGATACTGGTAGTTGATAACTAATAGAGGTCTAATGGAAGAAATAATCATAACTTCATACATGATTTCTCATACAATATAGGATATCGACTAGTATCGATGGTCCAAGGGGAAACTATGTGGAGACTATCAACATAATCTATGTAAACGATAAAAAAAATAAAAATCAATAAATGTACATTCACATAGTATATAGATAAAAATAACAAAAAAATTGTATGAATGAATACAGAAACAATAGACACAATTCCCATACCAGAATACATGACACAAATTTCCCAGCAGTCTGATCACATAATCAAATAAAGAAAATAGAAAAGTTATCAAGAGGTTCTGAACCAATATCAAATCCTCATTAATACATATCACAAAAATATTAATGATTTATCCCAATAAATTATCTTCGTTCTCCACATATAAAATTTTACTTACAATTATTGATGACTTCTTATGTACCGATGAGTCATGGCCTCTAGAGCATGGTATGAAAAAAACATAGTAGGGAAGCTCAATTTTGTTTTGGTAACTAATCAGTAAAATTGGATTATATGTGGAAGTGATAATATTAGTAGGAAATATATATAATATACATAAACTAAATAAGAATAATTTATAAAACCATTCAAAATAAACAAATTACACCAATATATCAAAAAATAATGCACTTACAAAGGAGCCACCTCCCTCTGGTCGTACATGTAAAGGTTTGACGATGGTAAGGATGTACATTCACATCTCCAAAAATAAAAAGTTGTGAATCATGTACCAAAATATGTTTTAACCCTATGTTTATATGTCCTACACCCATGACTTTACTTGAAAATTACAAATCCCACCTCTCACCCATGATTATGGTTGTTAATAAGAAAGATAAATGCCATTCCCTGATGGTGGTTGTTTTTAGGAACTCAACATTACCAACCAAAATGGTGGTCACTATTAGGAACACTGAATACCATGCCCTGATGGTGGTTGTTCTAAGGAACAATTCATTCCCCTCCATGATAGTTATCTTTAACCTTAGATTATATAAAATCCTTACATAAAATGGTTTACATAATTAGATAATTTCATCTACCCTGCATCGAATTATCCAACTTTATTATGTAGATGATGGATTATTAATTCTCCTTAATGATATATATTTCATGCTCAGAAACATGTCTTCGTTTTGTCTTAAACAATCAAAAGAACCATATTATATATCCATTGAAGTTTCATCAATCCTCCCCCTCCATTTTGTCGTCTAACCAAATATGATAAACCTGATCATCCTTAAAATGGAAGCAGGGTTCCATGTGATATGTAACAATAATGGAAATATATACCATGGAAAATATCAATTAGTTTCATCAAGAACATTTCTCATGTGAGTACCCATAAATAACATTTAAACATATTTGGAAAAGTATCAGGAGATACACATGCACAAACATGTGGTCCACCATCAAACATAGACTCATGGGACAAAGACAAACACATATATGACCAATCATAAAAATGATATCATGTGATACAAACACACAAACATGTGTCCAATCATCAAATGTGGTCTCATGGTCTACACACAAATATGTGATCGTCCATTATCTATAGCCAGCCGACATAAATACAGTTTTCAAGCGTCAATCATAATCCTTAAAATAATGTATAATTACCTTAGGAATGTTTTCATTAATTATTTAAGACATTATGACCATTAATTAATTAAGAATCATTGTTATTAAAAGAAAAAAACTGTTAATGGTCCCAAACCAATTTTGGAAAACCTTATACCACATGAAAATAAACATGCATTATACCATATGGTATAGTACATGAGACAACCTACCTCAATATTAAACATTCTAACCATGTAATGTTCATTAAGTTTGTTTGATTTGTCCATGTATAGTATGAATCATTCAGAATCCATAAATATCCATGATTTACAACTCAAGACCATCAAACTAAAATTAATTTAATAGTACATAAATATTATTAATTAAAATTTATTAGGAAACTTACATTCAATAAAAAAAATTATATTGTAACTCCATTAGATTATAAAGGGAGAACATCATCTTCGATAACATATATGACACGAAACACCAATAATATAAGATAATTTAACATAAATAGAATTTATGGTATATTTATTTTTAAATAAATTCAATCTCTTCGATACATTATGATGCACACAATGATAAGTAAAAACAGAATATAATACTCTTAAAATATTATTATTCTAATATGACGATTATAACCGAGTCACTATATTGGAAGGTGTGATTAAGAGTAACAAAATTAGGAAAATTATATGGTTTACTTATGTATCAAATAATGTAAATGGTTATATATATATTATAAATAAAATAAGAATATATGAATGAAAAGAAAATGTTTTTCGAAAAAATATATTTTTTATAAATGGTAGTTTAATAGTGCTTTTCATACATAATTTTAAATTATATATTATCAATTTTAAAAAAGTTATTTGATTAAATGAACTCATTTTTTTAAATAAACACGTCATAATTATCAATTTGTGATTATTTTTTATTTTTATTAATATAGTAATGTTTTTGGCGAATATTGAAAAATATTTATTTTTTTTTAAAAAAGTATTTTATTTAAATTATATAAAAGATGATATTATATAATTATTTTTTATTAACATAAAATAATTTAAATCATATTAATGTTTAACTAATATAGTTAATTTTAAATAATTTCCTTTTTTATTATGGTATAAAAACATTTCAATATATTGAATATTTTTCTTGGGGAAAAATGTTTTTATTGCATTTGTGGGTTAAATTTTTAATTGAATTCTCGAAATTCTCTGAAATAAATTTAGAAAATGGATTACATATTTTGAATCATAATAATTAATATTATCTAATATGTTCAAATTATTATTTTTTCTATAATTAATTATAAAAATAGAAAAAAGTTATTATTGTGAATAAACAAAAAGATGGGCTCACTGTGGGTTAATTTTAAAAAATATGTTTAAACTAATTAAATAAAAATTTCCCAAAAAAACATTTTATGGACATTTTTTGAACATATAAATTTATAATTTAAGATAAATACCCATTTTAGGGTATTTTGGAATAATTAAAATTTCGTATTGATTGATTCATTAAAAAAATTCCAACTATGTCCTCTCCCCCATTTATAAATGGAAAACCCTCTCTTCCTCTCTTCACAATTTCAAAACACTTTTTCATTAAATCCCTACCCAAATATATTTATTACATCCCATCACACATCATACTATTCATAGTTTGATTATAGATCTCTCATAATAATGAATTTTGTATAAACATGATTATGCTCTCTAAAGAATAGTTAAACTTCTTTAATATGGATTTTCATTTATTTATTCTTATAAACCATTATAATATTAATCATATATTATAAATAAATAACACTATTTTATCACATATAATTACATGTTATTTGTTTAATCCAATAACCTATATCTATCTCCACATCCATTAAACGGGAAATGAAACCATCAATCGTTTATATGATGAACTACAACATCACGAACAAATGTAATTAGTTTTTTGTTATGACGATTTTAGGATGAATATAATTATATATTTAACAAAATTATTTTATATTTATTAAATTATTATTCTTTTGTATTTATGATATCTTTTAATTTTAAATTCCATTTAATGGGGATATAATAATGTCGGTCGTGAGTACTACATACTACCCATATACGAAGCAATGTGATATAATTTTCCCTTATTCCTTCCCTGGAAGATAGTTGTGATAATATAAATGAATATTTATTATATTTATGACCATCAAAATTATGAAAACATAATATTTCAGCTAACTTCTTACCTTCAAATCCATTGGAAAATTCTATTGTCGCTCGTGCATATGTAAGGACTGCCGCCTCCACATATGAATGTGAAATTATTTTCTTAGTATTTTTAAATTAATAGCAATAAGTATGTATTTTATTATTATGAATTATAAAAATATGATATAATAGTTAGCTTATAAATTTAAATTAATATTATTTTTATTTCATTTGATTCATCGAGAAAAAACAGAAACTACATTTATGCGTATGTACGACCTACCATCTATATGAACGGTGTAATCAATTTTAAATATATAAATTTTATACAATGATATTAATAAATATATAAAAAATATAAATGATATTTATATCAAGGATAAAATTATAGTGATGATGAATTCATTATTAAATTAAAAGAATATAAATTATGCCCCCAAAACATATATGAAATTGAAGCCATTAAAACCTGAAACAATGATTTTAACAGAGTTGTTAATTAATGAGAAAAAATTACCATAAGTAAAAAATATAATGTATAAGATATATAATTAGTTTTTATAAAATATTTAAATTTATTATACATGGTTTTCAGACACATTTGAATGATATTGAACCAGAGGTTTGGGTTTCTTATCTCACATTTACATTCATGGGGAATATGTCATATTCTCCCCATATTCATTTATATGGTTTATATAATACTGATTTGATTTTTTATATCATTAATTAATTTATATTTATGGTGTGTAATTTTTATTTGAAAATTTCTATTTAATGGGACTTATTTTTAAAAAAACTACAAATGTGGTAAAGGTTTATTACAGAATATTATCATTATTGCAAAATATCAATGATTAAATATTCCATGGGGAATTATTTCATATATATATATATTAACCTAATTTTTTTTCACATATTATAATTAATGAAATATTTCAATTAATAATACAATTTCCCTCTCTTTGGTATATAAAATGATTGAGAAAACATTTTTATGAAAATCAATAATTATTTCTACCTTCGGTCAAAAATATTTTTTATAACACCCCATGTTTTCATAGTATGTTAGTTCTTCGAAGTAATTCAATAACTTACACTAAACACAACATCATGTTCAAGTGCACCATGACATACCAAACTAGCCATTCAAAAGCGGTTATGAATAGTATTAATAGAATTTTGAACTTTATATAACACTTATAATTTTAGAATCCATATTATGAGTTTCGTAGACATAATGTAAGGGAAAATTCATTTTTTCAGATAAAAGAAATATTTTTCAAAATATGCAATTCTACCGCCTTTTAATGGAGAACCCTTTTTAAATCCAGTATTTGAGACCTTTATATATTAAATTTTTAAAAAATAAACTTCTTCTTTGGTATCAAGAAAAATAATTTAGTTTCAATAAATTTTTTGTGTTTTTCTGATAACTATCATATTTGGGTGAATAGTAAAAAATAATTTATTTTAATTAAAAACCACTTTTGTAATAATAATAATTTATTGTTTTCAAATATACATATGAATGGTTTAGATGAATAATTAGATTAAATTTTTACCATTTAGTCACATTATTGTCATTATAAGTAATTTGAATTTGAAATTGGACATAAACAAATCTCAATCTTTTGGAGGTTATTATTTTTTAAAAATTGTTTTTTGGTTTTGAAAAAGGGAATTAATTTAAAACTAATAAATGAAATTTCTATGTTTTTAATTTTGTATAATAGAATTAATTTTTTAATTCAGAATATATAAATTCGATTAGGGTGAATTTTTGGTATGTTTCTGAAAATTTTTAATTTTTGACAAATAATGAAAAACACTGAGTTATAAGTAACTTTTTTACTTTTATTTACCATGGTTAAAAGTAAATAATGTAATTAAGGGTAAAAATGATATTATTATTACCCTAACACATGTACTAATTCTATTGGATAAGTATAATTCGACCAAAAAAAACATTATGAATAAAATATGAAATTATTTGTTACACTTAGATTAGATTAGGACATTTATTAATATTTAATTCAATGAAGAGTTAAAAGAGTTAAAATCAAAGTTCAATAACTAAACAATTTTTAATATAGGGTTATACATAAGATAAATTCTATTATAAATATTAATTAGAAAGAAAAAAAATATTTCCTACATAATTGTATTTTATTTATAATTTTTAGACATTAAATAATTTAATTTATTTATGACACAATGGTGACGCAGTAATTACCTAATTAATGAAATATTAAAATAATTGATATTTTAAATATACTAATAAAAGAAATATGAGAATTTTTAGGAATTACACTAATTTTATAGGTTAATATGACATATTAGGGTTGGTTATATGAATTTGGTTTGACATAATAATGGTGTTAATATTTTAGCAAAAACAAAATACCAAATAGTGTAAAAAATGACATAAAAGAGTTTTTAAAACAAATATTATATTATTAATTGATATTATATACCTAAAAATATAATAATCGGAGTATGGAATTATATAATTATAGGTGGACCATTAATTAACCACTTGAGGTTCTCTTTGAAGTATATAGTATGTTTATTAACCATATAATTTAAAAATACAAAGAGATATGGTAAATGTCAAACTATTTATCTAAGAGTTAATTCTACAAAATAATGTTTATATAGTGACCCGAACCTGTCTAAAACCTATTAGTTGAGTTTTTTTACCCCTCCCCACCTGAAACATTACATTATCTATTTCTGAGATATTAGAAACCTAGAATGATTTTATTAAAATAATATTTCTAGCTTTTCTTAAGGTGCCCCTCACCCCTCTTATAAAAGGGAACTCCCCCTTCTCTCTAATTAACAACATCAAAGCCTTTTGGCTCAGCCAAAACCGAACCAAATATTCTCTAAACTTCCCTAATTTCATCCTAGAGGCCTTCCTTTAGTCATAAAGGAAACTTAAGGAGCCCCTTTGATCAAATCAAAAGGAAGAACCCAATGTAGAGGTAATAACTTCACCACCCTCTTCCAAGTTCTTTTCTTCTTCCACTTATTCTTTCTTTATAATTTCCATTCTAAAATAATTACTCTAGTATATTATATATACTTTGATGTTATTATAAATATGGTATTTCCATATTCACTATTCTATCCATCCTTTGAATGACATGTCACCATATGTGTGTACGTACGGATTACCGTCTCCACGCTGTGGTGTAATTGTTATTCAATAAATTATTTTTTGGATTGGTATAATAATGATGTGTAATACATTTAAATAATAAAATATAACATGATAATTCTTCTTTATATATGATATAACATCCAGTTATATATTATTTTAATATCAAAATAATGATATTATTGCTCGTGCGTACGTACG
Organism: Viscum album; assembly: GCA_963277665.1. Classification (NCBI taxonomy): domain Eukaryota; kingdom Viridiplantae; phylum Streptophyta; class Magnoliopsida; order Santalales; family Viscaceae; genus Viscum; species Viscum album. The sequence continues at coordinate 1,325,254,144 of OY728161.1, read as the reverse complement.
GTTAACTGCCTCCACGAACGCAATGAGATTCATTCCCCATCTTATCAATTCAAGAATAAAATTAATTTTATGATAAAAATAATGTTTAGAGACATGATATCATTATTGATATAAATAATATAAATCCCATCCATAACAAATATTACTCACATAAACAAGAATATAAAGGAAAAAAATCCTTTAACACCCAAAACGACGATAATACTAAGATATTATTATCAAAGTAATGTAAAAAAAGATCATATATGATATCATATTAATGAATATGAATCTTTTATAATTTAATAACAATTATCTCACCATTATAAAGGAGGACAACCTACCATCGACCAAGGAAAATGTACAATGTAAAGGGTTTCTTATCTCACTTTTAATTCCTTGATATTTCCTTTGTTCGCCACTTATTTGTTGCATGTGGTGTCTATTCTTCCCATGATTGTATTCATTATGTAATATAATTTAATTTATGGACATTTTTATAATCATTTTATGATCCATCTATCATGGATGTATGTTTCGTAAGTTACCAAATTGATAAGGGAATTTGAAATTTCAATTTCCACTCATTCGACTTTACGCATACTTCATTGATAATTTTACTCCATGATTATGTGTGGAATCACTATTCATTTGGTTATGTCATAATTTCCACTCCCCTTTCTATGGATATACTTTTGATACACATAGTCACTCCATTGATAGATTCTCAAGTCATCGATATGAACTTGATAAGAGTGATTTTAACACATTCTCCATTTGTTGAGATAAATATCCAATCATATTGAGTGTATTTATATTTTTCACACATAATTATGTTGTTGATTTATCCTTATCCTAAGGATACGGTCTCTATAAGATATTTCATCTCAATTTACATTTCATTGAGACTTCTTTCTTGTTATACACTAAATCAATTTTATATGGTGCATATAATATACTTTGAAAAAGTATATCATGAATCTCTTTATTCACATGATATTACAATGTTTTGATTACCTCAATTATTTTTATTTTAGTCTCTCTCTTTTGGTTAGGAACTTTAACTAAAATATAATTTTAAATTTTTTAAGGATTTATTATTCTAAATATTTCTCATTAATGTCCATGTTTTAAAAATGGTATTAAGGATTTATTTATACGGACATTAAAGTAATAAAATTAAAATTCTTTTTAAAAGTTTCAATGTGGAATGGGAGAATTTTAATCAAAAATCTATTTTTAAACATCTTCTTGACAAATTTTGCGGCTTTTAAATTTTTTCAAGATAAAGGGGGTATATCTCTCAATAATTTGATGATTATTTTAAACTATGTCAAGATCCTTCATTATTCTCAATTGAGATTAATCTATTACAATAAAATCTTCCACATTTTATTGAATGAGTTATGTTTGACTATAGATGTGCTATTTTTATACCATTCATGGATTGTAGAGAAAGTATTGACATTTTGTATTCTAGTTTTAATATGAATTTTTATGTTATGTTTCAAAATTTTCATATGAGGAATTAATTGGACATAGTAAGTGATGGTTGGAGTCTCCTATAGCACTTTGATCCATCGGTTCGCCACATGAGACAAACTAGTGTCTTTCCACAAGGCCTTGACAAAATATTTTTTATAGTCTTGGCACAAGGCCTTGACTTTGTGGTTATGAATGTCTAGCATTATGCATTCCATCATTTTGAATGTGGCTATTGATATTAAAAGTGATTATTCGATTATAAGAATACCTATTTAAATATGTCAATGGAATTATTTGATTTTATCTTTTCCATTTTTTGCTGATGATCATGTTTAAAAGGCTTTTTCTCTAGTCATATACACTACCTTAATTTTTATGCTAATTTATGAAAGTATCCACTATAACGTTATCCTTATTGAGCATCTGAGCTCACCCATTTCTATGTTTTATTTTTCCTAGTATGCCAATATGTATATTATGACTAACCTCCAGGTATAGTATATGGGATCTCAGTGTTGTTTTTGGAAACAATTTTTTTGTAGTTTCCGATTTTATGATGTAATGTAAACTTTATGAATGTATCTAGTACTTGAAAGGCTACTAAACTAATCGGTCTTTCGAGACATGATCTTTTGTGATCATGCCAATGATACTTAATAATGAACTGACTCTGGTTAACAGGGGTCGGGGCATTACAGTTGGTATTAGAGGAAGTTTAATACAAACATTGGAAGCTAGATTTAGATAAACTCTGATTACATCACATAGTCCTAATATAGACATCACGTATTAGTATAGAAGAACATCCCAAAATTTTTCTATTGTAGAGATTTTGTGAGTTTTCTAAGAAATACATCTCTTTCTGGATATGAGCAAGTAGAGGCGGCTCTTGTACAGATGTGCCTAGGGGTAAAACCAAAAAACACCACTTTGAGCTAGACTCGAACGAGAACTGGTGCACGACAATGGGCCTTGCTGCACTATTTGTTACAACACTCCCCGAAGATATTCTTAGGATAATTTAAAATTTCATTATAAACAAATTTGAGGGATTTTAATATAAGATGAGAATAAATAACCTTGGTTAATCCTAAGGTGTTTCAAATTTAAAATATGGTTTCATGATATTCTCTAAATGATTTTATTACTACTATTACTCACACAATGATTTCTGGTTTTAGTGAATTGATGGATTCCAAGGAAGTCATAGTAACTTTGAGAATGATGTAAAAGGTGGGAACAATAGTAGAAAGGAAAAAAAATGGAATGTTTATAGGTGTAAAAGTTATTGTGTTCATGACATGTCAGGTTTCCAAAAATATTATCATCATCATATATATTAACCAACTCTCGGACTCAACAAAGAAGAGAAAGGTGATGAATGATAAGAGATCCAGCAGTGGAGACCATGGAGAAAATAATCCACAATTTCTATCATGCATGAAATGTGGATGGAGACACCTAGTAATGTGTCTCAACGGAACAAAGAAATTATTTATGTGTAGGAAATAAGGACACAAAGTGAAGAATTGACATGGAAAAATGAAGAGTACTATAGAAGAAGAAAAAAATGGTCCTAAGAATCTATTTACTTTCATTGCTTTAAATGTAGAGGACATCGACATTACCCGAGTGAATTCCCTATTCTATAGGATATTTTCTTGGTCAAAGAAGAAGTTATGTGAAAATAAATGGATGGAGAAATGTTTAAAAGTATTAGACCTCCTTGTTAAAGGGATTACTTTGGCATAATTTTCTCTTGTATTTTTATCCATGCAGTTGTCATCTAAAAATGACATTTAAGGAAGAATTATCTTTTATCTTGTGGATATAGTTATAATTAAACATTTGGTTTTATATGATCATTGGGATTGAGGCATTTATAAGTTAATATATTTTGGGATGAAAATTCAAGGTATGAGATAACATTTGGGGTTAAATAATGTTAAGGTTATTTTGAGGAATTTATCACATTTTGGTAATGTTATAAAATATAGTTTTTCAAAAACGAAAACATGCAGACCGTGGGACAACCCATCACATCTGAAAATTCTATGGGAATCCAAACCACAACCAGAGTGCGATTTGGATTTATCACTTTCCACTAGACTACGTAAAGTCGCTGGTTAGTGTGACTAATTATTTTTAGTTAAATGATTTTATTGATCAATAATAAGTTGATCTGGATCTTATGTCCTATCAAATGAATACCCTTAGTATAGGAAAATGATATATTAATTATGTGAAAATTGTTAATTTGGAAGATGTTCGCTTTGTTGGGAACATTATATGCCCAGGGAAAATAGAATACTATGGGATTTAATTTGAGGAGTATTGGTGGATTTTTATCTATGTTTTTATTTTGGATTTATAGTGATTTTCATTATTTATGGAAATGATTAATCTATAATAGAGAATATTATATTAGGTAAATTACTTTTAAGTTGGTGACATTAATTTTAGTTGATGTCATTTGGTGGTACAATTTAATATGGAAGAGTTCATAACCAAATTCTTCTATGTCTTGGGTTTCAATATTAGTTTGAATTATATTGAAGGATTTTAAGGATAATTGTTTATTGAATGGTATTTATTTAACTTTGGGGTATTAATGGTTTAATATTAGAAATTAATGTAAGTGTTTATTTATCTAAAATAATATCGTTTTGAGGGATTATCAAACTTGTACTAACCGGTTTGGTTTTTGATTAATCTCTAAAGACAAGGTAAATATATTGTTTATCCTTTATGGATCATGTGATTCTCTAGAAGTTTATTCTATCTCTTCTGGTATGACCAAGTCTTATTTAATACTTATCTTTTAAAAAATAAGTTAGTGGTAGAAATTTATTAAAGAATAAAACACTACTTAAAAAGTAAGTATATTTCTTTATGTTCTTAGTCAATCTCATAAATAAATTCCTCATCATTATGAAATGTAACATAAAAAAATGTTGTCTCTTTACTTTTCCTATTGGAAAACTAATGACTGATTGTCCCATCATTTGTTTGTGGTTTTCTTGTTATTAACTTTATCCTTATCATGTTTTCTATCCCTCTCCATCAAAACATGACACTTATTTTATCTTCCATATTTATCTTATCCTACATGGAATCCTACTATGGGTTATCTTGGGTGGCCTTTGAACTTCTCTTTATTTCCTTAAAAGTGAATGTTTTATTGACTCTTTTTATGATGTGGGAGTTTCTATTATATTCCCAAGCCCAATTGTAAAAATTGTGAGGACCCAATTTATTGAAGGAGGGAATAATGTTACACCACAAGATGTCATAGTATACTAGTTCTTCAAAGTAATTCAATAACTTACACTACACACAACATCGAGTTCAAGCACACCACGGCTTAACAAACTAGCCATTCAAAAGAGGTTACAAATAGTATTAAAAGAATTTTTAACATTATATAACCCTTAAAATTTTGTAATCCATATTATGAGTTTCTTAGACATAATGTAAGGACAAATTCAATTTTTCAGATAAAATAAGTATTTTTTTTAAAAAAAATTATCACATTTTAATGGTGAACCCTTTTTAAATCCAATATTTGAAACCATTATATATTAAATTTAACAAAATAAAATTCTTCATTAGGATCAGGACATAAGAATTTTTTTCAATAAATTTTTTGTGTTTCTCTGATAACTTTCATATTTAGGTGAATAGTGAAAATTAATATATTTTAACTAAAAACAACCTTTTTTAATAAAAATAATTTATAGTGTTAAACTATACATATGAATGGTTTGGATGTAAAATTTGATTTTATTTTTTCCAATTAATCCAATGGTAGTCATTGGATGTAATTTCACTTTCAAATTGGACATTTACCAAATGTCAATCTTTCGGTAGTTATTTTTTCTTCAAAATACGCTTTTTGGTTTTGACAACGAGAATTTTTTTTAAACTAATAAATTCAAGTTATATGTTTTAAATTTGGTAATATATACTTAATTTTTGAATTCATAATATGAAAATTATCTTAGGCTGAATTTTTTGTATGTTTCTGAAAACTTTTAATTTTTGACGAATATTGAAAAACACTGAGTTATAGTTCAAAACTGAATTTTTATTTAAATAATTTTTTTTATTTAAATTTATTTTAGATAAAAATAGATAAATAATACCTATATATTTTTAATTTAATTCATTGGAGTCGGTTTATAATAATTTTAGATATATAAAACATTTATTGAACTTTTCACCGTCTTTTACCCACCTCCTAGGAGAATTTTCAAATTCACATAAAAAATAATTTTACAGCTTCTATGAGTTGAATTTTGAAAATACGAGTGACACAGTTAATATCAAGGAGTAAAATGTTATTCAATAAGATTAAAATATTTTTTTTGTGAATAGTAAATATTTTACTTTATTTACCATGGTTAAAAGTAAATGGGGTAATTAAGGATAAAAATGATATTATTATTACCATAACACGTGTCTTAATTATAATATATAAGTATAAATATATACCAAAAAAACATCATACATAATATATGAACCTCTTTGGTCCACTTTCATTAGATTATGACATTTATTATTATTTATTTTAAAGAAGAGTTAAAAGAGTTAAAATCAAAGTTTAATAACTAAAAAAAATTTTAATATAGGGTTATAAATTAGATAAATTCGATTATAAATATTCATTAGAATGATAAAATTATTTCCAACATAATCGTATTTTATTTCTAATTTTTAGGCATTATATAGTTTAATTTATTTATGAAACAATGGTAATGCAGTAATTACCCAATTAATGAAATATTAATTTAATAGATACTATAAATATCTAAATAAATGTAATATGAGACTTTTTATGAATTACACTAATTTTTTAGGTTAATATGAAATATTAGGGTTGGTTATATGAATTTGGTTTGAAGTAATAATGGTGTTATGATTTTAGAAAAAACAAAAGACTCAATAGTGTCAAATTTGATATAAAAGAGTTTTTAAAACAAATATTAGATTATTAATTGATATTATATTCCTAAAAATCTAATGTTCATCCAAAGGACTTATATAAAGATATTTGTATCATTAATTAACCACTTGGGGTTTTCTTGGACATATATAGTATGTTTATTAATTGTATAATATAAAAATACAAAGAGACATGGTAAATGTCAAACTATTTAACTAAGAGTTAAATATAGAAATTAAAGTTAATATAGTGACCCAAACCTGTCTAAAACATATTGGATGAGTGTTTTGTTACCCCTACCCACCTTATCCTTTAAATAATCCATTTTGGAGCCATTAGAAACCGAAAATGATTTTATTATAAAATAACATTTCTACCTTTTCTTAAGGTGCCCCTCACCCTTCTTATAAAAGTGCACTCCCCCTTCTCTGTAATTCACACAATCAAAGCCTTTTGGCTCTGCAAATCCCTGCCCACATATCCTCTCATATTAACTCAATTTATCCTAGAGGACTTCATTTAGTCATAATTCCATCTTAAGGATCACATTTGATCAAATCAAAATGAAGAACCCCAAGAAGATATAATAATTTCACCACCCTCTTTCAAGTTCTTTTCTTCTTCCACATATTTTTTCATTGTTATTTCCATTCTAAAATAATAACTCTAGTATCCTATATATACTATTATGTTATTATAAATATGTTATATACATATTCATTATTCTCTCCATCCTTTTAATGACATGTCCTCATACGTGTGTACGTATGGATTACCGTCTCCACGTCATTGTGTAATTGTTATCCAATACATTATTATTTGGATGGTTATAATAATGATGTGTAATTAATTTAAATAATAAATATTACATTATAATGATTCTGTATATATGATATACCATCCAATTATATTTTATTTTAATATCAAAATAATGGTATTGGCGCACGTGTGTACGTACGGATTACCGTCTCCACAAACGCGATGAGATCCATTCCCCATCATATCCATTCAAGACTAATTCTCATTTGATGATTAAAAATAATGTTTAGAAAATTTATATAATTTTGGATATGAATAAGATACATCCCATCCATAACAAATATGACTCACTTGACAAATAATATATAGGAAAATGAATCCGTTAACACCCAAAAACGGTGATAATACTAAGATATTATTAACAAAGCAATGTAATAAGATAATATATGATATCATATTAATGAATATGATTCTTTTATAATTTAATATAAATTATTTAACCTTTATAAAAGAGGGTAACATACCATCAACAACGGAAAAATTAAAATTATGGGGATTTTATCTCACTTTTAATTCCGTGAGATTTCCATTGTTCGCCACTTATTTATTGCATGGGGAGTGTATAATACCAATGAATGTATTAATTGTGTAATATATTTTAATTTATTAATATTTACATCATCATTGTATGATCCTTCATTCATGGGTGTATGTTTTCTAAGATACCAAATCGATAAGGAAATTTGAAATTTCAATTTCCACTCAATCGGCTTTACGCATAATTCATTGATTATTTTACTCCAAGATTATGTGTGGAATCAATATTTATTTGCTTATGTCAAAATTTCCACTCCCATTTCTATGGATATAATTTTTATACACATAGTCACTCCATTGATAAATTCTCAACTCATCGATATGAACTTGATAAGTGTAATTTTATGTCAATCTCTATTTGTTGGGTTAAATGTCCAATTCATTGGTGTTGTTTTTACAAGAATATGTGTGGATGTCCTCTTATTGATTTACACTGAATATCCAATAATATTTGGTGTATTTATCTTTTTCACACATAATTATGTCGTTGATTTGTCCTTAACCTAAGGATACGGTCTTTATAAGAGATTTCATCTCAATTTACATTCCATTGAGACTTCTTTTTTGTTATACACCAACTCACTTTTATATGGTGTTTATAATGTACTTTGACATAGTATATCATGAACACCTTTATTCACATGATATTACAATGTTTTGATTGCCTCAATTATTTGTATACAAGTGTCTCCCTTTTGGTTCGGAACTCTAACTAAAATATCATTTTAAATGTTTTAAAGATTTATTATTCAAAATCTGTCTCATTAATGTACATGTTTTAAAAATGGTTTTAAGGATTTATTTATATGTACATTAATGTTTTAAATTTAAAATTCTTTTTAAATGTTTCCAAGAGGTATGGGACACTATGATTCCAAAATATATTTTTAATTTACTTCTTGACAAATAGTGTGACTTTTAAATGTTTTCAAGAAAAGGGAACAATTCTCTCAATAGTTTGATGATTATTTCAATCTATGTCAATATCCGTCATTATTCTAGATTGAGGATAATCTATTACAACACAATATTCCACATTGTATTTAATGAGTTATGTTTGACTGTGGATGTGCTATTTTCAAACCATTCATGGTTCATGGAGAAAGTATTGGCATTTCGTATGCTAGTTTTAATACGAATTTTTATGTTATGTTTCAAAATTTTAATATGAGGAATGCATTGGACTTAGTTAGTGATGGGTGGAGGCTGTTATATCTCCTCGATGCATCGGTAGTTCTAATGAGACAAACTCATGTCTTGGCACAAGGCCTTGACAAAATCTTATTTGTAGTCGTGGCACAAGGCCTTGAATATGTGGTTATGAAAGTTTGGAATTATGAATTCCATCATTATGAAAGTGGATATTTATATTACATGTGATTATATGACTATTATAATATCCATGTGAATAAGTAAATGGAATTATTTGATATTATCTTTTCCATTTTATGTTGAAGTTCAAGTTTAAAAGGCTTTTGTTCTAGTCCTATACACTTCCTCAATTTTTTATTCTTATTTGTGAATCTTTCCTCTATAATGATATCAATAATGAGAATCTGAGCTCACTCCTTTATATGTTTTATTTTACCCAGCATGAAAGGAATTATATTATGACTGACCTCTAGGGATAGTATATGGAATCTCTGTGTTGTATGTGGAAATAATGTTGTTGTAGTTTTCAATTTTATGATGTAATGTAAAGCTTCTGAATTTATGTAGTACTTCCAAGGCTAATAAAATAATATGTCTTTAGAGAATTGATCTTTTGTGATCATACCAATTATACATAATAATGAACCAACTATGGGTAACTGGGGTTAGGGCATTACATTTTCCCTTCCAAAGACATATTTTCTAAAAATGTTTTAAATTTTTTTTAAAAATTCTCGAAATTATTTATCAAATAAATATTTACACTTGTATTAATTTTTAAAAAATTATTTGAAAATAATCATCATGTAATTTTTTTAAACAAGGCTCGTTTGACATTTACTAAGAATATGATAGGATTATTTATTTTAACATTAATGTAATGTGTGTAATTTTCACCATCATGACCAGTAAATGTTTTAAGTAATACATTTTATGTTTCAAATGTTATTTTGAAATAAAATTATTTAATTTTTTTTGAAATATTAGTTTAAAATTTATTTTCAATACTTAAACATTATTTTCTTGAAAAATTTTTTATTCACATTTTCATGGTATTTCTATTTTTCAATCTCATCAACACGTTATTGCACTTATTCTACACTAGAGATATTTTATAATGATACAATATTTATTATTTATCTGAATGTTTTATGATTAGTTTGATTTGGGTTTTAGTAGTTTGATACCATTTATATTACTACAGATAGTTTATGAATGTATTTATTTATTGGGAAAATTGTTACGTTTTATTATTATAGTATTAAATATGAATTTCTTATTGAATCTGTTTCAATAAATCCATATGAGGATTTATTTAGACATAATATGTGATGGTTGGAACCCATTATAATCCCTCGATTCATCAGTATTTCTTATATTAAAAACTAGCTTTGTTTTTTGGGTACGATCATACATATTTATGTTAGTAGTCATGGTGCTGGTCTATGATGGTATGGTAATGATGTTCAAAATAACAAATTAACTAATTATGATATTATTCATTTATTTCTATGTGATTATTTGATATGTTAGAATATACATGGAATAATTTCAAGCTCATTTTATTATGATTAATTAATTATTTGATCACTATTTATCCATTCCATATTATTCATCATATTCATGTTTTTTAATAAATGGATCTTGTTTTATTTATTTACCATTTAATATGGATTATGATATATATATTAATGATATATTATATACTATTCTTACCATTACTGACCATCTATTCTCTTCCTATTTTGATGTTTTATTTTCCCTAAGATACTAGGAAGTATTATCTGATTGATATGTAGGGATATGCTTAGGGTAAATATGTTATTCTCAATTAAAACGGATTTTATATTTTTTGTTTTCAATTTTACTAGGAATTTCAAGTATGTCTTTGTTTTATGAAAACATATAAACAATCTGGTTTTCTGGGATGTGATTATAGTATCATATTCCAATCTAATAATGAAACCAATTACATTGTACTATGAGGGTTAGGGTCTTTATAGTTAGTATAAGTTGAAATTTTTTCAAATCCATTGGATCAAGATTTAAGAAAACATTGATTAGGGAAAATAACCTTATGTATATCCTTAGGTATATTTATATTTATTGGATAACATGCCAATGTTTTTCTAAAGTAGAGATTAAGTGATCTTCATATGAATACATAAATATTTCGTTATTACAAGTAGACTTACTTCTGGAACAGATGTACTAAGGGGGTAATAACTCTAAAAATGGAATTATAGGATATACTCATTACCTTTTTTATGAAAATGATCTATATTACACACTATGTTTGAAAATAAATCAGGACATTCCAAGGATAATGCACATTTTATTTATAAATTATTATAACAGATATTAAATTTCGTGTATATTTTAAAAACACTCCCTCAGAAACCATGTTTATGATTATGACATTGGTGATGCATAAATATTTCAATTTATATAAAGATTTTCTCTAGTTTGTGTATTATACATTATGTTTCTTAATGTATAAATAAAATATAGTAAATTGTATTGTTTAGAAATGGAAACTGGAATAAATAATTTAAACTATATCTATTCACATAGACAATGTAGGGATTAACATTTGATATTGATAATCAAACTAGATATGGATCTATATCTAGAACTAATTAAATATTAAAAATATTGGGGAAACTTTATCAGATTATGTGAAATAACATTTCTTGTGTGGATCATTCTATGGATCCATCACACAGTGTAATAATGTTATACCACATTAAATACTATATACCTATTGTATTTTATGATTGTACAAATCCATTTTTAGATGAAAAATATATAATATTCTTAATGAATATTTTTTCACTTTGAGAAGCGGTAAAAGGGTGAAAGCTAATATAGTTGTTTATCATTTTTATAGATATGAAAATTAATATCATTCCTTAATTCAAAACACTAAGGATGCATAAGAAAGAAAAAACATCTAATGAAATAATATTAATGGAATATTCTGAGAAATCTAATTTCCCTGTATGCAACGAGTGGATAAATAGAGAAAATAATCTATGATAAGATGTAGATAAAAATAAATCACATTACAAACCCAACTTTTTTAATTTTATCAATGAATTCCAAAGACTATTTATTTTATCCTAATAGAATCATTTTCCATTTAATTTATGTGTTTATGACTATTTAATGATGTTCACTTCTTTCAGAAACATTCTCATCATTCAATTATATAATAGCATGTGGTAGAAATATAGAGAACAAATTATCCAACTAATATGGATTCAAAATGATTAAGGAGAATAAGAATATGGTAATGAAAAATAAATATAATGGGAATAAGTGAAAAAAGGATTTCCGCTAGGTAATAGTTATGGAATGAAACACTCTGGTATGTTCTTGAAGGGAGTGGGAGTTCGATAAAAGTGTGGAGAGAAAGAAAACTGTGCACGTGATTGTAAGGGAATGAACGAATCTAATAATGTGAAATTATTCAATTGTAAGGATATGTGTAAGTACATAAATTTCTTCCAAAAGAATAAATGGAATATATCTTTGTAGTATCCATGTGATCATGGTCAATATTATGATATTACTGCGGATGATGTTGAATGATTAATGTTTTTTATTCAATAAATTTATTCTAAAATTACTTTATCATTGATATAATGGTTAAAATAATTATAAAATGTATAATTAATTTCATAAATTAATATTATTTATAAATTTAACATCATATATTGAACTGTACTAATCTCTAAGAAAAGTGATTAAATAGAAATTTGAACTTCCAGAGAATCACATAAATAACATAATACAACCCTTAATATGTGATAATTATTGATATAATAATGATAAAAATATTTTTAAGATATATTATTTGTGACCATAATATTAATAATTAATTTTATGGGTTATGATATATTTACGGGACTTTTCTGTATTTTTGAAATTTGACAATTTGATATTTTATTTATAGTGTAATGAGAAAAATTATTTTTGGTAGCATGCATGTTTTAATTATAGTATTGTGGTTATTGATTAACCATTAAAATATTATAATATTAACTTTTTTATACTTTTTTATTCCCATGTTTCAATGTCCGAAACCCCAAATTAAGTGAATTTCATAATTTGATCTTTATTTCACATAATTGTGAAATTCATGTTTAAAGTGTGAATTTGGGGTTAATTAATCATCAAATTTTAGAAATAATTACTTTGATTATATAAATTTGATAATTTCAAATATTATTGATAAAGCTCTTTTGAAAATTTTATCTTTTAGGTTCAATGGAGGAATCACAAGGTAATGTTGAGATTTTTTTCAAACGAACATTGAAATTTCGTGATAAAGCAGAATGGACCATAGTCCCATCATAAAAATCTAGGGCCCAAAATCCAATCCCAATGATGCTAAAATTTTAATTTTTGAAATAAAAATTTATAGGGATACTTTCATTAATCTATGGCAGTTCTAATTGAGAATTTTTCAAGTTGATCTAGGATGTCAATGATGACAATTAAATTTATGGACAGATCTGAATGCCCAAAAATGTATCCCACCATTTTGAACATAACATCTTAATTGATAAATAAATTTGTATGAAATGATTATAGATCATATAATATATATGTAATATCATATTGGTATTCTACTAACCCTTCATATTCATCCATCGTAAATGATACAACCTCATGAAAAAAGGGAGATAAATTTGGTTGACTTTACAAAGCAAATATGGAATGTCCAATTTCCCATTGTTTTCTCACACACATATGACTCTCCTAAATAATGGTATGGGAATTTATTTATGTGGGATTGATCCTAGTCTTATTATATTCTTATATATTTGGTTTCGGTTAATGTATTTGGGATACATGTTTAATTATTTTATTTGTATTGTTTCGATCGGATTTTTTAATTGCTTGTTTATTTTTTCTCACTAACATTCTTTCTATCACAACATGTTTTTATTAATAAGTATTCTTATTATAATTATTCATTTATTATTTAATTTTCAATATAAAATATATACCATTTCTTTATGTTTTTAATCTATTCACATATTTGTTTTTTAAATTCATAACACAAAGTTGTAGTAATCATCTTTAATATTTTTTCATTATTTGACTTTTCACCCCTGAGCCTACTCTTGGTTTTAACGGATCAAATATAATCATTATGGGGATAACCATATGTTGAGTTCATCAATGGATTTATCAAAAGTATGAATTTTATGTCAATTCACATACATAAATTTTTTAATCTATTTATTATATTATGATTTCTATTCAAGGAGTTATGTTCTATACCGTCTTCCCCAATATTAAAAGATGACACATTTTGAGTGCTAGTATGATCCGATTCCGTTGAGTGATCATTAAAGTGATCCTATAATTGAATTGGTTAACTGAATGGTAAATTTTTAAGGATTAAATTGGAGAATTATTTGGGTGAATTATTTCTTTTTTTGGATATATCTTGAATTAATGACATGATATTTTCCATGAAAAAAATTTGTCCAATACACCCAATGTGAAAACCTAAGAACAAGGCACCATAATTTATTCATTCATTTACATAATTATTTTATGTTTTAATTTTAATTAAATCATTATTCCTCCATTTAAAATCAATCCCAAAGATTCCACTTCATATAGAAACCATAAAACAATTTGAGTATCTAAAGGCCTCTTCTGTAATCCCTCTTGATTTGATCCCTAAATATAATAAAATAACACCATATAACTGCATGGTAAATTTAGTAACAACCAAATTTTGGTGCTGTTTTTTGGGACTGAACATAGTCTCTTAGACACTCAACTTCTTTTCTCACCCTAAAATTCTTATTCTCAATCCTTTCCTCTTTTTTATTCCCCTACATGATTGTGTTGGTTGAGAAAACATCAAATCAAAATTTTAGTCTACTCAAATGTAGTATATCAAACATTACCCCATCATAAACACATTCTATAATCCAATGAGAAATCAATATTGATAATTCAATTACATTAAAAATTTATCAGATCAAAATTTAAATGAATGCCCCACAACTAATAAGATATATAATCCACTAGATATTGATTATTTGAAATATCATTTTCTAGCTTTCCCAAGGATGGTTGAAGAGATAAAACATAATTCTATTTGAGATGTCCAAAATCAAATTCACCAAAATCACTATAATGTACTTGAACAATTATGAGACAAAATGAGGAAAATTAATTTGGATGTTTAATCATTGAAAATTGACCTAAAAAACAATGAAATAGTTTGAGAACCCAATCATACTTTTCCCCCTTTCCAGCATTGAAAGAAAAATATTGTTACACCAAAAAATTCACAAGAAAAAACCCATGATGTGAAAAATTATAATAGTGGGAAATATAATGAAAAAATTTAACGGCTGATTCTCAATCCAAAATGGGACTAAAAATGTGAAAAAAATATAGAATTACCAACTTTAGAATTGGATAAATCAGAGGTGTAAAATTAATTTAATATTGGGAAGGATGAATTTTAACATTAGAAACCATAGGGATTTGGTTAAGTGTATCTAAATCATGGTGAAATATATTTTCTGAATTCACATGAGATATTCATTTATACATTCCTTTAATCTCAGTTCGATGGACCCAATAACGACACTTTGGGATCACCACTGAATTGAAAATTTGGGGAAACAAAAAAACATTGATTCCATACCCATTCCTGACACTTATCTAGAAAATTTTGTGTTTGAAACATCTATTCAAAATGAAACAGTTATTCTGAGAAATTATGAAAATGAAATTGTAGTAAATTATAGGTCCCAAACTATGTCGTAAATTGTTATTTAACCTCATCTTTAATTAAAGGTATCTACATCCTCATTTATGTCTTTAACCACAAGGGAGAAACTAAAACATTTGTTTCATCATTTCATCATCTTTAGATGATAATAAATATACAATTATTCTTTTTTTATTATTCATGATTAATAAATAAATCAGATGGACCATTTTTTATATTCATGTGATTATCCCATTCACTAAGTCTAATATGATTTTCCATGAATCAATTTCAAATCCTTCCTGTCAATCACATTATAGAGTCAAAAAAAATTAATTGAAGGAGTGAAAAATGTGTTCCATAAAATTTTGATTGTTTCTACTGCATATGTTGGGAATTCGATGTCATGCTAAAGACATTAAAATTATCATTTTATGAGATTCAAGACAGGTTTTTCATTTTTAAATTTTATATTGTGTATCATTTTTTTAAGGTAATATCATGGGGTTTACAATTTGATCTAATGGAATTTTTGTGTAAGGTTTATCAACTGAAGAGTTTTTATTATTTTCTATTAAAACATATGCTTTCAATAATTAAAATTTATCCTTTAATAACCCCCAAGGTGACTACATGTGACATTAAGCCAAAGTGAAAAATTTCTTATTGATGGGTTATCAACATCAAAAAGTGTTTATTTATTAGATGATTTCATTTAGAATCACATATCCCCTTATTTCATCCCAATTAGATAGTCTCTCTATTCTTATCTTTTAACAATAAGGTAAGTTCTATTCAATGATGGGGGAGTCAAAATGTGATATTTTGAAAAAAATTGGGCTTTTATGAAAAAATGGAAAAAAATCAATTCAATGAAAAAAATCAACTCATTATCGTTTAATGAATTAATTTAAATTTTTATAATAATAAATCCGAATTCCAAATGATTTTTAATTCTATGATTAATATTTTAATTCTTGTTTATGTCCACGGACATAGTATTAAGAATGTGCGGTTGTCTGATGTGATTTTTCCCTACTAAATTTTTTTCCTTTTATTCAAATTTCCATAATTCATTTCCATTTGATTATGGGTTTATGTTTGACTTCATGGGGCCTTTTCATCATTGAATTGGGTTTGGGGTCACTTTTATTTTAATTTAAATATCCAAAAAATCAAAAAATAGCATATAGACCAATGTATCTTCCAAATGTGTGTTGTCAAAGACTTGGGGATCATGAATCCACAATTTTATTTCCCATTGTTAGGATTAAAATGTCTATTTTAGATTATGTAATTGAAAAAATGTTTGACGTTCGACACATGGGGATACTATCTCCATTGTTTTCTTTCCTTGAGTTTGTTTCTTCATCTCAATTAGTGTTGAAAAAAATAAGAAAAAAATGACAAAATAGGATACTCATCTTAATGTTTAACGTGATTACCATCTAGCACTTCAATTTTTTTCCTTGAACAATAAAAAGGGATACATATATTTTGAGATAATAAACACGTCATCAGGCATAATTTAAATTTCTTGAAATGTGGCAATGAAATTTGAACAAAAAAATGGGATTGGTCTTGGTATATGGTTATGAAAATAGCTTCTATGAAATTATTTTTATTAGTTTTTTGAATTTTCGGAATGATGTCTTTTGGTGAGCATTTTATGTCAAAATGTGATTGAAAAATGTAATTCAATTTCTTATTTTTGAGATAATAATTTCTCGATACTAGAAAAAATCATGTTTTGGGGTGTGAATATCCATTTGAATAGTATAATTTTAATTTTTTTATCTTTTAATATTCATGTGATTCATTTTCATTAAAAAAATATTTTAGAGAATTTCATAAATTGAACATTTTTTCACATCATTATGCAATTCATGTTTAATTTTTTAATTTGGGCCGAATTAATCATCTTACTGTCTAATTGATTTTTTAATATATGAATTAAATAATTTATAGTATTATTTTAATTTTATTCAAACATTTTATCTTTTCTGATTAATGGATGAACCACAGGGGAATGTGGATATTTATGGAAATTAACTCAAATCATTCTGGGTAACGAATAATGAGCCTTAGGCCCCTCAAACAAAAGTGGGGCCCAAAATCAAAGTCCAGTGAAGATAAAATTTTATATTTATAAATGGAAAATTATGGGGATAAATTAATTCAAATGTGGCTCAAGATAAATCTGAATTTTTCGTGGTGATCCATGCAGTCAGAGATGAATATTAAATTTATGGTCAGATCTGAATGCCCATAAATTAATCCCACCATCTCAATAACAACATCCGAATAAATTATCCAATTATAATTACATTTTTATAGATAATAGAGTATACTTGGAATATCATATTTATCTTATACTAATGCTATATATTTTCCCATCTCTATTTATATACTGTCATGCTGAAAAGGATGAAGAATCTGGTATATTTTTGGTGTCAAAGATGAAATGTCCACATTCCATTTATTTTATCACACACTTTTTACACTCCTAGTTAATGGGATGGGAATTTATTATATAGATATCTATGATATGGTTCTTATATTACTATATTAGGAGGTGGGTGTGAATGGATTTGGGATACATGATTTATTATTTCAATGGTAACGTTTCTCTCTACTTTAGTAATTGCTTGTTCGTTTTTCCCTATGTATGTTCCTTCAATAAAATTAGTTTATTAATAAAAGTTATTATTCTCTTTATTATTATTATTTTATTATTTATTTTTCAATATTACCTTGATACCATTTCCTTAGAGAGTAAAACTATTTACAATATCTTTTATGAAATTTATCACACAACGGTATTATGATCATTTTTTAAATGTTTTTCTCCCATAATTTTCCCTCATGATTCTATATCCTACTTCAAATGATATAATAGAATCATTGGATAACTAAACCTATAATATGTTGATCTAAGTGGGTATAAAGGGGTTTCATTGAATGTTATTTCACATTCATTAATTTTTAAATTTGTATGTTCTTTTATGAAATCCAATCTATGAGTTACACTCTTCTTCGTCATCACCAACTATAAATGATGACACATTTTCTGTTCTACTATGATCCATTTTCATTTATTGATAGTTAATGTGATTCTATAAGTGAATTGACGATTAGCCTTGGAATTTTTTAGTGATTTAAATGATGAATGATTTTGGATAATTATCTAATTGTTTATATACATCTTGAATTATTGATATAAAATTTTCATAGAAAATAAATTCACCCAATCCAACCCAAGTAAAAACCTAATATCACACAACCATCATTAATTGTTTAGTTCATAAATTATTTTAGTTATTTTAATTAAATCATAATTTATCCAATTTAAATAAATGCAAAAGAAGGACACTTCGTATATAAATGACTAAAAATTGGAGTGCCAAAATGTTTATTCTTAGGACAGTGTGGATTATATCCCTAAATGTACTACAAAAACAATATATACCTGTAGGGTAAATTTAGCCACAACTAATGATCGGGGTATTCACATAATTTTGTATGTGACATTCAAATCATCATTTATTGTCTTAGGAATATAATTTAATTTTTATTTTGGATATTTAGTGACCTTACTTATATATTTTAGGACATTGAATTTTGAAAGACATTTTATGATGAGTCTTAAGGTGAAAAATTTATGAAATGGATTCAAAAATTAATGTTCTTATTGATAACTTGTGTTGAACATTTATTGTTTTTGGAAAATATTTAACGACATGCAGATGATCTTTTAACTATTTTATGTATCATAAGATCAGTTAAAAGTAATTTTTAGGGCTTCAAGAACAAAAAAAATTATTATTTTTAAATATTCATCTATTTGAGTTAAGGATGAAGTAGAAATTTTTCAACCACAAATGAAGGATGATGTTATTCTTATAAAATAGAAATTCCTAATTTATTTATATTTCTATAACTTCCCAGGTAAATAGAGAACATAAAAATGTTCATATTTATTAATATGTGTGAATTAAATATTATTTCTACTTTAAAGGGGATTCTATGTTCGATTCCATACCCGATATGCAATAATGGGTTTCCTTTAAATCTTATGTTTCATACTAATAATGTAATATTATTATTTTAAATGGTAGTTAACGCCTAGCCATTGTTTTAGAGTGAATACATAGAACTAGATAAAATATTATTATACATGTTTTTTGATTATTTTTACATTTATCTAATTAATGTTAAAGGCTTAAAATGAGTAAATAAGTTGATTTTAAGCGTAAATACTCTAGTATTCAGTAAAAGGTAAATTTACCACCTTTTAATTGATAACCCTCATTAAATATAGTTTTTGTAACATTTATATGTTATATTTGAGAAAATATAAATCTTCTTTAGAATCGGGGCACTAAAGTTTACTTTTGTTGGACTTTTGGTATTTTTTTTTGATAATGTTCATTTTTTAAAGAATAGTGAAAAATACTATATTTTAATTTAAGAGTGCATGCTAAACTAATTTATTAATATGGTTATATTATCTTTTAAATCGGTTTTAAATTGTAATTAGAATATTTATGTAATATTTAATATAATATTGGTCATTGGATGTAATTCCATTTTAAAAATTGGATATAAACAAGTGTCAATCTTTTGATAGGTATTATTTCATAAAAACACGCTATTTTTTTTACAGAGGGAATTAAATTTAAATTAATTTCTACCACTTCTGTATTTTGAATTTGTAAAAATGGATTTCATATTTGGAATATATATTCCAAATTTTTTAAATAGGTATCTTTTATTTTTACACATTTTTAATATTTTTTTCAGTAAATATTTTATTTACCATGATTAAATGGTAAAAATAATAAATAAGGGTAAAATATAATATTATTATAATATCAAAATAACCATAACATGTCTCTTAATTTTATTGGTAAATACATATCCGACCATGGGCATCATTGGGGTTAATTTGGGACCCCATGGAGCCACATGAGAGTAATAATTACACTTAATATTAATTAATTTAATGTAAAGACAAAAATGACATAAACTAATATATTTTAGTAAATGAATATTTACATGGTGATATTAAAGTTATCATTTCAAATATAAATATTATTTGTAAAGAAAAAGACTTCCTATATCATGGTATTTTTTTCTAATTTTTTGACATCAAATAAATTAAATAATGTATGCAACAATAATGATACAGAATTTACCACATTAATAAATGATTTAAATAAATAAGATTTTAAATATTAAAACAATATCCAAAACTAGTCCAATTATTATGGGAATATTTTATTTCTACCGTGAGTCATCGTAAATTTTATTTTAACTAATATTTGACCTTTTGAAACCGAATATGACTTTAAAATAAAATAATTTCTTCAAACTATCCTAAAGAGCCCCTCCTCTCCCTTATAAAAATCCCTCACATATAACCCATTTCTAACACTTCTCAAAAATTTGGCTCGTGAAAAATCTGTCCAATAATCTCCCAATATCCTTCTATTTGTCATAGAAGCCATACCTTAGGCAGAAAACCCTTAAAAAAACCATTTTGGTTCAAACGAAAGGTAGTTACCCAATTTAAAGGTAACGTCTTCTCTTAAGTTATTTTGTTTTATATAACTTCTCCAACCCCTAAACTCTTTATTATTCCTTTATTTTATAACAACACGAGTATCCTCAATATACTATGATGTTGTTATGTGAATTATTTGAACTACACATACACACACCGTTTTCTAATGGGTGAATAAGCAACTGTTTCTGTTGATGGAAAACTAACACCTCACGAAGCGATGATTGTTCAATTATCTATTACCACCTCTATTGGAGTTCATTATGATGAAATTGTATTTATATATGATATATATTATGTTTTTTATTCTTATTTAATTTTAATTTACAAACATACCTTTATTCCTTCAAATATGTGTAAGAAAGATAATTTCATTTGAGAAAGTGTGGACTACCGCCCACTCAAGATTATATGATTCGTTTTTTACATACATGGAATGTATAAATATGGAGTTAATGAAATTTTGTTACATAGAAATAATATTATATGACACATAAATTATATTATACCTATGTATCATTATGTTATCATTCCATTATATATTAAGTAGAAATGAAAGTAGAATTCATGCGTACGTACGGCTAACCATCTCATTGAACGGTGGAATTCATTTCTTATATCCAAATGTTATTTACTATTATAAATATATATATACACATGATATATATAATATTTATGATATTTAAATCATTAATATCATTCTAGAGAAAATGGAGTTTTGACCACATGGACAAATATTAATTATAACAAGTTCATTTTTAACTAAAATTACGAACATCGACAAAATGTCAGATATGAAATAAAATAATTAACAAACTAATATTGGAAGGTAATAAGTGAAATAAAAGTAATAATAAACATTAAAAATTATATCAATAAAGTATAAAATAACTTAAGTTAAATATTTATCAATAATAAGGAACATGAGAGGAAAGTTGCACACGAGGTAAGGGATTTTTTATCACACTTTTAATTCAGTGAGATTTCCATTGTTCACCACTTATTTATTGCATGTGGTGTATTGTGTACTACAATTTGATATATATTATCATGATTCTATTTATATTAATTGTATTATTTGATTCATTTTGGGGTTATTAACTTTTCTCATACGACTCGATTGATTACAACATGGTAAGGGTTTTTTATCTCAATTTTTATTCTCGTGACATTCATGCTATATTAGCAACTATTACATTTTATGTGGTGGATGTACTGCCCATTATTGTGTTATCTGTATAATATAAATTAATTTATTTGTATTTACATATTCATTGTGCTATATTTCTTTCATGGGGTGTATGGTTCGTATGTTACCAAATCGTTAAGGGAGACTTTCTCCCTCCACTTTTTAAAAGATTTTTTTTTGTTATGTCTTTTAATTTACATCTTATTATGTTGGGATATATTCTTATATATCTTTATTGATGTAAATTTTATTTACATGGTATTAGATATCCTTTTCTCTCTCCTCAACTTATTATCTTAATTTTAAATTGACGTTGTTAGGCTGTCGAATTTCTGTAAGAAAACTTCTTAACCCAATTTCTGTTTTTGGGTTAAACATCCACTTCTTGATTATGTCATGCTATGAATATGTGTGAATAACCTATAATTGTTTTACACTTAATATCCACTTATATTTGGTGTATTTATATTTTCACACATAATTATGTAAATGATTTATCCTTAATCGATGGATACCGTCTTTATAATGGATTTCATCTCAATTTACATTTCCATTGAGACTTCAATGTTGATATGCACCAATTCACTCTTATATGGTTTATATATAGTAATTTGGAATATTATATCATGAATACATTTATTCTCATGATATTATTATGTTCTGATTAAATTTTATTCCTAAATTATTATTATTCTAGGGTCTCTCATTTTGTTAACAACTCTTTAACTAAAATATCGTTTTAAATGTTTTAATGGGTTATTCTTCTAAATTTTCACATTAATGTAAATGTTTTAAAATCTATTCTAAGGATTTATTAATTTGGACATTAATGTTTTGAAATATAAATTTCTTTCAAAATCCTCAATGTTTATGGGACACTTTGATTAAAAAATAGTTTTATTTAATATTTTAAATGTTTTTGAAAATGGATAGATAAAATCATTGATTTTTTCAATATTTTGAAATGATATATTATGACTGAAATGTGGGAATGTTATAATTCCATTATGTTTGTTTTATGGGGTTTGAATATGTTATGGATATTGGGAATTGTTTACATATGCGGGTGGTTCTGTGATAAACATAGGGCGGGTGAGCCTGAGATTTCTCTCTAATGCATTGGGTAACATGATGATGGTAAAAATTATTGTTTCTCCTAAGATATTTAGGGAATATAATGTGATGGGTATTCCAAATGAGAATGCCTATATAGTTATGATAACTACAATGTATGTTTGTTATTTATTTTGTAATTTACCTTTATGATTTATGATTTCTATGTGTTGTTCATAAATCTTATGATTTCATGACATAAGATATGATTGATAAGTATGGCTTCATTGTGTTGTATTTATTGATGGGATAATGTTTCCATTCCTTATTTTATATCCCTTAGTGTTCTTTTTATACTCATCCCATGTTTTTTAAATGTTTTCCATAAGACATAAAGATGAATAAGAGTCAATTATGGGATCAAGGAAAAGTCATGATGTCTAAAACATGTAACTAGACATGACTCTTTTATTAAGAGTTTTTATTTTATGAAAAAAATGGATACTGAGTAGAATTGTATATATGTAATATTCATGGTGTTATTTAAATGTAATGACCTAATTCTATAAATATATAAACCTGAAAAGATCCTGAATGTGAATTATCCATTTAATTCAAGATTATTTAATGTTTAAGGCTGGGTCTTATAATTGGTATCAGAGGTCGGTTTAGACAACCTTATAGACTATGAGTTTTAGTTAAACACTTGGTTAGTCCCTTTGTATATTATTTCAGTTAAATCCTTATTTTAAAACATTTTTTAAGATCAATTAAATTATGTTACAAATGGAAGGAGGAGGATCTCAAATGACATTCCAATCTCTTCTTGATGACTTGCTTGCAATAATTATTGCAAAGTCATGTTCGGGAGATTGTGAAACTTTTTCTAACATACATCTCACTTGCAAGCAATTGTTTGAGATATCAAACATCTCCAATATACCCTGATATCATCATGGATTAGGGGTTGTATTTAATCAAATCATATTTTCAATATATTCTCATATTTTCAAGAAACATAAATATTTTCAAGGAATTTTCAAATATTTTAACTTATCACATGATTTTGATGAATATTAAGATTTTGAAAAAAGTGTTGAATAAGGATAACCTTGAGCAACCTATTTATATTTTCTTTTAAAATATATTCTCTCATCACATACTTATTGTATTTTTAGAGGACCATTAATTAAACTTTTCCACTCAAATTTTGTCCGACTATTTTATAGAAATCATGTTTCATCCGATGTATTGAAATTATATGTCATACATGATTGTTTTCCAAAATTGTTTTTCTAGGAACACCCTTATGACCCATGTTGTACAAGGTGTATTTGGATGAAGTATGAAAATGATTTTTAAGGATATCTAAATCA
This sequence comes from Viscum album, assembly GCA_963277665.1. Classification (NCBI taxonomy): domain Eukaryota; kingdom Viridiplantae; phylum Streptophyta; class Magnoliopsida; order Santalales; family Viscaceae; genus Viscum; species Viscum album. The sequence goes on along the minus strand of OY728161.1, from coordinate 1,325,229,289 downwards.
TTATTTCAATGCATGGAACATCTACCTACGTGAACAAGAAAACTTGGAATCCAAGTGGACACCATGATCAATGTATGATGTTATTTATTCCGGGGATCATTTCATTTTATCAAATTGTGGTGAAATTAATATAATGAAAAAATATATAAGACATCAATAATTAAGATGTAGAGCTCATAATTATTTGGGATGAAAATTAGTGGTAAATGGAAACTATTGAGGTTAAAACATGTTAGGGTTATTTTTTAGTTTTATAAAAATGACAACACACAGACCGTTTGATAACTCATCGTGTTGGAAAAAGCCAAGGGAATCGAACCCACAATCCAAGTGCGATGGTATTTATCACCTACCACTAGACTACATGATGTCCTTGGTTAGTATGACTTATTCTTTTTAGTTAAATCATTTTATTGATCTAGAATAAGTTGATTTGGGATCATAAGTTTTATCAAATTGTTATCTTTAGTATAATAAAATGATTTGGTGATTAAGTGACAAAAGTGATTTTCGAAGTCGTTCACTTTTTTGGGGAACAATATATACCTACGGAAAATGGAATACTATGGGATTTAAGTTATTGGGTAATGGTTGAAATATTATTCGTGGATGAATTTTTTGTTTTATTTTGGAAATATGGATATCTGGGTTGTTTATGGAAATGACTAACCTATCATAGAGAATATGTGACTAGGTTAATTACACATCATTATGAGACTTTAAGAGTAGTCGGTACTATTTGGAGATAAATGTTATGATTTACTATGGAAGAATACGAGATTAAATCCTTTTCAGTTGTGGGTTTCAATATTTTTTTGGATTATTTTGAAGAATTTTAAGGTCAATTATGTATTGAATGGTCTTTCTTGGACTTTGGGTACTTTTGTTGAATTTTGGAGATTAAGAGTAGTAATTGATTTTCTAGGATTGTCCTTTTTTGGGGATTATGTGATCTCAAACTAACCATTTTGGTTTTAGTTGATGTATGAAGACAAGTAAAATATATAGTTCCTCTTATGTGGATTATATGATTATATAGAATATGATTCTTGTGCTATCGATGTGACCAAGTATTTTTGAATCCTCATTGTTTGGAGAAAAGATTTGTTCTTGGTAGAAACTTGTCAAATGAAGAAACTCTACTTAATGGTTAGTATATTTTATTATGTTCTTATTAAATGTAGTAAATGAATTCCTCAAAATTATTAAAAGGAATGTAAAACTAAAAATTTTGTTGGTTTACATTTTCTACTGGGCAATCAAAGACCGTTTAAGATATCATAAGTTTGTGACTTTCTGATGGTTAACTTTCTCCAAATCATGTTTTCTACCACTCTCTATCAGTGCTTGACCATTTTTTCTCTCTTCCATATCCATGTTTTTGTACATGGAATCTGAGTATGGGTTATCTCATGTGTCCTTTGTACATTTCATTCATTCTATTAAAGTGATAGTTTTACTGATTTTTTTTTGACCTAGGACTTTTAATGAAGCTTCCAATCCGCGTTTTAAAATCGCGAGGACGCAATTATCAAAAAGGGGGAAGGATGTAACATCCTAGGTAAATAATTAACATGAAAATATTAATATTTATTAATATTTTTGAATTAAATATTAATTCTACTTTAAATGGGATTCCTGATATGTAATAATGGGTTTGTTTGTAATCTTACATTTCACACTAATAAAATAATATTATTATTTTAAATGGTAGTAAGGTCTTGCAGTTGTATTATATAAAATGAATAGAACTAACTAAATTATTATTATAAATGTTTTTTAATATTTTTACATTTATCCAATAAAAGTTAGAAGCTTAAAATGAATAAATAATTCAATTTTAAGCATAAATACTCTAATATTCACTAAAAGGTCGATCTACAGCCTTTTAATGGTGAATCCTATTTAAATCTAGTATTTTTTCACTTTTATATGTTCTATTTGACAAAATAAAATTCTATTTTAGAATAAAGACACCAAATTTTACTTTGGATGAAATTTCTGAATTTTTCTGATAATGTCAATTTTTAAGGAATAATGAAATGTTTTGTATTTCAATTCAAAAGTGCTTATTAATCTAATTTATTTATATGGTTATGTTATCATCATAATTGGTTTTAAAGTTAAATTAGAATATATTTTTACCATTTAATATAATTATGGTCATTGAATGTAATTTAATTTTGAAATTGGACATAAACAACTGTCAATATTTTGATAGTTATTAATTATTAAAAACACGCTATTTGTTTTAACAACGAGAATTAAAATTAAATTAATTTCATCCACTTATTTGTTTTTAATCTGAAAAAATGGATTTCATATTTGTAATCAGTATGTACAAATTTTGTAAATAGATAACTTTTTTTAGTCATTTTAAATATTTACTTCAGTAAATATTTTATTTACAATGATTAAAAGGTAAAAATAATAAATAAGGGTAATATAAAATATTATAGAAATATTAAATTACCCTAAAATGTGTCTCAATTTTATTGGATAATACATAACTGACCATGGGAATCTATGGGCTTAATTTGGGACCACATGGAGCCACATGAGAGTAATAATGACACTTAATATTAATTAATTTAAAGTAAAGGAAAATATGACATAAAAAAAGATCTTTTATTAAAATAAATTTTTACTTGGTGTTATATAAGTTATATTTTGGAACATAAATATTATTTTGAAAGATAATATTATATGTAACATCATGTTATTTGTTTTATAATTTTGGAACATGAAATAAATTAAAAAAAATATATGACACAATAATGATGCAATATTTATAACATTAATAAATGAGATAAATAAATAATATTATAAATATTAATACAATTCTCCAAAACAGTCCAATTCTTATTGGATTATTTTATTTCGACCATGATTCATCTTAAATATGATTTTAACAAACATTTTACCTTTTGAAATCGAAGATGAGTTTAAAATAAAATAATTGTTTCAAACATTCCTAAAGACCCCTCCTCTCCCTTATAAAAATCCCTCACTTAAAACCCATTTCTCACACTCCTCAAACCATTGGCTCATGAAAACTCTACTCCAATAAGCTCCCAAGATCCGTCTATTCATCCTAGAAGCCTTAACTTAGGCATAAAGAACTTGAAGAAACCCTTTTGGTTCAAACCAAAGGGAGTTTTCAGATTTAAAGGCAACATATTCTCTTAAGTTCTTCTGTTTTATTTTACATTTCTAAACCCTAAACTATTTTTTATTCCTTTATATGATAAAAATATAAGTATCCTCAATATAAAATGAAGTTCTTATGAGAACTATTCGAACTAAACTTACACAAACCTCCATCTAATGGGTGGAGAACATATTGTTTCTGTGGATGGACAACGAACGCCTCTCGAAGCAAAGATTGTTCAATTATCTCCTACCGCCTCTCTTACTGTCCATTATGATGGAAATTTATTAATATTTGATATATATATTATGTTTTTTTCTATATTATTTTGTAGTTTTTATTTACAAACTTACCTTTATGCCTTCCAATATGTGTAAACATGATAATTTCATTTGAGGAAGTGAGGTCTCCCTCCCCCTTAAGGTGGTATGATTCATTATTCACATGAATGGAACATATAAAGATTAATTTAATGAAATTATATAACATATATATCATATTATATTATAATGTAATTATAATATACCTATGTATAATTTTGTTTTCATTCAATAAAACATTAAATTGAAATGAAAGTATCATTCAAGCATACGTACGACTTACCATCTCCAGTATACTGCCATTTGATATATATTATAATGTAGTGTATTTTGTAATTACATTTGATATATATTATCAAGATTCTATTTATATTCATGGTATTATGCGATTCATTTTTTGGTTATTAACTTTTCTCATACGACTCGATTGATTACAATGTGGTAAGGGTTTTATATCCCACTTTTTATTCCCATGAGGTTCATTCTATATTAGTAACTATTTCCTTTTTTGTGGTGGATGTAATTCCTATTATTTAATTATTTGTGTAATATAATTTAATTTTTGGGTATTTACAAATTCATTTTGTGATATATCTTTCATGGGGTGTATGTTTTGTATGTTACCAAATCGGTAAGGTAACCTTACACCCTCCTCTTTTTAAAACACATCTTTTTGTTATGTCTTTTAATTTACATCTTATTATTTTGGTATATATTCTCTTACATATTTATTGATGTAAATTTTATATCCACGTGATGATATTTAATTTTCTCTCTCATTAACTTATTTTCAGAATTTTAATGTGATGTCGTTATGCTGTCGAATTTCGGTAAGAAAACTTCTTAACCCAATTTCAATTTTTTGGTTAAACATCTACTTCTTGATTATGTCATGCTATGAATATCTTTGAATAACCACAGATTGTTTTAAAAGTAATATTCACTTATATTGTGTGTATTTATATTATTCATACATAATTATGTAATTGATTTATCCTCAATCAATGGATACCATATTTATAAATATTTTGTCTCAATTTACATTTCCTTTAAGACTTCATAGTAGATATGCATCAATTCACTCTTATATGGTGTATATACTATCCATTGGAATTTTATATCATGAATGAATTTATTCTCATGATATTATTATGTTCTAATTAAATGTTATTCCTCAATTATTTATATTCGAGGGTCTCACATTTTGTTAAAAACTATTTAACAAAAATTTTGTTTTAAATGTTTTAATGGTTTATTCTTATTATTCATTTACATTAATGTCCATGTTTTAAAAATGATTTTAAGGATTTATTCATATGGACTGTAATGTTTTGAAATTGAAATTTCATTGAATAGCTTCAAAGTGGTATGGGACACTTTGATTCAAAAATATTCTTATTTAATATTTTAATTTGTTTTGAAAATGGTTTGATAAATGCTTTGATTTTGTCAATATTTTGAAATGATATAATGTGATTGTAATATGGAAATGGTATCTCTCAATTATTTTTGTTTTGTGGGTTATGAATATGTTGTGGCTATTGGGGATTTTTTACGTATACAGGTGGTTTTGTGATAATCCCAGGGTGGGTGAGCCTGAGATACCTCTCCAATGAATTGGGTAACGTGACAGAGGTAAACGTTAATGTTTCTTCTAAGATATTTAGGGAATATAATATGTTGGGTAATCCAAATGTGACTCCCTTTGTAGCTATGATAGATACAATGTAAATAGGTTATTTATTCCGTAAGTTAACTTTATGATTTATGATTTCAATGTTTTGTTCATAAATCTTATTATTTCATGACGTATGTTATGATTGAGAAGTATGGTTTCGTTGTGCTATATTTGTTGATGGGATAATGTTTTCATTCCTTATGTTATAACCCTTACTGAGCTTTTTATACTCATCCCATGTTTTTGAAATGTTTTCCACAGGACATAAAGATATATAAGTTTCAAGGATGGGATCCATGAAAAGTCATGATCTCTAAAACATGGAACTAGACATGACTCTTTTTAAGAGTTTTTATTTTATGAAAAAAATAAATACTGAGTAGAATTGTCTACATGTAATATTCATGTTGTTATGTAAATGTTATGACCTAGTTATATAAAAATATAAACCTGAAAAGATCCTCAATTGAATTATCCATTTAATTCAAAATTATGTAATGTTTACGGGTGGGTCCTTTTAATTTATATATATTCATTGATAGTAAAAAAATCATAAACATTTGGTAATGGGTGTTAATAAAAAAATGTAATCATATTAACTTTATATCTGATATATCAAATATACTTTTAAATCATTATAGATTTATTGTTTTTATATCCTTAAATTTTCGTTGATCATTCACTTTCACATGATCAATGATCTCTATCACTCTCCATAATAAATTATTCTATTAATCCATGTCAAAATCTTCACATCCCACCAATTTTCTATAACATGGAAACATAGTTATGTAATGACCTTTTTACTTCCATTTTTATCCTATTGAGAGTCTATTTTTTTAAATATTTTTATGAAGTGGATTTCGAAAAAATGTATTTTAAATTTCAAACCCTCTATTATTGAGATGAATATTAAATTTCAAGGAAGCCTGCTATTTAAGGGGATAGAATGTAATTCCACATGAATGTAAAAGATAAACATTATATTTTATAGGATATATGTCACGAAACACTAAATATAGAAGATAATTTAAAACAAAAAAATACAATTTATTTCATTTTATAAAAAATCATTATCTTGGAGAGCATAAGAGAGATGCAATACTGAGTTTAAATGAAACTTGATTCTCAATTAAGATATAATTATTTATACAGGACAACTATAACCTACCTAGTATGTTGGTGGGTATGAATATTAAATATGAAATTATGAAAATTATATGATTTACACATGTATAAATAAAATTCGATGTTTTTATGTTTATTATAAATAAAATAAGTGATATTTGAATGAAAAAAATGTTTTCTAAAAACATTATTTTTTACTAATTGGTTTTTTAGTCATGATTTAAGCACATAATTTAAAAATAAATTTTTTTACCTTTTTTATAATATTCATTTTAAAAAATAAAATTATATTTTTTAATATTCATTTCAAAATTATACTTGGAGGTCATTTTTAAATCTTTCAGGAAAAATTATTTCTTTGATGAATAGTGAGAAATACTAATTTTTATTTAAAACAATTTTTCCCTATAAATTATATATAACGGTAAAATATATTTTAAATTTTATTACAGTAAAATTAGTTAAATTGAATGAAAATTTATCGAATTTAGTTCAATTTAATCAATTTCATACTGAATTTTGACACAAATACATTTTAAACTAAAGATTGATTTTCATTGGAAAGGCCTTATTTCAATGTGTCTAAGTGTTTAATTAAATATTGAATTATTCATTTTATAGGAAATGAAATTAGAAAAATGGATTCTATATTTTGAATAATCATAATTAATATTATCTAATAAGGAATAATTTATTTTTTTGACTGATGAGAAAAAATTAATTATCCCTGTTAATGTAAAAATGGATTTTTATGAGGTTAAATTAAAAAGACTAGGGTTTAAAATTATGTGAATATGAAAAAAAAATATTAGTTTCCCATAAATGAACGTCATAAAATTTATGGTTATATAATGATCCATATTTTAGGACGTTGGAATGCTAAGAATGTTGGGTATAATTTATTCTTATCAAGAAATCCATTTTTGTCCTCTTCCATAGTTATAAATTTCCACCCCCTCTCCTCCCTAGATAAAACATTAAAAACCATTTAGTTCAGACATTTTATTAAAAACTATATTCAATTAATTACATCCCAACATCGTAGATGTATTATATTTATTTTGAATCCACATTAATAAGGCTTTAGGAATAAACAAAATAGGCTCTCTGAAGAAGACGTAATGTTTTTAACATTGCGTTTTCATTTTATTTCATCCTCAAACTACATATCTTCTCAAAATATGATAATAAAATTAAACTATTAAATAAAAAAATATTTTATTATGATAATTGAATTAACTATATCCATATCTACTTCCATAAAATGAAAAATGAAATCATCGATCGTATATATGGTGGACTACCATTTTGCTAACTAATATTATTTGTCTTTCATCACAACCATTACAGGATGTATATAATGATGTATTTTAAGATTTTATATTGTAATTATGAAATTATTATAATTATGAAATTATTATCTCACATATAGCTTTATACTTTCTCTTTAGTGGGGATATGATAATGTTATTTGTTTATGTGGAAGACAATCGCCCCTGAAGTGATTTGATTCATTTATATATTACAAATTACATGGAAGGTAGTAAGTATAATGATAAAAAATAAATGTGGAATTTATGACCTAATTTTAAACATGGAAATACAATACAACATCTAACTTATTACCTTACTTCCCAGTGGTAGACCATAACGTCCCTTGTGCGTACATGTCGACTACCGACTCCACATAACTATGAGAAATGTTTTTAATTTCATTTTTACATGGATGGTAATAAAAATTTATTTGATTAATATAAATGATATAAATTAAATAATAATTAATTTATAGTTTTTTATTAATATTTATTTACCTTTCATTCCATTTATCAATAAAAAATAGAAACAACATTCATGAATACATACAACATACTATTGTTTTGAACTATGAAATTCATTTTCAATATATAAATTTTATAAATCACAGTAAATACATATATAATGAATAAATATTATATTTATATGATGTTTAACATTATTTATATGATTGAACCATTATCAAAGTAAAACTAATGAAATTACTAAACCAAAACATACATGGAAAACAATTCAATTATCACCAGAAATTATTATTTAAACAAGGAATTGTTTATAAAAAAGACATAAAATATAAAAAATAAATACAATATGGTATAATATATATTTAATAGTTCAATAATATATTTTAAATTAACCTATATTTATTTCATATAAGTTTCAAATACATAATAATGGATTTGAACCTATTTTAAGTGTTTCATGCCTCCCTCTTACTTCTATGAGATATATGCCATATTCACAACATTTTCCATTGTGTTAGGTATATAATGAACCTTTGATATTGTATATAATTAAATTAATAATAAAAATTATATTTAATATTAATTTTTATGTTATTTATTTCATGGGGATTATGATTTACATGATACCAAATTGTTAATGCATTATTACACAATCTCATCATTATTCATGAATTCTTCTGTTTAACTATCCCTTGGGAAAATTATTATTATATATATATATATATCTTAAAATAAACAAATTATTATCTCATATATTTATTTATGATCCTTTTCATCTAATAGTTCCATTTATCCTCTCTTTGTTACCTTTAATGATTGAGGATTTTGTTTTATGCAAAATATGTCTTTATTTCTCTCTTTGTTCAAAAATCACTTTTCTTCCAAAAACAAGTTTTCTAAATCTATATTTAAAAATACTTCTTACATTATTATAATGATCTATTAATTAAATTTTTTCCATGTTTTACTTTTTTTGAATTTATTTTAGTAATATCCATATAGTTTCCCAAACAAGGGCCGTTTGGGTTTTATAAAAAATGTTAATGAAATATTTGTTTAAACATGTGTGTAATGTACATAAATTATGCAATCAAAAACACTAATGGTTTTATAAATTATATTATATGATTTAATGGTTGTTTTAAAACAATATTATTTTCAAAATATTTTAAAAACATTTAGTTTAATAATATTTTCAAGTTTTAAAGATCATTTTCTTCATTAATGTTTCTACTAACAATTTTTGTCTCTCTATTCTCCAAGGAGAACATCCATTTTTTGTACTTATTTTGAATTGGGATTATGTTGTAAAGATACCAACTTTATAATTTCATTGAATGGTTTATGATCAGTTTGACTAGGGATGTACCGGTTTCATACTATTTGTATTCCTCTATATGGTTCATGATTATGTTTATTAATTAAGTGAATTTTTTACATTTTATATGATATTTTTTCAATATAGAGGTTTTTATTAAATCCTTTTTCCCATTTATGGTTTGGAATGCATTATACTTATCATGTGATGGGCGGGTCCCACTATAACCTATTGGCGTATCACTCAAGAGGAAAAATAGTTTGGGGTTTTCATTAAACCCTTCACCATTATTTAAGATGTCTTGAACTGAGGCCGTGATGGTATGGTTATGATGTCTGAAATTCTTGATTCCATCATTAGGAGATGATTTATTTATTTCAATGTGATTATTTTATTAGTTGGAATATACATAGAAAATTTTCAATCTCATGTGATTATGTGTTTGAAATTATTTGATCATTATTTATTCCAACAATATAATTATTTGTGGTAATTTTATAGATTAAATGAATTTTTTTTGGTTATTTAACATTACATAAAAATTATAACTTATATATTAGTGAAATATTCTACTACACACCTACCATTAAAGAGCATTTGAGCTCACATAATTCAAATGTTTTATTGTTTCCCTGAATAATATGATGTTTTTACGATTGACATGCATAGATATGATAAGGGAAAATATAGATTTCTCAAATAAAATAATTTTTATATTTTATTTTTCCAAATTTGACATTACCTTTATGTACATATATAGCTATACAAGGCTAATAATCTATTCATCCCTTCAATATTCAATTACTTGTATCATATTCCAATGTAATAATTTAACCATTGACTCTAAGAAATTATTTCAAGGTTCTATACACATACTTGAGGATAAAAATATTGAATATCCCTGCATAGACGGAACCATGACCAAGCATTAATGAATGGTCTCTTACACTGTTCAAATTTCAGTCTTAGAAAAATATCCATCATATAGTGTCATAGAAAACTAGTTTAATATAGTTATATTTGTAACATAAGAAGAAATCATCCTTGTGTTGTTATTAAATCATAATTTTTGGCCATAGAGTTCGAGAAACTAATTGATCCATCTCAATTATATAATGAAAAAAAAATCAATTTTATGTTATTTTTTACATTTTAACATAAATTTATGAAAACCAAATAAATAATCAACATGGGATATGCCTTCAATAAAACATCAGTCAATGGATTTTTCTCATCATCAGATGACATCCTTTATCCATGCCAGTCCAAATATATATTTTTATGAGACAATTACCTCATAATGTGACATAATTTTCATCAATTCTATAATTTTCATCGTGATATTGATCAAATGGTGTTCAAGATAAACAAGTAAAAGATTATTCATATGTGATTATGAAAAAAAAGAATTATAGTTCACGGATTACCAATTAAAATCTCAATTTAAAATATTTCATTTTATAATTAAATATAATAATCACGTGAATATAATTGTTTTTGAGTAATTACCATATTTTTGGTGTTTTTAAATAATTATGGTTGATTTTTTGAATTATATGAAAAATGATGTATAAACATTTTTAATTAAATCGTAGAATTTATATAACAAAATATTCACTATAATGAATTATTCAACGAATCGTGTAGCAAAAATAAAAAATTTAATTATTCATATTTATTAGTAAGGTTATATCAGTTTCATCTGAAGTATGTGTTGAGATATTAATCCATTAAGTCATTTCTTACCTTGAATTTTTTTTTCTTTGAACATACTCAACTTTTTAGAATATAAAATAAAAATCTTTTTGTGGATTTGGATTAGAAATTGAATTATTTTAGAAAAATAATTTTAGTTACACAAATAAAATAGAAATAACTTCTTGTCTAAACATTCTCATGGTCAAAAACATGTTTGAAGTAGACACATAAAGATTAAATAAATCATCAAGAAGATAAATATTAGAATTTGTGATTAGTCCATAAATCCACCAAAATGTTGTTAAAGTGTCCAACGTTTTTATGTTGTATGCTTCATAAATAATGGAATAGCATAAATGAATACAAAATTTTAAAATTATTAAATAAAATTATCAAAAAACACATGAAAATTTATTAAATTGATTCTAGATAGTTTACATGGATATAAATATTATCTATAATTACCAATCCATTAATTTTTCAATATGCTTCCAATTAAGCAAAAAATTATTGGAATGATTACAATATATATATATATATATATTACAAAAATTGTTAAATAAAATATTTCCTTATTCATCGATGAATTTGTCCCGAGTAAAATTTATAATTTGTGGATATAATAAGAGAAAATAATTCCCACATCAATTTCTAATAAATATGTACCTCCCATTCACTTAAAATTATTTAATTTATTATCAACCATTTTTAATGGCTGTTTTTGGGCTTTCTTTTGCTATAAAATTTCGCATTGATTTTTTATATATTCGTTTCTGTCATATCAAAACCCCTTAATTTTTTTTATTTTATATTTTTTGATCTCTCTCCATGACATTAATAACTCAATTAAAATGGATAAATATCATTATTTCATGTTCGAATGATGTAGAGTTAATTATTTGAGTTCATTGAGCTTCAAGGTTTCACTTTATTCTATTCGAGTAATTCGAAAAAATTTTAAATTTATGTGCTGTGTGGTCACCCTAATAATTATATTATTTCGTTCTTCATTCTATAATATATATATATCTTCATCGTTATTAAAATTTTCTCTTTAGAGGTTCGATGAAACATTATAATCATGATGTGAAATATATAATCTCACATACAAGGGGTCGATGTGGAATAATTATAATTCAAATGGGAGGGTGTTAAGTTATATGGTTTTTCATAATAGATGATAGAACAATAATCATTAATATCATTGAGAACAATGATTTTATTCATTGTGTACCCCTACAAACAACCGATACATGTCACACAAATTTTTCATATCCATTTTTTGTTCATATTATTTTATATTAGAAAATGTATTTATATATTTTTATCACATGAATTATAAAAAACCATATTTCACAATTTTACATTTTAATATAATAGTGATAATAATAAAAATATTATTTATGAGTAGCACCTTTTAGAGGTCAACCATCAGGTTTCACTATATTAAAATAATAGAAAAATAATAATTCTTCTATGTGGGATTCATAAATATCTCATTAATAAATTTGGTATCATTTTTTGGGAGCCCTATCACTTCCAAAAAATATATTTTTAAACATATTTAAAAAACTGAAAAAAAAAATTAAAATAACCCCTATACTAAATAATTTGCACCTATTTAATTTATTGTAAAAAAATAATATATTTTTAATGTCCACTTTTAGGGAAGATGTGTTTAAATATTTCATTAGGTAGATTAATAGAGACCTCAAACAAAAAAATTTTGATCCCCTGACCAATGAGCTTGATGAATTCAAGTAATATTTTCCTATATACTATCAATAGGTTGTTGAGGTTCCGAAAGAGGTCACCCCCATAACATTTGAAGGTAGCGTCATAAATTCAAAAACTAAACTGCATAATCCTTATATCTCAAATATTTTGACAATACCACCAATAGACTAGTAAGAAGAAAAAATGCTTCAAGTTGAGTAGTTTAAAGGATTCGGGTGGACACTATATTGTATTGTTTTTATTTTACATTGTTATCCCATATGTTGGACTCCTTATACTTTAATCTTGTTTTAATGATCAAAAATACTATTACTGTTAATTAATCTCAATCTTAATTGACCATCGTGTTAATGATCTCCAATATCAATGATAAATACACATCATGTTTTAATGATAGCAAGTCTAATTGATGTTAGTTACTCTCTTTAGTATTTACAAGTCTTATTAATGATCACCAATCTCACTTATATTATCAAGAATTTATATTTATAATTCAAGTTCTCTTACTCTCTACTGGTTAAGTTGAATCCATATTCTTCATATTACTGTCTAAGACTAAATACAGATATTTGTCTAAGTATATAGACACTGTGATGTTTGACACAGTAAGACAGACTGCGTATAAGACACAGTCACAGTCAGACAGACACCGTGAAGGAAAAACCATGACCCAGACACCGTGAAAGATAATCTGTGACCCAGACACCGTGATGGAAAAACAATGACCCAGACATCGTGAAGGACAAACCGTGACCCAAACACCTTGAAGGAAAAACCGTGACCGAGACACCATGAAGGACACACCATGACTGAAACACCGTGAGCTAGACACCGTGACATGGAGACACAATGAATCACATACCATGGAGCATATACTGTGAAGAAGAAACTATTTACATAATCATTATGACACTGTTTCTTAACTTTTTTTCAATATTATTTAAATAATGCTAACGGTCATATTTGATGGTTTTAATGTAATTATTGATATTTAATGATAGTTGTTGGTATTTTAGGAACCCGTATCTCATACAAACGAAAAGGGAATCATTTTCCTACTGCCAAAGATCGTGGAATATAGGGAATATTGAGCTGACGTACACGTGAGCAAGTGTGTGAGTATACAATGATAAGAACTTACATACGCATGACAACTCAAGAAACTCGAGTGCACTATGCTGAAGTAGAAGAACAATCCTGAGCACGAAAGAGCGATTTCAAGACCTACAAAGAACCCTCATGAGTACAATCCAGCACCTCTGAAGAACACAAGGACACAAGCTGAACAACAGCACTCTATTTTTCAACAGAAAAATCAGAGAAGGACTCCAGAGCAGTTCTGCTGAATCAAACGAGTCCAGAGCTGCATTGCTAATCACTAGAGATTTCAAAACACTTATATGTTCTCTGTAATTGATTTGTTTATTTACTTTTGAGCAGTGTGGTGTACTCTGTATATTTCTCACACACACACACACTGTCTCCTGCACTAAACTAGAGGATATAAAAATACTCACTCCAAAACTATTAACTCTTGTTTACCAATGTCAGCTATGGAAGAGGTCCTTGTGTGTCCTGGTCTTTATTTTTTTTCCCACGAAGAACAGTGGTAGAGGTCCCTGCGTGGCCTAGACAGTTTTACAAACTTTTGTTAACCCCAATCAAGGGTGTGGATCAAATTTATAAAAATTTGAGAGGAATAAGTCTCAGCTTGAGAGTGAAACTCTTGTTATATCTTCTTTGAATCAATAGATTATGTTTATAGTATACTACATTTATATTTTATATTTAGCTATTCTTACTTTGAAATTCAAAATCATTTTAATGTCACATTGATTGTTAAATTAGAAATTCTTTACACTTACTATAAATCAGTAGGTTAGTTTCAAAAGTTAGTTTAATATTGTGGTTAAATTAACTGAGACCTAATCAATATTTGAGTAGCTAAGTGAACATTTACAATCTTTATAAATTCACTACAGTTTAACTTGTTTTATAAATTGTGGGATTTTGATAGACAATATTTTTAACAGATATTTAAATTGGAACTCAATTAACCCCCCTATTGAGTATCCACTCTGACCAACATTTGGTATTAGATATTTGTTTTTGTTAAAGGATTTTTGAAATACTCTGTTTTTCAACTATGATTTTAGTTTCATCATTAAAGATCATAAATTTGTGTTAGTTCTAAATTTTATCTCTTTAAAACTATTATCTAAAATCATGTTATGGACAATTGAATAGAGGGTGTTGCTACTAATAGGACACCTTTCTTTAATGGTACAAACTATGCCCAGTGGAAGCTTAAATTGAAAATTCATTTGGAATGTCTGGGTTTTGATATTTGGACTGCTATAGAGTATCAATATAAAATTATAGAAACTGAAAGAACAATTTGGGATGAACCTACAATGACTGCTTACAATAATAATTATAAAGCCATGAATGCCATGAACTATGCTCTAGGAGATGAGAAAATTAACAGAATTTATGCATGTAAAACTGCCAATGAAATTTCGGATACTTTTGGTGTTTCTCATGAGGGAACAACCAATGTTAAAGAAATGACATTAAATACTTATACTATTATATATGATAATTTAAAAATGAAGACTGGTGAACCCATTTCTGATATGTATCTCAGGTTCAATGAGATAGTTAATACAATGAATTCCCTTGGAAAGGTTGTTCCAGCAAAGGAACAAATTATGAGGATATTGAGGTGTCTACCAGACCGATGGAGAGGAACATCTGTTTCAATCCGAGAGTCATGTGACATTGGATCTCTACCTTTCAAAGAGATGATTGGTAAGCTTATGATGTATGAGGAAGAACTCAAGGTAAATAAAGAGGAAGATGATGAACCAAAAAGGAAATAAGTGGCTTTTATGACTTCTGATTCAATGATCAAGGACAAATAAAAAGCTCAAATACAAACTGACTGTTAATGAAGGGAAAGTTTAGACTCTGATAGTGATGCTGAAATGGCTCAAATAGCCCGAAAGTTTAAGAAATTTTATAGGAAGATTTTTTTTTCAGAAAATAAAATTACAAGGGAAAGTATTATAATAAGGGACATTAAAAGAAGGAATGGAAAAAGGAAGATAAAAGTGATGAAGTTGTTTTCTATGAGTGCAAAGGAAAAGGACACATTAAAGCAGACTGTCCAAAGCTAAAATTCAAGAAGAAA
The DNA here is from genome assembly GCA_963277665.1 of Viscum album. Lineage (NCBI taxonomy): Eukaryota > Viridiplantae > Streptophyta > Magnoliopsida > Santalales > Viscaceae > Viscum > Viscum album. The sequence goes on along the minus strand of OY728161.1, from coordinate 1,325,213,288 downwards.
TATGATTACAAGGACAGTAAGTACAAGAAAGATATGAAGGCTACCTAGAGTTATTCTGAAGATAGAACAAGTGAATATGAATTGTTAGATTCTAAAAAGAAACATGCCAACATGTGTATCATGACAAACACATCTGAGGTAACCTTAGATACTTCTATTTTAAATTCATATTATTCTGAAATTGAATCTTATTCAGATTCTGAAAAGATGACTAGTGAGTAATTATTTGAATATTGTAATATGATGGAAGAGACATGCAATGAACTTAAGGATAAATAAAAATCATAGAAGAAACATCATTCTGTCACTACAGCTGTTAAAACTGAACTTACTATTGAAGAAGAGAAAAATGCTAAACTGTTCAAAGAAAACACTGAACTGAAAATGTCAAATGAGCCACTTATAAAAGTCTTAGATAATTTCACAAATGGAAATGATACACTGACTCAAATTCTAAGAATGCAAGTGGCACCAAAATACACTAATGGAATAGGCTACAAACCTATACAGAGACAACTTACTAAGAATAGATTAATTCCTAAAACTAGACAGAATACTGCAAGTTCCTGTTTTGGAAATTCATTTGCTTCAACTGGTTACTCACACAGTTATAGATCAAATAGAGTTTATCTTTCAAAATATTATGACTCAAATTTTATAAGACCCATAAGAAAAATTTGGGTACCAAAATAATTGATTGCTAACCTGTCTTGACCCAAGAAGATATGGGTAACAAAATCATATTCTATCTAAAACTATTTTGTAGGAATCCTGCTTGAAGAGTTCCCCCAAGAAGACATGGTATTTGGACAGTGTATGTTCAAGACATATGACTGGGGATTACTCATTCTTCAAGAGCTTAATAAAGGTTGATGGAGGCTATGTCACCTTTTGTGATAATTATAATGGAAAGATCATCGGCCTAGGACAAATTGGTAACACTAATTCAGTTTTTGTTTCTAAAGCTTTATTTGTTGATGGACTGAAATATAATCTGTTAAGTATTTCTGAATTGTGTGATGATGGATTTAATTTAATGTTTGAAAATGATTCTTGTAATTTTTTTTAATTCCAAAAATGTTATAGTATTCACTGCTTTAAGGAATTAAAATGTTTATGTTGTTGATTTAAATTCTTTAGCAAAGAAAAATGTTACCTGTTTAAATTATTTTCATAAAGAGTCTTGGTTATGGAATAGAAGATTTGGACACTGAAATATACACTCACTTAGGAAACTAACTAAGAAAAACATAGTTAGATACTTACCCAAACCTTAGTTTCCAAATGACAAAGTTTGTAATCCCTGTCAAAAGGGAAACCTACATAAAGTTTCTTTTAAATCAAAGAAAGAAGTCTCAACTTTTCAACCTGTCGAGTTGGTTCACATGGATTTGTTTGGACCATCTAGAGTTTCTAGTTTAAATGGTAAGAACTATGCATATGTCTTAGTAGATGAATTTTATAGATATACTTGGGTATACTTCTTATCTCACAAAAGTGAAGCTTGTTCTTATTTTGGTAAATACTCCATGTCTGTAGAAAACCTTAGTGGACTTAAGATTATGACTCTAAAAAGTGATCATGGTCGTGAGTTTGAAAATCATGAATTTGAATCCTATTTCTCACACAATGGATATAGTCATAACTTTTCTGCTCCTAGAACACCTCAACAAAATGGTGTAGTAGAAAGAAGAAATAAAACCCATCAAAAAATAGCAAGAACTATGCTTAATGAGTATGACCTGCCTATTTATTTTTGGGCTGAAGCTGTAAATAATGCTTGTTATATCATCAATAGAGTATTGATTATACTTGTTCTTAAGAAGACTTGTTATTAACTTTGGAATAATAGAAAAACTAAAGTCAATTACTTTAGAGTCTTTGGTTGCAATGTCTTTAATCTTAATATTATGGATAATATTGATAAGTTTGCTTCTAAGAGTGATGAAGGAATATTTTTAGGATATTCTATAACCAGAAAAGCCTATAGAGTTTTCAATGAGAGAACCAAGTGTGTGGAGGAATCTGTTCACATAAAATTTGATGAAACTGATCCACATGAGTCTAAAACCACTCTTGAAATTCTTGAAGAAGATTTATTTGTTCTGGACCATATTGAAAAATCTAAAGATCCTGCTATAAAGACATCCAGTTCTGGACTTATTCCAGAATCTTCTCCTAATGAGCCTGAACCTATAGATGAACCTCATAATTCCAGCCCTACCTTTACTAGATCAACTATAATTATAAAGATTCATCCTTTAGATGCTGTTGTAGAAAATCTGGATAGGGGGACACAGAATAGGGCATCTCTTAGGAATCAGGTTTAACATCAAGACTTATTGTCACTGATTGAACCTAAAAACATTGATGATTCTATTAATGATGAATTTTGGGTGATTTCTATGCAAGAGGAACTCAATCAATTTTAATGAAATAACGTTTGGAATCTTGTTGAAAGTCCTAAGGACACATTCACCATAGGCACTAAATGGGTGTTTAGAAATAAAGTAGATGAATTTGGAAACATAGTTAGAAACAAATCTCGGCTAGTTGCACAAGGCTATAGTCAAGAAGAAGGAATTGACTATGAGGAGACTTTAGATCTAGTAGCCATATTAAAAGATATTAGGATTTTACTTTCTTATGTTGCACATATAAATTTCAAACTATATCAAATGGATGTTAAGAGTGCTTTCTTAAATGGATATATTGCTACGGATTTTTTTGTTAAACAACCACTTGGATTTACAAACCCTCATTTTCCAAACTGTATTTTTAAATTATCAAAAGATTTATATGGTTTAAAGCAAGCTCCAAGAGCATGGTATGATAGGTTAAGTACTTTTCTAATTTCCAAAGGTTTTAAAAAAGGTATAGCTGATCCTAATCTCTTTATAAAATGTATTTCTAATGATGTTATTGTTGAAAATTTTTTTGTAGATGATATTATTTTTGGATCTTCAAAAACTACATTATGTACTGATTTTTCTAAAATGATGCAAAATGAATTTGAAATGAGTTTAATGGGTGAAATCAAATTTTTCCTTGGATTTAAAATATTTCAGAATTATGATGGAATTATTTTAACTCAATATAAATATACTAGAGATATTTTTAAAAAGTTTTGGATTTGATAGAAAAAAAAGTAGTGGCACTCCCATGAGTATCACTTGTATGTTGGATCTTGATGAAGATGGTAAATCTGTTGATCAAACAACTTATAGAGAAATTATTGGAAGTCTACTCTACCTAACTGCTAGTCGTACTCCTATTATGTTTAGTGTTTGTATGTGTCCTCATTTTCAAGCAAACCCTAAAGAGTCACATTAAAATGTTATGAAGATAATTTTCAAATACCTCAAGCATACTCCCAATTTAGGACTGTTCTCTCCCAAAAGACGATCATTTGAATTAGTTAGTTATTATGATTCTGATTTTGCTGGATGTATGTTAGATAGAAAAAGAACCTCTAGAACATGTCACCTTTTAGAAAAGTCACTAGTATCATGGTGTAGTAAGAATCAAAATTATGTTGCATTATCTACTGCAGAATTAGAATACATAGCTGCTAGAAATTATTGTGCACAAATTTTGTGGATGAAACACACATTACTAGACTATGGATATCAATTCAGACATGTCCCAATAAATTTTGATAACACAAGTGCTATTAATATTTCTAACAATCCTATTTCTCATTCTTGGACAAAACATATTGATGTAAGACATTACTTTTTGAGGGATCATCATCAAAAAGGTGATATCACTTGTGAATTCATTGGTACTAAATATCAACTTTCTGATATATTAACTAAACCATTAAATTCTGAGAGATTAGACTACATCATACATGATCTTGTCATGGTTAATCATAAATAGATATCTTAATGATATTAATGTTTAATACTTTACTGTACTTTACTTTACGGTTTCATTCTCACTGTTTTACAGTAACTGTTTCATGCTTACGGTCTCACCGTTAAGACCTTGTGCTCATGGTCTGTCAACTCACTGTCCCACCATGACATCCCAGAATGGTCACTGTCTCACCGTGACGATCACCAACTGTCTCACCGTGATGATTGTTTTTCATCACACCATAATTCCTACTCACGATGTCACCATGATGATTATTTATACTCTCATTTTAATCTGTATCGCGGTAATTTTTCTCACCACTATTTTATTTCTCGCGTTTTAGTCTTAATGACGACTGGAATTCCCAAATGATAAAACATAAAGGTTTCACTCAATCTCTCACCCGAACTCTCTCCAGCTCTCTCTCTCTCTAACCCTCTTTACCTTGAAAACCTCTTCTTATCTCTCTCCTGAACCTTTAGTAGATTCCATGGATGAAGAGTTCGTCTTCATCTACCCATGATAAGCACCCCTCTAAGAAACAAAAGAGGATACCAAAGATAGCACCCGAAGGACCTCTAAACCCAAACCTGGTAAACCATACCGTAGTTCCTGAAAAACAAACTTTCCCTGACTGGCTGCTGTCTAGAAAATCTTTGGTCATGAAAATATTGAGAGACCAAGGTTGGTTTGAATGGTTCTCTAGAAAAGGTAGACTTATTTACTCGAGATTTCTATATCAATTCTACCAATATGTGAAGTTTTCCTTTGATTTTGGAGAAAGTTTTATGGTGACCAGCTAGATCAATGGTCATAAGTGTTCTTTCTCTTCAAGGATGTGGGCTTCATGCCTAAGGATTACACATGATGGAGTTTGTGAAGACTACAAGAGAGACCCTCCTCCTTCATCTGACATCTTTGATCTGGAAAATACTTTGGTAAACATAACTGGTAATGGCACCAAGTGAAGGGATATAGCTACAGAGCATGTTGGAGAAACTAGACTACTATTCAAATTTGTTAAGATTTTGATAAGTCCAAGAAAAGGGGATTTTGGTGTAATGCAGTATCAGGATGTGTTCTTGATTCACCTGTTGAAGAATTCCCATAAGATAAACTTATGAAATTATGTTATTGACCATATCTGTGAGCCGATTAAAGTCACTTCCAAATCCATCTCCTTGTTTTACACAAAGATGATTTCAGCCATACTAGTGGCCAAAGGAATGGTTGGACCGAATGATGAAAAGTTTTATATCTTTGATTTCTTCTTATCCAAGCCTATCATCAGAAGGATGAAGATTAGTTGGAACCCCTGGAATAAGTAATGGGATGAGGATATTGATCAATTGTATAAGAATTTTAATCCTGTTGATTATACAAGAAGGCCTACGAACCTAGCTGATCTTGGTCTGGAACCAGATGAAGTGGCTGAATACTCAGATGCTGAAGAAGAAGAAGAGGAAGTGGCGGCTGATGTACTACCTGGAGAAGAGGCTGAAATACCTCCAATGGAAGCGACTCCTATTGAAAAAGAAAGGACTGATGTCCCTACTGTTGTTCCTACTGAAATACCTCAAGGAGAGGAAGTTTTTGTTGAAAATAAAAACATTGTGGATCCTTCAGTTGTTCTTAGAGAGGAAGAAGATCCTCCATCTAGAGAAGTTGTAAATCTAGATATCCAATCTGAGGATGTAATAGATTCTGTAGTAATAGAATCAGATCAAAAAGCCATGGAAGAGTCATCTGGTGTAGAAGAAATCCTTGTTGAAAAGAAATCTAATCTGGAAACCCAATTTGAGGGGGAGGAACCTCAAAACCTTTAGACTAGTCCATCCAATCTATTGAATCTGAATCTGAACCTGGTGATGAGTCATACTCTGTGTACAATCGATATGTATTCCCAATATTTTATGATGTGAATGAGTCATAGCAAGTGACTACAACTGGAATGGATCTCTCTTCTATGTTTCAACTAATGTCTGTATCACATCCAGAACCAGATTCAGAACCAGAGCCCCGTTCTCAATCAGAATTGGAATCAAAGTCTGAATATGACTATGAACCGCAACCAGAACCTTCTCCACTACCTTTACCAGAACACTTACCCGAGAAGCACTACTTTTTAACTAAAGATGATCTTAAAGTCTTTGGAGATACTCTTTTAGCTGGAGTTGAGAAGATATTATCCACTCAACCTTGTCCTGTAACTCAACTGAGTCAAGAAGATGCCTCAATTCTCTTGGAAAATATTATATTGCATATTTAACCAAGGATGATCCAAGAAATTGAAGAGGTCAGAGTAGTAAATAATCTGTTGAGTGCTGATGTTGCAAACCTAAAAAAATATGGTAGAAAACTTGTAGAATGAGATGTTTTTAAGATCAGAGCATGCTCCTGTTTCTGCCCCTGCACCTGTTGCTGCTTCTCCTGACCCAACTGATTCCACCCATTCTAGAGATATTTTGTATCATGTGCATCAATATCTACTGTCTTTTGATGATAAGATTGAAAAAAGAAATAAAAAAATGATGTAAAGCATGAGGGAGCTTGTAGAAAATCTGAATAATCTCACAGATTAATACATTGGATGCCTGCAAAAAGATCTGAAATAGCTCAATGTTCAAACCGAAGCTGTCAATGCTTCTCTTGCTTCTGGTCAACCTTGTGTTCCTCCTTTGTATGATTCTCTGTTGAGATCCATAATAAAGGAATAACTTCATAATTCCTTCAGTGGCTTAGATCTATCTTCTTTGTCAGAAGTGGTTAAGAACAGTGATCGATCATTTTACTTGATTAGGATTCATTCATAGATTTCCAGTGATGCTCAATAAGATATCACCAAGAATATTGATGTCTATCTCAACCATATTTTCTCTAAAAGTGATATAAAATATCACTTTAGATATCTTTTATAGAATTTGTGAATCCCTTCAGTAACTAAAGCTTTTAAAGCTCATGTTCAGAAGCTTATAGAGTTCACCAGATTGTTGGACAAATTTATGGAGAATAAGGACGATTTTGAAAAGGCTATTCAATATGTTGGTGAGATAATTATGGATTTAATAAATCATTTAAAGCCGTATCTTCATGTTCAGAGTACTTCTATAGTTTCTCCAGCTGCTTCACCCCTTAGACCTGGTCTACCTACCTTTGCCTCAACTGCCGTGATAGTCAACCAAACTCTTTCTCAGATCCGGCCAGTCATTCTTGACCAACCGCAACCCCGATATTCTACTGCTCCTACTTTGGCTCCATCCATTTTTGAACATCTAACATTACCCTCCTTTTCTACCAAATCTATGCCTTCCTCTACATCAACACCATCCCATACTGCAGATAAAGGGATGGAAAAGGAAGCTCCCTGAAGAGTTTAGGGACTATTTTCTTTTTTTGATGGGATTTCATTTGTTGTTTACTATTTGTTTTTCTCCTATATGTTTTATTTTGAACCTTTTTAATGAAAAATGCAGTGTTTCACTTCATTCTCTCTGCTTTTTGATAATCCCAAAAGGGAGTGAAACAAGTACAAGTTTTAGTATTCTAATTGTTGAGTCTGTTATTTTCTGTAATGTTGCATTTCATTTATATTTTTCCCTATACATGATTTGTGATCATCAAAAAGGGGGATATTGTTGGACTCCTCATTATTTAATCATGTTTTATGGATCACAAATCCTATTATTGTTAATTAATCTCAATATTAATTGACCATCGTGTTAATGCTCTCCAATCTCAATAATAACTACATGTCATGTTTTAAGGATAGCAAGTCTTATTGATGTTAATTACTATCTTTAGTATCTACAAGTCTTATTCATGATCACCAATCTCACTTATATTATCAAGTCTTTATATTTATGATTCATGTTCTCCTACTTGCTACTGGTTAAGCTGAATCCATATTCTGCATATTATTGTCTATGTCTAAATACAGATATTTGTCTAAGTATAGAGACATTGTGATGTTTGACATAGTAAGATAGACTGTGTACAAGACACAGTCACAGTCAGACAGACACTATGAAGGACAAACCATGACCTAGAAACCATGAAGGACAAACCGTGACCCATACACCGTGAAGGACAAACCGTGACCCAGACAGCGTGAAGGACAAACCGTGACCCAGACACCGTGAAGGACAAACCGTGAGCCAGACACCGTGAAGGAAAAACCGTGACCGAAACACCGTGATATAGACACCGTGACATGGAGACATAGTGAATCACATACCATGGAGAATATACCGTGAAGAAGAAACCATTTACATAATCACTGTGATACTGTTTCTTAACTTTTTGTCAATATTATTTAAATAATGCTAATGGTCATATTTGATGGTTTTAATGCAATTAATGATATTTAATGATAGTTGTTGGTATTTTAGTAACCTGTATCTCATACCTATAAAAAGTTAATAATTTTACTACTGCTAAAGCTCATGAATATTAGGAAGACTAAGTTGTAGTACATGTGAGCAAGTGTGTGAAGATAAAACGAGTAGAACATAAATATGCCCGACAACTCAAGAAACTCGAGTGCACTGTGCTGAACTAGAAGAACAATCCTGAGCAAGAAATAGAGATTTTAAGACTTACAAAGAACTCTCATGAGTACAATCCAACACCTCTGACGAAAAAAAGACATAAGCTGAACCACGACACTGTGTTTTTCAACAGAAAAACCATAGGACTTTGTACCAGTTCTACTGAATCCAACGAGTCCAGCGCTGCATTGCTAATCAATAGATATTTTAAACTCTTATTTGTTCTCTCTAAGTGATTTGTTTATTTACTTTTGAGCAGTGTGGTGTACTCTGTATATCTCACACACACATTCTCTCTTGCACTGAACTGGAGGATATCAAAATCCGCACTCCAAAACTCTTAAATCTTCTTTACCTACGTCAACTGTGGGAGAGGTCCTTGTGTGGCCTGGTCTTTATTTTGTTTCCCACGAAGAACAGTGGTAGAGGTCCTTGCGTGGCTGGGACAGTTTTGTAAAATTTTGATAACCCCGATCCAGGGTGTGGATAAAATTTATATAAATTTGAGAGGACTATGTCTCGGCTTGAGACTGAATCTATTGTTATATCTGATGTGCATCTTTAGTTTATGTTTAAAATATACTACCTATATCTTTTATATTCCGCTATTGTTACTTTGAAATACAAAACCAATTTAAAGATACTTTAATAGTTAAATTAGCAAGTGTTTACACTTATTATAAATCAGTAGGTTAGTCTAAAAAGTTAGTTTAATATTGTGGTTAAATTAACTAAGACATAATCAATCTTTGAGAAGTTAAGTGAACATTTAAAATATTTATAAATTCACTACAGTTTAACTTGTTTTATAAATTGGTGGATTTTTGTAGATAATATTTTTAACAAAAAATTTTAATTGGAACTCAATTCACCCCCCTCTTGAGTATCCACTCTGACCAACATAATCAAATTCACTATCCACATTTTCTTTTTTAGATAAACCATTTATTCATTCCATATATATTGATAGTGATAAATATGTAGTGAAAACCATCGGGGATAATATTTTAATGGAATTCTAAGTTAAATATGTTCATGTAGATATCCATTAAAATATAGAAGTCGATTATATTTAGGTGTATTATTATGATTTTAATTCATATTATTATTTTCATTATCAAATGGGAATATTTAATAAATATCCTTATGTTTTTTATATATAATTGAATCTTTTGATACTGTCCTAGGATGATTTTAATGATATGGTTTAATTCATGGATAAGGGTAAATATGAGGACATATTCAATATTGTACCCCATACTTGAAAGATATAATAAATTTATGAGTGTAATGTCATGTACTACATTATTCATGGGTTCTTTTAGAAATAATATAATAGGGTGTATATTGGAAGGATGTAGAATTTTTGGTTAAAATCATGAAATCACATCCACCATTTTATTTTAGGGGATAAGTATAATAACCAATTAGAGGTGGTAAAAATCAATTCCCCACATATAAAAACCATAAAATATTTGATCACTTTTTATTCATTTTCCTCCCTCTTATATAATTTCCTTGACTATATAATCCTAGAGTTAGTGGTTAATTTATTACATTGGCACTAAATACAAGAAATAACATTTCAAAAGGAAAAATAATTTATCATTCTTTGTTAACTAAATGACCACTTGAAATTCCTATTACATATGAAAACATAAAATAAAAAAAGTTTTTTCTTTGAGAACACCATTATTCCTCTTTATCATATCCATTCACATCCGTCATTAAACACATACTGATATCATAGGGAAAATTAAAAATGAAATAGGGTGATGTTAAATGATTAGTAAAAAAAATAGTACATTAGAATATATCATCAATAAATATGGATAATATATATATATATATCAAGGTATTTATATTAATAACATAACATTTAAATAGTACCATGAGCTTAATATGGGAAGTATAATGATCATCAAATAAATCCATATAAATAATCACATGATCTTGAATATTATAAATGGGTATTCTATGTAATTTAATAATCACATGTATATGAATATAAAATATCGTAACATTGTAGTACATAATTTAATACATCTGAAATATATCATCTATGCCTCATCCAATATATATGAAAATATCATCATGACCTTATGTAAAGATATCAGAATAAAAGGGAAGGTTGTAGCTAATATCCAAGATATTTTGTTTTGTGACACATAATGATGCATATAGGGGTTATAGTTGGAACATCACATCACTTAATATTCCCAATTCATTATTCATATGAATAAATAATAAAAATTATTCAAGAATCCTTAACGATATGTATAACTCTTCATATCAGAAGAACTAGTCATGCAAAATATCAATAATTTTTTTAGTAAAACTAATGATTACCGATATAGAAAAATATGACTAAAGGTATAATTATACTACATCATAAACATAATATTTAATAATTTTTTTGACATATATGAATTTACATTGAACATATTACAAGAATATTTCAAGAGTGAATAACCCTTTTAACATTGAATATAATTTTAAAAATCTATAAATTTCACTTGTAATAATGAAATAATTTTTATATATAATAACCCTATAAAAAAGTATTGGAAGACTGTAGTCATTAAGGTATTAAATAACTGGGAAATTACATTCTGGAAATGTATGTTAAAAAAACACTCCATTCCCACATTTGTAATAAAATTCCAAAATTGGCATATTCGGAAAATGAAATGAAGATTCAATTTAAAACCTTTTGAAAAAAATTCATTAAAATTACCTTTTTAAATACTAAAAAACATAAATTTTTTTCCAAAAAAATGGATATTATAGATAATTATTCCTCAATTGAGATAAAAAATAAGCAATCCATAATGATGAGGATATTGTAAAATAAACCCTTACCACTTGGGTTTTTTTGAATCATATGCCCAATGAAAGAGATAAAATAAAATAAAACTTCAAATATAATAAGAATAAATATATTAATGATATAATATAAAAATTGTGTTGTATATATACCACAAAAAAATTAATAAGTGGTGAATATGAAATATTTCCTCAAAGAAGTAAAAGTGATAGGATAATCCCTTATCACATGTCCAAAATCCGGTATATGTGTTTGAAAATAATTTATAATAAACATATATGTATTAAATATCAGTTATATAACAACACTATAATATATTATTAGATTATAATATTTTATCACATTTTTATTAATAATTCATTGTTACAATCACTATTTTCGGTGTTAAATGGTTCATTTTTCATGTATGATTCGATTTGGTAGTGTTTTTAAATTTATATTTATCAAGGTTATATTATAATAATAATTTTAATAATTATATAAATAAAATATATATTTTATATATAAATATTTGTGTTAATCCATAATATATAGATATAGAAAAATGAAGTAACCATTCATTGAGATGGTAGGTCATAGCACAAGAGCCTCAACCCAGTTGGCGAGGAATCGACAAGTGCATCCAAGAGACTCGAGTTCAAAACCGGGTTGAGACATATTTATAGGGTATTATAGCAGCACTGTAGGAGGCAGAATAAAAACACTGTAGCAGGCATAGTAAAAGTACTGTATAAGGAACTGTTCGGAACTATAGCAGTAGGGACTATTCATCTATTTGGCCTTTCAGGCCAAAAGTTTGGGTCTCAGTTCCATTAGGGCCTTCGTGCCACCCAAGGCCTTCTGCCCTGTAAGGATTTCCGGCCACCTCAAGGCCTTTAGGCCAACTCAAGGCCTTCAGGCCACCTCAAAGACTTCAAGCCACCTGTAATGATGCTTAAATGATTACACAAACTATAGAAGGAGCTGAATTTAGATGGGGATTCAGAGCAGTCACATTCATGAGAGAAGAATCTAAGATGATTTTTCAGAAAGAGAGGGTATGACATTTCTATCTGGACCAACCTATGCTTGCACGGTAAGCCTAGACGAACAGTAATGTGAAGGTGGAGAACTGATATGACGATGACGAAGCTGGGAGGAGGAGTTCCAAGTTTGTTCTGTATATTTCCTAATACCTACTGGTCATGTAATCTCTGATCATATGGGCCATGAAAAGGTTCCCTCTCATCCCTTGTACGGGGGGTTATCAAAATCAATAAAAAAAGAAGGCCTTTAAGACATTCAGGCATATGGTAGGTCGTACGTACACATGAACGTTTTATTCAATGTTAGGAAGATGGAAGAAAAAAATGTAGCTAATTTTTCGAATTTAAGAAATTATTATATAATTTAAATCTTATATATTCATAATGTAAATCCTCATTAACATCTAACTAAAATTGATATGAAAATGAATCACATCAAAATATGGACATTGTAGTCTACATGTACACAGGAGTGGTGTTTTTGGTTTCCTAATTCATTGGGATATAAGAAGGTACATTTGATATTATAATTATAGATGTATAGTTATTTTATAAATATAATATATAAAAATATAAAAAACAATTATTCCCATTCATAAAATATGGAAATAAAAAATTAAGTGTATCGTTATGTGGAGACGGTAAGTCCTACGAACACATGAGAGATATTTTTACATCCCATTTTATGTGAAATATATTTGATAATGGTGTTTTAATAATAATTATAATATTTAAGTATATATTGGATATTTATTTCACTATTTCATTATAAATGTTTTAGATTTATAATAGTTATCATATGAAATAAAAATTAAGTGATCGGTTAGAGTGATTACCCCTTCTTTGGAAGAACTCTTCTACATATCCTCTTAAGGATCAGTTGATTTTAATTTTTACAAGAAAAACACCTCTATAATTTGACTAAATAAGTATATAATATAAATTTTAATGGTTTTCTAGAGATATATGTCTTAATGAGGTGTAAATAAGTGAGGTAGGAGGTTCCCTTTTATAACTGAGGTGAGTGCACTTTTGGAATTTATTAATAAATTTAAATATGACAATAATATTCTAGAAATAAATTCTCCCAAATGATCATTAATTAAAATCAATAGTGACTATATTTGACTTATTATCATCTAAATAAATAAATTAGTTTTTTTGTCATTTTAATCTTTATATTTTTTAGTAACCCCTTGGTTAATGTATATTATCATTAACAGTGAAATAAACATTTTCACTCATAAAGGATTATAATTGTTCATATATGGAAATTATTGAAAATTAAATGGATAAGGAATAAAATTAAAGACCATATATTAGCCTAATTTTACACTTTCATAATTTTTATAGATATTAATAAATTTATTAAAATATTAATTTCCTAAAGTATCCTTAATGTCAATTATTAAACAATTCATTTAATTTGACCCAAAATCCATCAATAAAAATTTGGATTTCAAATATAAATCACTTAAATTTCACTAATATTTCCCATAGAAATATAAAATTCTTTGTAAACTATAACACTCTAAAATTATATAACTTTTTTTGAAATATTTTATTTAATTTTTCAGTTAATTAAATAAATATTGTATTAGTGTTTCACAAGAATTGGAGGTAGTTTTATATCTTCTAAAATTTATAAATAAATTAATATAATTAAAATGAACTATTAAATATCATAATTGAAATTTATATTTGATTTTATCATTATTTTCTCTAAATGTTGACGCATTAGATATAATAAAAACAAAGAGAGTGATATTTTGTAACTTCCATTGATTGAAATAATATATAAGTCATTTTTATAAAATATTTTACCATTAAACTAGTTATTTTTTAGAATAATGTATTAATGTTAGAATAAAATTAATTAAATAATAATTTTTATAAGATGTTATGGCCTTATCATTTATTATTAACCTATATAAACCTGATTTAACCTTTAGAGAGGTGTTAAATTTTTCCACGGTTATTATTCAAAATAATTTAAATTGAAAGAGACATATTTACTACATTTGAGCCTCTTAATCAAAAATATTAAAGCCATTTTATAAATTCAAATCTCTATAAATCGATGAAATTAATATTAATATTTGTTCCAAAAATGTGATGTATACTATTTTTTAGTAAAATATTGTTCTCAAAAAAATATCTTTTCATTATAAAAAATGTTTTATATGAAATTAAATATTAAAATTATTTTAAAGAAACATAATTTTATTTTTAATAATATAATTTAATAATTTTTCTTTAAATCAATTTTAAAATGAATTGGAACGTTTTAAATGATTAAATGAATATAGTTTTATTTAAAAATCCTTAATTTTTACTATTCGATAGAAATTAAATCTTTTTATAAATGTTTGAATATTTCACTCTAAGATAATTTTTAAATGATGATTTAATAAAGATATTTTTTTATAAATTATTTTTTTATATTCCAAAAATTAATTATAATTTTTTTCATAAAAATTCATAAAAATAATTTTTGAAGAAAATATATTTCTCATTCATAAAAGAAAATTACTAAAACATGAATAAATATTTAATAAGAATAAATGAATAAATATTTATTCAGTAATTAATTTATAAACACATATATATAATAATTTTTTTAATATTTATCACACTCATAAATTTAAATAATAGATTATAAAATCATATTTTAATAATGTTAATTTGGGGTTCATTTAATATTGATGATTCATGTTGTACATTTAATCGATCATTGTGTTGTTTCAAAATAATAGGGTGTTATAATATCCAAAACATTAATAAATTGAATCCCCTAAATTTGAACATGTGATCAGTATTCATGGGTTTTACATTTGAGAATTCTAATGTAGAAAACCCACCTTGTAAAATGGTTCATTAAAAATCCTCTTAAAAAGAGGGAAATGGAAATGTAAAGGTCATCAAAAAAATCCTTCCAAAAAGGAATAAATTGCTTGGAATTTAAAATATGAATATGAAAGTGAAAATTTACTACAAAGAATTAATTTCTAGTGATTTAGAATATTTTAATGATAATGATAACTGTCAAAAACAATAAACTTATGATAGTATAAAATACCATAGATTTCATAGCAAGAAACATAAATAGAGTAATTTTTTATTTCAAAGTCTATTTACAAAAGTTGAGGGATTATTTTACTAAATAGATAATGCTATTGAGGAAATATAATTACTCAACATCTTTCCATGTTATCACTAAAAAATAATCCACTGGTTGTTAGTGATCAATTTCTACTTCATCTCATACACATGGGAATGGAGGTTTATTTATTCTTGAAATTTTTTTAATAAACCATAAGATCCAAAATTAATTCATTTAGGCACTAAATATTAAACATTTCAAATTGGTTAGCACAGTTTATCCAATGGGACAAATTATACATTATCAATAAAATATAAACTATAAATTTCAACATAATCCATTCCATAAGTAGTTAAACTTATAAAACGTCTAAAATATTACTGACCATATCCAAAATCTAAAATAATTGATCAAACATTTATCCCTCGAAATTATAAAATAGTTTATAGTGTCACATTAAAAACATGTAAATACATTGATCACACATACTAATTGCCCAAATAACCATCAACTTTAACATTCTTTAATATATTCTATATTAAACAAACAAAATTAATATTCATGATATTTTTCAACTCAATGGTTACCTAAAACACTTCATTTTTCACATATAAAACATAAAAACATTATTTGTAAATTGTTCTTTATGTTAAATCTTAATGTTTAATAAACATTAACCAAATGATATATTGTCTAGAATGACATAAATAAATTCAAAAAAAAGTCAAAATATTAAATCAAATAACTGTCTTTTGGAAATCAAATTATTATTTATCCATTAAATAATTTTAGTAAAAAAACTATCATACTAACTTTGAAATGATTTGGGTTAGTTGTAGGCATTTTGTCTTTGTCACCTTTCAGTTGTCGGTTTATGTCCCATGACCTTACCAGAAGAAACAATTTTTTCAAGCAACATGCGATTTATAATTTTTATAAAAATATAACATTCTAAATAATATGATAAGAAAACTAAAAACATCATTACTTGTAGAATAAATTTTTCTAAATGCTATGATTTTATATATGATATATTTCCAATATGTAATAACTTCTTTATCGAAATAATACATAAAAATGAATCCTCATTATAATATTAACCTTAATGGTTATTAATAAATTTATAATTATTTATATAAAATATTATATAATTACTTCCCAAATATTTATTTTTAGTAAAATATATACTAAAAAAATGGTTGTATTCCCTAAAAATTTCTCCAAATATATCATATGAAACTCCCATCACATAAAATTTTAAAATGGGTTTACATTCCATTAAAATTATATCTAACCACATATGTATCATCCCAAGGAATTTTTTCAACCCAATATCGAATACATTCTAAGTGTTATTAGTCCCTCAATCCTAAAATTCCTTGTAATATGTCCTTATAAACAAAGAAAATTTCTTGGTTATTTGTACCATTAAATATTTAAATTAAAATTCATAATGAAAAACTACCTATGATAAATCTATAGACGTTTCATGATTATTTTAACCATAATAACCACAATTAGAATAATTCTACAACACTATTAATCTAATATATTCACATAAATAATTTTAAAAGTATATGAATTTATTTGGAATAAAGATTAAATCATAGTTTGGGGAATTCACTCAAATTATTCCACGTTCCCCAAATATATGAAATTAAATTCCATAGAAATATTTTACACTCTGAAAATTATATACATATATAAAACATCTTCTCCCAACTTGATATATTATTCTAGGTTCTTATAACCACATTCTTGATAAAATTTAAAATTAAAATTTATATCACTATGATCATTTCCACATGAAATTACATTAATGTCTGCTTGACACTTCTTTTATTCCATTGTAATATAATAAAATTCTATATTTTTAATCATATATAATGATAGATGATTAGGGATAATCACTATATCTTTCTCTCATGTCACCATCTATTTTGGTTTCTCATTATCACTAAATTTTCTATCACGTGTTAATGGTAACATGATTCATCATGGTTCCAACCATCAAATGAAACCAAAAATAATATTCTGTGCATAATATTTCATTAATTATATAATGATATGATATAATCATGAATTATTTTTCAATGGATATGTAAATCAGGACACCTTATTTTCAATCTATGAGTTTGTAGGTTTGACCTAAATTTTCCTTAGTCCTTATCAAATATATATTATTCTCCCATATACATAGAATTATCATAAATTTTATAAATAGGGATATATTACCTGATATATGTTTTAGTAAATCTATTTCACATGTTTTTTTTCTAAATATGCTCTGATACCTACTCTAAAGTTTGTGACAACAGTGACTCATGGGTGATAGTAACTTTATTACGTTGGAACTAGATACATACAATAAAATACCAAAGGGACTAATTTTTGTTTTTGTATTTTTAAAGAAGAAACAAATATGAAATTCAAAAAAAAAATCGAAATAAAAAATTTAAAAAAAATCATTGAGACCGCCATTATTCCCTCAATCATATCTCTATATATCAATTAGAAGCCACTTACTGGTTTCATTGGAAAAAGAAAACTTAATAAAGGGGTTATATAAATTCTTAGTAAGGGTAATTATATATAAGAAGCTTCCTTGAATAAATAATAATAATAAATATGTATTGGTAAATAATTGAAACACATTCCATTTAAAAAACATGATCATTACCCAATAGAAATCAATGTTTACCCTGTAAATTCATATAAGGTATGAAATGATAATTAAAATTTTACACACGTATTATAACTAATATTATAATCACATGGAAATTGATGACAAGTTTCATCATTATGGAATGGATAATCCCATACTTCTAAAAATATCATTGAGGACATGACCATGACATCAAAAAGCATCACCATGTATTTGTTCCATGACATCTTACTAAATTGGTAATGCCTCATTTAAAAGCCAACATAGTTTGTATAATGTGACATAAATATGTGTCAAGTGGATATAGAGGTACCCACTCATCACATAAAATGTCTAATTCATTCCAAATATGAATAAAAAATACAAATTAATTGATGTGCCTTATCTAAACCAATATATATCCATATTAGAATAACTGGTTATACGAAATATCAATTCTTCCTCCAGTAATACTGATAATAAACCATCCAAATAAATATGTTTAATTTTATAATTAGATTATATCCTTAATATTATACTCAAAAAAGGATGTTGAAATTGATGAAAATATTTTTATATATATTACTAAAATATTGGTTTAGGAATATAACCATTTTACCACAAAGATAATTTTTAAAATATAAAAACTGAAAAAAAATATAAATAATTAGATTTTTTTTGAAAATAACTATGTAAAATTGAAATTAAAGCATCAAATAATTGTGGTTTCATGATTTTACTAAATTTGGTTCATTCTGTATCTGTTGAAAAAATTCCTTTTACACTTTTGTATAAAATATAAAAAGTTACTAATTTGGGTAATGAGAGGAGGATTCATTTTAAAAAATTTAAAATGTAAAATAAGGGTAAAATATCATAAAAATATTATTATAAAATATTAATATAATTATTTATTTATTTAATCATTTACCTAGAATAAAAATATTCCCCCAGTAAGACTAACAAATAAACACTCCGTAATAATGACGACATTGTGAAATAAATCATTAACACATGGGTTTATACTGAATCATAATACTAAATATATAAATATATTAAAATAAAAACCTATGTAGAAACAATAAAAATATATTCATGATACGTTTTATCGATGGGGAATTATATTCACCACAATAAAATTGTGGTTAATATAGCCTATGTCTTCACAGAAGTAACTGTTAAACAAGAAACTATTACCTTATATTTGGAATCCATTGTAGGGGTTTAAACCTCATATATAATGAATATTTTTTATAAATCCATTATAGAACCATAATATCATATATTATTTAATTATAATATTTTATCACTCATTTATGAACAATTCAATGTTGATATATCTGTTTCAGGTAGTAACTATTTTGTTTTTCATGTTGGATATGGCATGGTGGTTTCTGTCCTTGTGTAATGGTTAAGGATTTATAATTTCCATAATATTAATACCGAAAAATTATAATATATATCCCTTATAATTTTTTTCGTAATCTATAAAAGTTACAGATAGAAACATTAATTACATGTTTCATGGAGACCACTGGTCGTAAGTATACAAGAACATTGTATTAACTTTTAGATGGATGGAAGGAACATAATGTAGATAAAAATCCACTTTAATGTAATAATTATGATATAATTTAAATAAAATAAATTCAAAAAATCTAACATCATTATCATCTAATTAAAATAAAAATGAAATAAAATAACATCTTTTCATGGAGGTGGTAGTCCACCCATACACATGATCGACAATATCATTACCACGATATTTGGAAGGTGTGAAGGTAGATATAATATTATCATTAAATAAGAATAAATTTTTTATAAATTTTTTATATGACCATTAATACCATCATAATTATAATCCAAAATATATGATAATGAAAAATGAGTGGTATTACTATGTGTGGATGGTAAGCCATTTGTAGAAAGAAGCGATATTTTCATTTCATATTTATTGAGAAAGAGGGTGGATAATGGTGGTTTAATATTCATTATAATATTTCAGTATATATAGGATACTTATGTTACCATTTTATGATAAGTGTAATATAATTATAGGAGGTAATAGATCAAGTACAAATAAAGATATTACTTGGAGAAACTATATATTATTTTGAATTACTCTATTGGATATCCTCCTAAGGATCCTAGGTTTTATTATTTGGTATTTAAAAGACCTATAGAATGAAAATAAGGAATTTTATAAGATTTATGGGATGTATTTGGTCAAAATATTAGATCAAGGATGTGTAATGAAGTGAGGGGGAAGTTCCCTTTTATAATTGAGTTGTGGGGATATTTAGAAATTTATTTAAAGAATTAAAATATAATAAGACTATTCTTTATCAGAATGATTTTAAATGTAAATTTAAAAAAATATAAAAAGTGTAGGTTTTTAATAACATCATGAAAACAAATTTATGTAGGTTTTTATATCATTTTAATCCTACTCATTTTTATGGTCCCCTTGGTTAACATATTTTAATCTTAACTATGGTAATAAATTTTATACACATTAGGGTTATAAATTAATAAACATGGTAACTATTTACCATTATGTTGACATGGAATGACATTTTAGATCACATCTTATAATACTTTTCCAAATTAATTTTATTTATCATTTCTATATAATTCTAAAAAATATTATTTTGGTAATGTATAATTACCGTCAATTTTGACACTATTCGTTAAATATAACATAAAATACATGAACGCAATGTTCAATTTTGAATGTTATACATTTGAACATTAATAATATTTCAATTAATTCTATTTCATTTATGTTATATATTATCTCATGGAAATTATATCAGTTTTAATAATTATAAAATCATTTATTTTATTTTTTTGTTTAATAATGGAATATTGTATTAGTGTATTACAATAATTTAAGTTAAATATATAATTTATAAATATTAAAAATAAACATATATCATGAAAATATTTTTTATTAATATCAAAATATAAATTTGGGTTCATTCATATTTAACTTTTTTTATTATGTATACAAATAAGGAATATTGAAAAATAGAGTGACATTTTGTAACTTTTATTTAAATAATATATTAGTTATTTTCATGTAAAAATATCCATTAAATAAATCGATTTAAATCCTAATGTGGTAAAGGTAAAATTAACTTCATCCAGTAATAATTAAATGAGAAATTATGAACCTATCATTTATCTCTTACATATTTTAATTTTATTTACACATTATCATGTTGATAATTTTTTGACGTGGTTACTATTCATAATGCATATATTATAAAATGGACCTATAAATAACCTTACCCCAGTATCTTGATGATAGTGGATACTTTATTACAATATTAATAAGAACAAGAAATCAAATTTTAGGGGACCAAATAGTTTTGTAGAATTAGAAACCCATATACATATATAAATTTTACATTACAACATGAAAGGAAAAAACAACATAGAAATTCCATTAGAAGCACCCATAAATGCATATAATATCCCTGAAATTCAATTATAATAAACATGTTCACATCCAATGGAAGAAATAAAACATAATAAATGGTTGACCTTAGATACTTATTTATGGAAAGAAATATTGTAGGATGTTTAATAAACATAACAAATATGTCTAGGTGAATAACTATAAAAAACACAAGTCATTAAAACATAATCATGAGTATAATATGAAAAAAAATCTAAATAAATAAAGCCATATAAATAATCAGATGAGAATGAAACATAACCATATATATTCTACTAGTAATATAATCATATGTATTTTCAATTACTAATATCATAATGAGGGAATGAATAATATGGGAAATCATAAACAAATATTCAAGGTTTCAACCAAGTCCCCATAGTTAAAAAGGTAAAAACCCATCCTAGTATGTCTCATGAGACCTACTGATGCATCGAGGGGATATCACGGGCCCCAAACATCACATACTATGTCCAATTCAAACCACATATAAACGGGGTGGAATTGAATGATCATATATATTCATATTGAAAATATCATATGAAATATTAATAACTTTCCCA
Source organism: Viscum album (assembly GCA_963277665.1). Taxonomy (NCBI): domain Eukaryota; kingdom Viridiplantae; phylum Streptophyta; class Magnoliopsida; order Santalales; family Viscaceae; genus Viscum; species Viscum album. Next base: position 1,325,191,255 of record OY728161.1, on the reverse strand, counting down.
AAATAATAAACATAATCATAAACAATCTAGAGTAATAAGGAAATTGGTATCACGATAGTACATCATCATAAATAATCACAAACCATTCAATAAATTATGATAGATGGTAAATTAAGATATCACTATAAATAAAACATTGGATTCAACAACGGGTTTTTGAAATTGATGAAAATATTCTAATAAAATAATTGAGGAATTCTTTAGGGAAATACCCATTTTTACATTGATAAAAAGAGTTCTTTTGGAATATCATTTTTTTTATAAACTAAAATTGTATACATTTATATCCAAGATAATAAAATTCAATAAAATTAAATTTTATTAATATAAAAATAATATTCCTACTAAAATTTGGAAACATAAGTGAAAACATGTAAAAGGAGTTTTTAAGGAAATTTAGAAATGAGCCACTTTTATGTGGTTTAAGGTAAAAATATAAATGGGTATTTAATTAGGAAACATGAATAGATGTTTACATAAAATAGGAAATAAACTAATATATTTTTTTAGGATTAAATTAGTTACTTTAAAAAATAATTTGTTGCTTAAAATATATTATGTAGTGTACATGAACGGGGTATGAATTCTTGATGTTCCCCTTAATCGAGCTTTCTTATTGGGAGGAATTAATAATGAAACCTTATAAAACATGTATTTCTTAATTAGAAAAATAATTATTGGGAATGGAAAACATGTTTGAAACCTACAATTATGATTTTGGAGGATTATATAATAAAAATGAAGAAATAAATTCGGTTAAAGAGAGAGAAAGTGTAACCCAAAGGGAAAATGGATTTTTAGGAAGAACCCCTTACCACTTTGCAAATAGTCGAACAGAATGTCGCTATAAAATAAAATATCTTAAAATGAAAATGTTAATACAATGAAGGGAAATAATTTATTTATATGATATATCAAATGGAATTATATGTACAACACACACAAGAAATAGTTATGAATAAGGAATATCCCATATAAATAGAATTGAGCTTAGAAAACCCTAAACTTATGCCTAAAAGTGTTCTAAATTTTCCCTTTAATTTCCTCTATAATGAAATTAGATAAATTAATAATTTAATTAAGAACTTATTTAACAAGTATTTTGCTTTTTAATATTTTATTATGTTAATTTATTTACTTTTTATGAGTTATAATATTCAATTTTGTCATTTTGGAGTGTTTGTTTTCATGGTTTTCATGACTGATTCACTTGTTTACATTCAAGAAAGATAAAGTAATATGAAAATTGTTATCATGAGTTAAAATTCTTTGATATTAGTTAAATTATATAAAATTTTATGATCTTATATTTTAGTTTTTTCATATGTTGGGTCAATTCCTTACACAAATCATTAATGGTTACTATTTAGTTTAATTTTTCATTTCTACAGTCATCCGAAACAAGTTTTTACATATTAATTAATGTTATGTATATATACTAGTTGAAAAATATTAAATAAGGTTCAATACTTATTTTAAGCATAAAATTTTCTTATGACCTTCTTTGTTGGGTGAAATGAAAATTCATCTTCTAAGTGGGTGTAAATTGTCATATCAGATATGAAATAGTAATTTTTCTAATAAAGGTGAGAATACATGGTTTTTTGATAATGAATAATCAATTTAAATAATAAAATTATATTATATATATAATATAATAGAGTTATAATGAATGTTAGTATAGGGGAGGTAAATAAGAATAATAAAATAAAAATAAATTAAATGAAATTCAATAGAACGAAAGGGGGTTTCACCTCTTGAATTCCACTCATTGAGAACTTCCTAAAAGAACATTGAAATTGTATTTTGGGTGATACTAGAAAGAAAAAAACGTGGGGGAGAGTTTTGGGAGAGGTATTGGGTAGAAATTAGATAATATTATTGGGTTTGTAGGTGCGAGGAGAAGAGGTGGTGACAGGTGATATTTATATTAGAGGAGAGGTTTGATTTATGTTTATTTAAATCATTTCGTTATTATTTTCGCTTTAGACAATCAATATTATTGATTATTTTGACAATATATTGAAAATAGATCATGTTAGTTATATATAATGTGTTCTTACCTCATATATAAACCATCCATTACTCAATAGTTATTTTATTTTCCAGTACTATTAAATTTCTTAAATTACAGTATATCACTTCTCATAAAAAATTCAAATATTTTATAAAAATATAATAATATTTTCCCATACCATTTTTTGATGGAAAGAATTCAAAATTGAACTCCATTTTATGAATGTAATTTTCTAAAAAATTTATATTAAATATTTACGTAAAATTAACACTTATAGATAAAATAACATTTTTAAAATTATAAGTGATATTATGAACCATTTGATGATTAATTAAAGTATCATTTTTTTCTATATCAATAATAAAAGATATTGTTAATTTTTTAATCTATTTTTGTGAAAATAAATTTTTCCATAAATACATATGTTAATTACAAAAAATTAAATAATCATCTACAGTTTAAAAAAATATCAGCACTTAATTTATCATTTTTAGAAAATTTATTTACTTATTATATGATATAAATATATCATATTTTAATTTATAAGATGTAATTTTTTTTCTTTAAATGTTAATAGGTGATGTTACTCTTCTATTGGTCGAATTACTATTCCCAATTTACCTGTTATAATTCCTACAGTCATGTTATTTTTTCAACGGTATTGGTCCTTAGTTTCTATAAATACTTCATATATAATTCATTATTTATTTATAATTTTTTCATTCATTTATAAATATATACTTATGTTATATATATAATATAACCTAATTATATGAAGGGAAATTGCATTGTTGAATTTTTTTGTTGATCTATTCTCCAATCCATCAATATATTTCAGCCTCACAATTTGAAATTTCACAACATAATTAATGTTTTATACATGAAAAATCCATTGTAGAACTCCCATACCCAAAAAACAAGGTCAATAAAAACCATCTTAAAAAGTGGTAATGGATAATTTGATAGTCTCCACAAAACTACACATTATAATAGGAGAACATTAGTGAAAAGGGAAAATATTGGCATTGAAAAAAAATAACTATCATTTTCTGATGGAGAGTGATAGAGAACATAGTCATTAGAAATTCTACCATCACAAAAATGTAAATTTTTTATTGGTTAAAAGGCCATTGATTTCTAAGAAATAAAAGTAATTAGATGATAATTTTGATCAAAAATCATATTTCCAAGATTTTAGGGTGTCATTTAATATATAGCGAATCAATTTTAGAAAATAAACTTACATGATTTCTTTCTATGTCAAAATTTGATCCTTTGGTTGTGCTTCGATCTATCTACACATTATTTCTTAAAAACTGGAGATTGTAAAAATGAATAAGTTTTATTCCATTTTAACTATTATGAATCAGAAGACCCACAATTTATTCCTTCATCCTTTAAATGTTCACTAGAACAAAAATAATTAGAAAAAGTAATAAGATATTATAAATCATAAGTTATTTTTAATAAATATTATTAATAATTCATTCCATAAATAGTTAACTTGAAGAATCATCCAAAATAGGTCTGTCCAAATTCAAAGACCCAACATTTAGAAAGAAGGTCACTAAATTCCCAAAATCGACTTAATATATTATTTCTGTAAATAATATAGCTATTATTTTTCAAATACCAAATATATGAATGCAATAGTATCCTTCAAACTTTTATAAAACATGAATACTTCTAAGAATAAAATTGTAGGTGTTTGAATATATTCCTTAAATCCAAACATTAAAGAATTTTGACAAAACAAAAAATATCAAATCACTAAACACATTCTTGGTCACCAATACTATCCTATAAAAATTGATTTATTATTAAATCAATATCATGCACTAATTTGGGGTTATCATTTCCAATTCATGTGTTTTCTTGTAGATCAATATAAAACAGAATCACTTCTCTCGATTACAAGTGCAATTCATAATTATTTCAAATTCCTTAATGAAAAAGTGCTACAGTACAATCCTAATCTACCTCATGATAATTCGTTAATCTAAAAACACAAATACCTTAATTATTTAACATTGATTGTAGTGAAAACATATGCTTGGCCTTGATCCATTTTCTTATTATGAGCAATATTACCTTGATCCATTTTGACATTCATTTGAACTTTTCCACATCTCTTTACAATTAAAGCATTAGAAATAAGAATATTCTTTCATTCCTTTACAATCATGATCCTTGTGTCCTTTCTCTTCACATTTGATGCAAAATTCAATTCCATTCAAGCATGTATCATTGTGTTTCTACGAACAGTTATCACCTGTGAAAAAAAAACATCTTCGTTTTCTTATTCTCATCCATTTATTCATCTTTTATCCTCTTCTTCTCTTGTTTACATTTTGAACCATAAGACTTGTTGAATTCCTTCCCTATCTTAATAGATCACGATATTATATCCTTTTATTATGTGAATTTTGGGGATACTAGTTCACTTTAACGTATAATTTTTAGGCCATCAAATAAATGTTCAGTCTTTCTCCTTGGATTAGGTATATTTTTTGTAACTAACCGTTTTAGAAATGTAATGTTGGATTGTTACCTAGGAACATTTTCATAATCTTTCTATTTCAGACTCAGGAATTATCTCTACATATCTATTCATTATTATATAAGATAAAATCTTTCTAAGACGAGTTCCTTAAAACCATTACATTTTATGTTTCAAATTACATCGTCATCCTTATTGTTTTGCATCAATGACTATTATTGATCAGGATCTCTCTAGAGATGATAAACTGACATGATAAACTTCTTTCTTTCATTACTTCCTAAATTTAGAAATAAATTCTTTAAGGAACTTATTAATTACGCAAATAGAAATGGGTTTGTATTCCCATTTAATAATGGATTTTCTTGGCACATTAAGAAATCTAACAGTGTTACACCATATAGTGGATTAAGATGCTTCATGTTGGTAAGGTTGTTTCTAATAATCTGAGTCAATTGTCCCAATACAGTTATAATTTTTTTATATCATGTTATAGCTCTTGCTCCAAAATCATTCTCTTTTATAGGAGGGGAATCCATATGTGGAATATGTGTATTTACTTGGTTTTCATTCATTTCATGAGGCTACATTTCTAAACAATGTAATTAACTAAATTAGATCATAACATTATGTAGCCCATGGTATAATATCAGAACTAATGAATCACATGATCTTAAATAGAAAATTCTGTTATTACTAATATCTAAATAATAATCATGTTTTATTTTGAGATATTTAAAAATTATATCATATGGTTTTTATATCAATGCTATTTTTTCCTCAATATAATTTCCACAGTTTCTTCTAAACAAGCTATGGTACCAACTATAAATACCCCAACTTCAGTAGCCCAAAGCTAGTTTGTTACATTATAACATTGGTACCAAAAACAAGTAATTATATCCCAAAGGACCAAATATTTTAGTAAATTTCTAAAAACATATACATACAAATGTTTTACTTTATAACATTAATGTAAAAAATATATATAACTCCATCAGAAACACCCAAAAAACTTATAGATTATCACTGCAAGTTATTTAAAATATAAGTCTTGACAACTTCGGTGAAAATAAAACATACAAATGGGGTGATCTCAGATTCTCATTAAGGGTATGAAATTCAGAAAAATATATCAAAAACATAAACAAAAAGGAAAGGTGAATAAATAAAAAAACACATTCCATTAAAACATAATCTTGATCATAATACAGTGGGAATAAAATATTAATAAATAATCACATGAGAATGAAACATAAATTTTTTTATTATATTAGCCTAATAATCATATGGATTATCAATTAGTAATATCATAATGAGGTAATTCATAATGAGGTAATTCATAATTAGGGACATCATAACCGTACCTTCAAGGCTTCGGCAAAGACACTATACTCAAATGGGTAAAAACCTAGTATAGTTGGTCTCACGATACCTACAAATGCATCCAGGGGATATAGTGGGCCCTGAAAATCACTAACTATGTCCTTGAATTACTCATATGAAAGGGATGGAACATATTCTACATTTACATTAATATTGCTACTAGTATATGAAATATGAATAACTTTCCCCTAATAATAAACACAATCATAATCCATCTAGAGTAATATAGCGGATGGTATCTAGATTGTACATCCCCATAAATAATCACAAACAATTCAATAAAACATGGTAGATAGGAACAAATGAAATAAATCTCAACAAGTCATAAGATTAAACATATTATGTGGAAATAGATAATAATATTCTACAAAATTAATATAGTAATTATTTAGGGAAATAACCTTTTTTAATTTGGAAAAAAGAGTTATTTTGGAAAATCATTTGTATTTTTCATTATATAATATTTTAAACTCGTAAATCCAATAAAATAAAACGAAATGAAATAAATTTGAGTAATATTAATAGAATATTTGTTTAGAAATTTGGAAACTGAATGGAAAATATATAAAAAGATAGTTTATGAATATTTAGATACGATCCACTTCAGTGTGGTTTAAGTAAAAATATAAATGGGTCTTCAATGTAGACAAAGGAATAAATGATTTCATAAAACCAGAAACCAAAACAATATTTTTTTTCATGATAAGATTTTTTATTTTATAAAAATATGTATGGATTAAGATAGATTATTGAGTGTACTAAAAAATGGGTAAGAGATTGCGATATTCCCTTTAATCAGGCTTGTCTATCAAGAGTAATTAAAAAAACATTATAAAACATGTATTTCACCATAATTGAATGAATAATTGGGAAAGGTACATATTTTTTAAACAAAAACAAATAATTTATGATTATATGAGTATAATTAATAATTAAACTGGGATAAAGAGAGTGAAAATATAAACTGATGGAAAAATGGAGGTTCGAGTATAATATTAACAAATTTACAAACAGTCGAGCCTTTTTCCCCCAAAAAATAATCATTATAAAAAGAATCGTTTATTTCCATAAAGATAATCAATTTTATGATATGAAAAATCCATGGGATGTATACATACACAATACAACATAAATAGTGGTGAACGAGGTATATGTCACAGAAATAGAAGTGAGATGAGAAAATCCTTAACTTATGTCTAAAAGTGTTCTACACTTTGACATAATGTCTTGGATAATGAAATTAAATTCATTGATAATTTGATATATAACCCCAAAAACATTTATTTTATTCATTATAATTTTATTAAGTCTATTTATTTTCTTCATGATGAGTTATAATTTTCAATTTCATCATTTGAGAGTGTTTGATTCCATGGTTTTCATGATTGACTCACATGTATACATGTTTGAAAGATAATGTAAAATTAAAATAGTTATCTAAAATTGAAATTATATTTTATTAATGAAAATCCATAATATTTAATGGTCTTATTTGTAAATTGTTTTCTTGATAGGAGGAATTTTCATTAGATAAAGTGTCAATGATAAACGGTTTGATTATTTTGACATGTTTCGTATATCACGAACTCGTTTTATTTTATTAATTAATATTACGTATTTATATAGGTTTTAAAACGCTAATTATGTTATAATACACATATTATAACCTGTTTTAACAAAAAAATGGTTTTATGACCAGTATTTATGGTGGTAATGAAAACACATTATCCTTGATGAAGGTAAATTGATATATCAGAGATGATATTTTCAGTTTTTGAATAAAAGCGAGAGGTGACGGGGATTGATGATGAATATTACAATAAAAAAATAAAAAAATAGTATATATAATATATTTGAGTTATCATTCATGTTTGTATATAGGTGGTATGGAAATGATATGAAAAGAAACAAATTAAACAAAAATTAAAAAAACAAAAGGAGGTTTTACCTCTAGAATTCCTCTCTTTGAAAACCCCCTTAAAGAACTCTGAATTGGAATATTGGGTGAGACCAGTAAGACCATAACATGGGGAATAGGTTTGGGAGAGGAATCAGGCATAAGTTAGTCAATATTCAAGGCTTTGGTGGAATGAAAAGAAGAGGTGATGATGTGTGGAATTTATAGTGGAGAAGAGGGGTGTTTTTTATCATATTATACATTAGTTTGTCATTTCAACTCAAGACTGTCAATATTATTGATTATTGGGACTAAATAATTGAAATTGAAGATTTTAGTAAGATATAATGGGTTATTACCTCATCCACACATCTGACATGACTTAATAATTCCTTTATTTACTTATACTGTTAAAAAACATAAATTACAGTATTTCATTATTCATAAAAAGTTATATTGTTTAACAAAAATCCTAAAAAATCACCCTTACCATTTTATTAGGTGTATAATTACAAAATGAAACCCAAATGATGAAAATAATTTTCTCCATATAATAAATTTAATTTGTAATTAAAGCCATCATTGAAACAAAAAATACCGACTTTAAAATTATAACTGATTTTAAGAAACATTGAAGAATATATTAAGGTCTATAAAATCACTTATAGACAAAATAAAACAAAATATTAATTTATGAATATAATTTGTCACAATATTTTTTAACATAATTATATTAATTATAAAATTGAAAATAATGATTTAAGCTTTATAAAAATACCAACATTAATCTATCATTTTTAAAACATTTATTTACATATTCAATGATATTAATATATCATATTTTCATTTAAAAGAAAAAAAAAATTACTTATAGATTCATAGGTGAGTTTACTATTATGTTGGACGCATTACTATTTCTAATGATCATATTACTATTACAAGGGTCATTTTACTATTCCATTGGTATAGGTTTGTTAAATTATATAAATAAATCTTATTCCATTCATTCTTTATCTATATACTTTTTATGTTGTTATATATGTGACATTAATTGATTTATACTATATAAAAACATTATAAGAAGGAAAACTCCATTAATGAAATTTTGGGTTGTTATAGGACCTATTTAATAAATTTGGGCATCTTGATTTCAAATATGGATTCAATTTTATTAAATTAAATATATATAAATGGATGAAATTAGTTTTAAAATTTTTGCGTAGAACACCATGAAACACAGTTTTTATAAATTTATAGTTACTCTCAAAAATGAATTTTCATTATAAAAAAAGTTATAATTCCAAATTTAATTTTGAAATTGATTCCAATGAAACAAATTTGATTACACATTATATAATACAACAAATTTTTAATTTGAAACCATTTTAAAATAAAATGGATCCATTCAAATGAATGAAAAAACAAAGTTTCCAATAAAATTATGTATTTTTTAAATATCATTAGAAATTATATGCTTTCATAAAATAAAAATAATTTGACCTGAAGAATATTTTGATACACTGAAATAAACCATATAATTATTTTTATAAAATAAAATTTCTATTTATTAGAAAAATTATTTATAATATTTTCTCATAAAAATACATTTTCATTGCATAAAATAACATAATTAAATTTGACTACATATTTCATAATTATTAAAAAATGAATTTTTTTGATTTTGTCCTATATATATATAATTCAGAATTTGATTAATACTATTCATACCCAAAAATTTAATGGCTTGTTTATAATGGACATATTTAAATATTAATATTTTGGTGTTTATCCCAGCTCCTTGTTGCGTGTTGTGTATGCTATATTTCATATATTGTAATGTCCTAGATTTTTTTATGTATTATTTTAATATTATATGGAAATTAATTCGAGACCAGGCTCTGAGACGGCATGCAGTTCCGAGGCCCGGTGAGCCCCGAATGAATGTTTTAATTTAATTTAACAATTAAATTAGTCGTGCATGCATTTTTCCAGAATAAGTGGAATAACTCTCGAATGGGTGGTTGGATCAGAAATACAATGCCACAGTTGCATTCAGAGCAGTGGGTTTACCCAAAAATATACCTAACATCAACTGCCGCAGGCCGGTGGAGAAATCTGGTTTTTGGACGTAACCATAATAAAATATTTAATTTAAAATATTTTATCAAATCCTTGTTGCAGCAAAATATTTTTATTCATTTTATATACAGATTTTTCAAGGGATCAAGGTTACTTTTATCATAACCTTGAATCTCCCTGGAGAGCTCTAGAGAAAACCTCCCAACGCGGCGATGATGTTCTTGACGAGCTTCACTGACGACGGGGACGCAGCGACCAGATCTTCACCAGAAAATGCTGCGAATACATGTAGGATGTTTGTTTTTGATTTACCTTTCCCCATTTTATATTCCTAAAAAGAAAGTGGACTAATCTGTGAACCGATTAGCCCGCGAATTGATCTTTTTGTGGGTGGTGTGATTTGGGGTTTTATCAGGAAATCAAATACTAGAGAATTAAAACCTGTTGATTATTGTGGTTTTGATCTAACGGTGATGAACACAGATCATCATGAACAACGATTGAGGTTCGTACCTATTGTTCGATTCTTTCTATTTTTCTCCCGCGTGTTCTTCATTGAGTTCTACATGTTCTTGGAGGAAATCAATCGTTGTGCATTTTTTTGTTGGCGCAATGATCCGAGATTGTAGATCCAACCCCAGAGCGATGTCATGGAGGTGCGACGACGGTTTCGGAGGACGATTCAGAACAGATCGAGAGACATGAGTTTTCAGGCATTTTTCATCATATGGATCGTTCAAGTTTTATGATTCGATTTGAGGACCGAAAGCAACCATTTTAGTGTTCATGTGATGAAAAGAACCACCCTCTGATGTATCGGGACGAATAGATGAGAAACCATGGATCCGGAGGATCAGCCGCGATGCGAGGAGGAAGATGACGATTTTCGAAATTTTCTTGACTACACGGAGTGTAGTATAGGCTACATGGAATGTGTTCGTCGGTGGACCACCTGGCATGTACTATGAGAGTACACGGACTCGGGTTGGGTACACGGCCAAGGACACGACGTGTATACCCCTCCCCAGCCAGACTCGACCAGATACATGGGATACCCCGTGTGCTGGTACACGAGCAGGCGACACGGACACAGATAGAGACCGTGTATGGGCACATGAATAGCGTACATAGAGCGATCCCTAGGTGGTCGGACATGGCGTGTGATTCTTCTACACGCCGTGTAGTTACATTCTATCAGACATGCTGGATGACACAGGCTGTTTACACGGGCAGTACCCGAAGTCAAGGAACATGGAATGTGATCCTTCTACATTCTGTGTAGTTGGGTTTTACACAGACTGGATGGATTACATGGGTCATTTACACGGAAAACACCGGGAGTCAAGGAACACGGTGTGTGATTCTTCTACACGCCGTGTAGTTTAGTTTTACACAGCTTGAATGGATGACACGGGCCGTTTACACGGGCAGTTTCCAGGGTCACGGAACATGGCGTGTAACCATAATACATGCCGTGTAACCAATTTTACATGGATTAAGCCAGTTTCCTTCTGTGACTTGGACTAGTTTCCTTAGGGTTTGTTTCCTTGTCCTTTCTTATAAAGGTGCCCGGTATCACTGCATACATACAGGCATATGATAGCATCAGTAGGACTTCCTGAATATAGTTTTTCGAATTCCGTCTGTGAGACTAAGAGGTGGATCTTCTATTAATTCTTGGAATCCTAGGTAGAGTTCTAGGTATCAACGTGACCACCTTTAGCCAAGAGTCAATCCTCTTCATAGCGTATTATTTCAGACAGAGTTGTTAGAATCATCCCATGTCTATTGGTTGTGGTCCTCATCTGAGCATCATGTTCTCAAGTACTTGTAGAGTGTGTTCTCTCAGAACGAGTTCTTCATGTCTCTCTCTTCAGACCTAGGATGATGTTCTCCTTGTTACGTGCTTAGTGGAATCTTCGCGCTGGATCTTAGTGGTGGAATTTGAGATAGTAGATCGTGCATGAGTATATCTGGACATTCTTGTAATATGATCAATAGACGTATACTGTGTAGAGATGATTGTACCTTTCTTTTGCGGTAATTCCCTTGTAGTATTCCTTTGTGGCTTAGTGGTGTCCTTCTGGGTATTGTTATACTCACCCCTGAATGGGCTTCACTCGTACGTGTCGTGTCTTGTGCGGACGAGCGAGACATTGACAGGATCCTAGGCGGACTAGGACCAGATGGTACTCAGTGAGATCAGACAGGATGAGGTGTGTTCTTATAGCTACAGACTGCAGTCCTGGCACCTTCCTTTATAGGTTAGACTTTGTTACGGACTCTCTTTTGGTTGGATGTCACTTTGGTCCCAGGATTTTACTTTCTTGTATTTACCTTCATGTCGTACTATGTTGGTTGGGGTTTAGTGTATGGATGCAACTTTTTTCATTTTGGTAGTTTTTAATTTTCATCTTTTTGGGCTTGGAGATGTGTGTGTGTGTGTATAGGTTTATAGGAAATGCCTCCCATGTTAGTAGCATGAGTACTTGGTGCTAGTCACCAGCCCCTGGCCTATTGGAGGTGGGCTTGAGGAGTTACGGCTCGGGCCCCACTAGGACGGGTCGTGAATAATTGGTATCAGAGATGGTTGGTTCTACCTTTGGACCGAGAGTCTGTGATTTTGGTTTGGGGAAACCGTGTTAAATGTTTTGAGTTCGGCATTCAGGCCAGGGACCCCAGTGTTGGTGCTGGCGGCCGACGTATCCATACACCAAGACTCTAATAACATGTTTTTCAACTCAGAACGTGAGAACACTTGGTGCAGGGGAAAATAATGGTATATTAATCATAGAGTAATGGGTTATGATTTCCATTTACTTCTTGAGTCGGCAATCCAGATATAATCACTGACTGAGATTAATCTTGTTTCTTCATAGGATGCCTTCGTGACGCGCACCTGCTAGGATCCAACAGCTTGATCACGAGGATGATGCCCTTAGTGATGAAGCTTTGATTCAGGGACCAGATCCACAAGTTTTACGATCGGATGGTGTTCTAGTTATCCTACCACCTGTGAAGTAGTGTCTAGTTCCTACTGTACCAGTGGAGTAGGAGTATAGGAATAGCGTACTCTACGAGTTTCACAGATAGAGACCCCTCAGTTTTCAAGGCAAGCACGACCCTTAGGTAGTAGAGGACTGGCTTAAGGTAGTGTCCAGAGTTTTCCATTTGGTCAAGACACCAGCAGACCAGAAGGTGATCCTAGCGGCGAGCCTTCTGCAAGGCTCGGTAGGACGATGGTGGAGTATGGTTATCCAGACACACGACGAGGAAACCCTTTCATGGTCGGAGTTTGAGTGTCTCTTCTGATAATATTTTTCACCGGTTACCCTGAGAGAAGTATGTTTACAGAAGCTTCTTCAGTTCTAGTAGGGGACCATGATGGTGGATGACTATTCATTGAGGTTTACGGACCTCTCGCGGTACTCGATGGATATGTTCAGAGATCAATTCTTCAAAGCTCAGACTTTTGAGCAGAGCTTGCGGAGAGATATCTGAGAAAACATCATCCCTATGAGCATTATTACTTATGTTGGGGTGCTCTAGCAGGCATTGGAGGTCGAGAGCTTCTTGGAAGCGCAGAGACAGCCGATAGTTGTCATTAGCGAGTGAGCTAGAGCAGAGACGACGACAGTAAGGAGCCGACGTCAGGGACCCAGGCATGGGAGACGTTTTCAGAGGAGATCCTAGGACAGGGGATCTGCCTTATAGGGTTCACATGGCACATCCATCTAGCAATGAGAGAGGCGATGCTCCTCTTGTGATGGAAGGGGACATCTTGCTCAAGATTGTCCGATCCGCTAAACTACTGACATGAAAGTAGTGGATGGACCACAGAGGCAGAGGCAACGTGTGGAGCAGACAGATCCCCTAGGTGGTGGACGTAGTAGAGAAACTGGGAGAGAAGCTAGAGGTGTTCATCATTTTGACCATTTACCACCACCACCACCCCCAGGAGTTCCACCCCAGGCTCAGGGAGATAGTGGACAGAGGCAAGGACAGCTGCAGGCGGCAGAGGCGTATGACCTAGGTACTCCCAGAATTATTAGAAGTACAATCTATGTCTTTTCTACTTTGGTTTCCATTCTGATAGACACAGGTGCTAGTCATTCCTTTCTAGCTGCTTATCTTTTTCGAGACCTTGAGATTCTAGTTGAGTCGTTTACTCAACCCTTACGCTTAGAAACACCAACTAGAGAAGATTAAGAGATCACACACCTTTGTAGACAGTGTGACTTGACCCTTGGAGGTGACAGTTTCGGTTGGAACCTCTTGGTGGTAGTGGGAAGGCCTTAATATTTCATTATCGGAATGGACTGGCTATCCATATTTCATTCCCAGATCAATAGTTTTAGGTGAAGGGTGTGGTCTGTCCGCAGTGGTGGAGAGAGGTTCTCTTTTGTCGGTGAAATAGATACCTAGGCAGAGTAGGATGGACTCGTGCATAGGAAGGCACAACTGATATCCTTGTGTACTCTGCATCCAAGGAGGATCACGCGAGACACCTAAGGATGGTTCTGGACACACTCTGAGAGCACCAGTTATATGGGAAATTCATGAAGTGTCATTTCTAGATATAAGAGGTCCACTTTATGGGACACATTATCTCAGCAGATGATGTAGCAGTGGACCCAGCCACGGTGGAGGCAGTACTAGCATGCGAGCCACCCCAGAGCATGACGGAGGTGAGGATTTTCCTTGGATTTTTAGGATACTATCGGAAATTCATTCTTGATTTCTCCAGGATTTCAGCACCCATGACAGCTTCGACCGGAAAGGGGTAGCCTTTCGAGTTGACCAAGAGATGGCAGCAGGCTTTCCAGCAGTTGAGATAGAGTCTGACGAGCGCCCCGATCTTGAGATTACCAGAGGAGGGTGTCGAGTACGTAGTGTTCGGCTACACATCCTGAACTGGGCTTGGTTGTGTCCTAATACAAAGGCAAGCAGTGATTGCCTATGGCTCATGCAAGTTGAGGCCCAATGAGAAAAACTACATGACCCATGATCTTGAGTTGGAAGTTGTAGTATTCATATTGAAGATGTGGCGGCACTACCTGATGGGCGAACGGTATACCATATACTCTGATCTTAAGAGTCTCAGATATATATTTTCTCAGAAGTATATGAATTTGAGACAATGAAGATGGATTTATTAACTCTAGGATTACTATTTTGAGATCGTTTACACACCTGGGAAGGGAGCGTTGTGGCAGATGCTCTCAGCAGGACATCCAGTTGGCAGTTGCTGGAGGAGGCGACAAGGTAGTTGGCCTCCTTACAGTTATCCTTCATGGATGGAGATGAGGGAGCTTACCTTTAGTCGATGGGTTTTTCTCTTCCACTCTTGCAGTGAGTTAGGGAAGAATAGCTCAGGGACGCTAGCTGTGAGACTCTACGTGCTATGATATCCACAGGTGATGATGCTGATGGATATTCAGAAGGTAGGTAGAACGTTGTTCTTTTTAGAGGGTGTACAGTAGTACCGGTGACGTTGTGAGAGTAGGTCCTTAGAGAGTTCCATATATATACTTTGGAGGTACATCTAGGCGTGGAAAAGATGTACCAGGACCTCCGACATCAGTTCTGGTGATAGAGAATGAAGAAGAGTGTGGCCGAGTTTGTTTCTCGGTTTCTTACTTGTCAGCAAGTAAAGGTTGGGAAACAGTTGCCTGCTGGTTTGACATATCCCCTAGAGGTTCTAGAGTGGAAGTGGGATGATATATCCATATACTTCTTGATGGGTTTACCACGTACGTCCAGGGGACACGATGCCATCTGGGTGATCATTTATTGACTCACTAAGTCAGCCCACTTTCTTACCATAGGGGATCATTGTTCTATAGATATCTTGGGACGCCTCTATGTGCAGAAGATAGTTAGACTTCATGGAGTTCCATCCATGATCGTCTCAGATCATGATGCTCGTTTCACATCCCGGTTGTGGATGGGATTGTAGGAAGCTTTTGGGACTCAATTACACTTGTGCAAATTGTTTCATCCTCAGAATGATGGTCAGACGGAGTGGACCTTCCAGGTTCTGGAGGATCACCTAACACTAGTTGTATTACTTATAACAACAGTTATCATTCCACTATTGGTATGGAAACATTTGAGGATTTGTAAGGGAGACCTCGCAGGACACCACTTTGCTGGACGGACCTATGAGAGTCAGCACTCATGGACCCAGAGATGGAGAGAGCTACTACAGAGAAGGTTCAGGTCAACCAGAAGTGGATGAAGACTGTACAGAGTCGGAAAAAGTCTTATGCTGACAGGAGGCAGAGGCCCTTGGAGTTCGAGGAGGGAGACCATGTGTTCCTTTGGGTCTCACCTCGACGGGGATTTCAATGATTTGGCCGAGGTGGCATGCTATATCCGAGGATCATCGGCCCTTTTCATATTTTGAGTAGAGTTGGAGAGGCGACATATTCCTTGGATCTAACTCCTCAAATGGACCGGGTATACAACATCATTCATGTGTTGCAGCTATGGAGGTACGTGCATGATCCATCACACATCATCGACTGGGGCGAGATGGACATCGATGATGGATGTACCTTTGCTGAGTACCAAGTGGAGATCGAGGATTGGCAGGAGAAGATCCTTCATGGGCGAGCTATTCCCTTGGTGTGTGTCCGGTGGTAGCACGGGAATCTCCAGGAGAGCACGTGGGAGCAGGAGTCTCAGATACGTGTGCAGTACCCACATCTTTTTGAGTAGCCCTTGTTTAGGATTTTTAGGGATGTAAAATCCCTAAGGTGGTTGTGATGTAATGTCTTAGATATTTCCATGTACTAATTTAATATTATATGGGAATAATTTTGAGACCAGGCTCTGAGACGGTGTGTAGTTCCGAGGCCCGGTGAGCCAGGAACGAATGTTTGAATTTAATTTAATACATAAATGACGTGTGCATGCAGTTTTCCTAAAATATTTGAGTAACTCTCTAACGGATGCTCAGATTATAAATCTGATGGCACCGTTGTGTTCAGATTAGAGGGTTTACCCTAGAAGAGACCTAACATCGACTGGCACAGGCCGGTGGCGAAATATGGTTTTTGGACGTTACCGTAATAAAATATTTTATTTAAAATATTTAATTAAATCCATGTTGCAGTGAAATATTTTTATTCTTTCAAATATAGATTTTTCAATGGATCAGGGTTACTTTTCTCATAACCTTGAATCTCCCTGGAGAGCTCTGGAGAAAACCTCCCAATGTGGTGACAATGTTCTTGACGAGCTTCGCCGAAGACGACAACATGACGACCGGATCTTCATCAGAAAACCCCGCGAATCCAGGTAGGATGTTTCTTTTTTATTTACATTTCCCCGTTCTTGATTCTTATGATGAATGCGTACTAATCTGCGAACCGATTAGACCACAGATCGATCGTTTTGCTTGTGAGTGTGATTTGGGGTTTTATCAGGAAATCAAATACTAGAGAATTAAAACCTATTGATTGTTGCGTTTTTTATCTAACATCGACAAACCCGGATCATCACGAACAACGATCAACCATCATCCCTCTTGTTAGAATCATTGAATTTTTTCTCCCGCGTGTTCTTCATTGTGTTCTACGCGTTCTTGGTGGAAATCGATTATTGTGCATTCGTTTTTGGGGGAAACGATTTGAGATTATAGATCCAACCCCGAAGTGATGTCACAGAGGTGCAATGACGGTTTGGGTGGATGATTCAGAGCTGATCGAGAGACATGATTTTTCGGGCGTTTTTCTTCAGATGGATCTTTTGAGGTTTATGATTCGATTTAAGGACCGAAAACATCTGTTTCAGTGTTCGTCTGATGAAACGAACAAACCCCTGGAGTATCGAGACGAACCAACAAGAAACCATGGATCCAAAGGATCAGCCGTGGTGCGATGAGGAATACGACGCTTCTGGAAATTTCCTGACTGTACGACATGTAGTATGGGCTACACGGCGTGTGTTCATCGGCGGACCACATGGAGTGTACTCCGGGAGTACACAGACATGGGTTGGGTACACAGCCAAGGACACAGTGTGTATACCCCTCCCCGGCTAGCCCTGGCCAGATACACGAGATACCCCATTTGTTGGTACACGGGTAGGAGACACGGACATAGACATAGACCGTGTATGGGCACATGGCCAGCGTACACAGAGCGAGCCCCAGGTGCTCGGACACGATGTGTGATTCTTCTACACACCATGTAGTTACTTTCTATCCAACAAGACGAATGACATGAGCTGTTTTCATGGGAAGTACCCACATTCAAGGAACACGATGTGTGATACTTCTACATGACATGTTGTTGGGTTTTATATAGCATGGACGGATGACACGGGCCGTTTACACAGGCAGAACCCAGAGTCAAGGAACCCGGCATTTGATTATTCTACACGCTGTGTAATTGAGTTTTACACAGCTTGAACGGATGACACGGGCCGTTTACACGGTCAATACACGAGGTCAAGGAACACGGAGTGTAACCATAATACACACCGTGCAACCAATTTTATATGGCTTGAGCCATTTTCCTTCTGTGACTTGGACTAGTTTCCTTAGGGTTCTTCCACTTGGCCTTTCTCTTGAAGGTTCCCAGTATCACATCCTACATACAGGAGTATGATCCCTTTAGCAGGAATTTTTGAATAGAGTTGTTGAAATCCCATTTGTGAGACTTAGAGCCAGATCCTCTATTCATTCCTTGAACCCTAGATAGAGTTCTTGGTATCGACGTGATCTACTTTACCCGGGAGTCGATCCTCTACTTAGCGGATTAGTTCAGACTGAGTTGTTGGAATCACCCCATGGATATTGGTTGTGATACTCATATTAGAATCATGTTCTCAAGTACTTTTGGAGTGTGTTCTCCTAGAATGACTACTTCGTGTCTCCCACTTCAGACCTAGGAGT